>CM035423.1:84558788-84786288 GCA_020310875.1 Ceratopteris richardii | reverse complement strand
GTGTAAATCAAAAGATTCCACTCATGTAGAGAAAGAGTGAATTGAAACGGTCAATGGTTGGTTGTTTGAGTCAGCCAATGCTACACAATGATTTCTTCAGGAAGGATAGCTGCAATTAACTTCACCATTACTTTGATCTTCCTAGGGTATGCTCCCTTAGATGCACATGTGATTTCATATTACAAAGTCTGTTGTAGGTTTAGAGAGTTTGTATCTTGCTCCAGCCATGGCTTCACATAAATGTGTTTGAAAGCTTTCCTTAGAAGAGTTCTTTTCAGTTCATTAGGCATCACACTTTTGGCCATTTTAATGGGCATGGGTAAAATTGACTTTTTTGGATTCATTCTATTAAGTGCACTTTGACATAATGTTTTGTGCATGTGGCAATCAATTCTTTCCCTCCTATATGAAGCTCCAGCTCTGCCTATGTTATTATTTAGTTTGAGATTAAGAAATAAATATTATAGAATTTTTATCTCTAACGAGTTGATATGAAATTACCTTTCTGTTGTAGGATGATTTTTCAATAACACTGATTTATTAAATACTGTGATTGTTTCATGCAGATTGTCCACCAAAAATGACAAGTCTGACATGCCTTGGGTTGAAGTTCTCTCTTGGGAGCCACGTGCTTCGATCTATCATAATTTTCTGGTACTTAATTTTAACCTCATGCAAATTCACTTTTAACTAAGCATTTTTTGCAGGGTACATGCTTGAAATATCATAGCATCAATGATGAGATAAATTTAGTGTGACTATAGGTCCCCAGGCTTAAAAAAGATTAAATATTATAGTGGGATACTCTTAAAACATTCAAGTCGATTGAAAACTCAAGTGGGACCATATTGGATTTCTCACAATTCTAGGACCTTCTGCTTCAGCAAAAAGAGAATTGGATGTTTCTTTCATCACCTTTCACCACCTTGCTTGTTTCTCCTTATTGTTAAAGGTTCAATGGTTCATCAAACTAAAGATCTCCTTGATGTCTTTTAAGTTTATGTTTTATTTTTGGTATTTTTTGGTCCATTTTTAGTACTTCTATGGACATTTTTAACTGATATCCGTAGACTTTATGGGGAAATCTTAAGTTGTTTGTGTTTTGAATCCTTGGACAATGTTTAAAAGGCTGCACATTGACACCTTCTACAAAAGTGCTGAAGTGACCCTTCAGTAAAAAAAACCAAGTCCAAAACTCCAAATTATTTACTTTATCCAAACAAGCCTAAGTGGCTTTTAAAAAAATCATTCGAGACACACACACACACACACACACACACACACACACACACACACACATAGCCTCTCCCCCTTTCTCTCTTTCTCTAACTTCTTTCCTGAAAGGGACTCACGACACCTATCTCCTTTTTGATCTAAGCACGACACGCAAGATCCCACATCATATCCATGAATGACTTACATGTTGTGATCCCCTTACTTAAGAGCTTTCCAATCTATAATATTGTCCAATTGATGATGCCCTCCCTCACTTGGGAGCCTCACTCTGGAGCATCAATATGTAACTTATTCACATTTTACACACGGCCATCATGGACAACTCTCTTCATACATGGCATCTACGTCTTCCTCGGATTAGAGGCATGCTTAAGAATGTGTAAAACAATGACAAATGTGGACAACCTATAGAGAGCCTATGGCTCAATGGTACTTGGGGAGATGAGTCATGTGAATGCCCATAGATAGATGAGATCTCTCACACTATATAGAAAGTGTGCTTGGGAAAATTTGCAATATTGAAACACACGTATCACATGTTTGTAAGTCGAGATCGCACAATTGCTTGGACGAGATTAGGAGAGCTCAAACCAAAGACATCCTTCGAGGATTTTAGATCCCGTACACCTATGTATTGATATCGAAATAGTACACACGTTGGTGTCTTGTTCGATGCGTCTTTACCATTTAAATGATTGGTTAGGCCATCCAAAGAGTACAACACTAGAAAACACTAGGAAGCTGTTGACCACATTGGTTTGCGAGTAGAGCATATCATCTATACCTAGGAGTGTCTTGCCCCCATTGTTATGCTCTTTGACCATGAACTTGTCAATAGTTTCATGTTGCAATGGCCTATGTGTTCTCTTGTCCCTATATACAAGGGCTAGTCTATGGAACTAGACATGTACATTTCCGTCATTATGGGACAAGCTTTGGCCAAGCTTTATGGGGCAGTTATGGGGTAGAACTAGTACATATTTGACATGGCACAAGCCAAACTTATACTTGAAGACATCTATTAAGGGGACATAAGACTTACCTTTTAGATATATAGTCAATAATGGGCACACTTTCGAGATTGGGAGTCTAGGTTAAAACTCCACAATAGTGGCTAGTGTCCCATACTACCACAATAGTGGTTGGCATCCTTTTATTGACCCACATCAATACCTGTGTGGGAGTAGAGTTGCCAAATAGAATATGATCTTGAGCATGACTTGGTTTGGATCATCTTGTAATTCTTTAGTATCATAAGGTACATTTGTGCCTTCTTGGAGTACAAGAGGTTATTAACGCTCATTTAGCATAAAAGGTAGCACAATTTCATGTTTGTTCTTATTTGTTCTTGAGAAGTTCTTGCATATCATGAAAGAAATTGACTATTGATACATTTACATGCTCTTTAGTCGATTATAAATGAGTTGTGTTCAACTCATAACGATATGTTGGAAGTGAGGTGGGCCTTAAGAATAATATTCACAGGTTTAGAGGATTTTCTATCACTCAAAATTAGATGAATGAGAAATAGAGAGAGAATACACAATTTGTCAAAGTGTAACAGTAAGCTGAATGCTTACCTACACTATCTAATTATTAATATGAATGTCAAATTACAATGTGTGTAATGATACAAAACTGAATGTATGTTGATACAACTAGGCTGAATTTAGGGTTCTAGATACAAGATATTGTGCATAAAGTGCCTAAGAGGTATGAAGAGTGTGTGTATGTGCAATTGAAGTGAATAGAAACAGTTTAAAACTGTTCGTACAACAAACCCTAATTAGGGTTTCAAAAACCCCAAATCAGAAATTGACTCTCCTCCTTGTGTTGAAGTAGAAGGCAAAAGCCTTGGAACAGAAGCAACAATAGAAAAGAATTGAATTTAGAACTTGCTACTTACAAATCTCTGCAAAAGGTGATGGTTGACTGCCAAAATCTCCTTCAAATCTGCACCAAAAGTTGGGAACACATTCTCCAAGTGGTAGAGAACTCACTCCTTGAGTTGACTTGATCAATGAAGGTTGATTGATTTTGAGAAGTGACCCATAAGCCCTCATTATATATAGCTTTAGGGTGCATTTGCAATAAATATGCAAAAAAATTTTTGGATAGAAATCAGGGTTAGGATTTTCTTGCTCTCCTCAAGTACTATGTGATGAGCTAATAATGATTTTTAACCTTCTGTGACCAAAATTTGGCTAGGTACCAAAAATTAGGGTTTTTGTGCTATTTTGACATTGTTTTCAACAATCGCCCCTTCAATGTCATTATGGCATAAGTAGAAAAATCTGCAAAACTTCTGATGTCTGTAAATATATCTCTTCACTGCATTCCAATGAATTTTGAGGGGACTGTGCATGAACCTTGATACTTGAGAAACTGCAAACTGAATGTTAGGATGTGTATTACATAGATAGATCCAAGGTAGTCCATTGCGTTCGGTGCATTCAATTCGGTGCGCGTAAGGTGCGAGGACCGAATGGTATCCGAAGGTAAGGTGCGCCGTTACAAATACATATATATTCATAAGAATATAAGATATAGTATATACCTTTATATTATGCATGTTAAAACTTACAAATAACAAGTTACAACCATTAGTGAACCATCTGGCAAGACAGATTCGCGAACTAGTTCAAAATCAGGCAATAGATCATATGCGAATTTTTTGACTGTGTAACGGCGAATTTAACGCACCTAAATGCACCAATGCACCGAACGTAAAAATCTATCGGTGCGGTGCACCGAATCTGCCTTGGATAGATCTGACAACCAACTGCTTGACTATACAAAGTAGCATCAAAAGGTTTTGAATCTACTTCCGCCTGTAATGATGCATTAACATCCATAGGTGTTTGCATAGACTTGGAATCTATCATTTCAAACCTTTTCAATAATTTCTTAGTGTATTATTGCTGTGTTATGTAAATACATTCATTCTTGTATTTGAACTCAATCCTAAGATAATAATGTAAAATACCTAAATCATTCATATCAAATGTATGCTTAAGTTGTGTCATAATCATATCATCAACAGATATGATAATAATAATCAAGACATCTTTTTTTCTTTAACATAAAGAGTAGGAGAAGCTTCTGAGTTTTCAAAACCTATAAATAAAAGATAGAGATGTATTTTTTTGTACTATGCTCTTGGCACTTGCTTTAATATAAAGAGTAGGAGAAGCTTCGGAGTTTTCAAAACGAATAGATAAAAGATAGAGATGTATCTCTTTATACCATGCTCTTGGCGCTTGCTTTAAACCATATAATGCTTTGATAAGCTTGCATACTAAATGATCTTTACCTTGAAAGGTTATGTCTATGGTGTTGAAGGGGTAGAGGACGCGTGTATGTGCCTCAGAAGTGGAGGCGCTGTGCAGAAATAGAGGTGAAGCTGCCTAGAGGGAGAGAGAGAGATAGTCGACCAGTTTTAGAGAGGGGCTGAAATGATTGAGCATCCCGAAAGTCTTATTGAGTTATATTATATAGGACCTTTTTAGGGTTGGCCAAGTTCACATTGAACTTAGCCCAAAAATAAAGAATAAGTGACATAGCCTTTATAAATAGGCCTATACACATGTATACACTATAAAGGGGTCATTTATGACTTTACCCCAACAACCTCCCACTCTAAGGCATAAATGGCGCCTTATAAGCTACATGACTCCCACCATCTGTATACATAACTGACGTTGTGCTTTGGGTAAGCACTTAGTGAGAACATTTGCAAGGTTTTGTGATGTATGGACCTTAACCAATGTGATAAGGCCATCCTCAAGCACTTCTCGAATGAAGTGATATCGCACATCAATATGTTTTGTGCGTGCATGGAACATGACATTCTTTGCTAAACATATGGCACTCTGGCTATCACAACCAAGCATAGGTGCTCTGTCAGGCAAACCAAACTCACTGCAAAGATGTACTAACCATATTGCTTCCTTGGAAGCCTCAGTGGCTGAAATATATTCAGCCTCAGTAGTAGACAAAACAACAATCTTTTGTAGTTTGCTCCACCATGATCTTGCACCGCTTGCAAGAGAAAACATAGCCACTTGTGGATTTCCGTGTATCCACATCACCTGCCATGTCGGAATCATAGAATCCCTTCAGCTCTAATGGGTCCTTTCCATAACTGAGGCATTTGTGTTTAGTTTCTTTCAAATATCTCAAGATAGATTTGACTCCCTCCCAATGAGCTCTACTAGGATTAGCCATGAACCTGCTAACAACTCCCACTGCATGAGCAATGTCTGGCCGAGTGGCAACCATAGCCTACATAAGTGAACCACAAGCTTATGCATATGGAACACTCTTCATGTAATTGACTGCATCATTATCTTTGGGACAGTCATCCTTGGAAAGCTTAACGTGTGGCTGCAATGGCACTCCAAGAGGCTTAGCATCAGCCACATTAAATCTGTCCAACACGTTTTCAATGTACTTTTCTTGGGATAGATGCAAAGTATGCTGCTGTCTATCCCTTTTTATTCGCATACCAAGAATATGCTTAGCTTCCGCAAGGTCTTTCATTGAGAATGCAGAGTTCAGCTGCTGTTTTAGAGCATCATTCAGTGTGCTCTTATTCTTCCCAGCCAGCAGCATATCATCTACATACAGTAAAGAATAATTGGGCTGCCATCTTCATCCTTTTTAGTGTACAAACAGTGGTCTGCATGGCTTCTTTTGAACCCATGTTTGAGCATAAATGCATCAAACTTCTTATACCATTGTCTGGGGGCCTGTTTCAGCCCATATAAGCTCCTTTTCAGCTTGCATACCAGATGCTCTTTTCTAGGAATGGCATATCCTTCTGGCTGTTTCATGTACAGCTCTTCGTCTAAATCACCATTTGGAATAACTCCAAATCCAAGGCAGCTGTGAGAGCAAACAACACACGTAATGTGGTCATTTTAACCACTGGAGAGAACACTTCTTGGGAATCAATGCCCTCCTTTTGGGCATACCCCTTAGCAACCAGCCTTGCCTTATACTTGGGTTTGCCATCAACAGTTTTGATCTTGTACACCCACTTGTTGGGAATGGCCTTCCTTTCTTTGGGCAACTCAACCAAATCCCAAGTATCATTTGAATGCAAGGTCTTCACCTCTTCCTGCATGGCTGACTCCCACTTCTTCTTGTGGTCACATAGCTTTGCCTCTTTATAAGTAAGAGGCCATACCCGTATGGTATGACGTATGGTTCCCATATGCAACAACCATGTGTGTGTGTGTGTGTGTGTGTGTGTGTGTATATATATATATATATATATACATACATACATACATACATACATACATACATACATACATACATACATACATACATACATACATACATACATACATACATACATACATACATACATACATACATACGTACATACGTACACACACATACATACGTACGTACACACATGATGCGTACATACATATATACACCCACATACACACACCCATACATACATACATACATACATACATACATACATACATACATACATACATACATACATACATACATACATACATACATACATACATACACGTGATGAAGTTGCAAACCAGAAGTTGCGATAAAGTTGCGTACAATTCATTTTTTTAGTCAAAGTTTTAGTATTTTTTTAGATTTTAGGTACCCTGAATGTATAAACCCTCTTATGAGTGCCTGAATATATTCAAAAACCACACATAAGCATTATATATCAACCCTTTAAACATATCATATATAGTCGGACGTCGTCTTCTAAGTTCTGACTTCTGACTTGCATAATGCATTTCAAGTTTCAGCTTAACTACTTAGAAATTTGATCACAATGCACATTAACTTTTAACTTTTAAGTTAGGCTGGAGGCAATACTAAATTATAGATCACATTTCCAAATCAAAACTTATATTCACTTGATAGTGGACACTAATTCAAACTTCATATGAATATTCAATAAATTCACCATCAAAACTTCAATACACCAAATAAACGAGGGCACAAATTACAAATGCAATGCAGATAGATGAGTCACCACAAGAGTAAAGAGTCAAGACATAATCATAATATCATCTAAATGTCATAAATACATATCCAATGTCCATAAATATGGTCAATGACTCATGAGTCATATGACATTTCACATGTCCAAGTAAATCTAAGAGTCAATCATCGAAATCTGACTCAGTATCTGATGACATCTCATCCTCATCCTAATCCTAATCCTAATCCTCATCCTCATCCTCTCTACCATGTGGAGTAGAACTAGTAGAGGCCCCTGAAGTCGATGCAAAATCTATGGCTCGTGATCGAGCACGTCTCTGGGAGGGAGTCCGATGCTGTGGCTCGATCAACTCCTGATAAAGCATGCTGTAAAGGTCCAACTCCTCTGAAGGTGTAGCAAGCATATCACGAACCTTTTCTATGTTGATATGATCAACGTTCACTTTCCGCACATCCGCAGTGTGACCTCTGGTCTCCAAAAGACACAAGTTGCAGTGGCAATATACTAGCCGCTCCAACTGTGCAGTAGATAATCGATTCCTCTTCTTTGTGTGGAAGAGGGCTCAAGTGCTCCAATTTCTTTCACAGGGACTAGCACTACAATCCTGTGAAAGAATGCGGATGGCAAGTGATATGTGCATGTTCCATATAAAAAATGCATTATTTTCTTGAATTATCAATTAGAAATTATATTAAATGTGACTTTTAAGTTACTACTTACCAACTCAAGTGTAGATAGACCATATTTCTCCCACCAAGACACAGGTGACAACTGACTAGACCGGAGCATGGCGGTGTCCTTCTCGAAACTACCCCATAGTTCCAGGATAGTAGGAGCTGATCCTCGAGTGCCAAGCGCATATCAACATCATTAGCATATAATCTGCGTATGTATGAAGTACATGCACTGTCAAGCTCATGATCCAACATCTGCCTCTCAGATCTCCATAAGGGGGGTAGAATATGAGCCATGCCATGAATCGGTCGATGGAACCAATCCCATCGATCCCTTCATATAGATCTAATCTCATCAAGTCTATTTATTCAAGAATCAAGAATCAAGACTTAAGCATGTCATTGGTAATAAAAATAAGAATAATAAAATTTGAATGTAACATTATCAAAATGCATATTGCATACCTGTCTGAAGAAATAGAAGTGCATCGAGCAAGGGACTCCCCAACACGGTCCATATACTATAGATAAGGCTTATAGTAGTAAGTACTCCCCTTTATATCAACAATGTGTAGCATGGAATATAGAGGTTGCATCACTCCCACTAGAGCCGCCACCTCTCTCCAGAAGCTGTCACTCAAACAAGTAATGCGGACCATCTCTGCTTTCTTGGTTGTATGACCACTCCATGCCAACCACTGTCTCCATAAGTGCCTTCCTCACTCGAAGCAATCTCTCCATCACAATGAGAGGAGAAACAACTGTCTGCATAAGTGCCTTCCTCACTCGAAGCAATCTCTCCATCACAATGCACATATAAGCAAATCTGGTCTTTGCAGGCCTAAGAAGCTGCAAATCACTGTATGATATGAAAATAGCAAGCAACTTTGGCCTCTTCGTGAACAAGGTGACCACTCTCTGACATGTGGAAAAAATCTCATGTATCCAAAGGACCTTCCCGACATCCTCAATCAGCAAGCCTATGCTATGAGCTGCACATGGAGTCCATATAATGGATGGGAACTCCTCCTCTAACTTCCGTCCCATGGAAACACAATTACTTCCGTTGTCTGTTATGACTTGGACAACATTCTCTACTCCAATGTCCAAAATTGCCTATCTAATATGTCCAAAAATGTACTCCCCTCTGATGGATAGGCCTAGAGTAGATGCATCAATGGCACATAGGAACATAGTGCTTTTACAACAATGAATGAATATATTATATACATTTCTTTTTGTAATGTCTGTCGAACCATCACACATCAAAGTGCAGCCATATTTCTTTCAAGTTTCTTGCATAGGCTCCAATTGCTTTTGCACAATCTCTTTTGTTCTTCTAAGCTCACTTCCTCTTAGCTCTTCATAAGAAGCCCCTTCCCACTCAACCCCAAGCCCACTCACCATTTTCATGGCCTCTTTCCATGCGGGAGTGCGCACTACATTAAAACTTAGACCACACTTAATGAAGAGCTTCATAATACCTTGGGTGGCTTCCTGCTTCCCTTGCTTTTGCAAACTAGCCCGTATGGATGATGCATGTAGACTTCCACGACCTGTAGGAATGCTTTGACTCTCTCGTGGCCTCTTTTGTTGATGTTGAGATGCATGTGCTCCCTCCTCGGTCTCCAAGTCCTCAATGAGAGGGGATGAAGGAAACTCCTCTTGAGATGCTTGTGATGATTGCCCTTGAGGAACGGAGCTTTGTGCACTGCTAGGTGTAGGTTTCTAACACCTCTTCTTGATTCTCGTGCTTCGACCCATTCCAAAAGCTCTTCTTTCATGTTCTCTGGTATTGGCTTGGAGCAAGGACAAATACCTAGACCTTCTGCAGACTCTGAAACCAATACAATATCATTAGCGTATAAAAGAATATGGACAGTGGACCCACGTACCTCAATGCCATTACCTCCCTGTTGCTGTATGTAGTCCACTATCTCATCAATGTAGATACCAAAGAGGGTGGGTGAAAGAGGGCATCCTTGCTTCACCCCGATAGTGCTAGCAAGTGGATGAGATAAGCCCCCCGGACATCTGACTCTACAAGATACTCTCTCGTATAAGGCGTAGATCCCCCATATCATCTCATGAGGAGCTCCGATACTAAGTAGTCATATCAAGAGTCGTTCCCTGGGAATAGTGTCAAATGCTTTGCGGAAGTCCACAAAGCAACAATACAATCTCCTCTTACTCACCCATGCCTGGTTGATCATGCATCTCATAGTGAAGATGTGGTCAATGGTAGAGTAATCACGTCTGAAACCTGCCTGTCTTGGAGCCCTGATGCCCTTCCTCTCAGCCAGAGTACTCAACTCTGTCTCTAGTACTGCCCCATATAACTTGGCCAATATAGGGCCAATCATGATGGTCCGGTATGTAGCTGGATCCATAGTATCTCTTGACTTATGAATAGGCACTATGGTGTGCTCAATCCATGAGTCAGGGAACCCTTCAACCAATGCATGGTTGAAGAGGTGGGCAATGAGCGGTGCAAGGGTCGTGCCTCCGTAGATGAGGTGCTCTGCCTGTAAACCGAAATGGTCATGGGCCTTGCCATGCTATAGAAGGGCAATAGCGCGTCCCACCATAGTGGGTGTGAAGAAGTCAGAGGTAGTAGGATGTGAGCTCTATGTTCTGGGAATGGGGGGCTGGTATGGGATCTCGTATAGGCTCTGTGCATAGCTGTGCCAAGTGCTCGAGTCTCGGATGGGCGTTTGTTAGCTCCTCTCTCTCAAATGTCGCCAGTGGGAGGTGCATCTGAGTTGTCAAAACCAATAGATAGAAGATAGAGATGTATCTTCTCATACCAAGCTCAATGCTATGTAGTTTAGTCCATACAAAGCTTTAACAAGCTTGCATACTAAACCCTCTTTTCTTGTCTTTTCAAAACCTTCTTGCTACTAAATGTAGACATCTTAATGAATGTCACCATTTAAGAATTGGAAATTTGATACCTAAGTGGTATGCATTCCATCCAAAGAATGGAACAAGAGAAAGTAGTGTTCTGACTACTGTCATTCTAGATGTAGGTGCAAAAGTTTCATTATAGTCAATACCTTTCTTTTGTGCATAACCTTTGACTACCAACCTTGTTTTATACTTGTTAATGGTACCATCTACTTTTCTTTTGATTTTAAAGATCCATTTAATACCAATTGCCTTTCTAGAATAGAAAGGCAATTGATTCTATTCTTATGAATAGAATCAATCTCTTCTTGCACAACTTTCTTCTATATAGGACTTTCTAGGGCATCTTTAACATGACCTAGTTCATTCTTAACTGAAGTCAGTGCTATAATGCTATGAATCTCGAAATGTTATATGTAATTTACCTGATCTGCGTGCTCTCTCCTTGTTTGAATTCTGTTCGTCTTGTGAAGTTCTTTATACTGCTATCCTTCGAGGTTTGATATAACCACCTTGGCATATTCTTGAAAAGTGATGAAATCTCTTCTGATTCTTTAGTATCTCTTTCTACTTGAGTTCTAAAATCTTCTCCAACTTCATAAGTTGGAACATCAAGAGGTACTGATATAGGTAATGTAACTCTCTCTTTATCTTTATCAAGTGTATGTTTTAGGGTTTCAGAAGGTTCATCACCCCCCTTGTATGGCTGAATTCAAGAATTCAAATTCCTTCTACAAAATGAAGTCATCTGTATTTATAAAATGTGGGATCTTTGCCTTCTTATCAAAAATCCAATTTTTTGAAGTATATGCATTGCTTGAGAGTAGAATAACACTTGATTTTGGAACATAGAATCTGTATCCTTTGCTTTCCATTGCATAACCAATAAAGGCGGCTTTAATGGCTTTTACACCAAGCTTACCACAATCCTTCTTCTCAATGTGAATATAAGCTGGAGAACCAAAAACTTCGAAGTAACTCACATTAGGTTTCTTTCCATAATAAGCTTCATAAGGTGGAATGACTTTCAAAGCTTTTGTGGAAGATCTATTCAGAATGTGATTAGCTGTATGTACTACATCAAACCAAAACTTGGGAGAAAGCTTTTTGGATGACATCATACTATCCATCATCTCAACAAGTATCCTATTCTCTCTCTGCAACACCATTCTGTTCTGGAGTGTAAGCAATAGTGAGTTGATGAGAGATGCCTTTGTCCTCAAGAAAAGACTCGAAGTCTTTTGACAAGTACTCTCCTTCTCTATCGCTTTCTCAAAATCGGAATTTTTGACTGACTTTCATTTTCACTGAAACTAGGAAAGACTTCTGACTTTACTTTAAGACCATAAATCCAAGAATATCTTGAGAAATCATCAATGAAAGTAACGAAATACTTGAAACTTTGAATAAAATCTGTTCTCATCGGACCATTCATATCTGAATGTATGATTTGCAACTTCCTTGTGGCCGTGATATATCCATGCTTCTTGAAAGGAACTTTGTGAAGCTTTCCTTCAAGATATCCTTCACATGACTCAGCATCATTTGGTAAAGCAAAAGTAGGCAAACTCTCCACCATATCTAGATCTTTGATGTGCTTGAGAGCTGTGTAAGTGATGTGACTAAATCTAGCATGCCACAACTTCATGTTCTCCTTAGGGATAGAAGATCTAGCAACATTAGCATGACTAATTTTGGATAACACAAACATGCCACTTCTATTTTCACCTTGAAGTTTTAAAACCATTCGACAAGAAAGTAGATATAGAAAATAAATTCTTCTTAATTTCCAGAACATAAAGAACATCAAAAATTGTGAAATCTTCTCTTGCTCTTGACTTCAGGTTCACTTCTCCAATTCCTGCAACATCCAAATCATGACCATTTGCAATGATCACTCTTCTACCTGAAGAGTTAGTAAGAGAAGA
Organism: Ceratopteris richardii; assembly: GCA_020310875.1. Classification (NCBI taxonomy): domain Eukaryota; kingdom Viridiplantae; phylum Streptophyta; class Polypodiopsida; order Polypodiales; family Pteridaceae; genus Ceratopteris; species Ceratopteris richardii. The sequence goes on along the minus strand of CM035423.1, from coordinate 84,773,545 downwards.
AAATACCTTTGTGCGACTTGTCATATGTTTAGTAGCTCCGTAATAAAAAATCCAAGGATTATCATGAATTGCATTTAATGATGCGTGATGAAAAGGTAATTCTTCAATAGTAACACATGCATAAGATTCTTCCTTAGAAGATTTAGGTTTTGACTCATCTTCAACATTATTACATGATGCTTTCTTGTCCTCATTAAAAATCCTTGATCTGCATTCCGCTATGAAATGACATGGTTTCTTACAATAATGACAAATTTCTTTCTTTGAAGTAGATGTAGTAACAAATTTTTCTTTGGGTGTAGAAGTAATAGGGGAAGGACTAGAAGGTTTAGTAGTAGAAGACTTACTTTCTTTCTTAGTTGGCTCTTCTACTCCTTCTTTGTGATCTCCTTCTTCTTCGTATCCTTTGATGATAATAACATGGCTTCATCATTCTGTTCCATACTCTTTTGTTGATCTTCATCTATAGGAACTCTAACTCTTCAAATGAAAGTTCTCTATCTCTTGTAGAGGGAGATAAAGAAGCAACAAAAGCACATTATGTAGATGGAAGTGAGTTTAGAAGTATGTTTACCATCTCTTCATCTGAAATATTGACTCGAACATTGTGTAACTGATCTTGTAGTCTTTGAGCTTCAGAATGTGTGACTGAACTGACTCACCAACTTTCATCCTACTGTTGGTAAGCCATCTCCTTAGATGAGCTTTCCTAGCAGGGTTTGTGCTTTGATAGAGATTCTCCAACTCCAACCAAGCCTGACGAGAGGTTTTGCATGACTTGATTTAGGATATAATATGCCTCTTGACTCCCCATAGCAATATATGAAAGTGCTAGTGCATCCTTTGAATCCCATTTGGATTGCTCTTCTATAGGAAGTGATCTGGTAGTAGATTTACGGACTCCTTATGATGAAAGAGTTTCTTCTTCTTTACGAACCTCGTGTTGAGCAGAAATAGGAACAACAAGTCTTCTAGAAGATGAAGTATTTATGATCATAAAACTCCACATTGGATAGTTACACATTCCTTCAAGCTTCTCTTCATTCTCAAGTCTATAGTCACTCGTCTTGTTAAGGATGTATGTCAACTGTGCTCTGATACCAAATGTTGGAAGTGGGGTGGGCCTCAATAACAATATTAATCATAGATTAGAAGGATCTTCCCACACATGAATCTTAGCATACACACTTTAATACTCAAAACAATGATGAGTGAGAGATAGAGAGAGAGAGTAGACAAGTTTTTTCAAAGTGTACGGTAAACTAGAATGCTTACTTGCACTATCTTATATATGAATGTCAAATTACAATGTGTGTAGGTGATACAAAATCAGAATCTAGGTAGAAATAGGGAACTGGATACAAGAAGTTGTGTGTAAAGTGCCTAAGAGGTATGAAGAGTGTGTGTACGAAGATGTAGAGAATATGAACAGTTAGAACTGTTTTATAGCAAATCCTAATTCTGAACTTAGGGTTTTGGAAACCATAAATCAGAAACTAGTGATCTAACAAGTAAGAAACTGATATAGACTTGTTACTCACAATAAATCAGCAATGTGCTGATGGTTGGCTGATACAAACTCCTCCAGAGCTGCATCAAGGGCAGAGCACACCTCCTCCAAGTGTAGAAGAACACTTCCTCCAAGGTAGATCACCTCCAAAGCTTGTGTAAGCTTGAGCCATGCCTTGAGTTGATACCTACAAGTGACCCCCTAGGGTCCTTATATAGTTTTTAGAGCAGCCCACGAAAAAAATTGCAATAGCTTTTTAAAAAAGCATTAAAACATGCGAAATTCAATATTTTGCGTAAGAATTTTTGAATCGCTATTGTTGCTTTTGAAAACTATTTAGGCTGCAATCTCTTGTTTTGGGCATCATCTTGATATGGCAATTAGCTTTCTTGATCTGGAACATGAGAGGGACCGAATGATGTGAAAATCCATTTTATGATAGAAATTAGGGTTAGTGTTTTCTCCTGATCTGGACCTCTGATGACTGAATGTTATATCTCAAATGAAAGCTCTCTTCAAGCTCTCTGTGATAAGCTAATAAAAAATTTTCACCTTTTGTATCCAAAAATTGGAGAAGTCCTAAAATTAGGGTTGCTGGAATTTTAGGGTCTGTGCTATTCTGACTTTTTTTTTTTTTTTTTTTCTTTTGAGAGAGAGAGAGAGAGAGAGAGAGAGAGAGAGAGAGAGAGAGAGAGAGAGAGAGAGAGAGAGAGAGAGAGAGAGAGAGAGAGAGAGAGAGAGAGAGAGAGAGAGAGAGAGAGAGAGAGAGAGAGAGAGAGAGAGATTCGTCCAGTCGAAGGAAGAATGTGAATACTTGATCAGCTTAGGGAAGCCACATATGGTAAAATCAGCCGTGATTGATAGCATAACTGGAGAAAGCAAAAATAGCAGGTTTATATATGTTGTATTTGCTGTTGTTTATCTCTTGTGCTCAATGTCTTAAGGAAGAATAGAAGGATGAAAACTTTATCTTTATGTATAGGGTACGAACAAGTTCGGGTGCCTTTCTTAGAAGGGGCCAAGATAGAATTATCAGAGACATAGAGAAAAGGATTTCTGATTTCCTGTTCATTCCTGAAGGTAATATTCTAGTCTTGGCGATGTGATACCTTTTTCTGTTACTTCTATGATGGAAAGTTGCTATTTATTGAGAAATGAATTTGTGTTTCATTTATATGTATGATCATAAGAGCATGGAGAAGGAATGCAAATTCTTCATTATGAAGCTGGCCAGAAGTATGAACCACATTATGACTACTTCCTTGATAAAGTTAGTGTCAAAAATGGTGGGCAACGACTTGCAACAATGTTGATGTATTTGTAAGCATTGATTCAATATTCAAAGATTCTTCTGGATAATTGTTACATTCAGGTAAGGGCTGTTGTGAAGCTCTCTGATGTTTTACCCATGATTGTAGATCTGATGTAGAAGAAGGTGGGGAAACGGTATTTCCATCTGCAAATATGAGTACTAGCCTGATAGCCAAACAAAATGATCTGTCTGAGTGTGGACAAACGGGTTTGGCAGTGAAACCAAAACGTGGGGATGCATTAGCTTTTTGGAGTATGAAGCCTGATGCATCTTTGGATCCAACGAGTCTTCATGGTAAATTCTGTCTGAACATGATCCACAGACTCTTGGATTCTTTAATTTTTTCTTTTTTTTAACAGTTTTTTGTGATTTTGATGATGTTTTGGGCAGGGGGCTGTCCGGTGATAAAAGGGAACAAATGGTCAGCCACAAAATGGATGCATGTTAATGAATTCAGACTTTGAAAGTGAAAGTAGGAAGGCTTCAGAAACAATATTTCATAACCTGACCTGTTTGTAGACACTTCGAAAGGTGAGATCAACTTTGCTTTCTAGCAAAGTAAGCTTCTCGAGATAGGAGGAATGGCTATCAAGATTTGTAGTTTTCTTGAGAGCTTTTTCCAACTGCTGGTCAATACATATGTTCATGTGAAATGATTACTAGGGACTTGTAGTCTGTAATGTAAGTAAATGAATTTTACAGAAACAGAATTTCTAGGTGAGATATGTAGTCAGTTATTTGTGAATGCAGCTAACTACAAAGGTTTTACAGAGAGCCCTAAGATTTCTGTTTCAATCTAAAGAATGGGAACTTGCATGGTCAGTAGTTTGGTAGTCTAAATTGTGTACCATAAATAAATATGAAGTGAGGAAAACAAATTGCAGCACCCGAAGGCATCTCCTAAGAAGTACTGCACTTTCATATATTTTATTGATTAATAAGATGAGGCTCTAAAGATGGTTATCAGAACTCGAAAGTCTATGGAATAAAAAGTTGAGCAGTGTGTTGTAAGTAGAAACTAACCTTTCTACAGCTGTGAAACATCCTCACTCAGATATTGAGCTTCTTACCCAACGTGACATTCTTGATGGTGGCAAAAAGTGTTAATATTGTAAGTAGAAACTAACCTTTCTACAGCTGTGAAACATCCTCACTCAGATATTGAGCTTCTTACCCAACGTGACATTCTTGATGGTGGCAAAAAGTGTTAATAACGAGCAATGCTAAGCAATTTGAAATGCTCAGTTATAGCATAGTTGTTAAAAATGATCCTTACATTTAGTTGCCATCCTCAAGTGATGTCCTTTGTACTTTGATGTGGCAGTCTTGAATGGTTGACTTGAGCAATGCCAATCAATAATGAATTGCCAGTTTTGTCAAAATTCTGGTGAATCAGATTGTGTCATATGAAGATTCCTTTTAGGAATCTATTTTCATATGTTCACAAAAAACTTTCTCAAGCTGCACAATGGTGAGATACACATGTGGGCGAGAGGGCATGAAACAGTGAAAAATTGTGCTGTCTTACATCATAAAGTAATTGAGTTATATATGATGCCTATAATATTACATTTTGAGTAAGCTGTTTTGTATGGACATGGTCAGTTTGGAAGTTTAATGGCTGCAAGAAACTAAGCTCTGAAACAAGAAGCTTTCGTTTGCCTTCATACTTCCCATTCGTTTGATTTCCACTACGAATTTTGCTTTTCCTAAGTCTTTCTGTTGTGTTTTATTATTTGCTTAAATGGGCCAGACAATGAACTATTGTTTGCAAGGGGTGACCAAAATATGACCAGAACTAAGTGATGAGACATGGGAAGACCTGCAGCAAGATTGGATATAGACACTAAGAACAAGAACTGCACATATGTACAGAAGTACATGAAGAGTTCAACCAAGTGCGACATACTATCGATTAAAAGAACAATCTATACAATGAGAGGGTCTCCACCTAGGGAGCAAGGCACAAATACTATGAAAGGGTACTTAGGCTGGCCACGATGAGGGCAGACACTCATATGTGCAGAGGAAGTGTCAACTTTCTGGCTGTCAGATAGCCAATAGTGGTTGCATGTAGTAACGAATGCATGAACTCAGGTAACTCAACAAAATGGAGTTTTTGAAAAAAGAACAAGTCTCTCATGGAAATAACAAGGGGTGTGGTCAAATGTTAGGCTTTACTACATAGATTTTGGCTTGAGGCTGTTATTTGTGCACCATATGTACTTCATAGGTGTGCCAACATTGCAATCGGTTACTCCATATGAGCCTTTGCATGATCGCAAGCCATCTGTTGCTCATTTGTGTGTGTTTGGTTGTTTGGCATATGCGTTAGTGCCTGAACAACAATGCAAGAAATTGGATGATAAAGTAGTGAAAATTTTTATGGGTACAGTTTTGAAAGCAAAGGCTATCCTTTGTATAATCCACAAACTAAATAGATTTTGGTTTGTCATGATGTTTTTGTGGAAGATGCAATTCAACCATTACTTTCATGTACTAATTAGTTGGAACGATGTGTATGATATTTTGTTGCCTCCTTTTACAAGTGGACCATCAAGTGATGGTTTAAATAAGGCAATTTCTTAGCCGTTGCAAGTTACACTTGATGATACATATCATTCTATTTTTGATGCAGATTTACATGGTGCACTTATTGATGAGAGGGTTGACATAGAAAAGGCTAAAGCTATGCCTAAATGGTTGGTGTGGATTTTGAAAGAGAGCAAATTAGATGCACCTTTGTCATATTATACGCGTTCACGCTTTCATAGTGCGTCCTTTATGTCAGATTGCTATGCAATGGTTTCCTATAGTCTTTGTTACGAGAATAAGCATATTTCTTTTCATGAAGCATAAAAAAAAAAGATTGGATGGTTGCAATGCAATTACAATATGATGCTATTATGAAGGATGGTACTTGGTCTTTATGTGATTTGCCTATGAGAGAAAAGACTATTGGCCCAAAATGGGCATATGCGTTGAAATTTAAGTTGATGGAACAGTTGATAGGTATAAGGTTAGGCTTGTTGCCAAAGATTATGTTAAAGAAAAAGGCATTGATTTTGATGACACCTTTGCTTCCACATATTGAAGGATCACTCTTTGTAGCATTTGTGCACTTGCATCTCATCATAGTTGGAATGTACATGAGTTGGACATTAAAATTGCCTTTTTGAATGGTGATTTATGTTGATATATTTAGGTATTGATGTGTGTGAACACTCTAGGACCATCGGGGCATTTTTTTTCCTCTTTAGGAGTTCCCCCCCCCCCCCCCCCCCCCCCCGCTTGTATATATGCCTATTGCCCTAATGGGCTATTCATCTTTGTATATTCTCTAGTAATACATTCAGTATTGTGTGTTGTGCTCCAAGCTTCTTTTTCTTCCTTGTGCTGTTCGCGTGCTTCCGTAGATGTCTAACTCCAACAATTGGTATCAGAGCAAGTCGTCGCTTCATCTAGGGTATCATTAACACCTCTCCAGTTGCAGTCTCAGATTCACACAAAATTTGTTGAGTATACTCAAGGTGTTTTAAAGATAAAAACATCTTCACTCTGTGGTGCCGAAATCGCGATCTGAGCTCGTTTCGGTCTTCGAACGCACTATCGCAGTGTTTGTGTAGGCTATTTCATCTTTTTATGTCAAAGGCATATACTAGTTTGTGTGAAGAGATGGATATGTATATGCTTGAAGATGAAGAGGTGTTGCAAAATCCTTGATCTACACCAGCCAAATGAACTCCAGGAGTAGATGGTGGGCCCTTTTAACTTGCCAATGGATGTATTAGATACCCTATGTACCTTGGAAGATCACTCTCAAAAAGATAGATCAAAACAGATAAGTTGGAGTTAGCTCAGAGGTGAAAACTTGCTATTCTTGGTTCATACATCTGTCCAGTGTTTTGCATAATTCTCTGAGCACACCAGCAATTAGCTTAATTCCTCTTGGGGAAGTCTAGTTAACTTAAAGAGCTAATTTTCAAGAGTAATCTCATCAAAAATAATAAACCACACACTGAGAATGAGTTTTAACAAGTGATGATATCATCCCGATTTTCACGGGCTGCTACAGTTTGAGACCAGTGAGCAGAAAAATGAGCATAACTCAAAATGTAGGAATCCAATGATTATCAAAATTTGTGTGCTTCTACTAGATAGTAAGCTGAATCCAACAAGCTTTAAATCATTGAATTTGGATAAGTAACCACTGAGAAATGGCTCTGATAAGGTGAGTGAAAAAATCGGGTACCTGACAGAGAAGTGAAGATGAACAGACCTTGTTGACTTCAAATGAACATAACTGAAGATTTCAACATCCAAATGACATGAAAATTTGTAAGCATATAGTAGACTTATAGAGCTAACTTTACCAAGTTAAATTACTGAAAATGATGCACCAAGCTCAGAGAAAACATCTCTGCAATCTGACTGAGAAAACTGCGAGTAATGGCAGTGAGTAGTACACTTCACAAGAACATGGAAATATGAACTCAAATAATCATGAAAATGAAAGTATATTGCTTGTACAATACAATGACTTACTGATACATATGTGTGCATTGTAATCACACCTTGATATGGCATAAAGCTCAGCTCTTGGAGGTCTTCACATAGGTCTCTCTATCCACGACTAAAACAGCCATCTATTTATAGTTGAGTTTGGGAGGCTAACTTCCCTCAATCACTCTCCAATCAATCAGTGATTGATTTGATTCTCTATCTACCACAAATCATGAATTCGTGGCTTCTCTTTCCCTTTTTGATCATGTGGACTCAACCACTTAAGATTCTCGTACTTTTATATTAAGTAAACTCTTCAAAAGTACAAGAGGTAGTTCACAAGTGAACTTTACATAGTCTTCTTTTTAAAGCTTCTTCTAAGACTTTGTGGGACTCAAGCCAATACTTAGGCTTGTGATAGACTTGCTCCAATAGCTCATCCTCAAGCCAAGTATGCTTGAGGTCTTCAATCTTCCAAGATTACCTGCAAACCAATCATAGCCTTGAATTTGCAAAGCTTTGTACCATCCAATGCTTTTGTTAGAATATCTGCACATTGTTGATGAGTGGACACATATGATATTTGAATCTCTTTGCTTAGAACCTTCTCTCGTACATAGTGATAATGAACTTCAATATGTTTAGTCCTTGCATGAAAAATAGGATTAGAAGCCAAATGAATAGAACTCATATTATCACAAAAAATAGTTGGAGTTCCAAACTCCAATCCAAGATCTTTGAATAATGTCTTCATCCACATAGCTTCCTGAGTAGCTATGGCAAGACCTCTATATTCAGCTTCAGTAGAAGAGAGAGCAACTGTGGGTTGCTTCTTGGATGACCATGAAATAAGCTTTGAACCTGCAAAGGTAAGATAACCTGAAGTGCTCCTTCTATCTTCCTTGGAGCCAGCCCAATCTGCATGAGAAAATAGCTTCAAACCTAAATCAGATACATAAGGATAATAAAGTCCTTCATTTATGGTTCCTTTGAGATACTTGAGAACCCTTTTGGCAGCATCCATATGTGGTTTCCTTGGTGTGTGCATAAATTGACTTAGGACACTCACATTGTAACATATATCTACTCTTGTCAATGTGGCATAGTTGAGACTACCCACTAGAATTTGATATGATGTGATGTCCTCTATGAGTTCACCTTCATGTGAGCTCAATTTGTGATTGACCTCCATTGGAGTACCTACAATCTTACAATCTTGCATCTTGAATTTTGCCAACATGTCCTTAATGTACTTTCTTTGAGTGAGAAACAAACCATGATCTTTGTAGACAACTTCCAAACCTAGGAAGTAGGTAAGTGAACCCAAATCACTTATCTTGAACTCTTCTCTCATCTGATCTTTGATCTTCTTCATACCATCTGCATCATTTCCTGTCAATATAATATCATCTACATATACACGTAGGTAGATGACCTCAGAGTTACTCTTTTTAATAAAGAGTGAAGGATCTGCCTTGCTTGGTTGAAAGCCTTTGTCCTGCAAGAATGAAACAAGCCTAAAATTCCAAGCTCTTGGGGCTTGCTTGAGACCATACAATGCTTTGTTAAGTTTACACACATAATCAAGATAAACTTGATTCTCAAAACCAGGTGGTTGTGCCATATATACCTCTTCTGTTATCCAACCATTCAAGAATGCATTCTTTACATCTAGTTGAAGTATCTTCCAATTCTTGGAAGAGGCAATACTAAGCAAAACCCTAATAGTAGGCATCTTTGCCACAGGAGAGAAGGTCTCCTCATAATCAATTCCCTGAGTTTGTGCAAAGCCTTTTGTAGCCTTGCCTTATACCTGTTAATGGAACCATCAGAATTCTTCTTGAGTTTATAGACCCATCTTGAGCCTATTACCTTCATGGATGAAGTCTTGGGCACCAAATCTCAAGTGTTGTTTTCCTCAAGTGCTTCAATCTCTTCCTTCATTGCATGCTTCCATTCTGTTTTTGCTTTGGCCTCTTCAAATGATGATGGCTCCTCTTGGTTTATGTCCTGTGCTAGGTAGATAGAATGTTTAGTTACTAATGAGGTGTCAAACCCATACCTTTCTGGTTTTTTCTTTTCCCTCATAGATCTTCTTAGGCCATGATGTGATGATTCTCCCTCATGTCCAAGTTCATGCAATTTTGCTTTACCTTTAGACTTCCATGCTTTGATCTTTTCCATTTGAGATTCTTCATCATCCTCTGAGGTGTTTTGTTCTTCAATCTTTGGTTGTTCTCTACCAAGCTTTGGAAAATCTTCTTCAAGATTATATGGTAAATTGACCTTCCTGCATGAATATTCATACCGTGAATTGTTCTCATAAAAAACTACATCTTTGCTTACCAAGAATCCTTTGTTGGTAGGGTCATATAACCTATAGCCCTTTTGATTGTTGTCACACCTTTCTGCCTTTGGATCCATCTTGCCTCTAACCTGTGAAGGAACATGAGCAAAAGCAATACATCCAAAAATTTTACAATGATCTAAGCTTGGTCTTCTTCCATTCCAAGCCTCATATGGAGTCATCCCATCAAGGGATTTTGAAGGCAACCTGTTAATCAAGTAAGTGGCTGTAGATACAGCCTCAGCCCATAAGTAATTAGGTAAATGCTTTTCATTTAACATAGACCTTGCAGCTTCAACAATTGTCCTATTCCTCCTTTCTGCCACCCCATTTTGCTCACGAGTGTACCTTGTAGTTACCTCTCTTTTGATTCCTCTTTCTTGAAGAAAAGAATCAAAATCATGGGAGAAGTATTCTCCCCCTCCATCTGACCTTAGCCTTTTTAGTGATTTACCTGTTTGATTCTACACAAGAGCCAAATATCTTTTGAAACATGAAAAAACTTCATCTTTGTGTTTCATAAAGAATAGGATAGTCCATTTGCTGCAATCATCAATAAAGGAGACATAGTACCTTGATCCAGATATTGAAGCTTCCTTGCTAGGTCCCCATACATCTGTATGAACCAACTCCAAGAGATCTTCATGCATATAACCTTTTTTCATGAATGGTAACCTGTGAGACTTTCCAAATTGACATGCACTACACTTATAAATCATATGTTGTTTTGACAATTTAGGGAGTCCAAGTACACTTTGGTCCCTGCAAATTTGCTTTAATGACCTTTCACCAATATGTGCTAACCTTTTGTGCCATACTTCCAATTCTGTGAGTGTCTTACTACCATAATTAAAGAGAGCAATGTTTCTAGTGTCCTGTAATTCAAATATGAACAATCTACCTGTCTTTTCACCTTTTGCAATTTTTCTGAATCCTTGACTTGGATCTTCAACAAATGCTCCTGCCTTTGTGAACCTGACTTGCAACCCTTTCTCTACTATCTGCCCAACACTTATCAAATTCTTTGTAATGGTAGGGACATAGAGTACCTTACTGAGTAGGTTGATGTTTCCATCAGGTGCTTTGACATTGCCTATTTTCTCCACAGGATGTTTTGTATCATCTCCTGTTTGTACCTCATGCTTATTCCTTGGATCTTCTAAATCTGATAGGAGTGCCACATTTCCTGCCACATGATTTGAACAACCTGAATCTATGTAGAAAACATGCTCATCGGGTTTACCTTGTGGCATAGCCATGTTCATGATCAATAATGAATCCTCCTTGTTTGAGTCTTCTGTGTAGTTATTGTAGTCTCTCCTTCCTTTGTAGCCTCCTTGATAGTTTGAATGATTGTAGTTGTTGTAATTGCCATGGTAATTGTTGAACCTTCCTCTTGAGTAGCCATAACTTCCTCTATTGTATCCTCTGCCTCTTTGATTCCTGGAATTCCTAAAACAATTTTCAGTTGTATGATTAGTTAATCCACAAATAGAACATGGGTTGGAGTCTTGGGATCTCCCCCTGCCTTGTCTACCTCCTCTTCCTCTACCTCTGCCATGTCTTCCTCTACCTACATAGTTAGCTTGATATGTACCTGCTTCATCATCCACTTTCTTTGCCTTTCCTTTGTTATATTTGGACTTGCTTTTATCAGTGTATAAAGCTGAAGATTGATTACCTTTAGAGCTTTCTCAATTTTTGATAAGCTTTGCCTCTTGAGTAAGTAGTTGTCCAATGAGTGTATTGAAATCAGGTACATGCATGTCCATGTACAAATCCATAGTTGTGGTGAATGCTTCCCACTTGTCATCTGCCTTTAAGCCATTGATGACTTGCCTTACAATTTGCTCTTCATCTATTACCTCTCCAATGCTTCCCAACTGATCTGCTATGTCCTTGAGCTTTGTGACAAAATCAGTCACATTTTGTTTGGGAGCCTTCTTGAGAGTTGTTAAATCCAACCATAGTTGATGCTTCCTAGCTTTGGTACTTGAAGAAAAGAAAGCTTCAAGTGCATCCCACACTTCCTGAGATGTCTTACAACTTCTAATGTGAGGCAACAAAAAATCTGAGATAGAGTTAAGGAGATAAGACCTTGCAAGTGCATCCTTGGAGCACCATGTGCTCAATCTCTCTTGCTCTTCTTGTGTTGGTTGACTTTCAGCCAAAAATGCACTAAAATCAGAAGACATATATTTCCCCCTTGATCAGAACAAAGGGTGCCCATTTTACATGTTGACAGATTTTCAACCAAAACCAAAAACTGTTTGAAGCACATGAACACTTCGGACTTTGCCTTCAATGGATATACACATGCATGCCTGGAAAAATCATCAATGAAAGTCATGAAGTAAAGATAATTTCCAAAAGAAGGTGTCTGCATATGACCACAGACATTACTATGTACAAGCTGCAATTTTTTAGTAGCCCGAACTGAACCATCTTTTGGAAAGGACGAACGCTGCATTTTGCCCAAAATATAGCTTTCACAAACATGTTTTTCAAGTGCCTCAAGTTTGGGCAAAGAGGACACCATTTCAGATTTCTGTAGGCGTAGCAAACTAGCAAAATTCAGATGACCAAAGCGTGCATGCCAAAGTTTTGCATCTGACATAGCCTAACAATCATATACTGCACATGCCGAATCATTTACAGATCTTTCATAGTCTATGAGCTTATACAACCCATGACATAAAATGCCAGAAGCAATAATCACGTTGCCATTTGATAGATCCTGAACTGTACACCTATCATCAACAAATTTCGCAACCAAGCCAATCTTGGATAATATAGAAACTGATAAGAGATTTTTCTTGATCCTTGGCACAAACAAAGCATCTGACAAAGTGAAAGAACTACCATTAGCAGTAGTCAAAATGAACTTACCAACTCCCATAACAGGATAAGAGGAGTTGTTGGCGCATGTAACAGTATTCCCTGTAGTGATAGGCTCGAGTGAAGAGAAAAAACTGCGCTGCGAGGTAATATATTTGACGGCCCCACTGTCAAAGTACCAAACATCCGAGTCTACTGCAGACATGCATTGCATATGAGAAGATGGGTCAAAACTGCAAACAGTAGTATAACGCCCATTCTTTTTCGTGCACAAGATTAGCAAACTCTGTTTTTGGAGTAGAGGCCTCTGCAACAACCACTCATGCCTCTTTTGCAGCCAATTTAGGACAGTTCTTTATGATATGATCATTTCCTTTACAGTACTTGCAAAAAAAAATTTCTTTTCTGATTTCTTTTCATCTTTGTCTTCCCTCTTCGATTGTGCAGAATTAGCATATTTTTGCTTACTACTTGAAGAGCTCTATTTTCCTTTGCCCTTCTGACTAGCCAAGAAAGCTTGATCTGCAACTCGCATAATGGACCTGTTTTGCCTGGACTGATCTTCCTGCAACAGAACAAAGACTAACTCCTCAAATGACAAGGCATTTGGATTGCCTTTCATCATCAACCAAAGAGTAGAAGCAAAACTCTTATATGAATTAGGAAGACCGTTCAAAACAGTCTACACAAGTGGCTATCTCGTATAACCTCATCAGCAGAAATCAATTGTTCCTTCAAGTCTTTGATCTTTGTTAGGAAACTGTCCATGGAATCACCTTCATTCATATGCTCACTCTCCAACTGTTTTCAGAGGTAAGCAACACGAGCCTCATTCCTAGCTTGGTACAATGTGGTAAGTGTATCCCAAGCATCCTTAGTTGTTCTGCAAGAGCGAATGCGAGGAATAATGGCATGTTTGACAGACAAAGCTATGCACGAACAAGAATATGCAGAATATCATCATCTTCGACACCTTCTGCATCAGCATCGATACCTACAGTTGTAACAGATGCAAGTGTGATAGGACTTTTTTCGACAGCATGCACAATGTTCCACAGTACTTTTGCAACCAATACATGTCGCATCATATAAGCCCACAATGGGTAGTTGGTACCATCCAACTTATCCTCAACAGCCAACATACGAAATACATCACTACTTTCAGCCATGGCCGATGACTAAAATACCTTGATACAAAAAATTGATTGTATCTCAAAAAGTTAAACGAAACTGCCCAGACGAGTTCTGGTAAACCTGTAGCAGACTTCGAGACGCTTATACTGGCGAACCCAAACTATTAGAGCAAGTCTATCACAAGCCTAAGTATTGGCTTGAGTCCCACAAAGTCTTAGAAGAAGCTTTAAAAAGAAGACTATGTAAAGTTCACTTGTGAACTACCTCTTGTAACTTTTGAAGAGTTTACTTAATGTAAAAGTACGAGAATCTTAAGTGGTTGAGTCCACATGATCAAAAAGGGAAAGAGGAGCCACGAATTCATGATTTGTGGTAGATAGAGAATCAAATCAATCACTGATTGATTGGAGAGTGATTGAGGGAAGTTAGCCTCCCAAACTCAACTATAAATAGATGGCTGTTTTAGTCGTGGTTAGAGAGACCTATGTGAAGACCTCCAAGAGCTGAGCTTTATGCCATATCAAGGTGTGATTACAAGGCACACATATGTATCAGTAAGTCATTGTATTGTACAAGCAATATACTTTCATTTTCATGATTATTTGAGTTCATATTTCCATGTTCTTGTGAAGTGTACTACTCACTGCCATTACTCGCAATTTTCTCAGTCAGATTGCAGAGATGTTTTCTCTGAGCTTGGTGCATCATTTTCAGTAATTTAACTTGGTAAAGTTAGCTCTATAATTCTACTATATGCTCACAAATTTTCATGTCATTTGAATGTCGAAATCTTCAGTTATGTTCATTTGAAGTCAACAGGGTCTGTTCATCTTCACTTCTCTGTCAAGTACCCGATTTTTTCACTCACCTTGTCAGAGCTATTTCTCAGTGGTTACTTATCCAAATTCAATGATTTAAAGCTTGTTGGATTCAGCTTACTGTCTAGTAGAACCATACAAATTTTCATAATCATTGCATTCCTACATTTTGAGTTATGCTCATTTTTCTGCTCCCTGGTCTCAAACTGTAGCAGCCAGTGAAAATCGGGATGATGTCATCACTTGTTAAAACTCATTCTCACTGTGTGGTTTATTATTTTTTATGAGATTACTCTTGAAAATTAGCTCTTTAAGTTAACTAGACTTCCCCAAGAGGAATTAAGCTAATTGTTGCTGTGCTCAGAGAATTATGCAAAACACTGGACAGGTGTATGAACCAAGAATAGCAAGTTTTCACCTCTGAGCTAACTCCAACTTATCTATTTTGATCTATCTTTTTTAGAGTGATCTTCCAAGGTACATAGGGTATCTAATACATCCATTGGCAAGCTAAAAGGGCCCACCATCTACTCTTTGAGTTCATTTGGCTGGTGTAGATCAAGGATTTTGCAACACCTCTTCATCTTCAAGCATATACCTATCCATCTCTTCACAGTGGTATCAGAGCAAGGTTGGACAACATGGCAAATGGATTTCCTTCGTCAATTGACAAATTGGACAGAGGTAACTACTCAGCTTGGTCATTAAGAATGGAAGCTTATCTCCAAGGTAGAAGTTTATATGGTTATGTGGCTGGAGATGAAGTTATGCCAAGTTTCAAGAACAAGTGGGATAAAACACGAGTGTATAGTGCCGTATACACCTCAACAGAATGGAGTTGTTGAACGAAAGAACATGTCACTCATGGAGATGATGAGGTGTATGGTCAAGAGTCAGGCTTTACCACATAGTTTCTCGCTTAAGGCTGTCATGTGTGCAACATATGTACTTAACAGGTGTCCCACCAAAGCGCTATATTCTATCACTCCATATGAGGCTTGGCATGATTGCAAGCCATCTGTTGCTCATCTGCGTGTTTTTGGTTGTTTGGCATATGCATTAGTGCCTGAATAACATCACAGAAAATTGGATGATAAAGCAGTAAAATGTATTTTTGTTGGATACAGTTATGAAAGTAAAGGCTATCGTCTGTATCATCCACAGACTAAACGCATTCTGGTTAGCCGTGATGTTGTTTTTGTGGAAGATGCTATTCAACCATTGCTTTCACGTACTAAGGAGATATTTGTTAGCTCCAAAGACATGTATGATACTTGTTGTCTCTTTTTACAGGTGGACAATCTAGTGCTGGTCTTAATGAGGCAACTTCTCAACCTTTGCAAGTTTCATGTGATGATGCAAATCATCCCATTTCTGATGCAGATTTACATGATGGACTTGTTGATGAGAGAGCTGACATTGAGGAGGCAATAACTATGCCAAAATGGCTGGTGCAGACCTTGCGTGACAGCAAATTAGATGCACCTTTGTCATATTGTACTCGATCAGGCTCTCATAGTGCCTCTTTTGCATCAAATTGCTATGCTATGGCTGCATCTAGTCTCTATGATGAGAATGAGCCTGCTTCATTGATGAAGCACAAATTCAGAAAATTGGATAGCTGCATGCAATTTGAATATGATGCTATAATGAAGAACATTACTTGGTCTTTATGTGACTTGCCTCTTGGAAAGAAGGCCATTGGAACTAAGTGGGTTTACAAGCCGAAGCATAAGCTTGATGGAACGGTTGACAGGTATGAGGCTAGGTATGTTGCAAAGGGTTATGCAGAGGAAAGAGGCATTGATTTTGATGAGACCTTTGGGCCTACATGCCGTATGACTACTGTTTGGAGCATCTGTGCACTTGCAACCCATCATGATTGGAATGTACATCAGTTGGACATTAAAATTGCATTTCTGAATGGTGACTTGCATTGAAGAAGTGTATGTTTTTTAGCCCCGTGGCTTTGAATTAGGGGAAAAAATGAACACTGCATGGGCCTTGTAAGGATCCCTAATTTTTAGGGATTAAAGTTAACAAAAACCAGGATTAAGGTCACAAAAAAAACCACCAGTGGTTTTGGCAATAAAATATTTCTTCTAAGATATGTGCTCAGTGCAAATGGATTCGTCTACATTCTTGTCCCTTGGATTAGATTGAATGGACGTCGAAGATTGAGCTTTGTGTGTCTGTCACATAAGGACAAAAGTTCTCCCACAAAGAGAACAGTCGTCGGCAGTATTGACCATTGGATAGACACTTGACGGACGGAGGAGATGGATCCGAGTGCACCTGTCACTAAAGGCCAAAATAAGGGGCATTCAATGAGCTGAGGGAGCTTGTGGACTGGCAGAAAAGGACAAAAACTTTGGCGCAGTCGCGTGGCGGAAATTGGCGCAGTCCGTTCGATTTCTTAGAGATCTAATGGCTACGAAAGTGCTTTGGGATTCTCTCAAGTGTGAAGCTTCCCAACCACTAGATCAAGCAAAGATCCAATGGATGCAATGGAAAGTGGCCCAAAATTCAAAACAATGCATCACAACCACTCATTTCTAGATGCATCCAACGGACGAGATATGAAGGCGCAAATTCTCATGAATTTCAAACTACACCTTTGGATCTTTTCCTAATCCAATGGTCCACATTTTCTAACGACTTTTTTCTAGGCCCATCAAACCACTTTTGAAGAACAACTCCTGGTTTTTAGTCATTCATACTAGCTTTGACCACAAAGAAACAAGGGAAGCCTATGCCTAGTCTAGGTGATTAAGGGAGTAGACTGTGGCCACCACCCTCTTCTCATTGGTCCATCACTAATCACCCCTTAATCTAAAAGGCCCATTCAGGGTTCATTTTTTCCCCTAATGGTGCAGAAAGGGCATGAAAACCAGGTGTGCAGGTTAAAGAAGGCATTATATGGTTTAAAGCAAGCACCATGTGCTTGGTATGAGAAGATACATGCCTATGTGATTGCACATGGTTTTGAGAAGAGTCCAACTGAAAGCACCTTATATGTTAAGCGTGCCAATGATGTATTTTTGATAATTGTGGTTTATGTTGATGATATGCTGCTCACTTGTCCTCATGAGAGGCATATTGCTGATTTTAAGGCTGATTTGCATGCCTCATTTGAGATGTTTGATTTGGGGCATTTGCATCATTATTTGGGCATTCAATTTATGCATGTTCATGGTGGAATGGCTTTGTGTCAAACGAAATATATTGACACATTATTGTAGCGTTTTAGCCTTGAAGACTGTAAACCTTTTGCCACTCCTATGGAAACAGGTTTACGACTGAGTCTTCATGATGCTGGAGATGCATTTGATATTGTTCTCTATCTGCAAGCTGTTGGATGCTTGATTTACTTATGCATTACTCGGCCAAATATTCAGTTTTTTGTCTCACAGATGAGCAGGTTCATGCATTGCCCAGGAGTCAAGCATTGGCAGGCGGTTAAGCGCATCTTTCGCTACTTGAGTGGTACTCAGCTGCTTGGTTTGTTTTAGGCCAAGGGGGGATCACTACCGCCAGATTTGCATGCTTTTTTTGACTCTGATGGGGTTGGTTGCTATGACACTCGTGTGTCCACTAGTGGCTTTTGCTTCATGCTTGGTAGCTCATGTATATCTTAGTTGAGCAAGAAGCATCCTACTATGGCCACTTCGAGTTATGAGGATGAGTATAGGGCAACTTTCACAACGACTGTTGAGTGTGTATGGCTAAGACGCCTTATGGCTGATTTGGGTGTTGGCCATTCTTCTGCCACCACCATCTTCATTGACAGTTAGAGCGCATTGGCAATTGCGAGGAACGGTGTGTTCCATGCTCGCACTAAGCACATTGAGGTGCATTATCATTATGTCAGGGAGAGGTTCTCTGCTAGGAGATCAGCTTGGCATATGTGCCCGCATAGGAGAACATTGCAAACCTTTTCACGAAGGCTCTTCCTAGGAAGAAGTTTGAAGTGTTCCGTAAAGCTTTGGGCTTACTTCCTTTTATGGAGTGATCTTCACATAGCTTGGCACTTCCTTATACATGAGTGCCAGCTACTTGTTCACCGGGATCACTCCTAGGGGGGATTTGTCGATATATTTAGGTAGTGATGTGTGTGAACACTCTAGGACCACAGGGGCACTTTTTTCCCTCTTTAGGAGGTTTTTTTCCCCTGGCTTGTATATACACCTATTGCCCTAATGGGCTACTCATCTTTGTACATTCTCTAGTAATACATTCAGTATTGTGTGTTGTGCTCCAAGCTTCTTCTTCTTCCTTGTGTTGTTCGCGTGCTTCCGAGATGTCTAACTCGAACAATTTACATGAAGAAGTGTTATGTCTTTCAGCCCAATGGATTTGTGTAGAAAGGGCATAAAACAAAGTGTGCAAATTGAAAAAGGCATCATATGGTTTGAAGCAAACACTACATGCTTGGTATGAGAAGATACATGCCTATTTGCTCACACATGATTTTGAGAACATTCCAACAGAGAGCACCTTGTATGTTAAGCGTGCAGATGATGTACGTCTAATCATTATTATATATGTAGATGATATGCTGCTGTGATTCTATTTTTATTTTTCTTAAGCATGAAAGCATACATAAGAGCAGATTGAAATTCTTTCCATTGTCATTTCGATACTTAAAGTAGCTCATATATGTATGTTATCAATAAACTTCTAGTATGCGATATTTCATTGCAAAAGTATTACCAATTAATTTCCTTCTTAGATAATTTAAGCATATCTAAATACTATACAAAATAATGCATATGGATTCTATTCGAGAAATCTTATTTGTACATTAAAAATTTAAAATACATCTATCAATAAATGTATACAAAATGAAACTTTGAATATGTGTAACTTTCTATAGTGATTCTGTGCTAGACATTGCCAAAATGTCAAGATGGAAGCTAACAATTTAACCAATGAGATGTCATGCTTTCTATTGCCAATAATCTAAAATAATAAATTTATAAGGTCTTTTAAACTCAAAGGTTCATCTCTTAAAGTAACTTTCGAAAGTCTTAATGTCTTACTATTGAATCACTTATCCAATAATATATATTTTTGATAGTTTTATGAACATATGAAAAGCAAGGAAATGCCTTATAGGCACCAATAATTACCAAAGCTTCTCTATGTGAAACACAATTCACATATATGAGATTAGATATATACCTATGAAGCTTTGAAACTAAGCCTTCATGACATCCAAGCATAGATCTATCTCCATCTGTAGAGATTCCCACCAAATGCTTCATATTTAAAGATATCTCATAAAACATTTTCATTAATACATTATACTTTTTTTTTTAAATAAAAGAAGTTCGGCCTTAGCCTAGTCTCCCGGACTTGTATTAGTTAAAAGAAAAGAAAAGTATAAGTGAAGGGGACTAGTGCCCATGAGACCCCCCAAGTCCCACAGAGCGGGGGTAGAACTTACAAAGTTTAGATGGCATTTCAACACATTATACTTGGTTTGAACATATTCATATGCAATCAATATCAATTCAAGAACTTGCATTGAGAAATTTCAAATCTATCTTGAATAGGATAAGAGTAAGATAATCAACTATTTCTCTCAGCCTTTGTCCATTGATTTATCTACTATCAATAAAAAATAAGAACCTTTTGGCAAAACATTTTGTTGAGAAATCTTCAAGTAAGAAGATATACTTATAATGTATTATTTTGATGCCATAATATTTGTGTAAGAAGAGTGGTCCTTTTACTTTCAAGGAAAATGCTAGTTGAGAGGGAGCCCTTGAGCTCCTTGTAACACATATAACCTTTCTGGATGGCCTCATAGTGCGTCTCTGTACCTGTCTATGTATACATGCAAAAAAGTGCAAAAAACTAGAGAATTGAGAGTATGAGTTTGTTACATGCAAATATCATAAATGGGAAGTCTCAATCTAGTTCGTGGTTGACTAGGCCACTATATGTTTTATTAGAAAAAACATATACAAGAGTGTCCAGTGACCATTTGGACTTTCATATAGAAACTAATGATAAAAATCTCCCACTAAAGGCCAATATGCCCAAAGTAAACTATGGGAGAAAAAATAAAGAATGATAAAGGATACCTAAGTGCAAGTATACAAAATTCTTGGTAGGCATGTTACATCGGGAAACCACGCGGCACCACAAGGCCTTTATTTTTGCCTTGAATGGAAATCCAATGGCCCATAAGTTTATGCCCTACCTAACCTAATGGCTAGGCTCACAAAGATCACCTACTACCATCAACAGTCACACATAGACCTCATCTAACTTGGAAGTTAGGGTTCCACAAATGTCTAGGCTTTCATAATGGCTTCTCCTCATAATGGGGGCCTTACAACTTAGAGCACCATGGATAATTTGTGGTCGCTTGGGGGTGGAGTATTGATCATGTCTAATATCCCCCCGCCCTCAATGTCCACCCTATGGTGAACTACCTCCTTGGTCCAGTGCCAAGCTTTGGAAAGTGTGAATGAAGTTGCTCTCTCCCACGGGCCTTGGTGAAGATGTCTGATCCATTTTATTTAGTTGGACAATAATTTATCTCCATGAACCTGTCCTCAATCAACTCATGCACTATGTGCTTGGTACATGCATGGAAAATAGGATTCCTGGCGATGACCATGCAACTTAGGTTGTCACACTTCAACCCTATAGCCTCTTGTCCTTGTATTCCTATGTGCCATAGGATCCTCCTCAACCATACTGCTTCACATGCTGCAACACATGCTGATTTGTTTCTAGCTTCAATAGAAGATAATGCTACAATCGATTGCTTCTTATTGATCCAAGAGAAAATCGTTGATCCTAAAGAAAAGCAATATTTAGAAATTGATTTTTTGGTATCAATATCTGCTACCCAATTTGAGTCACAATATCTAACAAGAGATGATGCTTCTTCATAAAGAATACCATAATCAGTGGTTCCTTTCACATACTTGAGTATTTGCATGCATGCCTTCCAATGAGTTTGGCAAAGCTTATTAGAGAACCTGCTTACTACTTCAACATCATAAAAGTTATCTGGTTTGCTATTGCACAAGTAGATGATACTTCCAACTAATTTCGTGTATCTTCCAATATCCACTAGAGATGAATTATCTTCAAATTTTGTGTTGACCTCCATATGTGTAGAAATTTCCTTGCAATCCTCCATGTTGAATGCCTCTAATATTTGTCTTGCATACTTTTGTTGAGAGATGAAAATCATTCCTAGTTCATGTCAAACTTCAAGACCTAAGCAATATGCATTAAGCCCAAATCTTTCATTCTGAACTCATGGTGCCTTTTGTTTGTTGAAGAAGAGCATCATCATTTCTTGTAATCACATGGTCATCTACATAGAGTACAAGAACAATTGTCTTTTGTCCTCTCTCTAGAACATACAAGTTAGCATCAAAAGCACATCTTTTGAAACCTAGATCCAAGAGATACTTATTTACCTGCTGGTACCATGCTCTAGGGGCTTGTTTCAACCCATATAATGCCTTTTGAATGAGCTCAGCCATCAGGGTTGTATTTACAATATGGGCACTTGCCCATCTCAATAGCTCTATTCTTTGTGATCACCTCGGTCCATCTACAACCTATTCTGGTGACTATGGGATGGGGTTCGCCGAATCATAGAGCTGCCTCACCCATGGAAATGGATTTTCCACTTGGGTGATGACATGTTGGTGACTTTTAGACTCATCATCTAAAGATGATGCTTCCTTCTCTTGTGTAGAAGGGATAACTCTTGGGCCAAGTTCATAGTGCATTGCCCCTTTGCCTGATGATAAAGTGAAAGCTCCCATTTCTCGCTCCATTGCATGTGGTTTCTCCTTCTTAAACACCACATCGTGACTTGCCATGATCTTCTAAGCCTTAAGGTTATAAATCTCATAAGCCTTCTTATCTTCATTGTACCCTAGGAAGATGCATTTGATGCTTTTTGGTTGGAGCTTTTTTCTCTCCCTATCTGGAAGATGTACATAACATTCACTTCCAAATACTTTGAAATGGGAAATAGATGGCTTTTTACCAATGTAGGCCTCTTGTGGAGTTTTTCCATTAAGTGCCTTGGTGTAGGTTTGATTCAAGCTGTAGATGTTGGGTGTGTGTAGAAGTGCGAGAGACACACGAGAAGCACACACAAACATGACAAATGCAGCAAGACACACGGAGAAGATGATGGCTAGAATAACTCTCTCTATTGATGATAAAACTGAACGGAAGTAAGAACTGAATGATATCCCTAAGTACAAAGTACCACCACATATGAGAGTATCAAGTATGTGGTACCATGGAGAAAAAACCTCTAGCCCACTAGAGTAAAAAGTGCCCATGTATAGTGAAAAGGTTCACATCAAAACTACCCTAGGAACACATAAGTGTAACAAACCCCCTTGGAGCGAATGATTGTGAACACATACAGGGAGTGACATATCAGCCCCCACAAGGTAATAAGCCTAAAGCTTTGCGAAAAGCTTCAAACTTTTCCCCTAGAAGAGCTTTGGTGAATATGTCTGCCACATTATCTTGTGTAGGCACATATACCAAATCAATATCTTTTGCATGAAGGCGCTCTCTCACATAGTGATAATGCACCTCAATATGTTTGGTCTGTGCATGAAACACTAGGTTTCATGCAACAGCCAAAGCATTCTGACTATCTGTGAGAATATGCATAGCAGTATCAATCTCCATGCAAAGATATTTAATAGGCGTCTCAGCCATATACACTCCACTGTTGCTGTGAAAACAACCCTGTACTCAGCTTCACAACTCGATGTCACCATTGTAGGTTGCTTCTTACTCAACCAAGATATGCACGAGTCTCCAAGGAAAAAGCAGTTACCACTAGTGGACACACGAGTATCATAACAACCAACCCAATCACTATCTGTAAAAGCATGCAAGCATGGCTGAACATCTCTGACATAAAAGAGACCTAAGCTCAAAGTGCCTCGGAGATATCTAAACACATGTTTCACCGTTTGCCAATGCTTAGTGCCAGGGCTATGCATGAAGCGACTCAAATGGGAAACTGCATACTATATACCCGGCCTTGTGTTGCATGCATATATAAGACATCCCACAACTTGCTGATAAAGAGAAGTGTCAAATGCATCACTGGAATTCCCAACTGAGAACCTGAATCCTGTCTCAACTGGTGTGGAAACTGGCTTACAATCCTCAAAGAATCCTGTCTAACCTGGTGTGAAAAACGCTGAAGTAGTTTTTCAACATACTTTGCTTGATGCATAACAATTCCCCCCTCAACAGATACAAACTGGATGTTAAGATAGTAGCTCAAAAGACCAAGATAAGTGACATCAAAAGTATGCTACAAATCAGTCATAAGAATGTCAAGTTTTGCATCACATGACCTAGTCAAGAGTATGTCATCAACATTAAGAACAAGCACTATAAGATCAGCCCCATTTTTGCATACATAGAGTGTGCTTTCAATCGGACTACATGTGAAGCAAAGAGCAATCAGGTGCTTATGTATTTTGTCATACCATGCACGTGGAGCTTGCTTGAGACCATACAAGGCTTTATGCAAGCGACAAACCATATGCTCTTTTCCTTTCATAGCAAATCCAGGAGGTTGCTTCACATAGACCTCTTCTTGTAAATCACCATTCAAGAAGGCTGTTTTTATGTCCAACTGATGCACTTTCCAACCTCGATGGGCAGCCAATGCAACCACGGTACGAATGGTAGTCATGCGTGAAGTAGGTGCAAAAGTTTCCTCATAGTCAATGCCATATTGTTACGCATATCCTTTGGCAACCAATCTAGCTTTGTAGCGATCAATGCTACCATCAAATTTTTTCTTAATCTTATAAACCCACTTTGTACCAATGGCATTCTTTCCTTCTGGCAATTCACATAACTCCCAAGTACCATTTCTATGTATGGAATCGATTTCTGATTGCATAGCACTCATCCATTGTGGATCGTCACATGCATCTTCAAAAGAAAGTGGCTCTTCATTACATGCTGTAGCAATAAGAGAATAATCCACAAAATTACTTGATGCATGGTGAGAGCTTGATCTTGTTCTACCAAGTAAATGCGCACTCAATTTGCTGTCCTGCAAAGTTTGTTTCAGCCACTTTGGCATAGATTGTGCACTCTTGATAGACATGCGTTCATTATGTAAAACATCTTCAATATATACATCATGCATGGGCTGAATTTCATGCTCATTTTCAGCCATATTTTGATGCAAATGTTCAGCCATATGTGGCTGGAAATATCCAGCAATGTTGACATTTTTTGGCTGGAAATTCTCTACATTTTCAGCCCTATTTGGCTGGAATAGTCAAGCGTACCATTTTGGAACAAAGGCATGGGTGTATCGAACACATCTTGTGAGCTAACTGTTGGCAGTTTTTTGCATTCAAGTAGAGGGAAAACTGAATTTTCAGCAAATACCACATCTTGACTCACAATAATTGTGTTCGTCAATGGATGGTACAACCGATATCCCTTACTTTCAGCACTATAACCAACAAATATATATTTCTTTGCCTTGTCATCAAGTTTGTGACATTGTTGTGATGGCACAAGAGCATATGCCAAACAACCAAACACACACATATGACTAACCATAGGCTTATGAACATTCCAAGCCTCATAAGGAGTGATGACTCTCAATGCTTTTGTAGGGTAGTGATTCAAGACATAATTTGCACACATGACCGCTTCCATCCAAAACTTATCAGGAAGATGCTTTCCTTTAACCATACATCGTGCCATTTCAAGTAGAGTTCTATTTTTACACTCGGCAACACCATTTTGTTGAGGTGTATATGGCACCGTACATTGGTGTGAAATAACTCTTTCCCGAAGAAAAACATTAAACCCATGTGACATGTATTCACCACCACGATTCGTGCATAGAGTCAAAAGCTTTTGTGAAGAAAAATTTTCAGCCATAGCTAAAAATGCTTTGAAGCAAGAAAATACCTCATTCTTTGCTTTCATAGGATACACCCATGTATG
Organism: Ceratopteris richardii; assembly: GCA_020310875.1. Classification (NCBI taxonomy): domain Eukaryota; kingdom Viridiplantae; phylum Streptophyta; class Polypodiopsida; order Polypodiales; family Pteridaceae; genus Ceratopteris; species Ceratopteris richardii. Next base: position 84,748,076 of record CM035423.1, on the reverse strand, counting down.
GCGAGTAGCATCATCAGTGAAGGTAACAAAATATACATGCTTCCCAAAAGATGGAGTCTTGACGGGACCACATACATCGCTATGAACAAGCTGTAATTTTTTTGTAGTGTGTGTATGATCATCTTTTGGAAAAGAAGCACGATGCATTTTTCCAAGAATGCAACCTTCACATGCATGCTTTTCAATGGACTCAATTGTAAGCAAGCCAATAACCATGTCCTTCTTTTGCAAGTAGAGCAAACTATTGAAGTTCAAGTGACCAAAACGAGCATGCCAAAGCTCCATTTCAACCATGGAAAAAGTATGAGCAACTAAGGCATTCGAGGCAGCTCTCTTGTATGTATCCATGCGATACAAACCATTACATAATGTACCGGACATCATGATAACATCGCCATTGCTGAAATCATGAACCATACACTTATCATCAACAAAGTGTACGTGAAGTCCAACTTTGGCAATCAACGAAACTGAAATTAAGTTCTTCTTGATACCGGGCACATACAATGCATTTTTCAAGAGAATCACACCTCCATTTGTAGTCGTAAGATCAATTTCTCCTACTCCAATGACAGGATAAGAGGCATGATTGTTTGCACACACCACATGTCCTCCTTTAGGTGCATCTTTCAAAGAGGCAAAAAATCTTTTGCATGATGTTATGTGCTTTGAAGCACCATTAACAAAGAACCAATCCGAATCAGCCTCACTCACAACCAGCATCATAATGACATGTAACAACACATGCCCAAAAATTTTGAGCCATGTTAGCTTCATCATTCTTTGCATTTGCTAAATTTTTCAGCAATAGACATGCCAGATTCCTTCTTCTTTTCATTGCATTTAGCAAGCTTTCTACACTCATCAATAGTATGACCAGCCTTTCGGCAATATTTGCATCTCTTCTTCTTTTGCAAATCACCATCATTAGAGGAATGAGTGGAAGAGGAAGCTTGAGGCTTTGGTTTTGATGAGCCCAAAGCTGAACCATACTTGCTTTTCCCCTTTTGTGAGATAGCAAGTGCTTGCGTTCCCTCAATCAAACCACTCCTATTCACTCTAGATTGCTCGTCTTGCAAAAGAAGAGACACAACCTCATCAAATGCATACATATTAGGATTTCCTTTTGCAACCAAACGGAGTGTAGTAGCAAAGCTTTGAAAAGATTTCGGTAATCCTTTCAACAATGTAGAAATGAGTGATGCATCCGGAATGATCTCATCTATGTTTGCCAATTGCTCTTTCAAGTCCTTGATGTGTGTCACATACACATCCACTGACTCATTTTCATCCATACTTACATCCTCAAGTTGCTTCCTCAAGTATGCAACATGTTCTTCATTACGCACGACATACAAAGAAGCAAGAGTGTCCCATGCCTGTCTCGATGTAGAACATGACCGAATGTGTGGAACTATATGACGCTTCACTGAAAGCACAATCAAAGCATGAGCTTGAGCATCTTTTCCATCCCATCTAAGTTGCTCTGATACCACTTTTGGGTGTAGGCGGAGAAGGAGAAACCACTGTAGTCGAAGAAGAAGCTCCATCTATGATAGTAGAATGTGAAGTGGAAGAACCTGCCGGTCTTCGATCTACATCTACCACTATGTTCCAAAGTTGTTTTGCAACAAGAACATGCTTCATCATGTAAGACCACATCAGATAGTTGGTCCCATCAAGCTTATCTTCAGCTTGAAGCATGCCAAACAAGTCATTGCTGCCCGCCATTTCACAAAGGAACAAGAATGGGACAAAAACTTTACTTTGACGAAAGCCGAAATAAGTGCTGAAATTTCAGCTCACAAACCGTCACTCTGATGGCAATTCTAACTGCACGAATGGCTTTGAAATGGGAATAAAACCCCAGCGCACCTGGTGGAAATGTTTCTTGGTTGCTGAAATTCACAATTCTATGCTTCAAAGTCGATTTGCACTGTTAGAAGTGTGTGTGCGCCACGACGCGAAAAACCAAAACTTGAGAAGGAGCTGAACCTACTCTGATACCATTGTTGGGTGTGTGTATAAGTGTGAGAGACACATGGGAAGCACACACAAAGAGGACAAATGCGGCAAGACACACGGAGAAGAAGATGGCTAGAATAGCTCTCCCTATTGACGATAAAACTGAACGGAAGTAAGAGCTGAATGATATCCCTAAGTACAAAGTACCACCACATATGAGAGTATCAAGTATGTGGTAACATGGAGAAAAAACCTCTAGCCAACACTAGAGTAAAAAGTGCCCATGTATAGGGAAAAGGTTCACATCAAAGCTACCCTAGGAACACATAAGTGTAACAGTAGATGGCAGTCTTGATAGACTCTACCCAAAATTGATAACGCAAACCCTTTCCCTATAGCATGCACCTTTCCATCTCCATGATGGTTTCATTCTGATTCCTTTACTCTTGCAAAAATCTTCAAATTCTGTTGATATGAACTTAGCATCACTGTATGCCTTGAATCAAGAATCAACTCACTATGAGTTGATGCTTAAACTCTTGCAGAAATCTTCAAACTCTGTTGATATGAACTCACCATCGCTGTCTGTCTTGAATTTCTTTATCTTCTTCCCTGTTTTAGTTTCAACAAGCTGAAGCCATCCTTTAAACTTACCAAAATCTCTTCAACAAGTTACATGAAGTAGCAGTTGATATATTTAGGTAGTGATGTGTGTGAACACACTAGGACCAACGGGGCACTTTTTTCCCTCTTTAGGAGGTTTTTTTCCCCCGGCTTGTATATATGCCTATTGCCCTAATGGGCTACTTATCTTTGTACATTCTCTAGTAATACATTTAGTATTGTGTGTTGTGCTCCAAGCTTCTTCTTCTTCCTTGTGCTGTTCGCATTGTCGGAAAGAATTTATTACTCTTAAATTATTACTAAAATTAAAAGATTAATTGATTGTTATAAGTTTGAATAATTTATGAAATTTTTGACTAATGTTTGATTTTAATTTTTTGCAGGACAAGAAGTTTGATGATTAATATCAAGATGGGAAGTATTTATTTAGGTGTTTTCTAATATAATTATGTGTATAGATGAAAAATCAAGGGTTAGTCAAGGGTTTGTCTATGTTTTGAAAGTAAATGCAAGGGTATTTAAGCGTTAAATGAAGGTTTTGAACATCTTTTATAGGGTTCAAGCTTAATTCAAGGTTAATTAAAGGTTAATGATTAAATCTAGAGGGTTATGGAAGGTTAAAGGATTAGTTTATGGGTTAGTTGGGGTTAAAAATCATGGTTTGAAGGTAGTTGAAGGGTAAACCTATGGTTAAGAGATTAATTAAGTAGGTTTAGTTTATAAATGAGTTAATAAACAGGGTAAATATAATAATGGAACCGTAGCAAAATATTTCAAATAAAAATATGTTAATTATTAATTGTCATTATTTTAACTAAGTTTATGATAATAATTAAATTAATTGATGGGTTTAATTTAATTTATTCTAAAGGTTTGTATTTATTCTAAAGTAATTAAATAAATAAAAAGGAATTGAAATGTTGTATTTAAATCTAAAGTCTAAGGCCAAAAGAATATTTAATTAAGTGGTTGTGTGTATTTTTGGGAAAAGAACTAGGAGAAAAACCGACGCCTAAATTCTTGTTGGGATATGTTGAGTTGAAGAGGAGTAAATGTAGGTTGCATGGATCAGTTATCTTAGAGAAAATGTGGGCTATGGTGGGCTACTCTCATCTATATAAAGAGGGGAGTACGTATTCACAAGCTCATGTGATTTTTCAGGTACTCTATTTTTCCTTTGCTCTAGACTATAGTCATTTGTGCACACATTTCCATGACTGTCTTCTGGCAGGAGGAGAGAGAAGTCCATCTCTCTTACTTTTATCATTCATTCATTGTAGAGAATTTCTTTTTTTACTTTGGAAAATGATCGACGCAGAGAAATGGAGAAAGGAGATTGGTTTTTTTTTATAATTTCTTCTTCTGTTTTTTCTTTTTTTGCCTTTCCTTCTCTCCCTTCTTGATTTTTTCTTTCATTTTCTCACTCTCTTCTCCCTCCCTCTCCTCTGTGCTGGAGGCGTAGTAGAGAGAGAGACAGAGAGAGAGACAAAGAGAGAGAGAGAGAGAGAGAGAGGGAGAGAAAGAGAGAGAGAGAGAAAGTTAGTATATATATATTTTTTTATATTATTCTTTTTGTTGTTCTTTCTTTTTTATTAAGTCTTTTTTAAAATCAAAACATCTCTTTCCCATCCCTCTCCCTGCAGCCAACCGGGCGCAGATGGCGCAATAGAGAGAGAGAGAGAGAGAGAGAGAGAGAGAGAGAGAGAGAGAGAGAGAGAGAGAGAGAGAGAGAGAGAGAGAGAGAGAGAGAGAGAGAGAGAGAGAGAGAGTAGGACATAGTTTTTTGTTCTATTATTTTTATTAATTGTTTTTTTTCCTATTTTTTAATTCTTTCTTCTTTCCCTTTTCCCCTGCAGTCAACGGACGCAAAGAGAGAGAGAGAGAGAGAGAGAGAGAGAGAGAGAGAGAGAGAGAGAGAGAGAGAGAGAGAGAGAGAGAGGGAGAGAGAGAGAGAGAAGAGAGGGAGAGTGAGGTTTATTTAAATTTTGTTTTCTTTTTTATTTATGTTAGTAGGTATATTTTATTTCTTCTTTATATTATGTTTTTAAATACTTTATGTTTACTTAATATATATAATATATGGTTATTTTATATATTAATATAAATAATATTTATTAAATTTATACTAGAGTTATATGACTTAAATATTTAATTATGAAAAAGAATATGTATTTATGTATGAGAATTTATATGTATTTAAGTACGTGTGTGCATGAATATTTGTATGTGAAAATATATGTCCTAATATATGTATATGTTTTAATATATGTATATGTATTTATGTATGTATGTGTATGTATATGAGAAAGTGTTGTATTTTAGGATTTAATATTATTAGCATATGTATTAAGTATGTTTGTTGAGATGAATGATATGCAATTGTTAATAATTTTATTTATGAAATGGAGGGTATGAAGAGTGTTTATTTACCTAAATTGATTACATGTTTATGATTTGAATTCCTAAACTTCTTTTATGAGTTTCAGGATACTAGAAGGAGGGTCCATTTAGCTTTTAAACCTTTCCTTTCTCAAAGATTCCATTATATTATCTAACCTTCTTTTTATCCATTCACGTATCCTTTTCATTCCTTACCCTTTAGCCAAACTTCTTCAACCCTAAGCTTGATAAAAATTTATTAGAAAAGCATTTAGTTAGTGCATGTACCCTTGTTGAATGTTAGACATGTTAGTTAATGTATACATATTAGATGTTAGGTAATGCATGAAAGATGTTAGATGTTAGGTAATGCATGTTAGGTGTTAGATGTTAGGTAATGCATGTTAGGTGTTAGAAGTTAGGTAATGTATGTTAGATGTTAACTAATGCATGTTAGATGTTAGAAGTTATGTTAATGCATGTTAGAAGTGTATGCATGTTAGTTAATGCATGTCAATTAATGTATGCATATTAGATATTATGTGTATTTCATGTATGTATGCATGTTGATTTATGTTATGCATGTATGTTAGTGTTTGCATGTATGTATACATGTCATGCATGTTTGCTTGTCGCATGTTAGTGCATGTATGTTCATGCATGGTTGCTAGTGCATGTGTATGTATGCATGATCATTAATGCATGTGCATGTATGCATATGATTTTGTTTAGCATATCATGTGTGGTTGCTAGTGCATGTGTATGTATGCATGATCATTAATGCATGTGCATGTATGCATATGATTTTGTTTAGCATATCATGTGTGGTTGCTAGTGCATGTGCATGTATGCATGAGAGTTATGTTAGTGCATGTACATGAATGCATGTTCAGTCATGTCATGCATGTATGTTGGTGTCATGTCTGCATGTTCATTTATGCATGTGCATGTATGCATGTGAGTTATGTTAGTGCATGTGCATGAACGCATGTTCATTTATGTCATGCATGTACGTTAGTGTGCATGTTCATTTATGTAAATGTATGTTATGTCATGCATGTATGTTAGTGTGCATGTATGCATGTTCATTTATGTTAGAGTATGTTATGTCATGCATGTATGTTAGTATGCATGTGATGCATGTTAGCATATGTAATATGTATGAATATGTATAAGTGTATAAAGCCATGTGAATTATATGATGTAATGTATGAATGAATTATTTTATTGCAATGTGTATGTTTAAATAAATGAATGTACTTATATATATATGTGTTTTAGAAAAGTTAATTATCTTATATTAAACTAAGTTTTTTAAATATGTTTAAGATTTAAATGAGTGTTTAATCTTTTATAAAAGTTTACTAATATTTCTCATGTGATTTTTCAGATGATATGCAGCCCTGAAGAAGACGAACTGAAGATTTGAAGTGTGGAAAGAATTTACTTAGCTGAAATCTATTGTTTAGTTTGTATAGGATATCATTTTATGAACAAAATCTTATAAATTTGTATAGGAAATCTATCATTAATCTAGTTTCATTTGATCTTTATGTCTGAAGAGGCTTCAACTAGTAATACCTTTCACCTCCATCTACATTTGAGTTATTATTTCCTAAACCAATTGAAAATAACCAAGAAGATTTAAACGTAACAGAAACAATTAAAGATCAAGTAGTTAGTGAGAAATTAATCTTACCATCCTATTTAGACGCAATGGAAAGATATAGAAACGCTTTGCCCTACAGACCTTAGGAAAAATTATACTTGTTTTGCATAGTCACCCTGTGTGCGCCGTTAGCGAGACGATTGAATTGATCCGCTAGTCATCACCATTGGCTCCCACATTTGAACTCGACGTGAAACGATGTGATAGTAGGATAGGTATAAACACTTTTCCTTTTCTTGCATATGCATTAGCTTGGTTTCGGCTACGTGGTTGCAGCAGCTTGAGGTGGTCATCTTGTAGAGGTAGAAATTACAAAACCTTGTAATTCCCTGGTTGTTGAGGGCTAAGCTTATGCTCTGAACACCTCCACGTGAATAGGCAAGTCATGAACCTCATCTCTTCACCGTTACCATCAAGTACTTGAAGAAATACGTTTGCACACACAACACTTAGATTCTTTGTATTAAGCATTTATTGCTCAACAAATGTAACTTGAAAATTTCACATGCACTCTAGCTTGTGCATCAACTGCCATGTATATTTTCTAAACTTGAATCTGTTTGTTACTATTTAAATAGGGCTTTAGGAGACATAGGAATTGTTAGATTTAAAGTTTTTAAAAAGAGTTTTCATTTGAAAGTTAGAATCTATTTTTCATTATAATATTAGGAATTGCTAGATTTAAAATTCAAAAAGCATTTTTGTTTGAAAGTTAGTATCTACTTAGGATTGTTTGATTAGTACGATTTTAGTTTAGAAAATCAAAAAGAATTTTTATTTGAAAATTTAGTATCTAGTTTTCATTAAATTATTAAGGATTGTTAGATTAGCACAAGTTTAGGTTGAAAATTCAACAAGAATTTTCATTTGAAAATTAGTATCTATTTTTCAAGAATTGGGTTTTAAACTTAAGTAAAACTTGAACCAAACAATTTAATTATTTGGTAAGCGAACAAAAAACTAAAGTACAAGAAGAAATTAAGGATTATATTAAAAAACTTAAGTCTAGTTCTAACATACATAATAAAATGGATGAGTTATTTAGAAATATGATGTCAGAAACCCAAGGACAAAAAGTAGTTGAAGCTATGCTAAAAGAAACAGGGAAATTCACTGGAGTTAACGCAACTAATTACTTAGACACTTTTGAAGACCTAGCAAAACTTCATGTGATGATGTAGATCATTCCATTTCTGATGCAAATTTGCATGATGCAATTATGGATGAGAGAGCTGATATTGAGGAGGCAAAAACTATGCCATAATCGCTGGTGCAAACTTTGCGTGACAACAAATTAGATGCACCTCTATCATATCATACTCGTTTTGGCTCTAATAGTGCCTCTTTTGCATCAAATTGCTATGCTATGGCTGCCTCTAGTCTTTGTGATGAGAATGAGCCCGTTTCATTTGATGAAGCAAAAAATCCTGAAAATTGGATGGTTGCTATGCAATCTGAATATGATGCTATAATGAAGAATGGTACCTGGTTTTTATGTGACTTGCCTCCTGGCAAGAAGGCCATCGGCACTAATTGGGTATACAAGTTGAAGTGTAAGCCTGATGGAAGAGTTGACAGATATAAGGCTAGGCTTGCTGCAAAGGGTTATGCTCAGGAAAGAGGCATTGATTTTGATGAGACCTTTGCTCCTACTTGTCGAATGACTGCTATTCATAGCATATGTGCACTTGAAGCTCATCATGGTGGAATGTACATTAGTTGGACATTAAAATTGCATTTCTGAATGGTGACTTGCATGAAGAAGTGTATGTTTTTCAGCCTCATGGCTTTATCCAAAAACAACATGAAAACCAGGTGTGCATGCTAAAGAAGGTATTATATGGTTTAAAACAAGCACCACGTGCTTGGTATGAAAAGATACATGCCTATCTAATTGCATATGATTTTGAGAATAGTCCAACTCAAAGCACCTTATATGTTAAGCGTGTTAATGATGTGCTTCTGATCATTGTTGTGCATGTTGATGACATGCTGCTCACTAGTCCTCATGAGAAGCATATTGCTGATTTTAAAGTTGATCTGCATGCCTCATTTGAGATGTCAGATTTGGGGCATTTGCATCATTATTTGGGCATCCAATTTATTCAAGTTGATGGCGGAATATCTATGTGTCAAACGGAATATATTGATACATTGTTGTAGCATTTTGGCCTTAAAGATTGCAAACCTATTACCACTCCTATGGAGACAAGTTTACCATTGAGTCTTCATGATGCTGATGATGCATTTGATGCCGTTCTCTATCAATGGGCTATTGGATGCTTGATTTACTTATGAATTACTCGTCCAAATATTCAGTTTGCTGTCTCATAGATGAGAAAGTTTATGCATTGCCCAAGCATCAAGCTCATTTCTAGTCTTTCATGCTTCACACAAAACCATAATAGATGTTGGCTATCTTGATCCTACTTAATTTTCTTAAATTTGTACAAATCTTTAATACATTTATTACATACAAAAATGAAATGCATATGTTGTTTCAAAAAAAAAACAAAACTTAAGTTGGAAGCAATTCAAAACAGATTTTTTTGGTTAATTTGCAATGTTGTTCATCATCCAAATATTTCTTTAATTCCTGATCTATTGTTCTTCATCAACATCCTCTAGTAGTTCATAATTAATCTCATATTCTGCATCATTTCTCTTCTTGAACAATTTTATCCTCTTTCTTGCAATCAAGAATCTCAAAGAAGTATTGTCAAACTCGCGAAGCACATATGTTCCATTATCAAACACAGAGGTCACTACATATGGCCCAAACCATCGTTTAGTTGATTTCTTCCGAGCATCATACTGAGTATCGAATGTATTATCATACACCAATACCCAATCATCTATCTTGATCTTACGTGGTCTAAGTTGATGGGTTTTGTCAAAATAAATCTTATTTTTCAACCTTGACTCCTTTATCTTCTGAATTGCTTCTTTTAATTTCTCATTTCCCTACTCTAATTGCTTAATCTTGAGTCAATATAGCTCTTCTTTTGTCATTCCATCATTCCATGGGAGCATCATCGAAGTCAATATCTGAGGCTGGATGGGGAAAACTAGCTTTTGATAGTACATGAGTTTAGTAGGCATAAAACTTGTGGATCAAGTGTACTTCATCCTATTTGCCCATAATGTAAATGGAAGATATCTAGGCTAGTGCTTTATGTCAGCACTGTAGGTCTTAGAGATCGCCTTCACATTGGAGGGGTGACCTCTCTCAATATTTCCATTTGCCTTAGGCTTATAGGTAGAAGTGAGAGAAAAGCGAATTCCATGACTATCAAAGAACTCTTTTACCTCTCTTGCATCTAACTTCCCCTATCCGCGACCACTTTCTCCACATATCCAAATCTTGAGATCACTTCTTCGAAAAGGAATCTGCATACATTGTAAGTCGCCTTCGTGCGAAGAGCTCGACCTTCCATATGGTTGGTCAAGTCCTCTCTAGCAAGTACAATATATCTCATCTAATCTATCCATTTGGGCATGGTTACAAGGTCGACCACCCACTTGTAATGAATACAAGGAGGGTAAGTCAGATGTAATGGGTCTCTATGCCTAACTGACAAATGCACCTGGAATGTGGCACAAATCTCCACAAAATCTAGCACACTCACATATATCCCTGGCCACTAGTAGGCTTGCCTAATCTCTTCATACGTAGCATAAAATCCTTTGTGACCTGCCCATAAGGTCGCATGCATCTCTCTCATCACCTTGCTTTGAATAGTTCCCATGTGTCACTTTCTTTGAGTGCTTAAATCTCTTCATCCATAGCTTCTTTTACTGCTTTATCATCCAATTTTGTGCGATGTTGTTCAAGCACGAATGCATATGCCAAACAACCAAAAACATGCAGATGAGCAACAAATGGGTTGTGATCATGCCAAGACTCATATGGAGTGATAGACTGCAACGCTTTAGTGGGACACCTGTTCAGTACATATGCTGCACATGACAGCCTCAAGCCAGAAACTATGTGGTAAAGCCTGACTCTTGACCATACACCTTGCCATCTCCATGAGTGACCTGTTCTTTCGTTCAACAACTCCATTCTGTTGAGGTGTACACGACACTGTACACTGGTGTTTTATCCCACGTTTAGCCAGAAATGCATTAAAATTAGAAGACATATATTCCCCCCCTTGATCAAATCGGAGGGTGCCCATTTTACATACTGATAGATTTTCAGCCAAAACCAAAAACTGTTTGAAGCACATGAACACTTCAGACTTTTTCTTCAATGGATATACCCATGCATGCCTGGAAAAATCATCGATGAAATTCACGAAGTAAAGATAATTCCCAAAAGAAGGTGTCTGCATAGGACCACATCCATCACTATGTACAAGCTGCAATTTTTGAGTAGCCCGAACTGAACCATCTTTTGGAAAGGACGAACGCTGCATTTTGCCCAAATGCAGCCTTCAAAAACATGTTTTCTAGGTGCCTCAAGTTTGGGCAAAGAGGACACCATTTCAGATTTCTGTAGGCATAGCAAACTAGCAAAATTCAGATGACCAAAGCGTGCATGCCAAAGCTTTGCATCTGACATAGCCTGAGAATCATTTACTGCACATGCCAAATCATTTACAGATCTTTCATAGTCTATGAGCTTATACAACCCACGACATAGAATGCCAGAAGCAATAATCACATCGCCATTTGACAGATCATGAACTGCACACCTATCATCAACAAATTTCACAACCAAGTCAATCTTGGCTAATGCAGAAACTGATAACAGGTTCTTCTTGATCCCTGGCACAAATAAAGCATCTGACAAAGTGAAAGAACTACCATCAGCCGTAGTCAAAATGATCTTACCAACTCCCATAACAGGATAAGAGGAGTTGTTGGCACATGTAACAGTATTCCCTGTAGGGGCAGGCTCGAGTGAAGAGAAGAAACTGTGATGCGAGGTAATATGTTTGGTCGCGCCACTGTCAAAATACCAAACATACGAGTCTACTGCAGACATGCACCGCTCATGAGAAGATGGGTCAAAACTGCAGACAGTAGTAAACACCCATTCTTCTTTGTGCACAAGATTAGCATACTCCATTTTTGGTGTAGAGGCCTCTACAACAACCATTCCAGCCTCTTTCTTCTTTGCCTCTTTAGCAGCTAGTTTTGGACAGTTCTTTATGATATGATCATTCCCTTTACAATACTTACAAAACAATTTTTGCTTTTCTAATTTCTTCTCATCTTTATCTTCCTTCTTCAAATACGCAGAATTAGCACATTTCTGCTTACTAGTTGAAGAGCTCCATTTTCCTTTGCCCTTTTGACTAGCAAGGAAATCTTGATCTGCAACTCGCATAATGGACCTGTTCTGCCTGGACTGATCTTCCTGGAATAGAACAAAGACTAAGTCCTCAAATGATAAGGCATTTGGATTTCCTTTCATCATCAACCGAAGAGCAGAAGCAAAACTTTGATATGAATCAGGAAGACCATTTAGAACGGTCTGCACAAATGAGCTATCTGGTATAACCTCATCAGCAAAAATCAACTGTTCCTTCAAGTCTCTGATCTTCGTTAGGAAACTGTCCATAGAATCACCTTCATTCATGTGCTCACTCTCCAACTGTTTTTGGAGGTAAGTAACACGAGCCTCATTCCTAGCTTGGTACAATGTGGTAAGTGTATCCCAAGCATCCTTAGCTGTTCTGCAAGAGCGAATGTGAGGAATAATGGCACGTTTGACAGAAAAAGCTATCAATGCATGTGCTTGGGCATCTCTGCCATCCCAGCAAATCTGCTCTGCAGTAGGTGCAGTAGAAACCGCAACACAAACATGAATATGCAGAATATCAGCATCTTCGACACCTTTTGCATCAACTTTAGTACCTGCAGTTGTAATAGTTGCAAGTAAGATAGAACGTTTTTCGACACCCTGTACAATGTTCCACAGTCCTTTTGCAACCAACACATGTTGCATCATATAATCCCATAACGGGTAGTTGGTACCATCCAACTTATCCTCAACAACCAACATACGGAATACATCACTGCTTTCAGCCATGGCCAGTGACTAAAATACCTTGATGCAGAAAATTGACTGTATCTCAAAAAATTGAACAGAATAGCCCAGACAAATTCCGCTAGACCTGTAGCAGAGTTCGAGACACGCGAACAGAAATTGGTATATACCTTTGGCACAAAAAGACAAAATAGCCTGCACAAGCACTAAGATAGTGTGTTTGGAGGCCGAAACAAGCTCAGATCGCGATTTTGGCACCACAGCGTGAAGGTGGTTTGATTCGGAAACACGATGAGTATGCTCACCAAAATTCGTGCGATTCTGAGACTGCAAACGGAGGAGTGTCGATGGCACCCTAGATAAAGTGACGACTTGCTTTGATACCAATTGTTGGAGATAGATGTCTGCGGAAGCACGCGAACAACACAAGGAAGCAGAAGAAGCTTGGAGCACAACGCACAATACTGAATGTATTACTAGAGAATGTACAAAGATAAGTAGCCCATTAGGGCAATAGGCGTATATACAAACTAGGGGAAAAGAACCTCCTAAAGAGGGAAAAAAGTGCCCCGGCGGTCCTAGTGTGTTCACACACATCACTACCTAAATATATCAACACAATTTTCCTTGGGATATTCTCTCCATGTTGGGAAAGGATCACCCCCAAGGCAAAGTTTGATGCATCTGTCTCTAAGAAAAAAGGGTTGGTAGAGTCAAGGTGAACTAATATTGGAGCACTAGTGTGCATCTTCATTCCATGAGAATTATGTGTTTCCTGTAAGCTTGGTAAGGGGTGTCACTATTTTGGAGTATCTCTCTTATGAACATCTTGTAAAAATTTGCAAACCCTAGAAAACATTGTACATCTCGAACACTTGAAGGTGGTTGCCAATCAAGGATTGTCTCTATCTCCTTAGGTTCCATAAAAATATCTTTATATGATACAATGTACCCTAAAAATTCCACTTTTGTCTGATGGAAAGAGCACTTCTCCAATTTTGCATATAATCCTTTTTCTCTTAGTTTCTCTAAGACTATCTTTACATGACATTCATGATCCTCTAGATTTTTGGAGAATATCAAGATGTGTAAGCTGAAGCAACTACTAATTAAAGCCCCGATTCTAAAGTGTGTTGATTACTCAAGTCAGAAGCCTATCATTTTGAATGTTGATACGAGTCCTATTGGTATAGGTTGGGTCATATGACAAGAGGATGATGAGGGATAGAGATATGCAGTTCGCTTTGGTGTGAAGATTTTGCATGACACTCAAAGAAAATATCCACATATAAAGAGAGAACTATGAGGACTAGTGACTACTTTAAAGATTGATAAAGAATATTTCATTGGAGCAAATGTTGTAGTTGAGACAGGCTGTCTTCCACTAATTGGTATTGTCATAGACAAAGGAGATCCTCTAAAACTCATATTCCATGTGACTTCTGTATCTCATGATTGGTTCTCAATTTGGGGAAACCAATGCTTCCATTGCATCTAGAATGTGCCAAAACCCTAAGCTCGACTATCTTCTTGCTTGATTCTGACATTCAAAGACCATGCTTTGAATTGATGGCATCATCAATGACATCATCAATTCATAACCGCCCCTGGAAAACCTATATAGGGAGGGGTTGGCCACATTCATTCTCAGTCTTGCCAATACTATTCTTGCGAGCTCAAGGAGTCATGACCACCAAGTAAGTACTCTCCAAGTTCTAGGTTTAGTTCTTGTCTCGTTCCTTGTTATAGTCTTGTCTAGTCTTGTATCCTAGACATCTAGAATTGTCCTCTTGTAATCTTGTAGTACGAGATCTTATCAAGTTCTTTCTTGTATCTAGTTCATCTCCTAGAAAGGAGTTCTTGTAATCTTGATATCTTGTTTCATACTTACGATCCTAGGTTGTGGAATCTCATGTATCATCTCTCGTCGAATTATCCGTTTCTATTAGTCCCGAGTTGTGGGGCTTCATGTATCAGTTACATATCCTTGTATTGTTTCCCCTCTGTGGGTGATCTTATAATCAGAAGTACATTTTTGTAATCTTGTCTATTGTAGTCAAAGAGCACAATCTAGTGCTCCCCTGACATTTTGGCAAGATTAGCTCTTATCCAAGACTAGGCATCATGGAGAATGCTTATGAACAGATTGTGGCATCACTTCAGAGTCTCCAACAACAAGTCGAGGACCTAACTCATCCATAGATATAAGTCGAGATGGGACATTCGGTGCATGTAGGTGCACTCCTCCAAGAATCACAAGAACAATTGGGAGTCTTCAAGCAAATCAAGGGAGTATTCAAGTGAATCAATCTTCAGACTATCCTCAAAGGAACTCATAGAACTACGCAAGAACATTGATGAGAATCTAGCAAAGGGGTTTATCAAACACTCAAAGTCTCCAACAAGAGCTCCTATCTTATTTCTAAAGGAGAAGGATGAGACTCTTTGGATGTGTGTAGACTATCGTGGATTGAATAAAGTCAATATAAAGAACAGATACCCTATACCACTCATACCAGAGCTCTTGGAACACCTTGGAAAAGCAAAGTTCTTCACAAAAATTGACCTTCAAAGATTTCAGAGCTCTCTAAAAGAGTTCAAAATTACCCTCTTTTCATATCGTATTAGATTGAAATTCCATGTAACTAAAGCGGTAAATCAGAGAAATGACAAACATGCTCCTTAGTTTGGACCATGGCTCAAGGGAAAAACTATTATATACTTATACCTTGAAGCATATTTTCAAGGATAAAAATGTTCTTCAAGGGAAGGAGATGGTATTGTATTGATAAGTGTCAAGTTAGAATAACTAATAAGTTGATTAATTACCCTAGTGGTTAAGTCCATTGGATGGGAAGAAGGAGGTCTTGGGTTCAATCCCCACAAAGTCCTTGGGAAGAGTATTTTGTCTAATGAATGTTGAGAGCCTTCTAGACGCATCCACTTTTTTTATTGTGATTTAAATTGATTCTAGTGGGACTTAACTCAATTGGTGAGTAAACCTACCACTAGTTGCCTTTAGTGGAAGGTATAAAAGCAATGGTGAAGATTTCACATGCATATGTGGACTCTCATTTCTCCAATGGTCATGGCTAGTCCAAAAATCTATATAATTGTAGGTTGCATGGAGATGTTGATATATTTAGGTAGTGATGTGTGTGAACACACTAGGACCACCGAGGCACTTTTTCCCTCTTTAGGAGGTCCCCCCCCCGGCCCCGCTTGTATATACACCTAATACCCTAATGGGTTTGACTAGGTTTTGGTCCTATCCAAACCTAGTGTGTGGCGTAGCTAAAAATTAGGTTCTAGGGCTTATTTGAGGGCTCAAATGGAGTCTAAAAATTATGAAAATTGGTACCTAGATACTTCTAGTACTCCTCAAGCTAGAGGACTCATCGGCTTGAACAAAGGGGAGTCTAATCTACCAAAAATGGTATTTACAAGGTTCATGTAGTGATGAAAATTACTGTTGAAAAGGATTTATTTTATGAAAATTTGGGTGGGCCTAGTTTCCAGATCTTCTTTGACTACTCTACCTACTTGGTCCTGCTTGGCCATCCTTGTGCTCTGACTCTTTGTGTTGGCTCCCCTGTCTTGTCATGCCCTAACTTCCTTGGCTGCTGCCAACACTGATATAAGTTTTCATGGTCTCTAGCTTCGAACACATTATAACCAAGGGGAAGGGAGGACTCATATATCATCTGGGGTATATTTCCTATCTACAATCCTTTTATCTTTTTAGCACATCATTTTTTTAGGGTCCACATAATGATATTAAAAAAGATCCAAAAGTAGTCTCCATGAAGTTTTGATCTATCTATTTAAGAGGTTTGGTAGGCAATGACTACTATTATAATACACACTTAGAGCCCTTGACATCTAAGCATCAATGCACATGCTCATCCTAGATGCCCAACAAAATGTGTATCATGTATGATGGAAAGAAGGGACCAGAGGGGGGGCTTTGGCAGAAGCTCTAGAAAGTGGAAAGAAAGCCAAACTCAAAGCACTCAAATCTTGGCCAAAAGATAACAACTATGGTCAAAGGATATTCCAAGCATGGAAGTGAAAGAGGAAGGATTCTACCATTTTTTCCAACTCAAGTCCCTCTAAAATAGATTTTTTCCCAAATTATACTAAAATACTTGTAAAAATGCCTATTTTGTCATAATAACCTAATTTTCTTGTAATATATGAACACATTGTATAATGCAAGTGGTATTCGAGCTTCATGCATGAGAAATAGCTCTACACAGTTTTTGGTAATTCTTTTACTTTGTCTTGGCCTCCAAATAGCCTTTGGAACATAATTTTTAAGTTAAGTTGGACACTACATTATGGATGGAGCTCTTATAAAAGCTATAAAAGTGTAAAATCTCTCATTTGTAAAGGTTAGCTTATTTAAGCCATGATCTTATATGATCTTTCTAATCTTATCATGAGAAATACAAGAGCATCTTGGAGCACATTGCCTCTTGCCTACTCGTGACTGTGTGTATGCATATTAGTGCCTATGTTTTTGCTTGCCTCTCTCTTGTTGTGGATGCATGTACTTCCATATTGTATCATGTGGTCTTCATAGCAGTGATTGTTTGCTCCACAGATTGACAATTTAGTGTATAGATAGTCTTGTGTGATGCAATTACATTAGTTATGCATGCAAGTCTATGAGGTGACAAGAGATTCACATAAAATTTGATAGCTTTGCTAAGAAATGCTTTCTTCCAATTGATTGAATGATCCATCAAGAGACACTTTCTAAAAATTATTAAAATCCAACCACTGGTCAGGGGACAAAATGAATCCTACATAGGTCTTTTGGATTAGTGAGTGATTAGTCATGGAACAATGAGAAGAGGGTCGTGGACATTGCCTAATCTCTTAATAAACTAGGCTATATATAGGCCTTCCTTGGTTTGGTCCAATTAGAACCACAAAACCATGCTAAAATTTGTGGTTCTGGCCTTCAAGTAGCTTTTGTAAATCATGGAATTAAAAAACAACCCTTGGATGCCCTTGAAGTTTCAATGGCTAAGATCATTTCTTGATAAATTTGTGGCATCAAATTATAGCTTTTAGATATAAGAAACATCTAATAATTGTGGTTGCTTTGCAAAGAAGGAAAGGTGCCTTAAATTTTCACCATTCGATCTTAAAAGAATTTTATGGTTATGATTTAATCCGTATAATGGATCAAGTGACTTTAAATCTGTACCATCCAGTCTCTACAATACATAACGAGTGAAAATCCACATGAAGTAAGAATTTTATGGTTATGATTTAATTCGTATAATGGATCAAGTGACTTTAAATCTGTACCATCCAGTCTCTACAATACATAACGAGTGAAAATCCACATGAAGTTCAAGTTTCCTTCTCTCTCTACACAAATTTTCCTCTTTTTTTATTTTTGTGATAGTGTGCACATCTTATTTTGTCTTTTAGTGCTAGAATTTGGGGTTTGAATCCCCACAATCCAAAGTGAACTAGATGGGATGGGTTGAAGTATTTCCATGGCAATGTACCACAGTGCGCTCTCCTTCTCGAGAGCTCTACGACTATATCCTTGGAGTAGAAAACTAACCTCTTGGGTCCGCACACGATACTCCACAGAGAGGCTGCAAAATACGCAAAGAAACATAGTACACAAGGAGCACGAACATAGACTTCTTAGGTGTTACAAATGCAGCCAAACTTATAGCTGTGACTGACCAGGCCACTATATGTTTTATTAAAGAACATATACAAAGAAGTGTGTGGTGTCCATTTGCATTTCACATGGACACTAATGGTAACAATCTCCTATTAAAGGCCAACATGACCAAAGTAAATATGGGAGAGAAATAAAGAATGGCTGAGTGTAAGTATAAAAACTACACCTCCCACCTGATGGGCATGTTACACAGTATACAAGTGACCATGTAAGATCATGAATCAAGTAACCCCCATCAAGTGACAACAGTGTCCAAAGCTATCCTGTGGTAGAGCTTTAGTCAAAGCATCTGCAACATTATCTCGAGTGTGAACCTTCTCAAGAATAGCATAGTTAGAATATGTGTAACCAAGGATGGATGCTTTCCCTCTACCTAACCATAGACACTTGTCCTTAGTGCCACTCATATATCTTAAAATCATCTTGATTGCTTCCCAATGTTTCTTGCCAGGATTAGACATATATCTACTCACAACTCCCACTACAAATGCAATGTCTGGTCTTCTAGCTACCATAGCATACATGAGACTACCAACAACATATTGATAGGGAATTTGGGTCATGAATTCCTTTTCCTCATCTGACTTGGGGCAATCATCCTTACTCAATTTCACATATGTGGGTAAAGGTGTACTTAATACCTTTCCACCTTGTTGAACCTATGAAGTACTTTGGATATCTACTCACTTTGAGACAAGTATATGCATCTTTTACTCCTATCACGAGTAATGCGCATGCCAAAAATATGTTTGGCATACCCCAAATCCTTCATATCAAATGTCTGACTCAACTTCTTTTTGAGAATTGACAAGTCATAAGAGGACTTTCCAGTAATCAACATATCATCGACATAAAGTATCAAGCATATGAAGCTACCATCTAAGCATCTCTTTGTGTAGAGACAATGATCCTCATTGCTTCAAGAATAGCCTTGCGACTTCATAAAAGCATCAAACTTTTGGTACCATTTTCTAGGGGACTATCTAAGTCCATACAAGCTCTTCTTGAGCTTACAAACTAGACTTTCCTTGCCAAGAACTAGATAACCCTCTGGTTGTTCCATATAGATCTCATTTGTAAGATCTCCATGCAAGAAAATAGTTTTCACATCCATTTGGACTAGCTCTAAGTCCTCCATTACAATGAATCCAAGCAACATGCACAAGGTAGTCATCTTGACCACTGGAGTGAAGATTTCCTCAAAATCAAACCATGTTGTTGCTTAAAACCCTTTGCAACAAGTCATGCTTTATACTTTGGAGAAGCATTATCTGATGTGAATTTCATCTTATATACCCATTTACATGGTAAATCTTTCTTGCCCTTTGGAAAAGGTACTAAATCCCAAGTACCATTCTTGTGAATAGAATCCAACTCACTCTTCATGGTGCGCTCCCACTTGACATGATCCTCTGTCTGCATAGCCTCTTTGTAGCAAGAAGGCTCACCACCATCTATTAGCATAACAAAATCTAAACCTGGAACATCTCTATCAGGTGGATGTGAGACACGTGTAGAGCATCTCAATAGTTGCTGAGCAGGAACATGTGCAGACTGATCTGATCAGACATTCTCTTGAATATCCCTATGCGTAGCATTTTTATGCATGCTAACTAGAGGACTAGTATCCTCAAACACCACTCTTCTCACTTCAACCTCCTTAATGGGCTATTTATGCATCTTAGACTCATTGAAAATGACATCACTACTTTTGATCATTGATCGTGTTTCAGTATCCCATAGCGATATCCAAATTGTCCTTCTCGACCATATCCAAGAAAAATCAAATTGTTTGACTTGTGGTCCAACTTTTGTCTAAGATTCTTGGGTATATGAACATATGCTTCACACCCAAAAACTCGAAGGTGATCATAATATGGTGGCTTCCCTGTCCATAACTCTTGTGCCACTTTCGGACTTTTGACAATACTGGGTGAAAGGTTAATCACATGAACTGCAGTCAATATTGCTTCTTCCCAAAAGCCTTGTGAGAGGTTTGCATGATGCAACATAGAAAGTACTCTATCGTGAATAGTTCTATTTATTCTTTCAACTACACCATTCTGTACTAGGGTATAAGGAGCTGTAAACAATCCCTCTAGATTGACAGAAAAGCCTGAATTCATGTGAAGTATACTCACCCCCATTATTTGAACGTAAAGCCTTATGATTAGTTCCTTTTTCAGTCTCAATTGAAGCAAGCCATTTTTTGAAAGTAGGGAATGTCGCATCCTTCGATTTGATAGGATATACCCAAACTTTTCTAGTAGCATCATCTATGAAAGTGATAAAGTAAAGAGAACCTCCTAAGGACCTAGTGGGCATAGGACCACACACATCTATATCAATGAGATATAAAGGCTGAATTGAAGAGTCAATGTGCATTCTATGCACATTTCCGGTTTGCTTTCCATATTCATAACGCTCACAAAATGAAAAATGGGAGCCTGTTCAGTAACAGCTAACAAGTGTTCTTTCTGTGATACAAATAAAGGATAATGTGAGCCAACTTTGCTTCCTTTTCCAATAACCATATTGCCCTTTGATATACGAAATGATTGAGCATAGAAGACCACCTTGTAACCAAGGTCATCAAATTGACCAATTGACATCCAAAAGCATGATAACTAAGGTACATGGCATACATTATGCATAATGAATTTTGAACCATCAATGAACTACACAACCACATCTCCAATCCCCACAATGTCACACTGGAAAGTGTCACCAAGTCTCACTATACCAAGAGACTTTGCTGCATAATTAGAGAACCATTGTCTATGTGGTGTCACATGGAAAGAAGCACCACAATCTAGTATCCATGTGTGGGAAAGAGAATCAGCCATAAGAGCCTCAGTTGGCACAGTACTATCAAGTGTCAACACATCAACATCATTAGAAATAGCATTAATTTCTTCAATCTTCATAATCCAAGTAGATGGTGTAGGTAACTGTTTAACATGCCCATCAACATTCTGTCCTTTACCTTTAGCATTCTTCAATGCATAACAATCTTTCTTCATGTGTCCTTTCTTATGACAATAATGGCATTTGATATCCCTCTTCCTTGATTTACTTTTACTGGGTGTCTCCGACATCTGGGTGTCTCCCAGTTAAGAAAAAATCACCACAACCCTCTTTATTAATGTAAAAGGCTTTATGGAAAAACGTAACCACTATATCAATGACCACATGGACGTACATAAGCGGTATCCAAAAAAGCGTACATGGTGTGTACATGCTTAATATATGCCGTAAAATGACACTAAAAGGATGAATGCACAGCTCAAAAACTAGCCAACAACACCTGCAAGTGTCTGTCAACTCTGATGTTTTAGGCTCAAAAACCTGCATAAATTTGTAGTGGCTGCTCCCACCAAAACTGATAACCTTTTGAGAAACCTGTAGTTTTATGATTGTGGCTGAAAACATAGCCCCAAAGGTGATATATATTTTCGGAGAAGTACAAAGAACACTCTTTTTGATGTTCTTGGACATGTGTGAAGATAATCATGTGTGAAAGTACCCAAAAAACACCCCAAAAATTGTTCAAAAATAGGCTTTGAAAGCATAGAATGAAGCTTTGAGGGACCAAAACATGTTCAAGGTAATGTTAACTTAGTCTTTCCTCCTTCTTTAGACACCATAAGAGTGTAGCTTAGTGGCAAGAGATTGCCACAGTTAAGCAAGATATGGGGGGGGAACAGTACTAAGATGGGTGACCTCCGAGAAGTACTAAGAACCTCTATCTTCCTTGACCGTTGAGGTCATCCCTCATGTGCAGGCAACGGTGCCAACAGTGACTTGATGAATCGGATGACAAGGTATGCCAAGGTCTATGCCTTGGTCGCCGCCTTAGTTGTAAGCCTTGGAGAAAGCAGGGGGGGTTCTCGCTTCGCTCGCACAAAGGGAACAAAGCTTTTGCATCGAACTGCTCTATTACTAGTGAAGTATTTTGATGGCAATGCACTACAGTGTGCTCTCCTTCTTGAGAGCTCTACAACAATATCCTTGGAGTAAAAGGCTGACCTCTTGGGGTCGCACATGATACTCCACACACAGGCTACAAAATATGCAGAAAAACATAGTACACAGGGAGCACAAACATAGACTTCTTAGGTGTTACAAATGCGGTCGAACTTACAGTCTGTGAACGACCACACCACTATATGTTTTATTAAAAAACATATACAAAGAAGTGTCTGGTGGCCATTTGGCCTTTCACATGGACACTAACGGTAACATGGGTGAAAATTCCATGGGGGTTGTGAGCTTACTTTCTCTCTCCTTGTATGATTGTTCTTATTGTGTCTTTTAGTGCGAGAGTGCATGCTCTTTTTTGGCTTTTAGTTACCAAGTGTTTAGTTTAATCATGGCCATCCAAGGAAGATATATAAGGGCTAGAAATGCATATGAATTTACTTTTTGAGCATTCTTTCTTATATTCTTTATTTTGATTTACAATACCACTAGTGGTTTTTTCTTACCTCTTAATCCACTTGATTAACCATTTTAATTCCCTAATGTCTTTTTGGAAAGAGAAGAAAAGGTGATGTATGTCTTCTCTACCAGTTAAACACCTTTTACACCACTAGCTCTAACATTGGTCTAGATACCTTTATGGGGAATTCACCACATAAGGAACAATTTCTTGTTCTCTATTAATGAAAGCCACGACTCATTGAACTTTAATTCACATATTATCCAAGACCAAGGATTGTGCCACTTTTTATCTACATTTTTCTTAAGTCTCTAAATCTCCTCTAGCTTGTTTCCATTGTTCCACTTTAGTTCCTTTGAGCTCAAGAAATGTTGACCAAGAAGCAAGAGAGTCTTTGATGCATATGAGGTGCTAATTCTCTACCTTAAAATTCACTAGTCTTGATAGTTCGCTTTGAGGCTAGGGCTAATGTCCTCAAACCTGATCTAATTTATTCTATGGTGGTTCCATAGGTGCTTCCACTTACAAAACCCTTTGGATGTTAGCTCTTAGGATACTTTTTTCTTTCATTTCCATAATTAAAAATATTAGGAAACAAGACTAAATCATGCCATCAAATGCCATTATGCCATTTCTAGTCACTAATGGAACACTAAGGTTTCAATTTATTCCATGCTTTCCACATCAAAATAGGAGATAAAATCTAAGCCTTCCAGGATTACCAAAATAGGGGAGAACAAAAGTTTGAGGTGATCAAGACCATTCCATTTAGGGCCTTTGGTAAGGGATAAGTATTTGTTTTAAATTAATTTGGTCCAAGATTCCTTACCATTACTCCAAACTTTGATCATCTATTTAGCCACGAGATTGCTAGCCAAGGACTCCACATCCAGAATGCCATAAATTGTTGAATCCTTGGGGCAAGCATAAATTATTCCATTTAATCTTAGGCACCCTCTCATGTTGGGAGCTCCCATCTAGAGAAAATTTCTATAGGTTCTACCTATCTTCAATAGCTTATTCTTGTTAGGCCTCGAACAAGCAAGAAAATAGACAATATAGGAAATCAAGAATATCTTTATCACCATCTCTTTCCTTGCCACATTAAGTTGCTTACCACTCCAATAATGAAGCATAACTTCAAGTTTTTCCACCATCCAATCTCTATGATGACTCAAAGAAACACTAAAGCCCAGAGGAATTCCTAACAGTAAGAAGATTTGGTCCATGAAGAGCTCCCTACAATCAAGAAGCCTAAGAAATTACAAGGATTAGGAAACCAGCTTGAAAGCTAACTTGGAGTGGTTAATTTTTTATCTAGAGATAATGATAAAAATGTCAAGGTAATGCGAAAAGATAGACATGCAACCAATAATTGAAGAGGAACATCAATTTCCTTAACAAAGTGTCTGAGAACCATCTTCTCTTCACCTTGAGGTAGAGACTCTAATTTGACATGGATACATTTGATCATGAACCTGTTGATATATTTAGGTAGTGATGTATGTGAACACACTAGGACCACTAGGGCACTTTTTTCCCTCTTTAGGAGGTTTTTCCCCCAGCTTGTATATACGCCTATAGCCCTAATGGGTTACTTATCTTTGTACATTCTAGTGGTAATACATTCAATATTGTGTGATATGCTCCAATCTTCTTCTCCTTCCTTGTACTATTCACATGCTTCCACAGATGTCTAACTCCAACAATTGGTATCAGAGCAGGTTGTCGCTGTGAAGAGATGGATAGGTATGTGCTTGAACATGAAGAGGTGTTGCAAAATCCTTGATCTACACCAGCCAAATGAACTCCAGGAATATGTGGTGGGCCCTTTTACCTTGCCAATGGATGTATTATACACCCTATGTACCTTGGAAGATCACTCTCAAAAAGATAGATAAAAACAGATATGTTGGAGTTAGCTCAGAGGTGAAGAACTTGCTATTTTGGTTCATACACATGTCCAGTGTTTTGCATAATTCTCTGAGCACAGCAACAATTAGCTTAATTCCTCTTGGGGAAGTCTAGTTAACTTAAAAGAGCTAACTTTCAAGAGTAATCTCATCAAAAATAATGAACCACACACTGAGAATAATGTTTAACAAGTGATGACATCATCCAAATTTTCATGGGCTGCTAGAGTTTGAGACCAGTGAGCAGAAAACTAAACATAACTCCAGCGTTAAGACTCCAATGATTATGCAAAATTTTTATGCTCATACTAGACAGTAAGCTGAATCCAACAAGCTTTAAATCGTTGAATTTGGATTAGTACACACGGAGAAACAACTATGACAAGATGAGTAAAAAAGTCGGGTACCTGACAAAGAAGTGAAAATGAACAGACAGTGTTGACTTCAACTGAACATAACTGCAGATTACAATACCCAAATGCAATGAAAATTGCTGACCATATAGAAGACTTACAGAGCTAACTTTACCAAGTTAAATCACTGAAAATGATGCACCAAGCTCAGAGAAACCATCTATGCAATCTGACTGAGAAAACTGAGAGATATGGCAGTGAGTAGTACACTTCACAAGAACATGGAAATATGAACTCAAAGGATCATGAAAATGAGAGTATATTGCTTGTACAATACAATGGACTTACTGATACATATGTGTGCCTTGTAATCACACCTTGATATGGCATAAAGCTCAGCTCTTGGAGGTCTTCACATAGGTCTCTCTAACCACGACTAAAGCTGCCATCTATTTATAGTTGAGCTTGGGAGGCTAACTTCCCTCAATCACTCTCCAATCAATTAGTGATTGATTTGATTCTCTACCTACCAAAAATCACGAATTCATGGCTCCTCTTTCCCTTTTTGATCAAGTGGACTCAACCACTTAAGATTCTCTCACTTTACATTAAGTAAACTCTTAAAGTTACAAGAGGTAGTTCACATGTGAGCTTTACATAGTCTTCATTTTAAGGCTTCTTCTATGACTTTGTGGGACTCAAGCCAATACTTAGGCTTGTCATAGACTTGCTCCAACAACTCCCCCTCAAGCAAAGTATGTTTGAGGTCTTCAATCTTCCAAGATTACCTGCAAACCAATCATGGCTTTGAACTTGCAAAGCTTTGTACCATCCAATGCTTTGGTTAGAATATCTGCACATTGTTGATGAGTGGACACATATGATATTTGAATCTCTTTGCTTAGAACCTTCTCTTGTACATAGTGATAATGAACTTCAATATGTTTAGTCCTTGCATGAAAAATAGGATTAGCAGCCAAATGAATAGAACTCATATTGTCACCATAAATAGTTGGAGTTCCAAACTCCAATCCAAGATCTTTGAATAATGTCTTCATCCACATAGCTTCTTGTGTAGCTATGGCAAGACCTTTGTATTCAACTTCAGTAGAAGAGAGAGCAACTATGGGTTGCTTCTTGGATGACCATGAAATAAGCTTTGAACCTGCAAAGGTAAGATAACCTGAAGTGCTCCTTCTATCTTCCTTGGGGCGAGCCCAATCTGCATCAGAAAATAGCTTCAAACCTAAATCAGATACATAAGGATAATAAAGTCCTTCATTTATGGTTCCTTTGAGATACTTGAGAATCCTTTTGGCAGCATCCATGTGTGGTTTCCTTGGTGTGTGCATAAATTGACTTAGCACACTCACACTGTAACATATATCTACTCTTGTCAATGTGGAATAGTTGAGACTACCCACTAGACTTTGATATGATGTGACGTCCGCTATGAGCACCTTCATGTGAGCTCAATTTGTGATTGACCTCCATTGGAGTACCTGCAATCTTACAATCTTGCATCTTGAATTTTTCCAACATGTCCTTAATGTACTTTCTTTGAGTGAGAAACAAACCATGATCTTTGTAGACAACTTCCAAACCTAGGAAGTAGGTAAGTGAACCCAAATCACTTATCTTGAACTCTTCTCTCGTTTGATCTTTGATCTTCTTCATACCATCTACATCATTTCCTGTCAATATAATATCATCTGCATATACACATAAGTAGATGACCTCAGAATTACTCTTTTTGATAAAGAGTGAAGGATCTGCCTTGCTTGGTTGAAAGCCTTTGTCCTGCAAGAATGAAACAAGCCTAAAATTCCAAGCTCTTGGGGCTTGCTTGAGACCATACAATGCTTTGTTAAGTTTACACACATAATCAAGATAAACTGGACTCTCAAAACGAGGTGGTTGTGCCATATATACCTCTTTTGTTATCCAACCATTCAAGAATGCATTCTTTACATCTAATTGAAGTATCTTCCAATTCTTGGAAGAGGCAATACTAAGCAAAACCCTAATAGTAGGCATCTTTGCCACAGGAGAGAAGGTCTCCTCATAATCAATTCCCTGAGTTTGTGCAAAGCCTTTTGCTACAAGCCTTGCCTTATACCTGTTAATGGAACCATTAGAATTCTTCTTAAGTTTATAGACCCATCTTGAGCCTATTACCTTCATGGATGAAGTCTTGGGCACCAAATCCCAAGTGTTGTTTTCCTCAAGTGCTTCAATTTCTTCCTTCATTGCATGCTTCCATTCTGATTTTGCTTTGGGCTCTTCAAATGATGATGGCTCCTCTTCTTTTATGTCTTGTGCTATGTAGATAGAATGTTTAGTAATTAATGAGGTGTCAAACCCATATCTTTCTGGTTTTTTCTTTTCCCTCATAGATCTTCTTAGGCCATGATGTGATGATTCTGCCTCATGTCCAAGTTCCTGCACTTTTGCTTTACCTTTAGACTTCCATGCTTTGATCTTTTCCATCTGAGATTCTTCATCATCCTCTGAGGTGTCTTGTTCTTCAATCTTCGGTTGTTCTCTACCAAGCTTTGGAAAATCTTCTTCAAGATCATATGGTAAATTGACCTTCCTGCATGAATCTTCATACCATGAATTGTTTTCATCAAAAACTACATCTCTGCTTACCAAGAATCCTTTGTTGGTAGGGTTGTATAACCTGTAACCCTTTTGATTGTTGTCATATCCAATAAATACACACCTTTCTGCCTTTGGATCCATCTTGCCTCTAACCTGTGAAGGAACATGAGCAAAAGCAATACATCCAAAAATTTTACAATGATCTAAGCTTGGTCTTCTTCCATTCCAAGCCTCATATGGAGTCATCCCATCAAGGGATTTTGAAGGTAACCTGTTAATCAAGTAAGTGGCTGTAGATATAGCCTCAGCCCATAGATAATTAGGTAAATGCTTTTCATTTAACATGGACCTTGCAGCTTCAACATTTGTCCTATTCCTCCTTTCTGCCACTCCATTTTGCTCAGGAGTGTACCTTGTAGTTACCTCTCTTTTGATTCTTCTTTCTTGAAGAAAAGAATCAAACTCATGGGAGAAGTATTCTCCCCCTCCATCTGACCTTAGCCTTTTTAGTGATTTACCTATTTGATTCTCCACAAGAGCCAAATATCTTTTGAAACATGAAAAAACTTCATCTTTGTGTTTCATAAAGAATATGATAGTCCATCTGCTGCAATCATCAATAAAGGAGACATAATACCTTGATCGAGATATTGAAGCTTCCTTGCTAGGTCCCCATACATCTATATGAACCAACTCCAAGAGATTTCCATGCATATAACCTTTGTTCATGAATGGTAACCTGTGAGACTTTCCAAATTGACATGCACTACACTTATAAATCATATGTTGTTTTGAAAAATTAGGGAGTCCAAGTACACTTTGGTCCCTACAAATTTGCTTTAATGACCTTTCACCAATATGTGCTAACCTTTTGTGCCATACTTCCAACTCTGTGAGTGTCTGATGACCATAATTAAAGAGAGCAATGTTTCTAGTGTCTTGTAATTCAAATGTGAACAATCTACCTGTCTTTTCACCTTTTGCAATTCTTCTGAATCCTTGACTTGGATCTTCAACAAATGCTCCGGCTTTTGTGAACCTGACTTGCAACCCTTTCTCTACTATCTGCCCAACACTTATCAAATTCTTTGTAATGGTAGGGACATAGAGTACCTTACTGAGTAGGTTGATGTTTCCATCAAGTGCTTTGACATTGCCTATTTTCTCCACAGGATGTCTTGTGTTATCTCCTATTTGTACCTCATGCTTATTCCTTGGATCTTCTAAATCTGATAGGAGTGCCACATTTCGTGCCACATGATTTGAACAACCTGAATCTATGTAGAAAACATGCTCATCATATTTACCTTGTAGCATAGCCATGTTCATGATCAATAATGAATCCTCTTTGTTTGAGTCTTCTGTGTAGTTATTGAAGTCTCTCCCTCCTTTGTAGCCGCCTTGATAGTTTGAATGATTGTAGTTATTGTAGTTGCCATGATACTTGTTGAACCTTCCTCTTGAGTAGCCATAACTTCCTCTATTGTATCCTCTGCCTCTTTGATTACTGGAATTCCTAAAGCAATTTTCAGTTGTATGATTAGTTAATCCACAAATAGAACATGAGTTCGAGTCTTGGGATCTCCCCCTGCCTTGTCTACCTCCTCTTCCTCTACCTCTGCCATGTCTTCCTCTACCTGCATAGTTAGCTTGATATGTACCTGCTTCATCATCCACTTTCTTTGCCTTTCCTTTGTTATCTTTGGACTTGCTTTTATCAGTGTATAAAGCTGAAGATTGATTACCTTTAGAGCTTTCTCCATTTTTTATAAGCTTTGCCTCTTGAGTAAGTAGTTGTCCAATGAGTGTATTGAAATCAGGTACATGCATGTCTATGTAGAAATCCATAGCTGTGGTGAATGCTTCCCACTTGTCATCTGCCTTCAAGCCATTAATGACCTGCCTTACAATTTGCTCTTCATCTATTACCTCTCCAATGCTTCCGAACTGATCTGCTATGTCCAACTTTGTGAAAAAATCAATCACATTTTGTTTGGGAGCCTTCTTGAGAGTTGTGAAATCCAGCCATAATTGATGCTTCCTAGCTTTATTACTTGAAGAGAAGAAAGCTTCAAGTGCACCCCACACTTCCTGAGATGTCTTACAACTTCTAATGTGAGGCAACAAAAAAATCTGAGATAGAGTTGAGGAGATAAGTCCTTGCAAGTGCATCCTTGGAGCACCATGTGCTCAATCTTTCTTGCTCTTCTTGTGTTGGTTGACTTTTGGTCCTAAAACTTGGCATAACTTCATCTCCAGCCACATAACCATATAAACTTCTACCTTGGAGATAAGCTTCCATCCTTAATGACCAAGCTGAGTAATTACCTCTATCCAATTTGTTAATTGATGAAGGAAATCCATCTGCCATGTTGTCCAACCTTGCTCTGATACCGCTGTGAAGAGATGGATAGGTATGTGCTTGAAGATGAAGAGGTGTTGCAAAATCCTTGATCTACACCAGCCAAATGAACTCCAGGAGTATGTGGTGGGCCCTTTTAGCTTGCCAATGGATGTATTAGACACCCTATGTACCTTGGAAGATCACTCTCAAAAAGATAGATCAAAACAGATAAGTTGGAGTTAGCTCAGAGGTGAAGGACTTGCTATTTTGGTTCATACACCTGTCCAGTGTTTTGCATAATTCTCTGAGCACAACAGCAATTAGTTTAATTCCTTTTGGGGAAGTCTAGTTAACTTAAAGAGCTAACTTTCAAGAGTAATATCAACAAAAATTATGAACCAAACACTGCGAATGATGTTTAACAAGTGATGATATCATCTCGATTTTCATGGGCTGTTACAGTTTGAGACTAGTGAGCAGAAAAATGACCATAACTCCAAATTTAAGACTCCAATGATTATGAACATTTGTATACTTATACTAGACAATAAGCGAAATCCAAAAAGCTTTAAATTATTGAATTTGGATACGT
Organism: Ceratopteris richardii; assembly: GCA_020310875.1. Lineage (NCBI taxonomy): Eukaryota > Viridiplantae > Streptophyta > Polypodiopsida > Polypodiales > Pteridaceae > Ceratopteris > Ceratopteris richardii. The sequence goes on along the minus strand of CM035423.1, from coordinate 84,717,475 downwards.
ACACACGGAGAAACAGCTCTGACAAATTGAGTAAAAAAGTCAGGTACCTGACAGAGAAGTGAAAATGAACAGACAATGTTGACTTCAACTGAACATAACTGAAGATTGCAATACCCAACTGAGCATATAGAAGACTTATAGACCTAACTTTAACAAGTTAAATCACTGAAAATGATGCACCAAGATCAGAGAAACCATCTCTGCAATCTGACTGAGAAAACTGAGAGATATGGGAGTGAGTAGTACACTTCACAAGAACATGGAAATATGAACTCAAATGATCATGAAAATGAAAGTATATTGCTTGTACAATACAATGGACTTACTGATACATATGTGTGCCTTGTAATCACACCTTGATATGGCATAAAGCTCAGCTCTTAGAGGTCTTCACATAGGTCTCTCTAACCACGACTAAAGCTGCCATCTATTTATAGTTGAGCTTGGGAGGCTAACTTCCCTCAATCACTCTCCAATCAATTAGTGATTGATTTTATTCTCTACCTACCACAAATCACAAATTCGTGGCTCCTCTTTCCCTTTTTGATCAAGTGGACTCAACCACTTAAGATTCTCTCACTTTTACATTAAGTAAACTCTTCAAAAGTTACAAGAGGTAGTTCACAAGTGAACTTTACATAGTCTTCATTTTAAGGCTTCTTCTATGACTTTGTGGGACTCAAGCCAATACTTAGGCTTGTCATAGACTTGCTCCAACAGTCGCTTCATCTAGCGCGTCATCAACACCCCTCCGGTCAGAGTCTCAGAATCGCATGAAATTTGGGGAGCATATTTAGGGTGACTTGATCAGCATACTCAGGGTGCTGAAGTCGTGATTTGAACTCGTTTCGGCCTCCGAACGCACTATCATAGTGCTTGTGTAGGCTATTTTGTCCTTTTATGCCAAAGATATATAAACGTTTTGATTCAACAATATAAGCGTCTCCAAGTCTGCTACAAGTTCAACAGAACTCATCACGGTAGTTCTGTTCAACTTTTTCAGATACAACCATTTCTTTGCATCATGGTATTTTAGTCAATGGCCATGGCTGAAGCAATGATGTATTCCGTATGTTGGCTATTGAGGATAAGTTGGACGGTACCAATTACCCATTGTGGGCTTATATGATGCAACATGTATTGGTTGCAAAAGGACAGTGGAACATTGTGCAGGGTGTTGAAAAACATCCTATTACACCTGCAAATACAGGTATTGAAGCTGATGCAGATGGCATTGAAGATGTTGATAATCTTCAGATTCCTGTTCGTGTTGTGGTTCCTGTTGTACCTACTATAGAGCAAATTTGTTGGGATGGCAGAGATGCTGAGGCACATTCATTGATAGCCTTGTCTTCAAATGTGCCATTATTCCTCAATGCAAAATAGCTAAGGATGCTTGAGATACACTTGCCACATTGTACCACACTAGGAATGAGGCTCGTGTTGCTTAACTTCGAAAACAGTTGGAGAGTGAGCACATGAATGATCTATGGACAATTTTCTGACAAAGATCAAGGATTTGAAGGAACAATTGATTTCTATTGATGAAGTCCTTCTTGACAGTTCACTTGTGCAGACTGTTTTGAATTGTCTTCCCAACTCATATCAGAGTTTTGCTTCTACCCTTTGTTTGATGATGAAAGGCAATCCAAATGCCTTAACATTTGAAGAGTTAGTTTCAGTTCTATTGCAAGAAGATCAATCCACGTAGAATAGGTCTATTATGCGTGTTACAGATCAAGCTTTCCTGGCTAGTCCGAAGGGCAAAGGAAAACGGAGCTCTTCTACTAGTAAGAATTTTTTTTCTAATTCCACACAATCAAAGAAGGAAGACAAAGATGAGAAGAAATCAGAAAAACAGAAATTGTTTTGCAAATATTCAAAGCAAATGATCATGTCATTAAGAGCTATCCAAAAGTGGCTGCTAAAGAGGCAAAGAATGTTAGATATGCTCAATACTCCACGCTCATGTGACCACAAATGATCCATGGTGCTCTAAGTTGTAAGGCCCCCATTATGAGGAGAAGCCATTATGAGAGCCCGAACATTTGTGGAACCCTAATTTCCAAGTTAGATGAGGTCTATGTGTGACCGTTGATGGTTCTAGATGATCTTTGTGAGCCTAGCCATTAGGTTAGGTAGGGCATAAACTTCCAAGCCATTGAGTTGCCATTTAAGGTGAAAATAAAGGCCTGTGGTGTTGCATGGTTTCCCCATAGAACCTTAATGGGGGGAGTGGAGAGGGGGCTTGCCCCCTTCTACGGGGTCCGGAGGGTCTATCCCCTCAGTCCGTAGGGCTGAGACAATAGGACTTTTGGTCCTAGAGATATTGTCAGATCGTATATTTCACCGACTATTTTGTATCTCCCAACTACGTTTATCTATACCAAACCGCCTTGTAAAAGCTATATAAGCACGACCCATGTTGAGCTTTACATAGCATTGCACACTAGTAAGCCCTTCATCTAGAGTCTATCTAGATCCCCATCTAAGCTCCACAGTGGGAGCGCACGAGTGGACAACACCATCATTGTAACTACATTATGCTCGACAATATGAGAATCTGAGTTGTCTATCTCTCAGTCTGCATCTATCTTTGTCTATGTTTTTCTCTCAACTCTATCTACAGGTCCATATGGTATCAGAGCTCAGGAGGCTCTAAGTGGTGCAGAAGCAGAAACGTTGCAGAGGTCTGAACAACAAAAGAGAGAAGATGTCAAGTGGCACGTCATCATCTACGACTAGGAGTCAAGGTGGTTCATCAACAGGAGTAGGTGGCGCACAAGTAAGAGCAGCAATGATGCCGATCATCCCAACATTGGGGATACGGCCACCAACCTTCACATAAGGTAAACTTGATGGTATGAACTACAGCCTGTGGAAGTTCAAAATCACTTCTATTCTTGATTCATATGAGCTTTTGGAGATTGTTCTTGGGACTGATCATGAGCCCCAAGAAAGACCTGATCCAAATAATCCTGGTTGAATGATTCCTCCTGATGCTGATCTTCTATGTGCTTGGAAACGTAGAAATGCAGATGCACTGTGCTTGTTACAAGTAATTTTGATAGTGTTCTGACTCTCATTCAACATACTACGAAGGCATGTGAAGCATGGAACATATTGAGAAATCAATATGAAACTCGTAATCAGACACGGATTCAGAACTTGGAGAATCAGCTTGCAGCAGAATGGTTTGCAGATGGGGAGACTGCAGAGGTGTTTATCACTCGCATAAAGAATCCACGAGATCAAATGGCAGGCGCAGGTGTTCAAAAGTCAAGTGAGGAGCTAGCTCGATGTTGTCTTCGAATCTGTCCACCTAAGTTTGATGGTTTGGTAACTACTCTTAACACTCAAATCAGACCTCAACCACTAACTTTTGAAGGATTTAGTGCCTTACTCATGGAGGAGGAGCTGCGGCTCACGGCAAGGAGTGGTGGTAGCAAAGGAGATGTTGCATTCACAACAAATGCCAAAGGAGGCAAAACAGACTCTTCAAAAGATGGAGACAAAAAGAAGAACGACAAAAAGAAGTGTAGCTCAGTGATGAGTAGCACCTCCTTTAATGTCAATCTGGGAAGACGTGAGGATGGTATGAAGACCTCAAACAAGTGATGGCACAAGTGTGTGAGTGAGAAGCACATTAACATGCACACACATACACACACACGTGCACACAAGGCAAGAACAAAGAGAGAGACAATGGAGTTCTTTAGATTACTCAAAAGTGCTCTTACAAGTTCAATTCCACAACAAGCTAACCCCAAAAATGAGCTCTCTAGCTCTTTTTATAGTTTTTGACTAGCTTTGGTCCTGTCTAGTTGAAAATTAGGTTCCTGGGCTAATTTGGAGGCTCAAACGAACTCAGAAAAATATGAAAATTGATAGGTAGGTACTCCTAATGCTCCTCAAGATCAAGGAATCCTTGGCTTGCACAAAATAGAGTGACAAAAAGGTGGAATGATATTTACAATGGTGTGAAGTGACTAAAATCACTATTTGGGAAGTATTGCTTCATGGAGAAATTTAAGGGTCTATTTGCCAGATCTGCGTTGACTACTTTCCCTGCTTGATCCTTGGTCCGACTCCCTTCTTTGGCTTCGTTGTCTTGTGGGTCCTTGGGTGCCTTGAGTGCTGCTAACACCCCCCCCTCTCTTGCATCTATCGTCTCTGACAGACCCTTGTTTGGCTGAGCGTTGGACATAGTATTGAACCACATCTGAAGCAAGGTGATGTTCTTCCAGACGCAACCCCCATGCTAGGTCTGTTAACAAAGCGTCCCAATCTACCGGCCTTAGAATGTCCGGATGTGGCAGCTGCAATTGATGTGAGTGTAAGGTCCTCTCCACAGCAAACAGCTGGAGGAGATGTGAGGGCCTGGGTACGAATATTTTCGAGTGATATTCCCAGAACCCTGTGACGAACATCTCCTCAAAAGTTTGTTTGAAGCAAGCTGGGAGGTATTTTATTCTTGCGTGCCAAGCATATATTACCTTGATTGAGGGGGTGGTGCTCATGTCATATACCAAGTCTAGGTTGCCTGTAGTGAAGCCGACTCCTAAGAAATGTGGGTCTTTGATGTTTTTGAATGTTCTAAATGTGATGAGCATTAATTCAAAGATTTTCATGCACATCTGTGCCATCAGGTCAGGGGTGTTCCGTAGTCTAAGGCTCTAGTGACGGATGGTAGAAATCATATAAGCAACCGAGGGTGGTCCTTGTGGAGGTGCTAGATAGACATAATTCAACCACTTTGCACAGCCTTTGAAATTTTTGACAGCAATGGCAAACTCAGGCAAGGTGCGTCTTCAAAGGACTGGAACGTAACATGGATTATACTTGATAAATAGTGGCATGTTATTCCCGGTTCGAACCATTTTTGGATAGGTCTTGAGAAGACGAATCATCCAGGTGGGTTGAAAGGTTGACCCTTGTTTAGCACGTTCAGGTATATCATCGGGACCAAATTGAGTGGCGAAAGTCGGGGCTTTGCCACATCTTCGTTGAATCTCCGCATTGTAGTCAGCCAAGAGCACACATTATGGCACATATTCATCATTGTTAGTGCCTATCCGACGATGATGTGACATGTTCCTGAAGTACTTGGAGTCGATGATAGTGTCCTCCAATTTAGCCATTGATTTGATTTGAACTACAACGCGATCTTCATGAGTTTTGGTGGTATTTTCAAGTTTCTGAAGCCATTCGGGTGCTTCGACTTCCAACGTGTCCATTCCTTCCGATGTTTGCTGGCCATCCAACATCGGCATAGGAACATATGGTTCCTCATACGACTCATCCACTTCGATGGGCACCAATTCTTCTAGCTCTGGTTTGATAATTGGAGAGGGTTGTCTTTCATAGTCAAGTAGCTTCTTTTGCAATTCTTCCACCTGCTCTTTCAATGCCTTTACCTCCTCTGAAGTCGATGCTGACTCTATGATCTTGGGTTGTTCTTCTTGCTCCCGGAGCTAGCGGTGCAGTGGATCTCGTTCTTTTTCCATATCATCATGTGCTTCCAACACATCAGCATAGCTTTCCAGAATTGTTTTTATCGTATCTGAAGGGACTACTTTAAACTGTTCTGGGTCGATCTCATGGGGGGAACCTTCCATCGCAGCTTCTAGGTTTTCTTCGTTCTGCTTTTGCAATCGCTTGTTCTCTTCAAGTGCCATGGCCATGTGTTTTTTGAGTAGGGTCAAATTACACCAGACTCTAAGATTATTAGTTTGGTAGAGTTCGAGTAGGGCTTTGAGTTGTTTGATGTCTGACGATTTTGATGGTTGGGGTGTCTCCAGGAGGGTTTCATGGGCCTGTTCGAGTGTGATGTAGCGTTGATTGAGGTCCACATTTTCTTCTTCTATAGTCGTAAGCCGCCTCTGTAGTTGTTGGTGGTCTGTAGTTAATTGATGATGGCGGTGTTGGAGATTGATATTCGCTCTGTAATTGATACACACATTGATGTAAAGTAGAAAACACATTATTTACATTTAAGATTGCTAGGAAAGGAGAGAATGCAGGGGGAATGGGGAAGGGAAAGTGAATCGTGAATGAGGTGGAATTAAGTGGTGATGTGGGTGGAGGGGGTATGGGAGATTGTGGTTGTGTGTGGGCAGGGAGTGGTGATGTGGCTGGTGATGTTTCCATGGTGTCAAAAGTGTGAGTGACTGTGTAGATGGGGATAGTGGGTGGGGTGGATGTGATGTTCGTGAATAGTGTTGTGAATGTGGGCATGGTAACTCCTCTGAATTGGATGCCTAGAGAGAGAGGAATTCCCATGACATATGTGGTGATTGTGGAAGTTGGGGTGGTAGTGTCATGTGGTGCAGTGAATTGTGCAGTAAGAGTAAAAAGCCTCAAAAGAGTTGTGAATTCTAACTAAGCAATATTTACAAATGAGAGTTCTTTCACTTATATAGAGTTTTTAAGAGTTTTCTCCACACTATAGTGTCTGATCTACATTAGAGAAATAGATGAATCCTACAAGGGTTTGTGAGGATCCCTAATCTTTAGGATTAAGCCTAGTTTTGTTCTTTTTTAAGGGGACAAAGTGCATTTAATAGGGCAATTCTCAGTAGGCTATAGTAGGCTTTTTTTAGGCTTTGCTAATATCCTCTGTCTCTTCTTCTACAAAGAGAGAGCAAGGGAATCTAATTTTCACATAATCCAAGTCAATATATTTTATAACTGACTTTTTTAAACTCAATATTTAAGTTTCTTTTAGAAAAAGTAATATTTTCAAAGTCGCTCCAAAAGTAGATTGCCACATCATCAAATCTGTAACTATACTTCCCCCAAAAAATGACTTTTTCCAAGTTTCATAAAAATACTTTGTGGAAAAACACACTTTGATCCATGAACATCCACAAAGACAAATTTTCCTTGCAAAACCCATGCTCTAGAGTCCCGCCCAACCAAATTTCCACTATGTTTTTCATATTCTTGTAGTTTTTGGAAAAGAAGGTTGACACCTATTCCAAACCTTAGAGTCGGATGCCCTCATGCTCTTGCATCAACAAGTATCCATGTTCGTGTGCCTAGAGAATTTTTTCCAAATACACAGTTCAACAATGATGTCAAATCTCAAAATGAACGTCATGTAGCTTGAGAAAAGAGTATTGAATTTTGGACTCATGGTTCACTATATCCTCTTGATCCAATGTCTTCTTACCATACATTCCATAACCTCTCAAATTTATGTCAAATCATTAGTGCAGGTGAAGCTAGACTATTAGGTTATCTTAAGCAGTTGTCTACACATTAACTACTACTACTACTAAGTATTGGATCCTACTATAAGAACTCCATCATATCAGGGGGGTCTTTTTAGAAAGCACATACGGACCTAATCACCTAGTCATAAGAACTCAAGATAGAGAGGTAGTAAAGGCCCAAAAGCACCACATCATGGCAGGAAGTATGTACAAGCATACAGATCAAGGGATATTGGCTTGTTGTGTGGAAGAGGATGAGTACGCTAAATGGTTGCAATTAGCACATGTAGGTGCATTAGAGCAACACTACTCAAAGCAAAGAACCTTATAGACATTAAGGAGACTTGGAGTGCATTGGCCGACTATGGAAGCAGATGTCCATAAGTTGTGTAAGGAATGCCCAGTTTGTAGCACTAAACCACCAGTCGAACATGCCACTCTTTATCAAGTGTCTTTAGTGCCAGATTGGAGTGAACCATTAGTAGCCTTTCTGAGGACAAAAACATTCCCTCCGGACATGACTCTGGCTAGGAAGAGAAGTTTAGAACAAGAAGCCCTAGACTACTCACTGCCTGGAAATAATTTATACAAGCGTAGCAATACTTCATATGATGTTTTCATGGAGCAACCACAAGGATTCAGAGATGAAAGGTATCCAGATCATGTGTGTAAGCTCAAAAGAGCTTTATATGGCTTGAAGCAGGCCTCAAGGGCATGGAACTATAGACTTGTAAAGTTCTTGAAAGAACTTGGATTTCAAGTATCTAAATCAGATAGTAGCTTGCTTTTGAAAGCAAGTGATGATGGGTTCATTTACATGTGCATATATGTTGATGATATAATTCTTACAGGTATAGATGAGAAAGGCATTCAAAGCCTAAAGAAGAAAATGGAGAAAGAGTTCAAAATTAGTGATTTGGGAGACTTGTCATACTTCTTGGGCATGGAGATTTCATATACTCAACATGGAGTGTATGTGACTCAAGAAAGGTATTTGAAGAACTTGTTAATCAAGTTTAAGATGAATGATTGCAGGGTAGCACCTACTCCAATGGAGGTGAATCACAAATTGAGTAGATATGGTGGAGAAGAATTTAAGGATATGAAGCTATATCAGAGTTTGGTTGGTAGTCTTATCTATGCTACATTAACTAGGCCTGATTTATCATATGCAGTTGGGGTTTTGTCCCAATTCATGCATTGTCCTAGGAAAGAACATTGGATTGCAGGACAAAGAGTGTTGAGGTACATTAAGGGTACACTCAAAGAGGGTTTGTATTATGGTTTTACATCAGATACAAATATCAAAATATATAGTGATGCAGATTGGGCAGGTAATCCTGGTGATAGAAGGTCAACCTATGGATACTTGTGTTTTGTGGGAGATAAATTAATATCTTGGTGTTCAAAGAAGCAACACACAGTTGCTTTATCATCTACAGAAGCTGAGTACAAAGGCATGGTTGAAGCTGCAAAGGAAGTGATATGGCTTAAGACTCTGATGAAGAATTTTAACACTATACAGAGTACACCTATCATATATGGAGATAACATGAGTTCATTATATTTAGCTACTAACCCTGTGTTTCATGCCAGGACTAAACACATTGAGATTCAGTATCACTTTCTGAGAGAGAAGGTGATGGATAAAGAGATTGAAGTCATACATACTTCAACAAAAGATCAGATAGCTGATATGCTTACCAAAAGCTTGGATGGACCAAAGCTACAGAAGTTCAAAGACATGGTAGGCATAAAGAAGATAGAGAAAACCTCAATTGATGATTGAGGGGGAGCTGTTGGTGCAGGGCAATCAACAATTGAAGATTTGGAAGTCAAGGACTGAAGAAAAGACCAACTTATGAAGCATGGAAGAAGTTCATATTCAGAAGATAAAGAATTGTACACATATGTACATTAATTTAGAGCCAGCTCACTTATGTCTTTGATTAGTCATAAGCTTGTAAATCTTTTGTCTATATATATACTTGGAAAATGTCGGGATACGTGATGAGAGATTGTAGAGCATGAGAATTGAGGAGAATTAGAAGTTATTAGACACTTTGTGAAGAGATTAGAATTGCTCTCTCATCCAGATGTAATTTCTATCACAAATAAAGAGAAGTTGCACCCGATATTTCTGTCCATTCTCCATCTGTGCTTGATTATTTCAAGAATCCTTTTGTAGACTTCTAAGCCTAGAGTTAATGAGTCTATGGTTAAATTTTGAGAGCCTAACTGTGATCAGGCTGTGAGAATTAAGTGTAGGAACATTCATATGTGAAAAGGTGTTCATTGGTTCCTAAAACAGGCGCAAAATTTGAAGTCAATGATTCGATCAGTTCTCCTTCCATAGTTTAAAGTTTTGAGCAAGTAAGCACTTAATGTTTAAGTTGGAAGGTAAGCTACTTGTGACTAAAAGCATTTGCTTAAATGGGTTCTATTCTTGGAGAAGCATGTCTTAGAAGTTATAGGTGTCTAAATCGACTTCTCAGAAGTACAGTTTTAGACATAGGTGACTTGTCAAGTTGATTTCTCAAAATCTACTAAATCTTTTAAAGTGATTCGACTTGGAGGAGGTGCATTATGGTTGTAGTTGCATACACCATTGTTGTACCTGCCTCTAGATTGCCCATAGCTTCCTCTATGGAATCCTCTTCCCCTTTGGTTCCTTGTATTTTTGTAGCATTCTTCTATAGTGTGGTTGTTGAGACCACATATGTTGCATGGTGAATTATTGTAGGGTCTCCCCCTTCCTTGTTTTCCTCCTCTGCCCCTTCCTCTAGCACCTCTTCCTCTTCCTGCATAATTAGCTTGAGAGGTACTAGCCTCTTCATCCTATTTCTTACTTTTACCTTTATCCTTAGCTTTATTCTTATCTATATGAAGCGCAGAAGATTGGTTACATCTTGAGTTGTCACCATTTCTGTTGAGCTTTGTCTCATGGGTGAAGAGTTGTCCCATCAAGGTGTTGAGATCAGCTATTTGCATATCCATGTAGAGATCCATTGTTGTGGTGAAGGAATCCCATTTCTCATCCACCTTAATTCCATTGATGATCTGCCTCACTATGTGCGCTTCCTCTATCTTCTATTCAAATTTCTAATTAATGGTACGGTCTCATCAAGGAGGTGCCCTGCTTCCTCTATAATTGCTTGGAACTTCCTGTCTCATGAATGCATGCAATGTGCAAAAGCCAACATTAACTAATGGAACTGGAATAATGGGATTCCAATCTTTATATAATGTGTCACAATTAGGTTTTTTCTAAAATTTAACACCTTAACAAAGGTATATCCCATTCTCTGAAATTAGGTGCACCTCTGTTTTCATTTAAATCATATATACTCTTTTCTTGTCTCTTTGTTAGTTTATAACCCCATGTGCAATATGGACATGGATAAAGAGAAAATGCACCTTTTTTTCAACCTAATATCCATTTGATAGTCTTTAAATCCCCACCCAAGTGCCATCCTATGTCAAAATCACCAAAGTTTGCTATAGTGAGTTTTGCACCATAAATTTGAGTTTTTGAGAAGCTATTACCTTATTGATCCATGGTGACCTACTAAAAACCCATGAAATAACATAATTGGGCTCTTTTGCTACTTCAATAACACTTAGCCACGATATATCGTTCTCATATTGAACATTATATGTAAAGTTAGAGCAAGATTTATTACTTTCATTACATATGGGATATTCCATAGCTTCATTCATGGTTTTCATACTCAATCTCTCCAATCCTCATTCGTTTATGATTTGGCATTCATCTAGTTTCAATATTAACCTCAATTTGTTATTACAATGTGCATAAATTACCAAACTTATATAGCATCAAAATATAATGAACATCATGGTAAAAATTATGGACATAGTGAGTATGGTAGATTTTGTAAAATTGCACCATTTCCTATTGAAGCCTCTCCAAATCTGAATATGTTGTTGTACTTTGTGTAAGGGAATCCCTTTTTGGATGAGATTTTCAACTCTTTTTTGGATGTAATTGTGTGTGTATGTATGTATGTATGTATGTATGTATGTATGTATGTATGTATGTATGTATGTGTGTGTGTGTGTGTGTTGTTGTTCGAGAAAACTAGCTACATCCTCATTGGAGGTCGTCTTCTTTAGAGATACCTTGTAAGGGCATGGAAAATATTATGCAAACTACTTTTTTTTTGTAATGCATGCTTCAAAAGAGTGTACAATGCATTGTATCCTCTAGTACTGATGCTCGTTTCATCACATACCATCTGCATGTCTTTAAGAGTGATAATGTCTTGTAATTTACCTGTAAAATCTTTCATTACTTGCATCTTGATAAGGTTTTTGGTCGCTGACTTCAAAATACTAACCACATGCTTGTGGGTCAAACAAGATGTCACTCTAGCACAATGGTGAGTACCAACGTGAGGAGATCCACCTCATAATTGTCAATCCGTGGAGACGTGAGGACTAGTATGAAGACTATGAGCAAGTGATGGCACAAGTGTGTGAGTGAGAAGCACACAAGCATGCACACACATACACACACATGCGCACACAAGGCAAGATCAAGGAGAGGAACAATGGAGTTCTTTGCATTAGTCAAAAAGTCTCTTACATAAGCTCAATTCACAAACAATCTAACCCAAAAATGAGCTTTCTAGCTCTTTTTATAGTTTTCTGACTAGCTTTGGCCTTGTTCAGACCTAGTGTCCGACCTAGTTAAAAATTAAGTTCTATAGCTTATTTGAGGGCTCAAACGGACTCTAAAAATTATGAAAATCGGTATGTAGCTAATTCTAATACTCCTCAAGCTCAAGGACTCCTTGGCTTGAACAAAATGGAGTCTATTCTACCAAAAACGGAATTTACAATGTGTGTGTAGTGATGAAAATCACTAAAGTTGGAAATAATTCATGGAAAAAAATGATTAGGCCTTGTTGCTGTATTGTGCATGATTGCTCCGTTGTACCTGTATGCTCTTCATATGACTTGTATGCCAACACTCCCCCCTTCCTAGCGTCTGTCGCCCCTGACAGACCTCTGTTCTATAGGGTGATCAATATAGTATTGGATGACATTGGTGGCTAGCTCATGTTCTCCTATCCTTAATCGTCTTGCTAGATCAGCTTCCAATGCATCCCAATTTATGGCACTTGGAACATCTCGTTGCGGCGTAGTGTAGTACTCGGAGTACATAGCTTGTTCACATGCAAAAAGATGAAGTAGATGTGTAGGTTTTGGTGCGGAGGCCTCCGAGTGATACTCCCAGAAACCTGATCTGAACATTTCTTCAAATGTTTGTTTATAACATGCGGGAAGATACTTAATTCGTGCATGCCATGCATAAGCTACCCGAATGCTGGGGGCGGTGCTCATGTCATACACCAAATCATAATTGCCATGGGTAAATCCTGGTAGACGTACCTATGGTGCCTCTGCATTTCTAAAAGTTTTGAGCACAACTTGCATCATGTCCAAAATTTTAAGCATCATTTGGGTTGCCACATCTGGCATGGGGTTCAGTCGAGGCATCCAATGTCGAATTGTTGCCATCATGTATGCGACTGACGGTGGTCCCTGTGGTGGCACGATGTACGGATAATTGAGCCACTCCTTACATTGAGCATTATTTTGTACTTTTATGTTGAATGCTTTCCATGAGCGGCGTCGTGGAACAGCGCCATAGCATGGATTGTAAAGTAGATGTAATGGCGCATTGTTCCAGGTACGCAGCATTTCAGGATATGTTTCAAGAAGTTTCTGCCGCCATGTTGGTTGATGGATTTTGCCTTTTGCACCTCTGGAGGACGGTCTTCGGGCTAAAATTGGGTTGCGAAGGAAGGTATCTTTCCTGTGAATCTCTGTATTTCTGCGTTATAATCTGCCAAAAGGATATAGTACGGCCTGTATTGGAGTTCTGATGAGAGGATAAGGGACCTAGATGACAAGTTCTTGAAGTAATTGGATTGTAATATAGTGTCTTCTATGACTCTCATGGCCTGATTTTGCACTACTATTTGCTCTTCATGTGAACTCCCGATTTCCTCCACTTATCGTAGCCATGGGGGTTGCGGTGCTTCAAACGTATCCTGACCTTCTTTCGTTTGTTGACCTCCTGGGAAGGGTTGTGGGTCATATTCCTCTTCAAACATTGGCGTGCTTGCAATTCTGTGACCTGTTTTTGGAGATCTTGTAGGGCCTCTGAGTCTGTGAGAAGTGAAGCCGCGGAGGAGGTGGTTTGAGGGGAAGTCCTTGTGTCTTTTTGTTGTTTCTACTTGAGTTCACCCAGTTCCTCTAATAATTGGTCATGTGCTTTGAGTAGAACAACATAGTCTTCCAAGATGATCTTGATATTGTCAGGGGTCACAGCTTGAAACTTTGAGGGACTGATGGGTGCCCCTGGTGTGCTTTCAATAGGTGCTTCTAGGTTTTCCTGATTCTGTAGTTGCATGCGTCGATTCTCTTCATGAGCGGCTGCAAGGTGTCGCTTGAGTAGGGCCATATTTTGCTGAAGCTTTGAATTGCGTTCTAGGTGTGTCTGTAGATGACCTTCTACCACTTGTATTGCTTCTTGGTCTATGTTTTGTAACTGCACTTCCAATATGCTATGAGCCTCTTGTAAAGTTTGGAATTGTGTATTGAGGCGAGCATTCTCCTCTTCTAGTGCAGCAAGACGATGTTGTAGAACCTCCGAGTGCTCTTGCAGTCATGCATTATGTTGTTGGAGCTGATTGTACTCTGTCCTTAATTGTGATATACATGCGAGCATGGTGTCCAATGCATTACCTATGGATGAGGGTGTGGTTTGTATAATGGAAGATGCACGGGGAGGGGATTGGGGAATGGGAGGAGTGAATGATGTGTCTATTGGAGATGTGTGTGTGGGTGAAATTGGTGGAGGGAGAATGGGAGAAGGTGGAAGTGTGGGGGGCGGGGGAGGTGCTGTGGGTGGCGAAATGTCCATACCTTCAGGAGTGGGTGCAAGTGTGGTGTCTACCATGTATATTGGAATGGTAGGTGGTGTGTGTGTGAGAGTGGTGAATAAGTGTTGTGAGGATGGTGGGGATGGGATTGATGAGGAGGGTTGGGTGGTGGCTTGATACATTCTACAAAAGTAATCATGGGCTGGTTGAAGGAATGGTGGAACGGGGGGTGGAAAATGAGAACTTGGAGGTGGGAAAGCCATAAAAGGGGATGTGGTGGCTGGGAATCGGAAGAAAGTGGATCTAGAGTCAGGATGGCCTATGGTCATTGAGGGCATGGGGGATGGTTGTCCTAGGGCAGGCTCTATGAAGGACTCAGTTATGACGGTGGCGGTATTATGTAGGGGATTTCCAAAGGAGGAGAACAAAGTAGAACTAGAGGTTGGACTACGGAAGATGAAGGCTTGTTCTGTGGGTTGGGTAGTCGAGGTGATAGTTACAGCTTCGGTTCGAGGAGGTGATGGGGGAGGGGTCAGTGGTAGTGGTTCGGTTGACTCATCCTGGGTGATGGGGATCTCTTGGCTAGTGGTTCTTGCTGTTTGGGAGGTTGTTTCAATGGGTTCGGATGTAATAATAGGTCCTTCCGTTGTAGTGATGGGAATCAGGATGTTTTTACCCGACCGTGATTGTGTTTGAAATCTTCGTGGATCATATTGAACTGGGGGCCTCTTAATCGCTGCTCGGACTGCTTCCACTACTCCATATGTTTCTACTACCAATAATAGGCCTTCGTTGTATTCGGAGTCAACTCCGGCTTCTTCCAATAGCTGAGCCATGAGCACCCAACTGCTTTGTTTGGTGAGCAACTCTTGCAACCGCACTCGTTCCATTATTTGATATAGCCTACGGAGTTCTGCTGTATAAGCTGGGGCTTCAGTTGTTTCTTCTTCTTCTTCTTCTGCTTCCGAGTGTTCTAGTTGTTGTGACAAAGTTCTCTGTTGCTCCTCATCCCAATGTACATGGCGGCCTTCTGTGGATTTCCTCCTTCTTTGGGAAGATGTGCCCTGTTCTTCTGTATCTGAATAGAACTCTACATCAGAGAGTTGTGTATTCTGCAAGAATGATTCAAAGTCAAAGGTACCCATCCCTTCAGCATCTCCAGTCGCAGGAAATTTGAATTCAGGAGGGACAGGAGGAGCCGAGGGGGCAGCTTGTGATGTGCCTTCAGATCCAGATCTTGGTATGCGAATGGTAAAGGGAGGCACAGTGGCATCCCCTTGTGGCGAGACTTCTGGGGTCATTAGAACTTCGTGTGTTTGGACACAAGGAATAGAGCCCCTCATACGCTTGGATTGATGTGTGGTGGATTTGAGTCTCTTGAACATTTGTAGTTGTGACCATGTTAAAGCACGTTCAACAGGTACATCGTACGCTAAGCACTTGTAGATGATGCACGTGATTGCACAACATCCATTCACCACTAGCTTCCTATGTGCCCTTCTATTTGCTTCATACAGCTGCTCTATAATCCATAGAGGAAGCTTAATCGGTAATGCACATGTCTCTGCCAAGTGAAGAGTGAACCAAATCCACTTGTGGGGTTGAGTGAACCGATCTTGACCGGGAAACACAAAATGTTGCATGCACATGCGAAGAGGAATTGACACATTCGGTGTGAGTGCCGCCATATCTTTCAACTTTTGTAGCTTCCGATTCTTCATGTTAGGGGGAATAAGAGGATCCTTCTCAGAGGGCACATGCGTGCCGTGCATGTTGAATGTAGAGCTCACCAATTCTAAAGTGAGTTCGAACCTTCAACTCATTGTTTTCCAATAAGGAAGGAATGACAAATGATCCTGGTTTATCTTTTTCTTCATGCACCTGTAATGTTGAAATCAAGTAGTAACATCGTAGGAGATCTGGTTTGGGTAAAGGTGCTGCAAAGTATTCGGCCAGCCCTGCACACTCCCATATGGTCTGCAGATCTTGTGTGTTTTGGAGAGTCTCAAACTCCTTGGAAAAGAACTAGAATCTGACCCATTGCTTATCATGTTCACACTTGGACTCCCAGATATACTTGGCCTCTCCTAAAGATCCTGGCATGCCACTGAACCAATGAGAGTTGGCATGGACCCTCTTTGTTATTCATGTGGGAGGATCAGGTATATGTATTTGTTGGAGGTGTTGCAACTCTACGGGTCGTTCAGTTGGAGGCACCTCAACAGGTAGACTATCCACATCAATCCCTGCAGTACTTACTCCTGCCTGTGAGCTTGGACCTGCTGCTTCTGCCATGAGACTTCTTGTATCTGTTGATGCTTATCTGCTAGAAGATGAGAGGCACATTAGCATTGCATAGGAAACAGGATGTTACGATGTTCCCTCCACGATACTAACATTTCAAGTGGTTAGTGGTTAGTGGGTGGAGTGTTTGGTGATGTGTGAGAGTGTGGGTTAGTGTTCATCCTAAATGCATACTTTGGATGTGCAATGTACTCGGAGTGCACCTACGTCAGAGGGGATTGATTTACAAAATTGGGTCAGGCGGTTTGGTACGAGGTTTAAGTCTCCAAATTTTGATTGTGGAATTGTAGCTTTTAGTGGTGATGACATGTGAAGGTTTGTGGACCAGATTGTGTTGGATTTGGGACCTTTTGGGTACCCATTTCCCGACATTCCTAGGTGTGACCGAAGATGTGGTGGGGTGGAGTGTAGACGTTTGCCTTTGGATGGGAGCCAATAGGACTTGTCAGTGTTGGTTCGATCTTGTGATTGGACATGAAGTTATTTGAGCTCGTAAGCAAGTCTTGGGCACCCATATTTGTCTAGCATTTGGGATAGCCTGCATTGACTGCTTTGGAACCCAAATCGAATTGGTTCCTCTAGATTGATGCCTAGGATACTCTTTTGTTGTAATCTTGGATACTGTAGCTCGTTTGGTGCTTCTTTGGGATCCTGTCTCCAAAGCTGAAGGTTGTTCACCCTTGCATACCCAGATCTGCTTCATGCCATGAGGTACTCTAGATTGTACAGGTTAATGATCATGCCTCTTGATCATTGGCCTCCCCTGTGTCGTGTGTTGCCCGGCTGGCTTTCCTCGTATCCTCTTTGGAAAAGAAGAGAACTCCTCTTTGACTGCTGCACTTTTGTCAAGAGTGACAATCTTCTGCACCATAGAACTTTGGACAAGAATAGCATCGTTATCTTCATGTGGGTTCCTGGAGGGACCAGGATTTGGTGCCTTTTCTAGTGGCCTGAGTGCTTGATTTTGTAGTTCAATCATGATGCAGTTTTGGCCTACCCAAGCCTGAAGAAGTCCACTTCTTAGGTTGAGGTTGACTAGATGATCATAGATCCAGTCTTGGCCCAAGACAAGAGGCTCGATAAGGTCCTCGTCTTCACATACTAGCACTTTGACTACCATTAGAACCTCTTGAATGTAGAGGGGAAGTTCCACCTCACCCATGCAAGGGGTTTCCACGCCTCCCAACCCTATGAGATATGCCTCTATGAGATTGACCTCAATTGCAATTCTTGGTAGTAAGAAAGTCGAACTGCACTAGTCACTGCTCTGGAGTCAATTAAGGCTCTCACGGTCCTTGCACTCTCTCCTTGTCCTACTTCTAGGGTCACAAAAGGTCGTCGATCGACTATCCTATGGGAACATTCACCTAAAGCCTCGCACATGGCCATGTGATAACCTAGAGCTTCTCGAGTGTCAGGCATAAGCTGATCCCTACCTTGTCTTCTCAATTTCATTCGTCAGATGCATTCTAAAGCTTCTGCCTTCGTTTTTCTTCTTCTTTACGTTTCTTGGCAGTGTTGAGCCGATTTAGCATCTCTTTAGTCAGGGGTTCTTGATATAACTTGACTCTACATCCGCTTATGTAGCTAGGGAGAATATCGCCTTCTAAAGTGGCTAATTGTACTGCGTTTAAATCCTATTTATGATCATAGGTCCATAGCCACGCTTCTCTAATTTTCTCGCATGTTGCTTCAAAGTGTAGACTAAAACTAGGTCTCCCGTTTTCAAGCCCTTATCCTTTACGTGGGCATCGAAGTATGCCTTCTGTCTTTTCCAGCTGCATATATCCCTGCGACAGCTCTTAGTCTTGTTTCACCTAGTCGTTCCAGGTCAAAAATTCTTGAAGAGAATTCATGACCCGTCCACTCATGCGCCTGTGCTACCCTTAGAGTTGGTATCAAGAAGTCTAATGGAAGCACTGCATTTTGACCAAACACCGTTGAAAGGGTGTGGCTTGGAGTACCGTTTTATAGGCGACCCGTTATGCCCAAACAGCGTGGTGTAGCTGTTTGTTCCAATCAGAACGTTTATTATTCACCAATTTAGTCAGCACATTGCATAGGATCTTATTTGTGCTTTCAGCTTGGCCATTAGCTTGTGGGTGATAGGGGGCAGACTTCTTGTGTATCACCAAGAACTCTTGGAGAAGATTTTCAATAACTTCATTCAAGAAGTGAGTGCCTCTATCACTAACTAGTTCTATAGGTAGACTGTATCTGGTAAACACATTCTCAAATAGGAACTTAGCTGTCGTTTGAGCATCATTCTTCGTTGTGGCTTTCACTTCTACCCACTTGGTTAGATAGTCTGTGGCCACAAGGATATACTCAGCATGTGAACCCTTAGCTGGGGGATGAATAGGACCAACAAAGTCTATTCCCCACTTAGAGAATGCACGTCCATCCATCATAGGTTTCAATGGCATCTCATCCTTGCGTATAGGATACTGAGTTCGCTGACAAACCTCACACCTCTTCACATAGGTATGTGCATCCATGTGAAGGGTGGGTCACCAAAATCCTGCAAATAGTCCTGATGGTTGTCATCTTTGCCATAGGACTATAGGTCTCATCATAATCAATACCATATGTCTGAGCAAACCCTTTGACAACAAGTCTAGCTTTGTACCTAGACACATTTCCATCTGCAAATCTCTTAGTCTTGTAGACCCATTTGCATCCAATGATCTTCTGACTATTTGGTTTAGGAACCAAATCCCATGTTTGATTCTCCATTAATGCATCATATTCTTCCTGCATAGCTTTCTCCCAATTTTCTTTACCTTTTGCCTCTTCATATGTAGAAGGGTCTTCATCTGCTTTAATCATATAAGCATAATCTTTGGTAGCCAGAAAAGAAGTATCATAGCTATACCTTGTAGGTTGCCACTTGTGTCTTGATGACCTTCTGAGTTCTCCACTTCTTGAGGTTTCTGGTTCTTCACACTCAGGATCAAATCTTGGCATTTCTTCAACTTCAACCTGCACTTCATTATTCTCCTCTTCATCAAATATCTGAACCTTTGATTTACCTTTCCTTTGACTCACAACTTCTTCATCACCTGTATTAATATTGATTGTACATGCATACCAAGTACCTTGCTCATCAAATGTAACATCTTTTGATACAAGAAATTGTTTTGTGGATGGACTCCACAACCTATATCCCATCTGCTTATCATCATAACCAATAAACACATACTTTTCAGCTTTAGGTTCTAATTTGTGCCTTAATTGTGATGGCACATATGCATATGCCAAACACCCAAATACTTTGCAATGATCCAAGGTAGGTCTCTTACCCCACCAAGCTTCATATGGTGTCATACCCTACAAGGCTTTACAAGGTAACCTATTGACCAAATAAGTAGTTGTATTTATAGCCTCAGCCCACAAGTAATTTGGGCAATTCTTCTCCTTCATCATGAACCTTGCAAACTCAACAAGAGTTCTATTCCTCCTTTCTACTACACCATTTTGTTGAGGAGAGTACCTACAAGTGATTTCCCTTTTTATACCTGCATTCTACAAGTAATCACTGAACTCATTAGAGAAATACTCTCCCCCTCCATCTGACCTTATTCTTTTCAATTTATGTCCTGTAATTCTCTCTACATACACATGATAATGTTTGAATGTATTAAATGCTTCTGACTTATCTTTGATCACATAGATAGTGATCCATCTGGTAGCATCATCAACATAAATCACATAGTACCTTGAACCATTGATACTGAAATCCTTAGATGGTCCCCACACATCTGTGTGTACCAACTCAAGCTTCTCTGAATACATAAAACCAAGCTTGGAATAAGATTTCTTATGAGCCTTACCTAATTGACATGCCTCACATCTGTATGTCATATGTTGACCTGTAACATTAGGCAATCCAAGCACTGAACCATTGTTAATCATACCTTTGATACCTCTTTCATTAAAATGTCCAAGCCTCTTGTGCCAAAGATCTAACTCAGAGATCTTATGTCCTCCATATGTGAACAAGGCATGACCAACATTACCTTGAATCTTCAATGTGAACAATCTTCCTTCTTTCTTCCCTGAAACAATCTGTTTATACCCATTGCTAGGGTCTTCCACAAACACTCCTTCATTAGTGAATCTCACTTCATAACCTTTTTCAACAATTTGTCCTACACTTATCAGATTCTTAGGAATTGTAGGAACATACAAAACCTTACTCAATAAGGTGCTACCATCCTTGGCCTTCACTGATCCAATTGACTTCACATTATGCTTTGTATTATCACCTGTTTGAACAACATGATTAGTTACCTTATTTTCCAAATCAGTCATCAATGCTATGTTGCCACTCAGGTGATTGCTACACCCTGAGTCAATGTAGAAGACTCTTTGGTCTTCACTTTGCCTTTCACAAGTTGCATTCATTATCAATGTTGAATCCTCCTCCTGATCTGAAGCATAATTGTAGTAGGTATTGTTGTAATGTTGACTTTGGAATCCTCTACCTGCATTTCTTATAAAATAACCCCTACTACCTCTACCTCTGAAATTACCTCTTTGGTTTCTGCCACCTCTTCCTCTTG
Organism: Ceratopteris richardii; assembly: GCA_020310875.1. NCBI lineage: Eukaryota > Viridiplantae > Streptophyta > Polypodiopsida > Polypodiales > Pteridaceae > Ceratopteris > Ceratopteris richardii. The sequence goes on along the minus strand of CM035423.1, from coordinate 84,696,475 downwards.
AATTAAAATTCTAATTATATTCACCATTATTCTAATTATCATGCCAACAATCATTAGCTAAATGATTTGTCTTACCACAAATCCAGCAAGCTTTGACTCCATCTTTGTTATTCCTGCCTCTTCCTCTACCTTTGCCACCTCCTCTTCCTCTTAGGAAGTTGGCTTGACTAGTTGTGCCTTCATCTTCATTTGCTTGTTGCTTCCCTTTGCTATTTTTCTTCTTATCCTTTGAGTACATTGCATGACCTGTACTGTTGTCACTTTCACCTTTGACATCCTACTCAAAGGTTAACATATGTCCTAGCAACTGATTTAAGTCAGGAGTAAAATGATCAAGTGATAATTCAGTAGACAAAATGAATGGCTTCCATTTGTCATCACCTCTCAAACCTGTGATTATTTGCCTTACCAATTTATCCTCCTCAATGTCTTCATCAACTGCTCCTAATGCATCTGCAATGTCTTTCATCCTTGTTACATAATCTGAGATAGATTGAGAGGCCTTCTTTTTGAAAGTGGTAAATTCTGCCCACAAAGATGCCTTCCTTGACTTTGTTGTATTTTTGAAATGCTCCTCCAAAGCATTCCATATATCACTTGCACTTTCAAGACCTCTAATGTGAGGTAGCAAGTAGTCATTGACTGCCATATAGATAATGCTCCTAGCTTGAGCATCTCTCTTCATCCAATTCTTCAAATCTGACAATTCCTCCCTAGTTGGAACACTAGGATCTCTGAATTGAGGCTTTTCTTCTTCACCTGTAATGTAAGCTATCAAGTCTTTGCTCATAAGATGAGCTTCCATCCTCATTGACCATGCAGGATAGTTCTCTCTATCCAATTTCTCTATCTGAAGAGAATCTCCCATCCTTTCTTTACCTGTGTATTGAATTCTTCAAATTTTATGAATAACAGATGTACCTTTACTTCAAATGACACTCCTTTTGACTTCCTTGATGTCGTATGATCTCCTTCTCAAGCTTTATCCTCAAGCTTTCACCTTTTGAACCTTTAAATGTTGAATTCTTTGCACCTACAACAGTCAGGATCCTCCTTCCTTCAATTCTGATGCTTCCTGCTCTGATACCACTGATGGAGAGTGTTAATCTCCAAAAGAACAACCTACTCTTGAAATTAGAGCACCTCTATATCAAGAGTAAGTCAAAATCTTCACCAATTTGGAGGATCAATATTCAATTATAAGGATTTTGGAAAATCTGTGAAAAGGATGATTCTACAAAAAATTTGTTGCACATATCTTTCTCATTGACTTATCAAATATGTAAAGTTTTTTATAATACTTTGCAGAAGGTGTCGCCTAAAGATTGCGCACCTCCTCCAAGTCGAATCACTTTAAAAGATTTAGTAGATTTTGAGAAATCAACTTGACAAGTCACCTATGTCTAAAACTGTACTTCTGAGAAGTCGATTTAGACACCTATAACTTCTAAGACCTCGTTCTCCAAGAATAGAACCCGTTTAAGCAAATGCTTTTAGTCACAAGTAGCTTACCTTCCAACTTAAAGATTAAGTGCTTACTTGCTCAAAACTTTAAACTGTGGAAGGAGAACTGATCGAATCATTGACTTCGAATTTTGTGCCTGTTTCAGGAACCAGTGAACACCTTTTCACATATGAATGTTCCTACACTTAATTCTCACAGCCTGATCACAATTAGGCTCTCAAACTTTAACCATAGACTCATTAACTCTAGACTTAGAAGTCTAAAAAAGGATTCTTGAAATGATCAAGCACAGATGGAGAATGCAGAGAAATATCGGGCGCAACTTCTCTTTATTTCTGACAGAAATTACATCTGGATGAGAGAGCAATTCTAATCTCTTCACAAAGTGTCTATTAACTTCTAATTCTCCTCAATTCTCATGCTCTACAATCTCTCATCACATATCCCGACATTTTCCAAGTATATATATAGACAAAAGATTTACAAGCTTATGACTAATCAAAGACATAAGTGAGCTGGCTCTAAATTAATGTACATATGTGTACAATTCTTGATCTTCTGAATACGAACTTCTTCCATGCTTCATAAGTTGGTCTTTTCTTCAGTCCTTGACTTCCAAATCTTCAATTGTTGATTGCCCTGCACCAACAATATAGACTATACAATCCCACTAACAAGGCATTCATAGTTAGTAGGGATTTAGTATTTGATGAGAATAATTCATGGCTTGAAGATGATTGCAGGAAAGTGAGGCTACCATATGACATGGAAATGATTTTCCGACCCTCACTAAAGAAGATCAACACCAAGCAGAGGACATCAACTCAGAAGATGAGGAGTAGATTGACTTCAAAGCTTGGAAGTCAAGAGGAATTCAAATACAAACAATTAGAGGATCTACTCGAGTCTTCCAATCAAGCTTTAAGGAGATAACAAAGAGAAATTAAGAAGCCCATGAGGTATGGATATGATACATCCTTAGTCACAAAGCAATATGTGTACATCACTAAAGATTCTATGGCAAAGGAGGCTTCTTCATTTGAAGCGGCGAGGAAAAGAGTGGAGAGAAGCCCTGCAGGAAGAAGTGGAAGCATTGCAGGAAAACCACACTTGGAATCTAGTTCCCAAGAAGCTAGATGTAAAGGTAATTGGCTCAAGATGGATATACATAATTAAAAGGAACTCTGATGGTTCTATAAACAGGTACAAGGGAAGGTTAGTGGCAAAGGGATTTGCCCAAACACATGGGGTAGACTATGAAGAAACATTTTCACATGTGGCAAAGATGCCAACAATCAGGGTGTTGGTAAGTCTTGCTGCATCAAAAAATTGGAATTTATATTAGTTAGATGTCAAGAATGCATTCTTAAATGGTTGGATATCAGAAGAAGTGTATATGGCATAACCACTTGGTTTTGAAGATGAAGAAAAAGCAGGTTATGTATGCAAGTTTAGAAAAGCACTCTATGGTCTCAAGCAAGCTCCTAGAGCTTGGAACTATAGACTTGTTACCTATTTACAAGATCAAGGCTTTGTGGCAAGCAAGGTAGACTCTTCTTTATTTGTTAAGAAGAATAAATCAGAGGTCATCTACTTATGTTATCAAGATCTTGCTCACACGCACATAGAGGTTATGAATGCAAAAAACACACAGAAAAATAGAGATGCCAAGAGACGAAACCAAACATAGTATTGGGTGCAATCTCCCCCCATGCACTCTGTTTCGATAGTCCACAGAGTGCATGTATTTATAGGAATTTTTTATTACGTCGAAAAGAGTGGTTACATGAGAGCGGCTTCGAAAAGCATGCATGAAAATAAAAGTTGGTGACTTTTGTAGAGAGACTTTGCTTTTAATATCAGAAATTGCGGTCTACAATGACCCTTATTCTGACCACTACTTTTCTAACTATTTCTAACAATAGAACCTTCTATGCGGGTTTATTTACAAACTAAATTATAAATCGGATTTATTGATATCCGCCATAAAGTTGGATTATTGGTGTCAGTCCTTTCATGCTCTCACGCCCTCACAAACCTTCATCTGCTATATCAAAAATACCAAAACACATTAAGACATTAATAAATTAACACTCCAACAATGCATTGTTCAACATGCTCCTCAGTTGAAAAAGCAACTGATCTCAGTTGATAAAGTAAAATAAACATGGATGGCCAGTCACATGTTCCATCACTGAATGAAAATAAGCATATTCCATATTTAAAAAAACATGCATGGAAATGTTCATGGACGAATTACATTAATGTGTTTGTGTATGATATGCAGAAATCAAATGGTCATAATGAGGTGTTAATTGTGTTTTATGTATCCATTGACATTCTTCAATAGAGTTATTTTTGTACTTAACTAAAAATCGATGGTATTGAGTACGTGTGCATGTAGTAGTGACATCATGATCAATTATTTTCTCAGGAACCAAGATTTTAGATTGTTCTTCAAGGAGGGTCATCAAGAAGTGGAGTGAGTGGTACAGTTCCTTTAAATGGTTTATGTAAACTAATATGAAAAGAGTTATGTATATTCCAATGAGATGGTATATCTAATCTAAATAAATTATCATTAATTCTTTTCTATAATGTGAAACCGTCCATAATAGCATGGTGCATGTTTAAGTTTAGGATGTTGCAAAATATTTTTGAGACTTCTTTTAATGATACACAATCACACAAGATCATTTTGCTTGAATTCCTTAGCTAATCATTTTGTATTGATATTATGTGTGTATCATCCTTGACTTTTCCTAATGTGCTCGTAAACATCGTGAAGTATAGCAATGTGATCTTGAGCAATAGAATCAGCCATCCGAATGTCAGTTTGGGTGAGTGACATGGGAATGGGAAGCTTTTTACCATAAACAATTTCAAAAGGTGCACGACCAGTAGTGGCGTGTGTGGTGTTATTGTAAGAAAATTGAAGCAATGGCAACTTTTCATCCCAGTTGGTGGGACTACCTAATGAATAACAACGCAATAAATCAAGAATAGTACTATTTGTAGCCTCACTTTGTCCATTACTTTCGGGATGAAATGCAGAGCTAAAATCTATTTTAGAACCAAAATGTTGAAATAAGGCAACCCAAAATTGATTACAAAATCTAACATCACGATCAGATAACATTACTTTAGGAAATCCATGATGTGGGAAAATGCATTTAATGAATAATTTTGCAGCCTTAGGTGCAGACAAAGTTTTTCTACATGGAATGAAATATGCATATTTACTAAACCTATCAACTATTGTCCAAATCATATCATTATGTGATGAAGTGATGGGAAGACCTGTGATAACATCCATAGAAATATGTTCCCATGGTTCATTCGGAATGGGAATCGCGAACAGAGAACAACGAAACAGAGATCAATTTGCCAAAACAAACAGAAACAGATCCGTCTGTAGTGATGGGTGCAAGGCTCTGATACCATTGTTCTCAGGATCTTGCTCACACGCACATAGAGGTTACAAATGCAAAAAACACACAGAAAAATAGAGACGCCAAGAGAAGAAACCGAATGCAGTACTGGGTGGAATCTCCCCCCATGCACTCTATTTCAGGAGTCCACAAAGTACATGTATTCATAGAAATTTTGTATTACGCCGAAAAGAGTGGTTACATGAGAGCGGCTTTGAAAAGCATGCATGAAAGTAAAAGTTGGTGACTTTTGTAGAAAGCCTTTGCTTTTAATATCAGCAATTGCGGTCTACAATGACCCTTATTCTAACCACTACTTTTCTAACTATTTCTAACAATAGAACCTTCTACGTGGGTTTATTTACAAACTAAATCATAAATCGGATTTATTGATGTCCTCCCTAAAGTCAGATTATTGATGTCTGCCCTTTCACGCCCTCACGAACCTTCAGATGCTATATCAAAAACACCAAAACACATTAATACATTAATAAATTAACACTCCAACAATGCACAGTTCAACATATTCCATAAGTTATAACAACTTATGTGTCTATGTAGATGATATCATTATTGCAGGTAATGATTCTGATGGTATCAAGCAGGTCAAGGCTCAATTAATGAAGGAATTGAAAATCAGTGATCTAGGGTTATTAACCTACTTCCTTGGCTTAGAACTTGTGTGTATAGATTCAGGTATATTCATCACACAAAGGAAGTACATACATGATATGTTGGTAAAGTTTAAGATGGAGAACACTAAAGTTGCAGGTATTCCTATGGATCTCAACCATAAGCTAAGTTCACATGAAGGTGAACTACTTGAAGATGTTACAGGCTATCAACAACTTGTGGGTAGTCTTAATTATGCTACTTTGACAAGAGTAGATATTGCCTATGTAGTGAGTACATTGAGTGAGTTCATGCATGTACCAAGGAAGCCACACATGGAAGTTGCAAAGAGGGTGCTCAAGTATCTTAAGAATACAATGAATGAGGGATTATTCTATCCCCTCACTTCTGATATAGATATAAAGATGTATTCTGATGCAGATTGGGCTGGCTCCAAGGATGATAGGAGGAGCACTTCAGGTTACCTATCTTTTGCAGGTTCAAAACTCATATCTTGGTCATCTAAGAAGCAAACAATTGTCGCCTTACCTTCCACAAAAGTAGAATATAGAGGTTTGGCAAATGCAACTCAGGAAGCTATGTGGCTTAAGCAATTGTATGAAAATTTAGAGATACATTCCTACATTCCAATTATCTTTGGAGATATCACTAGCTCACTTCATTTGCCTACTAATCCTGTGTACCATGCCAAGACTAAGCACATTGAAGTGCACTATCATTATGTTAGCGAGAAATTGCTAAGCAATCCAATTATCCTATGTATCAACTCATTTGCAATGTGAAAATATACTCACCAAAGCACTGGATGGAGCAAAGGTGAACAGGTTCAAATTGATGATTGGGCTACAAGAGATCAAGGAGCAATGAAGATCGAGCATGTTAGGCTTGAGGGGGAGTTTTTTGTGCAATTCAGCCCAATCCCACATACTTGATCACCTCACATATGCTTGATGTATTGGCATTACACTTGGAAGGCTTCATATGTACAACCTCTTGTAACTTTGCTTCACAATTACCCATTGTAAAAGGTTAATAAACCCACAAGGAGTTAAGAACCATATAATCTCGTATCATTTGGTAGTTGAGTCAAGAGAGAATTAATCCTATACTTTAGGATGCACTTTTTGGTAGAGATTTGAATTTGAATTCAAATCTTTGGCTCCAACAAAAACTATAAAAGAGGATATGAAATGGCCGCATGTATCTCGAGGTTCAGAGATCATATTCATGTACTTTCATTGAGACGAGGAGCTCACCTCATAGCTCATTCATTCCTCACTCATTAAGCAATGATTTATTGCCAATGACATTGTACTTTTATATGATTTCATGCATACATGATCATCAGTTCTTACTCTCATAATTCTATCACACTCCATCAAAATAGTGAACTTGTCAGAGTTTTTTCTCATTGTATAGTGGATCATTTCTCTTGATTTAAAGCATGATAGCTTAAGCATACTATCTAATTTAATGTTACAAAGCCTCATTAATAATGCATCTCGTGATCATCAGAGATTAATCAATCTCTGTTTACTGGTATTTGATTGTCAAGGCCCATAAATGTCGGGATGCATGATCAATTTGCTAAACATAATTCAATGATCAGTAGATTTTTAAGCTAAGTGAAGTTCCCCAAAAGGAATTTTATCAATTTCTATTGTACACAGAGAATGGTTCAAAACTTTGAGTAGGTGTCTCAACCAAAATAGCAATTTTGGATCTTGGATCACATGCCTACCTATCTGTTTTGATCCTATCATTGGTGCATCATCTTCCAAGCAACATATGTAATTACTTATGCTTATTAGCAAGACAAAGAGGCCCACAAAACTCTCGAGCCATTACTTATAGCAAGTGTGAAGCACATTTTAGCTACACCAACTCATCTCTTGTGATTATCCACCATCTCCTCCAACAGGAATTGGGTGATGAAGATGGGATCCTCACCTACCACTCTCTTGATTTTTGTTGTGAAATAGGCAAGTTTTGCTCAAAAGTTTTTGCTCTAAGATCAATAGTCACCATCGATGTTGCTTCTTGAGTAGTGGCCTCCTCAAACTATGAGATGGGTATTTGAATATTCTTTCCTTGTCTCGGCTTGGTATTGATTCACCTTTGGTCGTATAGAGGTTGAGGTATGTGCATCAAAGTATGGATGGCTTCAAAGGTTCCACATGTCTATGCTAGGGGGTGGAGGGATTCAATGAATTGCTGATCAACACCTTGTTCTAGTAAGATCTGATTGATCAACTAACTACATGAGAGTCAACCTCTTTCCTGTATACTCATAACCGTGTCATATAACCTTCAAAGCTATGCGGTGTAAGCACGGGCACCTTCCTCTTTGTCATCTTCTTCCCCTTTTTTGACTTCTTATGCTTGTTCCTACTATTGCTCTTCATGTTGTTGTTCTTCTTGTTGGTATTGCTCTTCACCGCCTGCTACTTCTTTTTAATTAGAATCTATAACCACATCTCTAAGCAGCTATTGAAAGTCTATCTTGCCTAGTTCATTAAGACCAATTGTTCCAAGAAACTCTAAATTTTTGGGTATTGGCAGGACCATTCACTAAGTTCTATCCATGATTTGTCTTGGTAACCTAAGCATGAATGGACATAGTAAATGTTCCCCTGCTGATGATATATCTAGCATCAAAGTAACTCCTCATGGTTGGGCATAGGGAACCAATCCTCTCATGCTCTTGGATGGAGGTGTTGATGCTTTTCTGCTTTTGAATTTTTGGAGTCTATTCCAAGTTAAGTTCCTCTGAATAGGAATATCATAAGCCAAACATCTATATAGAATATAGGTGAGAGCACAACAACCATTAAAGATAGTATTGCGGGGACATCTCTAATTGGTGTCATGGGTTTGGTTGATGTTCCAAATCGAGAGATTGATGTTCATGTTATGGGTCTATACAAGGTATAAACTAAACCACGCCCATTTATGCAATTTTGTGAGCCTATATTGTCCTGGAAAAGTAAAGTGTTGCATACATATTCTAAGATGGACTGCTATGTTTAGGGTCATGGCTACCGTATTCTTGAGTTTAATAAGGTTCCTATTCTTCATGCTATCTGGCACAAACATCTCCTTCTCTATAGGGATATGCATGCCCTTCATTTCAAGAGCTTCTCAAACCAAGTTGAGGGTGAGCTTGAATTTTTTTAGCTCATTACCATGTGTTAGCGATGGAATGAAAATAGGTACTCGCTACCTCCTTGTCCTTGTTAGGTTGTAGGGTGTTGATAAGGTAGTAGCATCGCATGAAATCCAGTTTAGGCGACTCTGCACTGAAGTATCCTGATAAGCCTTCTTTGCACTATATTGGTTGGAGTTCTTCGGTGTTTTCTAGCTTCTCAAATTCTCTTGTAAATAAGTGATACTTCCCCCATACATTGTTAAACAGACATTCTACTTTTCAAATATAAACCACATCTATGAGGGGTCAGACCATATCATTGAACCAATGGGAATGAGGATTGACTTTCATTGTGTGGCCCATAGGTGGATCTTGAATGGGTATTGTTTGCACATGTACTAGTGCCTCTCATCTTTCCTTAGGTCTTCTAGAGATAGGTAAGCTATCAATATCTATCATTTGCTGACTAGAAACACCCTCTCATACACATTAGAGTGTGTGTAGCAAGTATTTTGGTAGTAAGTAAGAAATGGGGAATTTAGGGTTTAGGATGTAGAAAACAAGTGGAATTAGGTAGGATAGGGCATGCCGAACTCACAAAACCCAAAAAAATTGAATTTTTCCTTAGGTAGTAATCTCAACCAGAGTCAACACAAAAAGACCACAACTTGTACTCATTTGGGAATGCAAGTATCACAAGATAGCTCTCTGGTGACTAGTGTCTTGAGATTTTCAAACATGTGCAACTACCAACACTCATCATATTGAATATTGAAAACTTGAGGAAGTGACCATTGAGTGAGCACTACATGTTTATCCCATGGCTTTTTCATACACATGTGCATGTGAGTAGAAACGACACATCTCGTGTATCGTGAGGTTAGTTCAAGCTTAAGCAGTGGGTATTTTGAATATCCAAGCACATAGGTGGATAGAGGAGAGCACAAGGAACACAGATATAAGGTTACAATAAAAGTTCAATTATCACATACAAGTTGAGCTAGGTATCATCAATACTAGATTCCCATGTGTTGTCAATATATGGAAGGTTTCATGTATCATTGAATCTTAATTTTGGTTGCATATTACCGATACTCAGGTATCATGTTGTTGTGACCGATTGAGTATCATCATGTGATACTCGTGTATCGGATATCATGTGTCATTTGAGAAGATATCCTATATCCCCGGTACCTCCTTGAGTATCTTTTATCGTTACTCTTTGAATTATCATGTGTTGTGAGCCCTTGTAATGTGTATTGTGTGTCATGGACACCAAGTGTTGTGACACATTTGGTCGGGTGTTGTGTTTCAGGGACACTCAAGTATTGTGTATCACTAGTACTCATTTGAAAGTATCACCTATCATGAGAGGTTGTGTATTGTGTATTGTGTTGAGTAGGTGTGTCATGGGTTCTAGGTATCATGTATCATCTTTTTTCAAGTATCATGTATCATCTTTTTCTTGGATGAACTCACATGATCCAGAGAAAGAATAGTTGAAAATTTGAAAAAAAACATTTGTTGAAAATCAAAACTTCAACACTATAAAAATAGAAACCCTCAAAGCTTAAGATTTAAGAAATGTAAAGAGGAAAACACACATGTGAATGAACGTGAGGTTAGGAAGAATCTTAGGAAGCACACGAAGCACTATTTTCTCTATAGAGAGTGCAACCAATAGAAGCATAAATTCAATGCACTTAGAGACATTTAAAGATTCCAATTGTGATATCATGGAAGCTTCTAAAGTTATGCATGCTTCTATCTTCAGCACTGCAGCAATGTCCATATTTGAATGAAAATATAGGACTTCCTTGCATTGTGTGTCCACTAACCTGTTAGGAGCATCTATATACCTAGATGGACTCAATAGATCAATAGTTAAATTGTGAGAATCCAGAATGACTAGAATTATCCAAAGGCCTCGTGTGAAATTTGAAGGTGGATTGTACATGGATAGGAAGGATAGCATGTACATGGATAGGAAAGGAAGCATGTAGATGGTTACAGATCAACTTGAAAACATGAATAATATGGGTATTATTGAGGAAATACACCATACCATCAACATGGGAAGTGGGGAAGTACTAACCACTCCTAGAGGGAAGTCTAATGCAGTGAATGTCTTGAGAAATGATAGAATTCCTCAAAAAAAATATTATATAGACATATACTTGATTGAGGGAACTGATAGGGTGATGCAAGATTCTTCATTAGGTACTAGTGATAGTCCTATCATAATTTATGAATTACATGATCTTGAAGATTCCTCAAGACTCACCTACTTGAACCAAGATAAGAGAAGATATAGGGAATTGCTCGAATCTTAAAAGACCATCTTGAGATACATGGGTTTGTCTAATCTAAACTTCCACAAAACTTCTTTTGGAGCCTCATTTTCATATAGTACTATTGTAGCATTGTCTTGAGGTATCTCGACAGTAAATATGATCCTTTTTAGCATGGATTTTCCTTTTGTCGTAATTGGTACCTCGTTCGAATCATCTTCATTAGGCTCTTGCACCTCTGACTTAGGAAGACTTGCCCAAAGTCATCAGTCATTTGAGGGAAACTACTACTTACATACATGGTTCCTTGCTTATCCAAGAAGTGATATAGACAATGACCAAGATGAAAGAGAAAAGGATTACAAACTATGGAAGTCAAGAGGCAAAGCAAAGATGCAAGAGGTTGGAGAATGCTCCAAACAAGCACCTAGAAGATCACCAAGAGAGAAGAAACAACCAAAAAGGTATGGATATGATTCCACATTTTTTACAAAGCATTCAATCTACTTGGTAAGAGACTCAATTTCAAAAGAACCCTCAACCTATGAAGAGGCAAAGGGAAACCCTAATTTGGAAAAAGCCATGAAAGAAGAAATAGATGCATTGAAGGAGATGAATACTTGAGATATGGTCTTATGTTTGTAGACTTAAGAAAGCATTGTATGGATTGAAATAAGCTCCTAGAGCTTGTAATTACAGGTTGATTGCATATCTTCAAGATCAAGGGTTCAAAGCTAGCAACTCAGATCCTTCTCTATTCATCAATAGGGATCACAATGAGGTTATCTATCTATGTGTATATGTAGATGATATTATTGTGACAGGTGATTATTTGAGTGGCATTCAAAGGATCAAGAGACACATGCAAGAGGAGATCAAAATCAGTGACTTAGGAGAGCTCACATATTTCTTAGGTATGTAGATGAAAGAATGTATTTGACTCAGAGGAGATACATTCAAGATCTTCTTCTCAAGTTCAAAATGGAGAATGCAAAACCTGCAGTTACACATTTGGAGATGAATCATAAACTTAGTGTTTATGAAGGTGAGAAAAAGACATTAAAGAGTACCAAATCTTGATAGGTAGGTTAATATATGTTACTCATGCAAGGGTAGACATCTCATATAGTGTTGGAGTGCTTAGTCAGTTCATGCACTCACCGAGAATACTACACATGGATGCACCTAAGAGAGTACTTAAGTATCTCAAAGGTACAATCAATGAAGGTATATTCTATCCTTACTCTTCATATATGGATATCAAAGTCTATTCAGATGCAGATTGGGTAGGAGCTAAGGATGATAGAAGAAGTACTTCTACTTACTCAGCATTTGCAGGTTCAAAGCTAGTGTCATGGAGTTCCAAGAAGCAACCAACCGTTGCTTTATCCTCGATTGAAACAGAGTACAGAGGTTTAACCATAGCAACTCAAGAGGCAATATGGTTAAAGGAATTGTATATAGATTTGGGACTTGTAAGTTCCAAACCTCACATATTTGGAGATAATACAAGTTCCATGCATCTAGCAGCAAACCCGATTTTCCATGCAAGAACCAAACACATAGCGGTGCAATACCACTTCATCAGGGAGAAACTCATGGCAAAGGAGATTGATATTTCTTTTGTTCCAATGGAAAAGCAAGTAGCAGATATGATCACGAAGGCACTTGATGGAATAAATCTTTGTAGATTCAAAGCTACGATAGGTATTCAACCTATTAGAGAATGAAAACTCAAGCATACTTTAGCTTGAGGGGGAGACTTTGGAACATCAATCTTACACTATGCTTGAGGTGGATTTGATCTACATCAAATGCTATTGCTTGGATTACGTTGAAAGAATATATGTTGGACAATTCTTTTACTTATGCTCATTTATGGTATTTTTCTAAAAGATTTTTCATTGATCTTTTACTATTATAAAAGCCTTGAGCTTTACACATGTAAAGGTAGAAAGAGAGAGCCCAAGTTCCACGAATTTGTGGTGGTTGAGTTGCAATCAAATCAATCAATCAATCACCTAAAAGTAGACCAAACTAGATCTTCACTTTTAATAGATTGTAGGAAAATGAATTGATTCCCTCCAACAACCATTCCCACCTTCATTTGAATTCAAAATCCACTTGTGGAAGTTGTGGATCACTTCTAGAGTCTACATAAAGACTTCAAAACACTTGTACAATACATGGAAGCAATATACATACACTTGTGACCATCATTGTCTTGCTCCTTCATTTCTCTACATCATCTTCTTTGCTAACAGTAAGCTTGCAGAGGCTGTTGCTATCTCTAAAGAGCTCCAAATTGGATACAAGATGGCAGATTAGAAAGGTATTTGTGTCTAGTTTATTCTTATACATTTCAAAGCATTTGGTTCATTAGATTGGGAGAAATCTCAGTTTTTTTGTCTCGGGGTCAATCTCTAAATTTTCCTAAAAAATAGGAGGTACCATCGTTGAGTGTCTGATTCATTTCTATAGCATATTTTGCTTATCCCTTATACTCTTGTGCATTATATACACTAAACTCTATGTGTATCACTCCCATAAACGTTTTTGTTCTAATTGTAATCACATTGATCGCTATGTGGTTTTGAAGTTCATTGTCTCTTCCAAAGATAGTAAGTTTTTTGAGATAATCGATGTGCAAACCTATCTGTTTTGTATGGACTCTTTATCCTTGATGCTGCAAAGTACATAGTGCATTTTATTGCACTTATCACATGCCTACAAGGTCTATTTGAGTCTCCATAAGATCAAGGGTTGTTCTTGTGCCGGTTGGCTGGACCAAACTTCGTTGCTTGGAAACTCACTTTTCTACCTCCTACAAGCTTCTCCAAGTTTTTTCATTATCCTTAGAGTTACTAGTTTCTTCTTTGGAATCCTTTAATTGTGTTTCATATATCTCAACTCTATATGCATCAAGCATGTCTAGACACTGATGGAGAATTTACAAATAACCTCTCTTATCCATACAAGCATCTCGTTCCAATCTTACTACCATATTGTTAACTAATAAGACCTTATTATCATTCTTGACTTTCATCAGTATGCATCCTTTGAAGAGCTAGGATTTCCTTTTTCAGATTTCAATGGAATGTCATATTCTCCCTTGACTTGACATAAGCATGCTCATTGAAATTTTGTATTTTCATATTTATAGAGACCATCATCTCTTTCGAATCAATTTTAGACCATACAAAGACTTCATACAAGTTCCTAGGACAAAGGTTTGATGAAGCAACACTAGCTTTGGAAGAAACAATGTCCCTTTCCATAGCACTACTTGACTACAAGATCTAGATTTTCTTAAGATATTTCCTAACCAAAGTAACATAAAGGTTCTCCAAGTGCACTTGGATAGGCATACTATTGATGACCTTATCCAATCGATGCAACTAACTCTATGTGCTCTTCACGTGCACAGATGCACAAACATTCTTTCCATGAATTGAAATGGGATCTAATGTTATACACTTGGCCCCCTTAAGTTACTCGTCTCATAGTCAATTACCTTCCTTGGATTCCAAGTCACACAAAAGACAACTTTTAGAGTGCCACTCAAATAGAGAGGACAAAGACAAGCCACAATTTATGCACTTTTAGACTCAATTTCACCTTACCCAATCATAGTTTTATTCATCACGAAAATTCTGAGATTAATTTTTCAATGGCTCAAAAATTTTGAGTCATAAGTCTCCTTGTCTCTAAGAAGATGAATTGTGGTATACTTTTGTTGGAACTCGAGGTAAAGCACAAAGCATGGAAGCACATCAGAAAGGTGGACACACACAAGAAGAAGGAGCAAGTAGGGAGCTCCAAGAAGTACATGTCAAATTTTCAAAAGAATCCCCTACAAAAATAGTGATTTTCATCACTAAAAACCATTGTAAATACCATTTTCTATTTTTCTAACTCCATTTTGTTCAAGTCGAGGAGTCCTTGAGCTTGAGGAGTATTAGAACTATCATCCTACCAATTTTCATAATTTTTATACTTTGTTTGAGCCCTCAAATAAGCCCTGGAACCTAATTTTTAACTAGGCCAGACACTAGGTCTGGACAGGGCCAAAACTAGTCCAAAAACTATAAAAAGAGCTTGAGAGCTCATTTTTGAGGTTAGCTTGTTAGAGAATAGAGCTTTTGTAAGAGAACTATTTGGCAATCGAAGCTTTCCATTGTTCCTCTCTTTGATCTTACCTTGTGCGCGTGCGTGTGTATGTGTGTGCATGTTTGTGTGCTTTCACTCATGCACTTGTGCCTTCACTTGCTCGTGGTCTTCATATGGGTCCTCACATCTCCGCGGATTGACAAGTAAAGGAGGTGGTGCTTATGCTTGAGCTACACCAAATTTTGGCGCCGTTGCCGGGGAGAGAGCTTCGAGGACGAGCGTTGTGATGGTAAGATCGTAGATTTGTGACGTTGGAAGGTAAAAAAACTATCATTTCTGTTATTTTTCTGATTTTTCTTCTCCATCTTCTTCTCCATAGAAATTTCTTGTTTTTTAGTGCATTTTCACCATTTTCATACTATTTTTTATGCATTATTGTGTGAGAAGGAGTTAGGAGGTGCAAGGGAGAGCAAGCACTGTGTTTTTTCATGATTTTCTGCACATACGGAGCTCCCCATTGCTCGGCGCTCAGAAATTTGAATTTCCCACCAAAAAACACGATTCTATGATGAAAATCGCGATTCTGTGAAAAATTCAAATTTTTTTGAAAATCACGATTTTATATTTCCCGCCTAAAAGCCCTCTGAAGGAAACACGATTCTGAGGTCATTCTCAAAATCGCGATTCTCTAGTTGTGCTCAGAATCGCGATTCTCTAAGTTTTCAAAAACACGATTCTAAGATCATTCTCAGAATTGCGATTCTGTGGTTGTGCTCAAAATCGCGATTCTCACAAATCACGATTTTCAGCCAAAAACACGATTGTGATCAAACACGATTCTCTGCTCAATATCGCGATTCTCAAAAAACACGATTCTCTGCTCAAAATCGCGATTCTCAAAAAAAAAAACATGATTCTCTAGTTGTGCTCAAAATCGCGACTCTCACAAATCACGATTTTTAGCCAAAAACACGATTTTGTGAAAAGACAATTCTCTGAAAACACGATTTTGTGAAAACACGATTCTCTGTTGGCAATCGCGATTTTCAAAAACACGATTCTCTGAAAATACGATTTTCATCCAAGTTACAAAATCACGATTTTTAGAACACGATTCTCAAAAAACACGATTTTCAAAAACACGATTCTCTATTGGCAATCGCGATTTTCATGTCAAAAACACGATTCTGAGAAAACACGATTTTCAAGGTACAAAATCGCGATTCTCTTGAGATTCACAGCATCGCAATTCTCTGATTTCACAAAATCGCGATTCTGTGATTTCACAAAATCGCGATTCTCTAATTTCACAAAATCGCAATTCTATGATTTCACACAATCGCGATTCTCTGATTTCACAAAATCGCGATTTTTTCCAAAAGGTCCTGTTTGCCTGTTTTGACCCCCAGGAGCCTGATTTGACATAACTTTTTCATCCAAAGTCCATTTTTTGAGCTCTATAGCTCGTTGGAAAGCTCGTTTCGAATCCTACACGGTCTCATCTGTTTTTTATAAGAATAATGCATTGATTTTCAGATAGACTAATTTGAAGTTGACCCTCAGGTGGGACTAGGGAACCAAGGGGACTCCAAAGGATTTTGAACCATACCAAGGGGAAATTTTGGACCCTTAACCAAAGCTTATGAACCTGAGATCTGTTAGACACCTAGGCAAGGATAGACAAAGCATTAGATCTTCTGAGGCTAGTGTCAACCATACAGCTAAGTCTTGGGCACAACAACTAAGTGGTTATCCTTACGTACTAAGTTCAGACACAAGTGACTCGAAAATGTCTTTTAGCATGGGGAAACCTGTAGGTAACTCAGGAACGACCTATTTGCAAACACCCGAAGGTCCATACAAGACACAATTGGAATATATTCGGACCAACTGATTAGGTGCTCGCATCTATGAGGATGGCCTAAGGCAATCAGTGGTCCAACTCAAAAATCCAGATCAACCCTTTGGACTTGAACACCCAGTAGTCAAGTTCGAAGAGGGGTCATACATTGATAAGGAAGGAACCTTGTATGTGGTCACCAACCTACCAGATAAGACCAATGAGTTTGGAAATATCATTTTTGAAAAAGATATAAGAGACCTAGAGCAAGGAGATGTAGGACGAGAGCCAAAAACTCCTTGAGGTAAGTCAGTCTTGACTAGAGTAATCACTCCAGATTGGATTCCTCAAGACAACAAAAGCATAGAACTATTCGTGAATAGAGAAACGGAGTAAGCCCTTTGGAGATTCAAGCCAGATCAACCTTGCCCACTAGTCATCATCTACGAGTTCAAGGATCCTGTGACACCAGGCAAAGTTGTCTATCTAGATGGCACATCGGAAAAAATGTTCTTGGTAACCGAGCAGGATAGGCATGCCTACACTTGGCAAGGTGAATCAATTTTCCATCCACCAAGACCCAGTGTTTCCCATAGCTTCCAAGGTGCAGGATCATCCAAGGCTCATGAAGCACAACAAGAAAGAACCAGAGAGAGACCTGAGGTAAGCTTTGCAAACACTGTGGGTAGAGACAAATCAGGACTTGAAGGTGAAAGACGTGAAAGGGAGAGACATCGAGCTCAGAGCCATCAAAGAGATGAACATGATTTCACATTGCCCAGACCCCGAGAGCACTCAAGAACCCTTAGACCCTCTGAAGTGGTCAAGGCAATGAAGAACTATTTTGATGGATTCGGAGATCCTTATGATCATGTGGCCGAGTTCAAACAGGTGTTAAGAGCTGAACAAGTCGAGGATTTGTTTACCCAGTTCAAGGCATTTGGTTTGACTCTCAAGGGTACTGCTTTAGCTTGGTTTCAACCTCTAAACAATCGCAACTATAGAGAGATAGGTCAACTACTAGAAGAATTCATTGTAGAATTTTCCAAGAGTGGTATCAGGCATAACACATCATCCTTGATCCACAGCTTCAAGCAGACACCCCAAGAAACAGTGCGACTTGCCGGGAGACGATTTAGACAATACTTAGAAAGATGCCCTATTCTAGAATTACCCACAACAGCCAAACAAGTGGCACTGTTTTTAGATGGCTTACTGAGCACAAAGTTAAGGTCATATGTGTACTTGAAAGAGCCCAGGTCCATAGAAGAGTGTGTGCAGATATGTATTGACATAGAAGACAACTTGGGTGAGGAGTTAGGGCTGTCCAAACTCTATAAGGATTCAGACAGTTCTACTAGTCATACTTCAAGAACCTCCACGGAGATAGAGGAGATAGCTGAGCAGGTTGCCAAGAAGCTAGGAGTTCAAAATAGACAAGCACCAAGGATCACTTCATCGAAGCGATGCTACAACTGTGGAGGAGACCACATGGCTAATGTTTGTTCGATGAGGGCTCAACCCCAAGGAAGCTCTAATGCTCTGTATTGCACTATTGAGAGAAAATACACGAACCACACGGCTCAAGATTGTCCATACAACGGGCAGGTTGTCAGGCAAAATTATCAGCAACCTTACCAGCAGGGTAGGTATCAGAATCAATACCAACAGCCATATTATAGGCCCCAACAGCAATATTAGGCACCACATAGGCCACAACCAGTCCTAGGAAACCAACCACCAGCTCCTACCAATGTGATTCCAGTTAAGTATGCATTGGCAGAGGAGAACCTTAATAGAGCATTGGTGCCAGTGACCCCTTTAGTCCTAGAAAATGACTCTCATGCTCATAGTTCAGACTACTCCCATGAAGATAGCCCACGCGGTTATTACACAGAGTCACCTGAGCATAGTGAGAATTATTCATATCAATATGAGGCACCATCTATGGAACAAAATTGGGAGCCAGAATACTCCAATGTCATGTACACAAACCCCAACCCTAGGCTCCAATCAAGACAAGTGAGACCACAAGCCCCTAGAGGACCATGTTTTAGATGTCACGGTGACCATTTCATTCGTGAATGTCCCCACTCACCGACTCCGGGACAAGGACAAAACATCACAATACAAGGCTTTTGTCTTGAGTGCGGCTGTTGCAGAGCTAAAGAAAGTACAAAGCAGAGAAAAAGACGGGTCCCAAAATTTTTCCAATTTGGACATCATATTTTTGTATCATAATCATTCTTGTAATATATTTTCCGTTGTAAATGCACTAGAGGAGTCCTCAAGATGCATCCCCATAGAAGATTAGAGATTTACCCATGTAAAATAGTAGGAAATTAGCCTTTTAGTGAATAAAGTGCCGGTCGTTTGTGTGAAAGGACCATTTTTAGGGCACTAGTATATAAGTCAAATGTGACTCTTTGTAAAGGACTTTTTTGCCATTGTGAGAAGAGAGAGCACAGAAATTCGGATTTGTGTCTTCTTCACTCTGTATCTTCTTCTTTGTGAGCTTGTATGCATGTGTATTGCTTGGAAAGAGTGCTTGTGAGTGTTGTCTATCCATGAAAGTGTTTATTGGCTGTAGGTAAGGTGTGTACGAAGTGTAAGAAGTGCTGAAGTGTAGGAAGGTATTCCCGTGACTCAGTATTTTGCTCATAACTTGAAGTAGGAGCGTCAGAATTGAGTGAAACCACCGCCATTGGATGCGTTTTCTCGAGAGCTTCGAAACGCATATGCTATTCGCTATATTTGGAATTCGGAGCTGGGAGAAAAGTCCAAACTACTGACGGCTGCTGCACCAAGTATCGTTTCGCCATGACCAACAGTTGAAGCTTGGTTGGATAAGTCTTTGCCTTATTTACACTCTTTGAGTAGTTCATTTGCATTGATCATTACATGATTGCATGTCCTCATACACTCGGCTAGGTTTGTATACTCTTTGGATTGATAATTAAAAGTGTGTATCCCCACTATATGCACTTGAGAGGGGATTGAGGTATAATCTCTTTCTCCGCAAGTCCCTAAGTTGATACTTAGGTCAACACACTTTTTGGCGCCGTTGCCGGGGATTGACGAATCAAACCGAGGCATTCGTGTGATGGTAAGTAGCTTTTTTGCATTGAAGTAAGTGGAGGAGTGGAAATTTTCTCTTCTTTGGTAAGTCATTTTCAGCCGCACTTGCTACTTCTCATTCTTGGAGTGTGTGTAGTGAGTTGTTAGTTTAGGGAAGTGTGTAGTAGGAGGAGAGTAGGAAGAGTGAGGGAGTAGATTAGAGTAGCTTTCACTTCTTGTCTTGTTGTTTCATTTTCAGTAGATAGAAAAAAAAAATCAAGTATAAAACCCAAAAAAGTATCACTTTGCAAGTCACTTGTTTTCTGAGCAAGTATAGTGGGACTATCGTCGAGTATCGTGAGCGGTAGTCAGAGATCGCGGACGAAGTGTGGAGCAATCTGAGCTACGCAGAGCTAGTCAGGAGGAGTAGAGGGTTGAGATAGAGTCCTAAGGTAAGCTTTTGTATCATTCCATCAACCCCATTACATAACTCAAGTCTTTCAGAGTGAAACGATCTGCGTTAGGTATCGTCTGAGATCTACAGGGGGTAGAAGAGGTGATTTGATTGATACAGAGAGTGAGGGGTGGGTAGAAGAGCTTGTGAAACATTTGGGTGCAACCAAACTAAACAAAATCTAGCTAAAATTTGTCCAAGGGTCAAGTATCGCTTTACTCCCGCGGTCGAGTATCGCGATACTTAGCAAGTATCGTGACCTCCTGTGGTTGAGTATCGCGATATTTCCCTCCGATCGTGTATCGTTTCATACCGATCGTGATACTTGGTCAGAGATCGTCTTGCCAACGATCGTCGATCGTGTATCGTTGATCGTGTATCGTTTCGTGCCGATCGCGATACCTAACAAGTATCGTGTATCGTTTTGCCAGCGATCGTTTGCGAGAGATCGTGTATCGTTTGGCTTAAGTATCGTGTGTCGTTTCACAGAGATCGCGATACTTGCCAAAGATCGCGTATCGTTTTATTCCGAGTATCAACTATCGTTTTCATCAGATATCGTGTATCGTCTGGTTTTCAGAGACCGCGATACTTGATCTGTGTCGTGTATCGTTTCAATCCAAGTATCGTGTATCGTTTGGAGTCGAGTATCGTTTGTGCCAAAGATCGTCTTGATCAAAGATCGCGATATTCACCAGCGATCGTGTATCGACTGTGCCCAAATATCGTGTATCGTTTTCTTCCAAGTATCGGTATCATCTCACTCAAGCGATCGGTATCGTTTATCAGATATCGCGATATTTTTCAGGGATCGAGTATCATCTAAACCCAGAGATCGTGTATCGTGGAATTTGGAGGTTAAGTATCGTGACTTGAAAAGTTATTTTCAGTCAATATTTGGCCAACATTCTTCCTAGAATTTTGACCTGTAGTGAAGAATCCCAGAGGCTAAAAGTTAGCAAAGACTGATCAGAGTTCAGAAGTGGATGAACCTGAGATCCGGAAGAACCCTAGGAAGCCGAAGAAGTGTAATCTCTTCTGTAGGTAGTGTAGCAGAGCCAAGTAACCGTTCACATTATTCTGAGACCTCCAGTGAGTCAGAGGAAGAAATTCCCATGGCTTCTGAGGATATGCAGAACACAGTACCCATGATTGGCGTGATGTCAATCATTGAGGGAGAGTACAAGACCTCCTTGGAGTATGTGAACACCAACCAAAATGAGGTCCCTATTTATTTGGATGGTCTAAACAGATCTGTGGCTAGGTTAAAGAAAGCGTCAGAGGCTTACATAGTGCCTAGACCAGCAGTCAAGTACGTAGGAGGATTTTACATGGACAAGAGAGATACCCAATATGTTGTCACAGAACACCCAGAAAACATTAATGAAATTGGTGAAGAAAATAATGCTTCAAATTTAAATGGAGGAGGGAATGAAGAGCAAGTAACTACACCTAGAGGGAGATCTACAGTTGCGAGGATATGGAGAGGAGATCTGATTCCCCAAGATGACACCTTAATGGATGTATATTTGATCAATGGGATGGAGCATCTCCTTAGAGCACATTCCTCAATTTGGGAAGCTGCTCCTAATCCAGTCACCATCTATGAGTTGCAGGATCCTGATTTTTCCACCATCGTCACATATCTGGATAAAAATCAGAGAAGGTATTGGCCCATAACAGAAGCGGAAAGAGCTGAGTTGAAATATCAGAATATCCCAGTGTTCCCCCCTAGGGACCAAGCCACTACCTCAAGAAATCCACTTGGAACGTCCCATAATGATTCATATCAACAGTCGGGCCAAACACAACAAACACAGCAAACCCAAATCCCCGTCAGACCTCCTGTGCAGTTCGTAATGCCTGCAAATAACCCTAACCACCGACCTCAGCCAAGTATTGACCCAAGACATGGAATTCATGCTCCAGTCAGACCGCCGGTAGTAAGAGGACCAGGCATACCAATAGGAAGACCAATTTTCCCAGTAATGCCTAGACCACCTGAAGCAGGAAGGAGATTAAGGCCAATTCAAGCGGCCAAATGCATGAGAAATCACTATGATGGCTCTAGTGAACCTTACAATCATATAGCTGAATTTAAACAAGTAATCAGAGCCGAACAGGTAGAAGACTTTTTGATTCAATACGAGTCCTTTGGTCTTACTTTGTCAGACACAGCGTTAGCATGGTTTCAGCCATTGGACCCTAATACCTTTCAGAACATGGAGCAAGTATACCAAGAAATGATTGAGGAATTTACTAAATCAGGAATTAAAAACAATTCTTCATCATTGATCCATAGCTTCAAGCAAGTCCCTACCGAATCAGTGAGATTGGCTGCAAGAAGATTCAAGCAATATGTAGACAGATGCCCAGTAGAAGAGAGACCTACACAAAATAAAATGGTGTCATTATTTTTGGAAGGATTGTTGAACGGATCTTTGAGATCATTGGTGTATGTAAAAAGGGTTCAGACCTTGCAAGAATGCATGAAGGAATGCATAGACCTAGAAGACAACCTAGCAGAGGACCTAAAAATACCTCAAGGAAGCTTGAAAAGTGAAGATTCGGCCAGTAACTCATCAATTCCTAAAAACAATGTAGAGGAAATAGCCGAATTGTTAGCAAAGAAGCTGAACGTTCAAGGACAGAGGAACTACCCCAATAACCCTATGAGAGCACCCATGCTCAGAAGATGTATGCAGTGCGGAGGTGATCATCCTTCTCACTTGTGTACTTGGGGAATAGTTCCACCACCTGCTTATGTTTATAATAGACCCACTGTCCCAGGACCTCTACAATATTGCAGTGTGGAACAAAAATATACAAATCACAGCACAGAAAATTGTCCCTACAATAGGCAAGCTAGACCAGCATAGCCATACATGAGACCCTATGGATACCCTCAGAGAGATCAGGGAGGTGAAGCCTTTAGATACCCCACGTATCAGCCGCAGGCACCGATGCCACGACCATATGCTTATCAGGGATACACCCAACCACAGCCAGTACTAGGACAACAACCGCCCCATCCTCAGAACATTGTCCCAGTCAAGATTGCTCAACCTGAAGAAAAGCTAGAGAGAGCAATAGTCCCAGCCACACCTTTGGTTGGTAATGAACCATATGACTCATGTTACGACCATAGTCAAGGTGCATATCCCAATTATGAAAGCTCAATGATGGAATATGGACAACTGTATGAACCATATGCCTACACAATGGAGGCATCAGATAGTTCATACGGATATGAGCAGGACTATGTGTCATTAATGTACACAGCTCCTAGAGCAACCATACCACCCCGACCCATGAACAGACCGCCTGTACCCAGAGGACCATGTTATAGATGTGGAGGTGATCATTATATCAGAAAATGCACATTGCCAAACCCACCACCACCACAACGAGTCTGGGAAGGCTACTGTAGTGATTGTGGTAAGGAACACCTTTTCAGAGACTGCCCCAAGAATCCCAACAAGGTTACATCTAACGTGCAAATCAATGTAATAGAAGTAATTGAATCATCAGGGAGTGATAAAGAGTACACAGTACCATTGAAAGCAATAACGAGAGCCAAAGCTAGAGAGACCCCTGAAAAACCAAAAGAACACAATCATAGTGACCTAGAGAGGAATACACCCACACCACTCAAAAGAGTCGGAGAAGAGTATTGCAAGTAAAAGGTCCCAGAGATGGAAGCACCGAAGAGATAGGATAAAAGAAAAGAAATTACTGCAGAAAAAGGAAAATGAGAAGAACGAACAGAATCCAAAAGAGGAACAGAAAAAGAAAGAAGAAATTAAAAATGAAAAGAATCAGAAAGAAGAGGTTGGATCAGTCTTAGCAGATCCTATGCCTGAAGAATTAGCCATGTGGATTCAGGCATACAAGGCACGAGTAAGAGCAGGACCTACCATAGAACAACACGAGAGAGAATATCCAAGAGGCGACTTAGAAAAAGAAAGACTAGAGATTTGCAAGAAATTGATAGAAGTTGCACAACAAACCTTAGAAAAACTTGCATCGCCTTTACCCAATACCCAAATTTCTGAAGGAGAATTCCAAGAGTGTGTAAACATTCATGAAAAGCCTGAAATAAATAGAACACAGAATGACGAATATGGTGTTGAGAGAAGGGAAGGATCCATAGTTCCTGAAGTAGAAGGAGAATGGACTAAGGATCTATGGGCACGAGTTCAAGAGGACAAATGGAAGAAAGTGGAAGGAATTGAACCACCCTTTGAAGAATTAGAAGCAGAAAACGAAATAGAGGGTTCAATACCTGAACTAAATTCAGAAGAAATTTTTCCAATGGATGCAAGTGACCAAGGAGAGGAAGATGTAAAGGAACTGCCCAATTACACAGGGGAGTACGAACACAATTCAGAATTGTATCGCATTCCCTCAATGAGGAAACGAGAAACGAACACATCAGTCCAAACATCTGAGATCATACAACGCCTTAGAGAGGTAAAAATTCCATGTACCCTAACATTCGAAGAACTGTTGAAGGTAAAACCACATTTGAAAGAGAAATTAATCAATCAATGGGAAGTCAAGGAGGAAAAGAAAGAGATAGCAGACGAAGTAAACACGGTGAGAATTCCAGTGGATAAAGTAGGAGACTTTAGTGAGGGAGATGAAGGAAATACCTGCCTTCCAATTACTTATAGGGGTTACACTACCAAAGCCATCTTAGATTCAGGAGCTGGTGTTGGTATTGCTACCAAAGAAATTTGGGAGAAATGGGGAAAACCAGCGTTAAGACCAACACGCATGAAAATACAAATGGCAGATGGACATACGGAAAGACCCTTAGGATTGTTGGAACGAGTAGTGTTCACTACGTGTGGAGTGGAATTCGAACACACTTTAGCAATATGTCACTTCGAAAGGCCAAGCAATTATGAAATGATCCTGGGAAGGCCTTTCATGAGACAGTTAAAGGTCGTACAAGATTGGGGAAAAGACGCAGTATACCTACAACACGCAGGAACCACCACTAGAATAAACCTACATACGTACACTTATCAAGATGTTCCACCTCTACAATGGAATCAAATTCATAAGGAGAAAGACGATCAATCAATTCATAGTGTAGGTTCTAGTGATCAATCCTGGATGAACGAGGACACTCATCTGTGGATATGCCAAGCTGCAAAGAAGGAAGAGGAGAGAGGAAAAGGATGGCAGCAAAAACAAGGAATAGCAAGGTCTGTACAAGATCCAGCTTATATGCCACAAGTATTTCCAGATGAAGAATTTGAACCACACGGTTGGATGGAAATTTTAGCGACCCTCGATGTCTGTGTAAACGAAGAAGTAGTGACCATGAACGAATGTATCGATAAGGAGGGTTATGATGTTAGCCTGTATATGGTAGTCCTTCAGGAGGCTGAAGAAGGAGAAGTGATCGAGAAAGACTGGAAGGAGGACTACGAGAGCATTGAAATGGAGCCCGAACCAATGGATCTAGGGAATAGTACCACCAACATAAATATCACCGCCAATGAAAAACACCAAGAACTCACACAGAAGGGGAAATTAGAATTTGAAAGAGAATCAGAAGATGAAGAAAATAAACCCCAAGACCAATTTGAGGTACCAGCTCACTTTAAAAAATATGAAGTGGAGGAGAGAAAAATTGCTATTCAAATGCCGAAAAGAGAAGCACAGCCTGGAATAGCATATGATAATAAGGAACAAACCAAGAAGATAATTGTAACTGTAGAAGAAGGAGAGGAACGATGTACCTTCATAGGACAGGATGTCTCATTAGAGGAAGAACAAGAGTTGATTCGTCTCATAAGAGAATATCGGGATGTCGTTGCTTGGACCTATAAGGACTTGAAGGGAGTAGATCCATCTATATGTGCGCATAGAATCCCAATGACATCCGAAGCCAAACCTTCTAAACAAAGACCATATACTTACAATGATGTGTATTCAGCCAAAATAAAGGAAGAAATAGACAAGTTACTAGATGCTGGATTCATCTACAAAATTGAGCACACGGAATGGGTGTCACCTTTGGTGGTTGTACCAAAAAAGAATGGAAAGTTAAGAGTGTGCATAAATTTGAAGAAAGTAAATGCCGCGACCATAAGGGATAGTTATCCTTTACCAATCACAGATCATCTCTTGGAAAGGGTAGCAAGGAAGGAAGTCTATAGCTTTCTGGATGGCTTTTCAGGGTATAATCAGGTAGCCATTGCTCCTGAGGACCAACATAAAACAGTGTTGGCAACTGAATGGGGAGTATATGCCTTTAGAGTCATGCCTTTTGGTTTGACTAATGCCCCAGCTACCTTCCAAAGATTGATGTGTCATGTATTCAAGGAATTTCTAAGAAAAAGTATGGAGGTATACGTGGATGATCTTTGTACTTATTCAGCTATACGATCAGAGCATATCCCTGAACTAGAAAAGATCTTTGCCAAATGTCGACAATATCGAGTATGCCTCAATCCTGAAAAATGTGTCTTCATGGTTCGACAAGGAAAAATCTTAGGACATATTGTCTCTTAGAATGGGATCTCAACAGATGAAGACAAAATCAAGGTAATTTTGGATTTACCTAGACCTAAGACGACTAAGGAAGTTCAAGCATTTATGGGACATTGTGGATACTATCGAAGATTCATACATATGTACGCCATAATTGCTAGACCTCTTTATGCATTATTGACTCTATTTAATTGGACCGAAGAATGTGAAAAAGCTTTTAATGAGTTAAAGAATCGATTGAGTTCAGCACCAATCCTTCGAGTCCCTAACTGGAATAAGCCGTTTCACATTCATGTGGATGCTTCCAAGTTTGCCATTGGTTGCATCTTAGCTCAACCTGCTGACACAGGAAAATTAGACCACCCTATAGCCTATGCGAGTAGACAATTAAATCAAGCAGAACGCAATTATACTACCACGGAGAGAGAAGGCCTAGGGATGGTGTATGCAGTCAAAAAGTTCAGACATTACCTGTTGGCAAACAAATTCAAGTTCTTCATTGATCATCAAGCCCTACTGTACCTAGTCAACAAGCCTTGTAATACAGGACGACTAGTACGATGGTTTTTATTGCTAATGGAATTTGATTTTGAGGTAGTAGTCAAGAAAGGAAATACCCACATAAGAGCAGATCACTTATCAAGAATGACCCATGGAGAACCACCCATAGGAGTACCAGATGATCTGCCAGATACGTACCTCTTTAACCTGGAAGTATGTCCTCAATGGGCAGAGAAGTTGATCCCTATACTTACACATGGACCTAAAGATGGGATCACACCAAACCAAACCCAAGATCTCTGGAACACTAGAAACCTTCACATCATTGTAGGAAGTTTGTATCACCAGCATTCAAGTGGATTATTAATGAGATGCGTGGAGGAAGAGGAATAAGAAATGTGGCTTCAGAAAGCACATGTAAACCAATGGAAAACTCATTTGAATGCAAATGGAACATGGCAAACACTCAAGAGATTTGGCATATATTGGCCAACCATGCAAAGAGATGCACATAACTATGTGTCAACATGTCAAACCTGTCAAGAACAAATCCCAGATGAGAACTCTACCTTATGCTATTCTACCATAGCACCGAGATGGAGCATGCCTCTGGTAAAGTTCTTGAAAACTCAAGAATACCCCGAAGGAGCTACTTCAGCAAGGAAACGTGCACTTGAAGAACAAAGTAAGGATTATGCCATTATAGGAAAACAACTTTTTAAACGAGGGAAAGATAACCAATTACGAATGTGCATTCACGAAGACGAATATCTTTCTATTTTAGAGATGGCTCATACAGGAGCTGCAGGAGGACACTTCTCTGCAGATAAAACAGCAAAAATGATCCTCTTTGCTGGAATGTGGTGGCCAACTCTACACCAAGATGCCATGACTTATGTGCAACGGTGTGATACTTGTCAACGAACGAAATATCCAATTAGAAGAGATGAGATGCCACTTAGACCCATGATGAGTGCTAGAGCTTTCACAAAATGGGGAATAGACTTCATAGGACCCATTAGCCCACCAGCAAAAGGATCCCATGCCGAATATCTAATTGTAGCCACAGACTACCTGACCAAATGGGTTGAAGCAAAAGCAACCAAGAAAAATGACGCAAGAACCACGGCCAAGTTCCTCTTTGAGAACATTTTCACTAGATTTGGACTACCAATAGAAATTGTGAGTGATAGAGGTACGCACTTTGTGAATGAAGTTATAGAAGCTTTATTGAATGAATTCTTGGTAATTCATAAGAAATCAGCTCCTTATCACCCACAAGCCAATGGACAAGCAGAAAGTTCGAATAAAATCTTGTGTACAGTTCTCACCAAAATTGTTAACAATGGTAGATCAGATTGGGATAAGCAGTTACATCATGCTTTATGGGCATTTCGAGTAGCCTATAAAACCGCCATAGGCACTACTCCTTTTAACTTAGTGTATGGACAAAATGCTATTTTGCCAATTGATTTCTTAATTCCCACTCTGAAAGTAGCAACTACTTACGAGTGGACAGGACATGAACTATCAGCTCAATTGGATCAAATAGAAAAGCTTCACGAAACTAGGTTACAAGCAGTAGCAGGCATTTATGCTGCTAAAAGACGATAGAAAGCCTACTTTGACGCGCACATTAAGGACAAAAATTTGAAGGAAGGAGATTTAGTTTTGGTATACACCTTGAAACAACACGCTAAGAAGTTGCAGAAGAGAGGATATGGTCCATTAATTATTAATCGCATATCTACAAGTGGAGCCATTAGCTTAGCAACCTTAGATGGAGACGTGTTACCAAACTACATCAGTGGATGTAGAGTGAAAAAATATCTAGAACCATTAACCGAAGAAACAATGTCTCGATTAATCAAAGGTAAGAATAGACGCATAGAGGAGCAAAGGATACGAGAAGAAGCGAGACAGGAAGCATTGGAAAGAATAAAGAAACGGAAAGAGTGGATGAGAGATCGAGATGAGAGATATCGACTAGGAGAAGAACTCATCCCAATGGCTAATTTTAGAGCCACTCAAAACCTAGGATCGTAGAGAACACAACCATATTTAAATTTGGGAGCAGGTAAAACGGAGTACCACTTGGTGGATGCTCTCATTGACACAGGAGCAGCTGTAAGCTGTATCAAGCTTTCTTTGACCCAAAAACTCAAGGAGAAAGTATGCCCATCGATGGCGCAATTGATAGGAATAGGAGGAACGATTACTCAATGCATAGGTGAGATCACCTTACCTTTACATCTTGGCAACAACACTATGGAACAAAGGCTATTAGTGTGTCATGATCAAGATTTACTTGAAGAGGTAGTGTTAGGTCAAGACTGGATTTACGAATATGAGGTGACCATTCAATTGGCGTTAGGATACATCTCAGCCAGGATAGGACATCGTGAAGTATTCAGTCTGCTAGACGAGCGACCAATCAAATCTGTGAGCATGGAGCAAAAAGTTCATTCTAAAGAACAAAGTCCTGAATGTATGGTCACTAGCACTATAGAAACACCTTCATCAAGTACTGTATGTGCGGACACATTGAATTCTGCTTGCACACAATCTTCTAGTCTAGCAAGTCATGAGAGTGTCAATCTATCTGAAACCCACCTCACCGAAGCACCATGCATAAAAGGGAATAGTCCTCTGAGTAATTCAAAATCTGTACCTATTAAGATATACCTTATTCCATACTCTAACCAAGCGTGGATAAAGAAAGATGAAGTGGAGGAATATCTTCGACGACAGAAGCACAACTGACATCAGAACAAACAATCAAAGGAGAAACCAACTCAGTCTGAACAACGAAGTCATCACCTCAAGAAAATCAAGCAAACATGGGGGCTGAGCCAAGGATCCAGCTTCAGATTAGGCAGCCCCATGACACTACATTACATGTGGCACAAGGTCAAGATGTCAATACCGGAGAAGAACCAAGTATACCAAAAACATGGCTTAATGTGGATGTTACTCAGCTGAAACCTGTAGTCAAGCAGATGATTCAAACCGCCATGGACACACAACAGCAATTGATGGACATAGATGTAGATTATGATAAGGCCATGAGAGAAAAAAGGCAATTCCAGATAATGAGCGAACAACTGTCATCCCAACTCATCCAAGCACAAAAGGAAATAACGGCCAAAAACACGGAGTTGATCGAAATCAAAACGAAATGTGATATATTAGTGACTCAGCATCACCAACTCCAAGCACAGCTTGCAAATTTACAGAGATCATATGATGCAAGCGAGGCAGACAAAGAAAGGATGAGAGCTAGAAGTACGTTGCTCGAGACACAGCTAAAAGTATATATGGAAGAAAATGACACATTGAGAAACAGGAATAAAGAATTGATGAAGTCTTTATTATGATCAACCAATCGTACAACAGGAATCCACAGAAACCAAAGACACAGAATTAAGAGAACAGATATCAAAATATGAAGAGCTGCTAAAGCAAGAACAGGCAAACATAGAGGAATGGAAGGGCCGATGTAACAATGAAACCCATGAATTAAAGAGTCAATTACAAAAGGTGAATGCCAAATTGATACAAAGCTACAGCGAAAATATGGATCATGTAGCCGACATTGGTAAAGAATTGCTGGCCACTAAAGAAACACTCAAGGAAGCCATGCAAGAGATGAAAGAGAAAGATGACTGCATAGCACGATTAAAGACTCAAATGAAAGAGAAAACACCGATCGGGACACCAGTAGTGCCGGCTACGAAAAATCCTACTGACGAGGTAGAGAAATAAGTCAGAAGGAACGGGCACTAGTGGTGTCCAGATTAACGAAAAATTTTGAAAACGAAGTGGTCAAAGTGATGAAAGAGGCCAAGATCAAAGGTAAAGACCTAGAAAAGATTATGAAGCCGTTCAATATTCCATACGGACTCTTAAAAGAGAAAACAAGACGTTATATAACAAAGATTACACAGAAGAGTCCAGATGAGCAGCTGAATTTCAAACACGACTCGTTCGCATACACTCAAGCAGAGTTTGAAGCTACGCAACCAGTGTGGCGACGGAAATTTTTGGAGAAACATCCCACACTACGGGTGCATTGGCAAGCAGCGCCATATGCATTCCAGGTAAACCCTTCATTTTGTCCAATACCACGCAGAAGGGATACCCGGGAATTTTTGGATTTGCAAATAAGCGGCACTATAAATCAGCAGTGGCTCAATTATCCTATGCTTTCGAGCCCGCCACATAACTACTTGCCAACGGAGGATTATATGGTCAAAACCATAGAATTTTGGCTACAGAATTATGCGACAGTACCCGATTTAACTGTCAAAATGACCAACAAAATACTTAGCATGATCCTTACAGTTTTGAAGGTATTCAAGCATGCGGCCTACACCTTTTTGAACTTCATAGGTATTAATCAGGGAACAGAAGTCCTCATTTTTTATCTATTATTTATGCCTAGCAGACCAACAATAATGGCATATTATTCCAGATTAATGTTCTTGCCAAGTGTATATATGCAGACTTTCGAAGAAGCTTTCTTTACAGGATTTTTTGAGATGGATTCAGAAATTTTTTTGAAGATGTCATCCAATTTAAATGCCAGATTAGTGGCATATGAACTCAGCTTCTTCGCAGATCACAGACAGCCACCCAATGACGGTGTGAAGGCAGAACAATGGAAACAACTCATGATACGTGAAGCAAATCTGCTAAATGATACAGAGCAAAGAGTATATCAAACATATGCCCGTCGCTTATCAAAGCCTGTCGGGGACGACAGAGTTCAGGAGGGGGGCAGTGTTGAGGGAGAGTCAAGTAAGAAGAAGAGAAGAAGAAGACAACGAAAGAAACAGCTTCACTAAAAAGAAATATCTGAAGACATATCTCTGCAGGAAGCCCCGCAGGGGCGCAACACCCATCTCTGCACAGAGCCCCGCAGGGGCACACACACCAAGGAAAGGACGTAACCCACATGGGTGCTTCAACCTCTTGATCTCTGGAAGGTCCAGATCGAAGACTGAAGCACCACATCTTCATGCCTTCCACTGGTGGCATGCGTGGCAACCCAGAATTAATGAGCCTATAGGTGAATTAAACTGCAAAATATCAGGTAGTCAGTCTAACTCCAAGGGTTGCGGGCAAGCAAGGCGAATGCATCAGGCCTAGAGAATGTAAAACAAGAATTAAGAAGAGGCCGTCAAAACTGAACACCTGTTTTATAAACAGGTAACAATGAGCAAAGGTTGCGTGCAGAGAAAAGAAGTGAATAACACAGCAAGGTCCGATGTGTGCAACCAGGACAAATCAGAGCGCCTCTAAAACGTAATGCAAGATCAAGAATCAGGCGATACTGACCACTGGATGCGTGCGGACAACAAATTGATGACAAGAAGCAAAGCCTGTCAAGGGACGACAGAGACGAAGAGGGGGAGAGTGTTGCAGAGCTAAAGAAAGTACAAAGCAGAGAAAAAGACGGGTCCCAAAATTTTTCCGATTTGGACATCATATTTTTGTATCATAATCATTCTTGTAATATATTTTCCGTTGTAAATGCACTAGAGGAGTCCTCTAGATGCATCCCCACAGAAGATTAGAGATTTACCCATGTAAAATAGTAGGAAATTAGCCTTTTAGTGAATAAAGTGCCGGTCTCTTGTGTGAAAGGACCATTTTTAGGGCACTAGTATATAAGTCAAATGTGACTCTTTGTAAAAGACTTTTTTGCCATTGTGAGAAGAGAGAGCACAGAAATTCGAATTTGTGTCTCTTCACTCTGTATCTTCTTCTTTGTGAGCTTGTATGCATGTTTATTGCTTGGAAAGAGTGCTTGTGAGTGTTGTCTATCCATGAAAGTGTTTATTGGCTGTAGGTAAGGTGTGTACGAAGTGTAGGAAGTGCTGAAGTGTAGGAAGGTATTCCCACGACTCAGTATTTTGCTCATAACTTGAAGTAGGAGCGTCAGAATTGAGTGAAACCACTGCCATTGGATGCGTCTTCTCGAGAGCTTCGAAACGCATATGTTATTTGCTATATTCATTAGGGGAAAAAATGAACCCTGCATGGGCCTTGTAAGGATCCCTAATTTTTAGGGATTAAAGTTAACAAAAGAGGGATTACGGCCACAAAAAAAAACCACTAGTGGTTTTGCAATAAAATATTTCCTTTAAGAAATGTGATCATTTCAAATACAGTCGTGGGAAATCTTGTCCATTGGATAATCACGCATAAACGGCTACGATCGTCTTCAGTGTGCCTGTCAAAAGAAGACAAAAGCTATCCCAACTCATGAAAATTCGTGGGCATTCTTGTTCATTGGATGAAACTTTCACGGACGGCTTGGATTGAGCGCAGTTGTCTGTCACAAAAAGACAAACTTTGAGGCATTCAATGAAGTGAGAGAGGGTTGGGACTGGCAGAAAACGACAAAGCAAGAGGCGCAGTTCCGTGGTGGGGAGATTTGTACGACGTCCGATGAATGGAAAATCGATGGCTACGAGTTGATCTTGGGATGCTCTCAAGAACAAGAATTCACAACCATTGGATCAAGAAGTGATCCAATGGATACAAATAAAACCAATCCAAAAATCAAGGCGAATGAATCTGGACCACTCCTTTTCAAGTGCATCGAACGATGGAGATACAAACGTGCAAATTTTCATGACTTTCAATCTACATCATTAGATCTTTGCCACATCTAAGGGACCAGATTATATGCCGACTTTTTTCTGACACTTAACATGAGCCATTAGATCCTTGAGTTCATCCAATGGCTATGGTTCAAAATCTAGGCCTATCAAACCACTTTTGGAGTATAACTCGTGGTTTTTAGTCTTTCATACCACCTTTGACCACAAAGAAACAAGGGAAGCCTATGCCTAGTCTAGGTGATTAAGGGACTAGACTGTGGCCACCACCCTCTTCTCATTGGTCCATCACTAATCATCTCTTAATCTAAAAGGCCCATTCAAGGTTCATTTTTTCCCCTAATGTTGGAGTTTGGAGCTGGGAGAAAAGTCCGAAATACTGACGGCTGCTGCACCAAGTATCGTTTCGCCATGAGCAACAGTTGAAGCTTGGTTGGATAAGTCTTTGCCTTATTTACACTCTTTGAGTAGTTCATTTGCATTGATCATTACATGATTGCATGTCCTCATACACTCGGCTAGGTTTGTATACTCTTTGGATTGATAATTAAAAGTGTGTATCCCCACTATATGCACTTGAGAGGGGATTGAGGTATAATCTCTTTCTCCGCAAGTCCCTAAGTTGATACTTAGGTCAACACAGCGGCAAAGAACATCTCCCAAGAGATTGTCCTAGGAACCCCTCTAGTGCATCCAAGGTTACACCCATTAATGTAGTCGGCTTAGTGGTGGATTCAAGTTCAAGCAGCAATAATGTGGCTCCTATACAGGTAGTTACTAGGGCACAAGCTGTACAACAAAAAAAACCAGTTGAGCAATCAGAGTCGAGTGAATCGGGAGAGCCTAGTAAGAGGAAAACAAGAACATGGAAGGATACCCGAGAGAAGGCCAATCATAAGTGGAATAAAAAGTTATCTGAACTAGAAGAAAGCTTGAAAGACGCAAAAACAAAAATAGAAGACATTGCATCTCAAAACCCCTCGCATGCCGACGCTCCATCCATGCCACCTCATCCCACCCCACCACCCATTGTAAATAAACCGCAACCAGGGTCTCTTCTTGCAGATCCAACCCCAGAAGGCTTGGACATGATGTTCAAGGCCTACCAGGCTCGACTTC
Organism: Ceratopteris richardii; assembly: GCA_020310875.1. Taxonomy (NCBI): domain Eukaryota; kingdom Viridiplantae; phylum Streptophyta; class Polypodiopsida; order Polypodiales; family Pteridaceae; genus Ceratopteris; species Ceratopteris richardii. The sequence goes on along the minus strand of CM035423.1, from coordinate 84,661,287 downwards.
AAGAAGGGCCAACATCTGCAAACCTAGACAAGAGTTACCCTAGAGCAGACTTAGAGATTGAACATACAAAAATGTGCATGATAATGGTAGAACTAGCTCAAGCTATGCTCGAGACTAGTCAAAAGTTCAATCAGACAAACTTTGTCAAATCGGATTTGCATTTCCAGGGCTTACTAGAAAGATTAAAGCAGTTGGTAAACAAGCCGCATGTTTCCTTACCTCCACAGGCTCAACCAGTTATTGAAAGAGAAAGCTTACCACCAAGGAAAGCTTGTGTTCCTGATTCCATAGATGATGGAACACCTCTTTCAATCCAGCAATACTCTCAAGAGTTCTTGCGAGAAATACAAGAGGAGAAATGGGCCAAGGAGAAGGGTAATCCCCCTCCTATTCCTAAAATTGATGATCTTCACGATCAATTTCCCTAAGATATTCCTTCTATCTATGGAGACCAACCAGAGCTACAAGAAGATGAGAGATTAGAGTTTGAATCTAATTCTTTACAAGAGTTGCCACAAGTCACTGGCCCATGGGAATCTGAATCTCTTCAGATCAGAGCTCCCACAATATTGGTAAGAAATGAAGACTCAGTGGTTCCAAGAAACACTGATGTCGTGAAGAACACTAAGGTTCAGTGTCATCTCACTGTAGAAGAGCTGCTCAAAGCAAAACCTGAGCTATGGAATCATGTGAAGGATCAGGTTCTAGATATTGATTCCAATATGCCAAAAGCAGGCTCTAAGCAAAAAGTTCCAGAGATACCTCTCGACAAAATAGGAGACATGAGCGAAGGTGAAGAAGATAATACTTATCTTCCGATCACCTATCAGGGTTACACAACCAAAGCAATCGTAGATTCAGGTGCTGGTGTTGCTATTGCGACCACCTCCTTGTGGAAGCGATGGGGCAAACCCACATTAAGACCAACTAGAATGAAGCTTCAAAATGGCAGACGGTCATTTTGAAAGACCTCTAGGATTGCTCAAAGGGATAACTCTAACCACTTGTGGTGTAGAGTTTGAACATACATTTGCTATATGTGACTTTGAGAAAAATAATGTCTATGAGATGATCCTAGGAAGGCCCTTCCTACGACAATTGCAAATAGTACAGGATCGGGGAACCAACTCTTTGTACTTGCAACACTTAGGCGTCACGACTAAGGTCAATCTGAAGGATTACACCTTCAGAGATGTACCACCCCTACAGTGGAATCCTATCCACAAAGCAAAAGAAGATTCAATCTCTGTGCATTCTGGAAGTTTACCTGATCCATCTTGGCTGCATGAAGATACTCATTTGTGGATGTGCAAGGTCGCTGAGGAATAGGAGAAATGCCTAAAAGTGAGAGAAGAAGGAACTTCTCAAGGAGATAGACCAATTAAAGACCTAGCCTATACACCGATGATATTTTCGGATGAGGAATTTGAGCCTCACGGTTGGGCAGAAATCTTAGCTACCATGGACATTGCAGTCAATGAAGAACAATGGACACCTCATTGTGATGAGGAGGGTTATGACATCTCATTGTTCATGTGTCAGCCTTTGCTAGAAGAGTGTGATCCTAGTGATGTCATAGAAGAAGAGGAGAAGGACAATGATCTAGAGTCCATTGTGATGGATAGTTGCTTTAATTCAGAGCAGCACTATCTAGAAGATGTAGGAGTGTTTACGCAAAAAGAAGAAGAACCCCTCACAAGTATTAAAACGGTAAATTCAAAGGATGAAAGTGAGAGCAGTCAAAAGAAAAAGAAAAAAAAAGCAGTGAAACAAGAAGAGGAGGAATCATTGTTTGAGGTACCAGAAAATTTCAAGAAATATGAAGTTGACGATCAAAAAATTTTGGTACGAATGCCTAAGAGAGAGGCCATCATAGGAGAATCATATGATAATAAAGAAAAGACTAAGAAGATTGTAGTGACCATTGAAGAGGACGAAGAGAGACGCACGTACATAGGAGATGACCTAAGTGCAAAAGAAGAAGCAGAGCTTGTAGCTTTATTAAGGGAGTATAGGGACATGTTTGCATGGCACTATAGAGATTTGAAGGGAGTAGATCCAAAAAATTGCTCTCATACGATTCCCATGACTGTTGATGCCAAACCCACCAAACAAAAGCCCTACACATATAATGACACTTATGCAGCCAAAATAAAAGAAGAAATTGATAGATTGATTGAAGCCGGATTTATATATGAAATTAAGCATACTGAATGGGTGTCCCCTATTGTAGTGGTGCCCAAGAAGAATGGAAAATTGCGAGTGTGTATTAACCTTAAAAAGGTTAATGCTGCTACGATCAGAGATAGTTATCCGCTTCTAATCACTGAACATTTATTGAAGCGTGTTGCAGGCAAGGAAGTTTATAGCTTCCTTGATGGATTTTCAGGTTACAATCAAGTAGCCATTGCCCTAGAAGATCAACACAAGACGGCTTTCACCACCGAATGGGGAATCTTTGCATTTCGTGTGATGCCATTTGGACTCACAAATGCACCTGCAACATTCCAGAGGCTCATGTGTCATGTCTTCAAAGAGTTCTTGCGAAAGAGCTTAGAAGTATATGTGGATGATTTATGTGCCCATTCCCAAGAAAGAAGATACCACATCCCTGAGCTCAGACAGATCTTCCACAAGTGTAGAGAATATTGAGTGTGTCTGAACCCAGAGAAGTGTGTGTTTATGGTATGACAAGGTAAAATCTTAGGTCGCATCGTTTCTAAGAATGGAATATCAACAGATGAGGACAAAGTAAGAGCCATAGCGGAGCTGCCCAGGCCAAGGAACGTTAAAGAGGTACAAGCCTTTATGGGCCATTGTGGTTATTATCGCAGGTTTATCCATATGTATGCCATCATTGCTAAACCTCTTTATGGATTTTTGACAAATTTTGAGTGGAACGATGAATGTGAAAAGTCCTTCAATGAGCTGAAGAAACGTTTGTGCTCAGCACCAATATTGACCACTCCTGACTGGAACAAACCATTCCATGTCCATGTCGATGCATCCAATCATGCTAGAGGATGTGTGCTAGCACAACCAACAGGTGAAGGAAATTTAGATTTGCCTATAGCATACGCTAGCAGGCAATTGAATGCGACTGAACGAAACTATACCACAACTGAGCGTGAAGTCTTAGGCATTGTATATGCTGTGAAGAAGTTTAGACACTATCTATTGGCCAACAAGTTCAAGTTTTTCACTGATCATCAAGCCTTATTATACTTGGTCAATAAACCTTGCAATACTGGACGCTTAGTAAGATGGTTCCTCTTACTAATGGAATATGACTTTGAGGTCATTGTTGTTGGTGCAACTCAAGCTTTCACATTTGGCTTGGAACCCTTGAAGGATATCTCTACATGAAGCAAGAGTCATAGGAACTTATGCTTATGACTTATTACCATTTTATCCCTTGTAAAAGTCTAAATGACTTGGCATGTAAATGATCACACCTACTTGATTAGATTCATGGAAAAATGGATGGTGTAATTGGAGAGAATATCTCCCTACTTTTAGATGAGTGATTTTAGGGAGCCTTAGATTTGAATTTGAAATTCAAACTTACTTCCTACACATATAAAACTCAAGACAAAACTCGCGGGTTGTGTGTCATCTCCCAAGTTCATTTCCTTTGTATCTGAGTGTGTGAGTGTACTACATCTTAGACCTCACCTCTCCAACTCATTAGGCTATGCTTATAATGCCAATGAGATTGTACATTCATGTGAATTAATAGAAAGAGTTACATTCATTATCTCTGTGATTCTCTGAGTATACACTCCAAGTCTGTCAACTTCTACAAGTCATATCTTGGTGATTCCTCAACCAAATCAAGTGATTCAAAGCTTGTTGGAACCAGCTCCAAGCATACTACATGCCTACAAAATTTGAAGATCATTGGATCAGCCATCTCGGAGAAATCTTGCTCGAAGTCGTCTCTGGTATTTGTCTGCACATCTCCTAAAAAGTCGGGAGTGACCATAAACTTGCTAAAGTTATTTCTCTGTGCATAGTTTATCAATTTGAATGATTCTACTTGCAAATGGTAGCTTGTTAAGCTAATTGAATAACTCTAAGAGGAATTTTTCCAATTGTAAGTGTGCTGGTCATACTGAGTGAAAGACTGAGCAGGTATCAAGATCAAAATAGAAAGTTTTCAAGTCTAGTGAAGTGCAAACTCATCTGTTTTGATCTAATCATTACTCAAATCATTTCCAAAGTACATATAGCATATTTTGGTATCATTTGGAAGCTCAAGGAGTCTACTAAGCATATCTGGAGTCAAAGAGGGCTGGTGCAAAGCAGGATTAGCAGTACTAACTCAATCTTCTAAAGTGCATCCAACTATCTCTCACAACAGTGGTATCAGAGCAAATAAGGTAACATGGGAGATGTTTTTCCTTCATTTATTGACAAATTGGATAGGAACAATTACCAAGCTTGGTCTCTAAGGATGAAGACCTATCTACAAGGAAGAAGCTTATTTGGATTCATATCAAGAGATGAGGAATTGCCCTCATTCAAAGCTAGAGGCCTACCCACCAAGGATGAACAAGAGAAGCTCAACACATGGTGTGCAAAAGATGCATTGGCAAGGTTTTATCTTCTTAACTCTATATCTGATTTCCTTTTACCTCACATAAGGAATTGCAAGACTTCCCAAGAAACTTGGGAAACCTTGTCAACATATTTTTCATCAAGTACAAGGGCCAGAAAGAATCAACTATGGATTGAATTCACTACTCTTAGGAAGCAATCAAAGCAATCAGTTTCAGACTTTGTCACTAGGGTCAAAGACATTGCAGACCAGCTTGCAAGTATTGGAGAAGAGATTGAAGAAGATCAAATAGTAAGGCAAGTAATCAATGGACTAAAAGCTGATGACAAATGGGAGAGCTTTACCACAGCAATGGACCTATACATGGACATACACGCTCCTGATCTAACAACTCTGATTGGTCAACTCTTCACACATGAAGCAAAGCTTACAAGGAATGGAGAGCAATCAAAAGGTAACAACCCCTCTGCTCTATACACTGATAAGAAGGTTAAAGATAAAGGTAAAAGTAAGAAGGTTGATGAAGAAGGCTCTACCTCCCAAGCAAATTATACAGGGAGAGGTAGATCTTCAAGAGGTAGAGGCAGAGGAGGTAAGCCAGGTAGGGGGAGACCCTATAACTCATCACCATGCAACATTTGTGGATTGTCTAACCATACCACAGATGAGTGCTACAGAAATTATAAGAATCGGAGAGGAAGAGGCCATCAAAGATGTGGATACTCTCAAGGTAGAGGCAGGTTCAACCAGCACCAAGGCTACAATGGATACAACAATCAGTACAACAACAATTACAACCACAACCACAATGGTAACTACCAAGGTGGATTCAGAAATAGAAAGGACTACAACAACTACACAGAGGAGCAAGATGACTCCCTATTGATCATGAATATGACCTCCAAGGCAGGTACAAATGATGATCATTTATTTTATATTGATTCAGGGTGTTCTAACCATGTAGCTGGTAATGTGGCACTACTTTCTGATTTGGAAGAACCCAAGGGCAAACATCAGGTACAGACAGGTGATGATACTAAGCATTCTGTCATAAAGATTGGTAATGTAAAGACTAGTGATGGTAATCAGAACTTATTGAGCAGAGTACTTTATGTCCCAACTATTACCAAGAACCTAATGAGTGTAGGTCAGATTGTGGAAAAAGGTTTACAGGTCAGGTTCAATCAACATGGAGCATATGTGGAGGACCCAAGACATGGATTCAGAAGGATAGCCAAGGGAGAAAAATCAGGTAGATTGTTTACTTTTGAGCTAGAAGACACCAAAAATATTGCTTTATACAATTACAAGGATCAAACACTCTCAGAATTGGAAATTTGGCACAAGAGGTTAGGTCACATAGGTGAAAGGACCTTAAAGCAAATGTGCAGGGATCAATGTGTGCTTGGGATACCTAATGTATCCAAGCAACACATGATTTACAAGTGTGGTGCTTGTCAATTTGGTAAGTCTCACAGGTTACCTTATACAAGGAAAGGTTTTATGCATGAAGACTATCTAGACTTGGTGCACACAGATGTTTGGGGACCTAGCAAGGACCCTTCCATTTCAGGATCAAGGTATTATGTGTCCTTCATTGATGATTATAGCAGATGGACTGTGTTATACTTTATGAAGCATAAGGATGAAGTATTTAATTGTTTCAAAAGATATCTTGCACTAGTTGAAAATCAAACAGGAAGGAACTTGAAGAGGCTAAGGTCAGATGGAGGAGGTGAATACTTCTCGAATGAATTTGAAGACTTCTTGCAGGAAAGAGGCATCAAGAGGGAGATAACCACAAGGTACTCACCTGAACAAAATGGGGTAGCTAAAAGAAGGAATAGACTCATTGTAGAAACAGCTAGGTCTATGCTTAATGAAAAGAAATTATCAAATTATCTTTGGGCAGAGAGTGTATCTACTGCCACATATCTCATTAACAGGTTGCCATCCAAGTCACTTGATGGAATGACACCTTATGAAGCTTGGCATGGTAAGAGACCATCTTTGGATCATTGCAAAATCTTTGGTTGTGTTGCATATGTGCATATTCCCTCACAGGTAAGGGGAAAGCTAGACCCTAAAGCTGAAAAATGTATCTTCATTGGTTATGACTTGAACCAAAAAGGGTACAGATTCTACAACCCAACAAACAAAGGCTTCAAGGTAAGCAGAGATGTCACTTTTTATGAGAATGACTCATGGTATGAGAATGAATGCAGGAAGGTTAGTCTACCCTATGATATGGAAGAAGATTTCCCAAACCTCACCAAGGAGGAACCAATCCAGAAAGAAGACTCAAGCTCAGATGATGATGACACAATTAACCTTGAGGAATTCAAGGCATGGAAGTCCAAAGGAAAGATGAAGATGAAAAAGCTAGAGGATATACCAGAATCCTCAACTCAAGCAATGAGGAGATCTCAGAGAGAAAGTAAGAAGCCTATCAAATATGGGTATGACACTTCTCTTATAACTAAGCATTCTATATATCTTGCAAAGGATTTGTTGAATGAAGAACCAGGTACATATGAAGAGGCAATCACCAAACCAGAATGGAAAGAAGCTATGGATGAAGAAATAGAGGCTCTCAAGGAGAGTGACACATGGGACTTGGTACCCAAGAAGGACTCTATGAAGGTGATAGGATCCAGATGGATCTACAAACTCAAGAGGAACTCTGATGGTACAATCAATAGGTACAAAGCTAGGTTGGTAGCCAAGGGCTTTGCACAAACCCAAGGCATTGATTATGAGGAGACATTTTCTCCGGTGGCCAAGATGCCAACAATCAGAATTTTGGTAAGTGTAGCTGCATCCAAGAATTGGAACATGTACCAATTAGATGTCAAGAATGCTTTCTTGAATGGATGGATATCTGAAGAAGTCTACATGTCACAACCACCTGGCTATGAAGATCCCAAGAAGGTAAACTATGTTTGCAAATTGAAGAAGGCTCTATATGGATTGAAGCAGGCACCTAGAGCATGGAATTACAGGTTGACAACATACCTCCAAGACCAAGGATTTGTGATGAGTAAAGCAGACACTTCTCTATTCATAAAGAGGAGTAGTACAGAGGTAATCTACTTGTGTGTTTATGTTGATGACATCATCATTACAGGCAATGATGTCAATGGGATTAGAAGCATCAAAGGACAGATGATGAAGGAGTTCAAGATCAATGATCTTGGATTATTGAAATACTTCTTAGGTCTTGAGTTAATCTACACTAATTCAGGTATATATTACTCAAAAGAAGTATGTACAGGATATGGTCAAGAAATTTAATTTGCAGGATGCTAAAGTCTCAAGTACTCCAATGGAAGTCAACCTAAAGCTTAGTGCTCATGAAGGTGATGAAGTCCAAGACATTAGAGGATACCAAAGTATAATTATGCTACCGTAACCAGAATTGACATAGCATATGGAGTTAGTGTGCTAAGCCAATTCATGCACAAACCAAGGGTACCTCACTTAGAGGCAGCAAAGAAGATCTTGAAGTATCTAAAGGGAACTCTAAACCATGGTTTGTACTTTCCTTATACATCAGATATTGATATTCAAGTATATTCAGATGCAGATTGGGCAGGATGCAAGGATGATAGGAGAAGCACATCAGGATACATATGTTTTGCAGGTGATAAACCGATTTCTTGGTCAGCCAAGAAACAACCTACAGTAGCTTTGTCATCTACTGAAGCAGAGTATAGAGGGCTAGCCAATGCCACTCAAGAAGCTATCTGGTTGAAGCTTTTGTATACAGAGTTAGGCCTATACACAAGGCCTCCAATTATCTTTGGAGATAACACAAGTTCACTTCACCTTGCAGCTAACCCAATATATCATGCTAGGACAAAACACATAGAGGTTCATTACCACTATGTGAGAGAAAAGTTGCTAAGCAAAGACATTCAATTGACTTATGTGTCCACTAATATGCAATGTGCAGATTTACTCACTAAAGCTTTGGATGGAAGTAAGTTATGCAGATTCAAATCCATGATTAGATTGCAGGATGTGATTGAAGAATGAAGCTGAAGACTTGAGCCAAAATGTTTGGCTTGAGGGGGAGCTGTTGGTGCAACTCAAGCTTTCACATTTGGCTTGGAACCCTTGAAGGATATCTCTACATGAAGCAAGAGTCATAGGAACTTATGCTTATGACTTATTACCATTTTATCCCTTGTAAAAGTCTAAATGACTTGGCATGTAAATGCTCACACCTACTTGATTAGATTCGTGGAAAAATGGATGGTGTAATTGGACAGAATATCTCCCTACTTTTAGATGAGTGATTTTAGGGAGCCTTAGATTTGAATTTGAAATTCAAACTTACTTCCTACACATATAAAACTCAAGACAAAACTCTCCGATTGTGTGTCATCTCCCGAGTTCATTTCCTTTGTATCTGAGTGTGTGAGTGTACTACATCTTAGACCTCACCTCTCCAACTCATTAGGCTATGCTTATAATGCCAATGAGATTGTACATTCATGTGAATTAATAGAAAGAGTTACATTCATTATCTCTGTGATTCTCTGAGTATACACTCCAAGTCTGTCAACTTCTACAAGTCATATCTTGGTGATTCCTCAACCAAATCAAGTGATGCAAAGCTTGTTGGAACCAGCTCCAAGCATACTACATGCCTACAAAATTTGAAGATCATTGGATCAGCCATCTCGGAGAAATCTTGCTCGAAGTCGTCTCTGGTATTTGTCTGCACATCTCCTAAAAAGTCGGGAGTGACCATAAACTTGCTAAAGTTATTTCTCTGTGCATAGTTTATCAATTTGAATGATTCCACTTGCAAATGGTAGCTTGTTAAGCTAATTGAATAAATCTAAGAGGAATTTTTCCAATTGTAAGTGTGCTGGTCATACTGAGTGAAAGACTGAGCAGGTATCAAGATCAAAATAGAAAGTTTTCAAGTCTAGTGAAGTGCAAACTCATCTGTTTTGATCTAATCATTACTCAAATCATTTCCAAAGTACATATAGCATATTTTGGTATCATTTGGAAGCTCAAGGAGTCTACTAAGCATATCTGGAGTCAAAGAGGGCTGGTGCAAAGCAGGATTAGCAGCACTAACTCAATCTTCTGAGTGCATCCAACTATCTCTCACAACAATTGTCAGGAAAGGTAAAACTCACCTTAGGGCTGACCACCTTTCTCGCATCACTTCCGACGAGTCACCGCAAGGAGTGCCAGATGAATTGCCCGATGCTTATCTGTTCAATTTAGAAGTTGTTCCTAAATGGGCAAATAAGTTGGTACCAGTCCTAACCTTCAGATCCGCAAATAAAAATGTGAAAACAAAAGAAGATGAAATCGTAAAATCACAAAAATATCAAATATTGGCAGGAAGCATGTACAAACAAGATACGGAGGGTGTTCTCATTTGTTGTGTCGAGGATGATGAACATAATAGCTGGTTGCAACAAGCCCATGAGGGACTGCTAGGAAATCACTACTCTAAACAACGAACATTGCAGAATCTAAAACGTTTAGGAGTGTATTGGCCTAGCATGGACAAAGAAATTAATGAGTGGATTAAGAATTGTCCAATGTGCAAAGAGAGACACCCAGTGGAGCATGCCACCCTGTATCATGTGTCATTAATTCCATATTGGAGTGCTTCATTGTTAGAGTTTATGAGATCTGGAGCCTTACCCAAAGAGGCTAGTCTAGCAAGAAAACGAAGCATGGAGCAAGAGGCTAAAGACTATGCCTTAGTAGGAGACAACCTATATCAGAGAGGCAAAGATGGTTACTTAAGATTATGCGTTCATGAATCAGACTATTTGAAAGTCTTAGAAAATGCACACAGCGGTGTTGCAGGTGGACACTTCGGTCCTGATCGAGTAATCAAGACCATTCTATTCTCAGGACTTTGGTGGCCAAGTCTTCATATGGATGCACATACCTATGTGAAGAAATGTGACACATGCCAACGTGCATTTTCAAAATGGGGTATAGACTTTGTAGGACCTATTAATCCCCCAGCTAGAAACTCCCACGTAGAGTACATAATTGTAGCCACAGATTACCTTACAAAGTGGGTAGAAGTCAAAGCCACAACAAAGAATGATGCTCAAATGACAGCTAAGTTCTTATTCGAGAATGTGTTCACGAGACACTCCTTTCACTTAACTAAAGTCTCTCTACATCACAGTACTCCTTTAGAATCCTTCTTTCACTCATTCGTGAGCTTGTTTTTTCTTATGTGCCTCTAGTTGTAGCAAGTATAGACTCAAGCTAAAATTAGCTTCTTCTCTATTGTGCATTTATCCCCTACACATGGTCTATTGCTTCAACAACCTACTCCTTTGACTATGCTTATCTCCATGCATTCAAGACATGCTTACAATTCCATTGAAAAAATTAATACTATAATTAACTTAATTACCTTGATTAAGTATATCAATCCTTTGTGCATGATGGTTTCTACTCCCAATTTTTAAGATTAATATTGTAATTATCTTAATTACCTTGATTAAGTATATGAATCCTTTGTGCATGATGGTTCCTACTCCTCTACTTCACACTATCAATTGATATCCTTATGCTTGGTCTCTAGTGAGATCTCCTAACTCCTTGCCAACTTGTTGTTACTTTCTTTAAAGAGTAGAAGTGCTCACAGTACTCCTTTGTGCATTGATGGCCAAAAACTAACAATGGCCTAAGCATTCATGCTCTGAAACAAATAGTTGCTTGTGCTCTTCTCATTAAGTTGAAATAGAATCACTCTCACTTCTTCTAATGCTCTTACTGCTCTCTCATAGATAGCCCAAGTTTTCCATACTTCATAGAAATGCTCACACTCAACACTCGTGCAATTCTTTAGCTCTTCTAGTAGAGCTACAGTTTGAATTTCATCTCCCTTCTTATCCATTATGGACTCATCACCTACACATGTCTAAGCATGTCTTTATCCATGCTCTTGTGTACCCTCAACTGATCTCATCTTACCTAAGTTCTCCATTATGATGTTGCCACCTTGTGTGAGGTCTCATTTCCCATGGGAGACCTTACCTTTGCATGCTTTCCACTATCATAACAAATATTTGATAACCTTAATTGATCTCCTTTTCACTTGCTATTATGTATTCCTTTCCTTTTCGTTTTTGTATCTTTTTGTTTTATTTCTTTTTTTGGTTTTTTTATGTCTCCATTAATGTTATTGATGTGTGTAGGTTGTAGAATAGATTTCCTTAAGTTCTTGGATTACGTTTTTTGGATATCAAGCTCTCAAAATTTCAAGGTTCTCATGCAATCACAAAGCATTAATTCAACATCCATCGACTTTACAAGACCTATTGTCAACACTAACATCTTCCTTTCAATACACATATTTCTTCATTCCTACTTCAAACAATATCTCCACTTTGTATTCTATTCAAATCCTATCCTAAATCTCTACTTCTAAGGAGCATTTTGAAAGAATTTGAGCTCTTAATTCACCTTTTAGATAAAAAAATAACAATTTCTTTTCCAAAGCCACTCACCATCATATCCAAATCTTACCATCCATGATTTCCTAAAAACAACAGCAAAGATGTTGTCATATATCCACCAACACAATTCAAATAAAGGGTTCATGTGTTAGAGTTCAAGATCTGCACAAGCACAGGAACATCACAAGCAAGAATATCAATCTTTAAGAACAACAGAACACTGAATGAATTACCAAGTGAATGTATAAAGATAAGTGACTGTTGACAGTCAAGGTCACACACAAGCATGGAAGCGCATCAATGAAGTGGACACACAAGAAGAAGGAGCATGTAGGAAGCTCCAAGAAGCACATGCCAAATTTTTAGAAGAATTCCCTATAAAAATAGTGATTTTCTTCACTAAAAACCATTTTAAATACCATTTTCCATTTTTACAACTCCATTTTGTTCAAGCCGAGGAGTCCTCAAGCTTGAGGAGTATTAGAAGTATTATCCTACCAATTTTCATAATTTTTAGATTCCGTTTGAGCCCCCAAATAAGCCTTGGAACCTAATTTTTAACTAGGTCGGACACTAAGTCTGGACAGGGCCAAAAACACTCAAAAAACTATAAAAAGGGCTGGAGAGCTCATTTTTGGGGTTAGCTTGTTGTAGATTTCAGCTTTGTAAGAGAGATCTTTTGTAATTGAAGTCCTTCCATTGTTCCACTCTTTGCTCTTACTTTGTGCGCGTGTGTGTGTATGTGTGTGCATGCTTGTGTGCTTTCACTCATGCACTTGTGCCGTCACTTGCTCTTGGTCTTCATACCGGTCCTCATGTCTCCACGAATTGACATTTATGAGGTGAATCTCCTCATGTTGGTACTTGCCATTGTGCTAGAGTGACACCAAATTTGGCGCCGTTGCCAAGGAGAGAGCTTGGAGGATGAGCGTGTGATGGTAAGACGTAGAGTAACGATGTTGGAAGGTAAAAATCACCATTTTCAGTTCAATTTCTGAGTTTTCCCTCTTCTTCATCATCATCATCACCACCATCTCCTCTCATCTTCACCTTCTTTGATTTTTTCTTTTTTTTGACTGTACACTCCCTATTTTACCTCTTTTTCTTCCCTCTTGGCTATGCGAGGAGTTCAGAGATGGTTCAGAGCTTAGGCGTCCTTGAAATACAGAGAATCGCGCTCCTAAAACACCAAAATCTGTGTGACTGTATCGCAACATGACGAGACTTGCGTTTGGTATCGCGGCAGTGATATCATGCGTTTGGAAGGTGATTTTGCATCTAGAGACTGATAGCAGTGACAAGGAGAACAGAAGGTACACATATTTGCAAAAATTTTTGAATTTGGGCTTAAAAATCTCCAAGTATCGTGTCCAGTTAAGTTTTGGTATCGCGATACCAGAATTCCCGAGTATCGCGATAGTTGTCGAGGTATCGTATCGTGCACGCCCACTTGAGGTATCACGATACCATTCTGGTATCGTATCGTCAAGTGCTAGTATCGCGATCGCGGTCGCGGTCGCCCTGGTGGTATCGTATCACGGTCCACATGGTATCGTATCGTCTCGGTCTTGGTATCGTATCGTTGACCTTGCGGTATCGTATCGCATGCTAGTTTGGTATCGTATCATTGACTCAGTATCGTATCATGCCCAATCTAGTATAGTATCGTGCAAAAAAGTGGTATCGTATCGTCTGACCCTTTGGTATCGTATCGTCCATAGAACTAGTATCATATCGTGCGAGTTCCAGTATCATATCGTATAAATTTTTGGTATCGTATCGTCTGTCACCCTGGTATCGTATCGTGAGCAATCTAGTATCGTATCGTCGAAAGCAGAGGTATCGTATTGTGTAAATTCTGGTATCATATCATGAGTAGACTTGGTATCGTATCGTGACCATTTCCAGTATCGTATCGTTGGATAGTAGTATCGTATCGTGGAAGTTGGTATCGCCATCATAGTCTCCCTTGTGGTATCATATCGTGGAAGTTGGTATCGCCTTGGTGGTATCGTATCGTCTAAAAGTGGTATCGTCCATAGTGGTATCGCAGGGAAAATTTGGTATCGTATCGCCTGTCCTGAGGCACTCCCTGAGAGATCATGTTTCCCTGTTTTAACCCCTAGAACCCTGAACTGGCATAACTTTCTCATATGAAATCCGTTCGGAGTGATCTTTGGCTCGTGCAAAGCTTGTTGGAAAGCTCAGGTTGGACTAGGAAGCAAGGGGTTCCACAAGATTGTGAGCAATTCAAACAATTTTGGACTTGTAGACAAGGCTTATGAACCTAAGCTCAAGTTGATACTTAGGAAGAGATAGATAAAGTACCAAATCACTTGAAACTAAGGTCAACCACACAACCAAGTTAGGGACTCACAACTCAGTGGTTAACACTATGTGCTGAGTTCATAGACAAGTGAATCAAAAATGTCATTTAACTGGGAGAGACTCTTGGCTTCTGAAGACATGCATAGATCCATACCTAGGGAAGGTCTTATGTCTACAGTGGAAGGGGAATATAGGATGTCTCTTCAATACGTATCCACTAACGTGCAAGGAATACCCATCTACCTCGATGGTCTATATAGGTCAATGGCAAGAATGAGAAACACTACTGAATTAGAAATAGTTCCAAGTCCAACTATCAAGTACGAAGATGGAGTCTACATGGACAAGATGGGTCAGATCTATGTAGTAACTGAAAACCCGGATCAGATTAATGAAAGGAGAGTTAGCTCGAGATCAGGCAACTACCTCACAAGCATTCGAGGCCCAGCAAAGAACAGAAAATGTGATGTTAGGACAAATGAGCCAAGGTAGTATACCCGATAGACCACATGAACAATTCACCATGCCAGGAATCAACCCCCATGGCCACACTAGTCAGAGAATGGGAAATATGAATAGACCTACCTTTAGGACAGAACCGCCCCAAGGTGTCCCCACAATAATGCAATCCCCAGGGCTAGACAAAAGAGTGAGACCAATCCAATTGGCCAAATGTATGCAAAATCGTTACGATGGCACAGGAGAGCCCTATGACCACATTGCAGAACTCAAGCAGGTGTTGCGAGCAGAGCAAGTGGATGACTTTTTCGTGCAATATGAATCCTTTGGGCTAACCCTCATGGGAATAGCCTTAGCTTGGTTTCAATCCTTGGATCCAAATTCCTTTGGCAATATCGAACAATTCTTCCAAGAATTTATTTGGGAATTCACTAAGTGAGGGATCACGCACAATTCGCCATCCTTACTACATAGTTTCAAACAAGCTCGTAATGAGACAGTAAAAAATGTGGCACGAAGATTTAGTCAATATGTAGACCGATGCCCTGTGACAGAGAGACCTTCTCAGCACAAAATGATATCCCTATTTTTAGAAGGTCTAACCAATGGAACATTGAGAATGTTAGTATACGTAAAACGATTGCAAACTCTAAGTGAGTGTCTTCAAGAATGTATAGATTTGGAAGACAACTTAGCTAAGGATCTCAAAATCACACAAGATCTTACCAAATCAGAGGATACAAGGAGCAATGAGACTTCTAGTTTGAGTTATGTGGAGGAAGTGGCAGCGTTAGTGGCCAAGAAATTAGGAGTACAAGGACACAGGAACTACCAGAACTCCTCCTTGAGAGTGCCAATGTTAGAAATAGGCACACTTTGTGGTGGAGATCATCCAGCTCATGTCTGCACCAGAGAAGGATTAGGGTTAGCACAACCTTACCCTTACGATAGACAACCAACTCAGGCACCTAACCTGTACTCTTATAGTGAGCAGAAGTACCCCAACTACAACATCGAAAACTATCCCATGAATAGACAGCCACGATCGTTTGGACCACCCCCATGTAGACCATACGGGTCCCCTCATAGAGAACAAGGCAGAGAAGTTTCTAGGTATAACCCATGCCCAGGACCACGAGAAGCAACTAGACTGTATGAACATGGAGGATATAGCCAACCTCAACCTATACCAGGACAACAACCACTCCACCCACTAGCTCCGAATCAAGGGCAGAACATCACAATACAAGTCATTTGCCTTGAGTGTGGCAAAAAACAACTCCTGAGAGATTGTCCCGGCCATCCCTCTAGTGCACCAAAGGTTACACCAGTTAATGTGGTAGGCCTAGTAGGGGATTCAAGTTCTAGTAGCGATAATGTGGTTCCTATACAGGCAGTTACTAGGGCACAAGCAAGCTAAACTAGTTCAACAATCAGAGCCAAGTGATTTAGGAGAGCCTAGTAAGAGAAAAACGAGAACATGGAGGGATACTAGAGAGAAGGCCAATCATAAATGGACCAAAAAGTTATCTAAACTAGAAGAAATCTTGAAAGATGCAAAGATAAAAATAAAAGATATTGCCTCTCAAAATCTCTCGCATGTCGAAACTCCATCCATACCACCTCATCCCCAACCTCATCCTCTCCCACCAACCATTGTAAATAGACCACAATCAGGGTCTGTTCTTGCAGATCCAATCCTAGAAGACTTGGACATTATGTTCAAGGCATACCAGGCTCGACTTCAAGAAAGGCCAACACCTGCAAACCTAGACAAGAGCTACCCTAGAGCAGATTTAGAGATTGAACGGACAAAAATATGCATAAAAATGGTGGAACTAGCTCAAGCTATGTTCGAGGCCAATCAATCATTCAATCAGACGAATGCTATTACACCGGGTTTGCACTTCCAAGGCTTAATAGATAGATTAGAGCAGTTGGTAAATAAACCTCAAGTTTCTTTACCTCCATAGGCTCAACCAACTGTTGAAAGAGAAAGCTCATCACCAAAGAAAGTCTATGTTCCTGACTCCATAGAGGACGGAGAACCTCTTTCAATTCAACAGCACACTCAAAAGTTCTTACGGGAAATACAAGAAGAGAAATGGGCCAAGGAGAAGGATGTTTCCCCTCCTATTCTTGAAATTGATGACCGTCACGATCAATTCCCACAAGACATTCCATCTATTTATGGAGACCAAGTAGAGCAACAAGAAAAAGAAAGTTCAGGATTTAAATCCAATTCTTTACAAGAGTTGCCACAGTTCACAGGCGCATGGGAATCTAAATCTCTCCAGATCAGAGTTCCCACAATATTGATCAGAAACGAAGACTCGATGGCTCCAAGAAACACTGATGTCGTGAAGAACACTAAGGTTCAGTGTCATCTCACTGTGGAAGAGCTGCTCAAAGCAAAACCTGAGCTATGGAATCATGTGAAGGATCAGGTTCCAGAACTTGCTTCCAATATGCCAAAAGCAAACTCTAACCAGAAAGTTCTAGAGATACCTCTAGACAAAATAGGGGACATGAGCGAAGGTGAGGAAGGTAATACTTATCTTCCGATCACCTACCAAGGTTACACAACCAAAGCGATCATAGATTCTGGTGCTAGTGTTGCTATTGCGACCACTTCCCTGTGGAAGCAATGGGGTAAATTTGCATTAAGACCAACTAGAATGAAGCTTCAAATGGTTGATGGCCATGTTGAAAGACCTCTAGGATTCCTAGAAGGGATAACTCTAACCACATGTGGTGTATAGTTTGAGCACACCTTTGCTATATGTGACTTTGGTAAAACTACTACCTACGAAATGATCCTAGGAAGGCCCTTCCTTCGAAAACTGCAAGTTGTACAAGATTGGGGAACCAACTCCTTATACTTGCAACGCTTAGGGGTCACAACCAAGGTCAATTTGAAGGATTACACCTTCAGAGATGTACCACCCCTACAGTTGAATCCTATCCACAAGGAGCAAGAAGATTCGATCTCTGTGCATTCTAAAATTTCATCTGAGACATCCTGGATGCATGAAGATACTCATTTGTGGATGTGCAAGGTCGCAAAGGAAGAGGAGAAACGCCTAAAAGCGAGAGAAAAAGGAACTTCCCAAGGACATAGACCAATTAGAGACCCAACCTATACACCGATGATCTTTCCATATGAGGAATTTGAGCCTCATGGTTGGGCAGAAATCTTAGCCACCATGGACATTGCTGTCAATGAAGAACAATGGACACCTCATTGTGATGAGGAGGGTTATGATATTTCAGTGTTCATGTGTCAGCCCTTGCTAGAAGAATGTGACCCTAGTGACTTCATAGAAAAAGAAGAGAACGGTGATGATCTAGAGTCCATTGTGATGGATAGTTGCTTTATTTCAGAGGATCACTATCTAAAAGACATAGAAGTATTTACCCAAAAGGAAGAAGAACCTATCACAAGCATTAAAACTGTCAATTCAAAGGATGGAAGTGAAGGAGGTCAAAAGTAAAAGAAAAGACAAGGAGTGAAACAAGAAGAGAAGGAATCATTGTTCGAAGTACCAGAGAATTTCAAGAAATACGAAGTTGAGGACCGAAAAATTTTGGTATGAATGCCTAAGAGAGAGGCCACCACAGGAGAAGCGTATGATAACAAAGAAAAGACCAAAAAAGTCGTAGTCACCATTGAAGAAAACGAAGAGAGATGTACATACATAGGAGACGACCTAAGTAAGGAAGAGAAAGCAGAGTTGGTAGCTTTGTTAAGGGAATATAGGGACGTGTTTGCGTGGCACTATAGAGACTTGAAGGGAGTATATCCGAAGGTTTGTTCTCATACAATCCCCATGATAGCAGATGCCAAGCCCACCAAACAGAAGCTCTACACCTATAATGACACCTATGTAGCTAAAATAAAAGAGGAAATGGACAGATTGATTGAAGTCGGATTCATCTATGAAATTGAGCATACTGAATGGGTGTCTCCTGTTGTAGTGGTGCCCGAGAAGAATGGAAAGTTACGTGTGTGTATTAACCTTAAAAAAGTTAATGCCCCTACGATTAGAGATAGCTACCCACTTCCAATCACTGATTATTTATTGGAGCGTGTTGGGGGCAAGGAATTTTATAGCTTCCTTGATGGATTTTCGGGTTACAATCAAGTAGCCATTGCCAATGAAGATCAACACAAAACGGCATTTGCCACAGAGTGGGGAGTCTTTGCATTTTGTGTGATGCCTTTTGGGCTCACCAATGCACCTGCGACATTCCAAAGGCTCATGTGTCATGTCTTCAAAGAGTTCTTGCGAAAGAGCTTAGAAGTATATGTGGACGATTTATGTGCTCATTCCCAAGAAAGGAGATGTCACATCCCTGAGCTCAGACAGATCTTCAACAAGTGTAGAGACTATCGAGTGTGTCTAAACCTAGAAAAGTGTGTGTTCATGGTACGTCAAGGTAAAATCTTAGGTCATATTGTTTCGAAGAATGGGATATCAACAGATGAGGACAAAGTAAGAGCCATAGCTCAGTTACCAAGGCCAAGGAATGTTAAAGAGGTACAAGCCTTTATGGGCCATTGTGGATATTACTGAAGGTTTATTCACATGTATAGCTAAGCCTCTTTATGCCTTGTTGACAAATTTTGAGTGGAACGACGAATGCGAGAAGTCCTTCAATGAGCTGAAGAAACACTTGTGCACAGCACCAATACTGACCACTCCTGATTGGAATAAGACATTCCATGTACATGTGGATGCATCCAATTATGCAATAGGATGTGTGTTGTCACCACCCACAAGAGAAGGAAATTTAGATTTGCCTATAGCCTATGCTAGTAGGCAATTGAATGCTGCTGAATGAAACTACACCACAACCGAAAGAGAAGGTTTAGGCATGGTATATGCTGTAAAGAAGTTTAGACACTATCTATTGGCCAACAAGTTCAAATTTTTCACTGATCATCAAGCTTTATTATACATGGTCAATAAACCTTGCAACACAGGACGCTTAGTAAGATGGTTCCTCTTACTAATGGAATATGACTTTGAAGTGGTTGTTAGGCAAGGTAAGACCCACCTCAGAGCGGATCACCTTTCTCTCATCACTTCAGGAGAGCCACCGCAAGGAGTGTCTGATGAATTTCCCGATGCTTATCTTTTCAATCTAGAAGTTGTTCCTAAATGGGCAAATAATTTGGTACCAGTCCTAACCTTTGGACCCGCAAACAAGAAGGTGAAGATGAACAAGGATGAAATTGTGTGGTCACAAAGCTATCAAATATTGGCAGGAAGCATGTATAAACAAGATACGGAAGGTGTTCTAGCTTGTTGTGTCGAGGACGATGAACATAGTAGTTGGTTGCAACAAGCCCATGAAGGATTTCTAGGGAATCACTATTCTAAACAATGAACATTGCAAAATCTAAAACGTTTAGGAGTGTAGTGGCCTAGTATAGACAAAGAAATTCATGAGTGGATCAAGAATTGTCCAGTGTGCCAAAAGAGACCCCCGGTGGAGCATGCAACTCATTATCACCTATCATTAATTCCAGATTGGAGTGCTCCATTGGTAGAATTTATGAGATCAGGAACATTACCTAGCGAGGCTAGTCTAGCAAGAAGACGAAGCATGGAGCAAGAGGCTAAAGACTATGCCTTAGTAGGTGAAAACCTATATCGGAGAGGCAAAGATGGTTACCTAAGACTATGCGTTCATGAATCAGACTACTTGAAAGTCTTGGAAACTGCACACAGTAGTGTTGCAGGTGGACACTTTGGGCCTGACAGGGTAATCAAGACCATTCTATTCTCAAGACTTTGGTGGCCCACTCTTCATATGGATGCACATACCTATGTGAAGAAATGTGACACATGCCAACGTGCCCAATATCCAATTAGAAAAGATGAGATGCCTTTGAGGCCAATGATGGGAGGACGTGCATTCTCGAAGTGGGGCATAGACTTTGTAGGTCCTATAAATCCCCCAGCTAGAAACTCCCATGCCGAGTACATTATTGTAGCCACTGATTATCTCACAAAGTGGGTAGAATTCAAAGCCACAACAAAGAACGATGCTCAAACTACAGCTAAATTCTTATTTGAGAATGTGTTCACTAGATCGGGCTACCAATAGAGTTAGTGAGTGATAGAGGCATACACTTCTTGAATAAAGTCATTGAAAATCTTCTCCAAGAATTCTTGGTGATACATAAGAAGTCTGCCCCCTATCATCCACAAGCTAATGGACAAGCTGAGAGCACAAATAAGATCCTATGTAATGTACTGACAAAACTCGTAAATAATAAATGCTCTGATTGGTACAAACAACTTCATCATGTTGTTTGGGCCTACCGAGTTGCCTATAAAATGGTACTAAATGCCACCCCATTTCAGATGGTCTTCAGACAAAATGTTGTGCTACCTTTGGACTTCCTAATCCCAACTTTAAAAGTAGCACAAGAGCATGAATGGAATGGACACGAGTTATCCTCAAGGATCTTTGATCTAGAACGCTTAGATGAGACAAGGCTACGTGTGGCTGCAGGCATCTATGCTGCAAAGAAAAGGCAAAAGGAATACTTTGATGCACATATCAAAGATAAAGGGTTGAACGAGGGAGACCTAGTGTTGGTTTACACACTAAAACAGCATGCCCACAAATTGGAAAAAAGAGGATATGGACCCATGATCATTAACAGAATTTCCACTAGCGGTGCAGATCAATTGGCCACACTAGAAGGTGATATCCTGCCAAACTATATCAGTGGTTGTCGAGTCAAGCTATATCAAGAACCTCTTACAGAGGATATGCTAAAGAGACTCAACACTGTTAAGAAGCGAAAAGAGGAAGAGTTAAGGGTTAGAGAAGAAGCACAGGCAGAGGCTCGAGAACGTATTAGGAGAAATAAGTTAAGACGCCTAGGCCTAGATGTCAATCTTGAGGCCCCAAGATACCACATGGCCATGTGTCAAACATCAAGTGCAATTGCTTCTCAAATAGTTGATCGACGTCCCTTTGTGAACATCGCGATAGGACAAGGGAAGAATGTAAGGATTGTGAGAGCATTAATTGACTCAGGTGCAGCAACTAGTGCAGTTAGACTTTCATACTACCAAGACCTGCAATCGAACATCAAGCCCATAGAGGCCTATCTCATAGGTTTGGGAGGTGTGGAAACCCCTTGTTTGGGCAAGGTGGAGCTTCCCATCTATCTTCAAGATGTTTCAATGAATGTCAACATGCTAGTGTGTGAAGATGAGGACCTTACAGAACCACTTATCTTGGGTCAAGACTGGATCTATGACCATGACATCAATTTAAACCTTAAAAGACAACTTCTTCAAGTTTGGGTACATGAACAATGCATCACATTAGAATTAGAGAATTTCATGAGCACAAAGCCAAGTAGCACACATTCTCTTAGTTCTTCTAGACCTAATATGAGCCAAGAAGATGTTGTATGTGTCAACCAAGATGTGATCCAGCCGGACTCAATCATGAAAGGATGGTCTCAAAGGAGCGAGGACCCCTCTTCTTTATTAAAGACTCCTGCAACTACAACAATTCAACCAAAGAGGCAAGTAAAACAGTACACACACGGGTACATCAAACAAACAAACCAAGTGCAAAAAGAACGAAGATCAGGGCAGGAAACAGATTTGGGTACGAAAAGGAGGGCAACCACTAGCTTTGCCACAACCATTCCCATCAAAGCAAGCGAATCTTGCTAAAAGAAGCACCAAGAAACAAGGACAAGCTCAATCCCAAGGTCTTTCAACAAATTTGGGTACCAAAGCAATCGATGAAGGTCGAACATACTAACGTACAAATTTGGGTGCCAAAGAAATTAGTTGCAGCTCAACAAGGGCAATTACACATGTGGGTACCCAAGGCACTCTTACATGCTCAAACACCACTAATCTGCCTCACAAGCAAAATCTCAACAAAGAAGCCAAGGAGAGGCAAGGGTCAGAATCAAGCACAGAGACCAAAAGAAGATCAAATCACCACTTCCAAACGAGTAGGAAGATGTGCAAAAAGGGTATGGGTTTGGAAGCCAAAAGTACCCGTAACTTCCACAGAGCCAAAGAGCCATCCACGTTGGATACCAAAATTCAAAAACCACCCAAAGATACAGAGGATAGAGCCTATGTCTATAGGGTCAAATACTATTTTGAAATGGGTCCCTATAAGAAGGAATACATCATTTCAAGATCCATTGGCAACCTCGAACAAAAACTGCATCAACGTCCACTAGCAACCTTGAAGCCTCGACGTGCAACAACTATGTGCCTTTGGCATAACCTTGTCTTTTGCACCATTCAGGTCATGCATTTCCAAAGTATGCATTAATATAGGGCCACATTACACGGTCGTGGATAGACACAATTGAGGATCCCAGGCACATGCGACACATCTGACATATGTAAAATATTTTATTGATGCTAACACCTTTCTTCTTGTTTTACTCCATTGTTCCAAAAAAAAAAAAAGGATTATGCGCTTGAAGAATCTCCAATGCGAACCATCAACAACGGAAGACAAGCTGATGGTCAATCACCATGATAGAAGTACAACACGACCAGTTGAAGATCGATGGAACTTTCACCATGGTAAGAATTGTATGCTTCAACAACAACATGACCATGATCGATTAGGAAACCTCTTCGTCGGCATACCCTTGAGCACTTAGCTCAAGACCCAACTTCTTGCACCATAATTCTTCCAATGCATTTCTCAAGTATGCATGCATAGGGCCACATTACAAGGCCATGCACAAGGCACATATCTTGTTAAACCCATGCACTAATGACCCATCATCCATTATGGGTTACAAGTACTTGGCATAAAAACGAGGAAAGCCATCTTCGGTAGAACCAGAGGACATCACGGTGCCAACAACAAGAGCCAGGCAGCAATCCACCACGAGAGTTGCTCATAATCAACATTGACAACCTCTTTTGAGTAGCTCACAATTTTTGAAAGCTCACAAAGACACCATCAAGCTAGAATACAAGGAAGAAGTCCATACAAAGGTAGCAATGAAAAAATGTAAAACCACACAACTGCCCAAGCTACAATTGGAAGATGGACCACTCTTGTGGATACATGATGGACACTATCTCTCCACACACTACATGGAAGAACCACTACAAAAAGGGTCTGTCTGGGATGACAGACTCTAGAGGGGGGGAGTGTTGATAGTCAAGGTCACGCACAAGCATGGAAGCGCATCAATGAAGGCACATGCATTGATAGCTTTGTCTGTCAAATATGCCATTATTCCTCATATTCGCTCTTGTAGAACAGCTAGGGATGCATGGGATACACTTACCACATTGTACCAAGCTAGGAATGAGGCTCGTGTTGCTTACCTTCGAAAACAGTTGGAGAGTGAGCACATGAATGAAGGTGATTCTATGGACAGTTTCCTAACGAAGATCAAAGATTTGAAGGAACAATTGATTTTTGCTGATGAGGCTATACCAGATAGCTCACTTGTGTAGACCGTTCTGAATGGTCTTCCTGATTCATATCAGAGTTTTGCTTCTACTCTTCGGTTGATGATGAAAGGTAATCCAAATGCCTTATCATTTGAGGAGTTAGTTTCTGTTCTGTTGCAGGAAGATTAGTCCACGCAGAATAGGTCCATTATGCGTGTTGCAGATTAAGCTTTCCTAGCTAATCAGAAGGGCAAAGGAAAATGGAGCTCTTCTACTAGTAAGCAGAAATCTGCAAATGCTGCACATTCGAAGAACTAGGATAAAGATGAGAAGAAATCTGAAAAGCAGAAATTGTTTTGCAAGTACTGTAAAGGGAATGATCATATCATAAAGAACTACCCAAAACTGGCTGCAAAAGAGGCAAAGGAAAAGGAGGCTGGAATGGTTGTTGCAGAAGCCTCTACTCCAAAAATAGAGTCTGCTAATCTTGTGCAAGAAGAAGAATGGGCATTTACTAATGTTTGCAGTTTTGACCCATCTTCTCATGAGCAGTGCATGTCTGCAGTGGACTCAGATGTTTGGTACTTTGACAGTGGGGCGACAAAACATATTACCTCACAGCGCAGTTAATTCTCTTCACTCGAGCCTGCCCCTACAGGGAATACTGTCACATGCGCCAACAACTCCTCTTATCCTGTTATGGGAGTTGGTAAGATCATTCTGACTACTGCTGATGGTAGTTCTTTCACCTTGTCAGATGCTTTATTTGTGCCAAGGATCAAGAAGAATCTGTTATCAGTTTCTGCATTAGCCAAGATTGGCTTGGTTGTGAAATTTGTTGATGACAGATGTACAGTTCATGATCTGTCGAATGGTGATGTTATTATTGCTTCTGGCATTTTATGTCGTGGGTTGTATATGCTCATAGACTATGAAAGATCTGTGAATGATTTGGCATGTGCAGTTCATGATTCTCAGGCTATGTCAGATGCAAAGCTTTGGCATGCATGCTTTGGTCATCTGAATTTTGCTAGTTTGCTACGCCTGCAGAAATCTGATATGGTGTCTTCTTTGCCCAAGCTTGAGGCACCTGGAAAACATGTATGTGAAGGCTGTATTTTGGGCAAAATGCAGCGTTCCTCCTTTCCAAAAGATGGTTCAATTCGGGCTACGCAGAAATTGCAGCTTGTACATAGTGATGTCTATGGTCCTATGCAGACACCTTCTTTTGGAAACTATCTTTACTTCGTGACTTTCATTGATGATTTTTCCAGGCATGCATAGGTATATCCATTGAAGGCAAAGTCCGAAGTGTTTTTGTGCTTCAAACAGTTTTTGGTTTTGGCTGAAAATCTATCAGCATGTAAAATGGGCACCCTCTGTTCTGATCGAGGGGGGGAATATATGTCTTCTGATTTTAATGCATTTTTGGCTGAAAGTGGGATAAAACACCAGTGTACAGTGCCGTATACACCTCAACAGAATGGAGTTGCTGAACGGAAGAACAGGTCACTCATGGAGATGGCGAGGTGTATGGTCAAGAGTCAGGCTTTACCACATAGTTTCTGGCTTGAGGCTGTCATGTGTGCAGCATATGTACTTAACAGGTGTCCCACTAAAGCGATGCAGTCTATCACTCCATATGTCCTATTGAGAAGCATATTGCTGATTTCAAGGCTGATTTGCATGCCTCATTTAAGATGTCTGATTTGGGGCATTTACATCACTATTTGGGCATTGAGTTTATGCAAGTTGATGGTGGAATGGCTTTGTGTCAAATGAAATATATTGACACATTATTGCAGCGTTTTGGCCTTGAAGACTGTAAGCCTATCGCCACTCCTATGGAGACAGGTTTACGATTGAGTCTTCATGATGTTGGAGATGCATTTGATGTTGTTCTCTATCAGTAGGCTGTTGGATGCTTGATTTACTTATGCATTACTCGGCTAGATATTCAGTTTGCTGTCTCACAGATGACCAGGTTTATGCATTGCCCAGGAGTCACGCATTGGAAGGCAGTTAAGCGCATCTTTCACTACTTGAGTGGTACTCGACTACTTGGGTTGTTTTATCCCAAGGGGGGATCACTACCGCCAGATTTGCATGCTTTTTCTAACTCAGATTGGGCTGGTTGCTATGACACTCGTGTGTCCACCAGTGGTTTTTGCTTCATGCTTGGTAGCTCATGTATATCTTGGTTGAGCAAGAAGCAGCCTACTGTGGCCACTTCCAGTTGTGAGGCTGAGTATAGGGCAGCTTTCACAGCGACTGTTGAGTGTGTGTGGCTCAGATGTTGTAGCTCAGTGATGAGTAGCACCTCCTTTAATGTCAATCCGGGAAGACGTGAGGATGGTATGAAGACCTCGAGCAAGTGGCGGCACAAGTGCATGAGTGAGAAGCACACAAGCATGCACACCCATACACACACACGCGCACACACGGCAAGACAAAGAGAGAGAATCAATGGAGTTCTTCGATTACTTTTCAAAAAGCTCTTACAAGTTTGTTTCTATTACCATCTAACCTGCAAAATGAGCTCTCTAGCTCTTTTTATAGTTTTTGACTAGGTTTTGGCCCTGTCCAGACCTAGTGTCCGGCCTAGTTAAAAATTAGGTTCCAGGGCCAATTTGAGGGCTTAAACGGAGTCTAAAAAATACGAAAATTGATATGTAGGTACTTCTAAGGCTCCTCAAGCTCAAGGACTCCTTGGCTTGCACAAAATGGAGCTACAAAAATATGAAATGGTATTTACAATGATTGTTAGTGATAAGAATCACTGTTAAAAGATGTTGATTTGGAAAAAATTTGAAGGGCCTATCTGCCAGATTTGCGTCGACTGCTTTGTCTACTTACTCCTTCACCTTGTTCTGGCTCTCTCCGCTGGCTTCCTTGTCTATTCGGTCCTTGGGTGCCCATACTGCTCTCAACACCCCCCCCCTCTCTCGCGTCTGTCGTCCCTGACAGACCCTTGTTGCTGGGAGTGTTGGATGTAATACTCCACAACCTGAGTGGCAAGCTGATGTTCTTGTATGCGTAGTCCTCTGGCCAAATCTGTCATCATACGATCCCAATCAAGTGGTTCTGGAATGTCCAGATGTGGCAGACGTAACTGATCTGCATGGATCGCTTGTTCTACTGCAAATAGGTGTAGCAAATGTGTGGGTCTGGGAATGAAAATTTCCGAATGATATTCCCAGAATCCCGTAGAGAACATTTCCTCAAATGTCTGCTTGAAGCATGCGGGTAAGTACTTTATTCGTGCATGCCAAGCAAAGATTATAGTGACCGAGGGGGTCTGGCTCATGTCGTAGACTAAATCCTTGTTACCTTGAGAGAATCCAGGGGCAGAGATGTATGGAGCTTGTACATTCCGGAAAGTTTTGAAAACAATGGTCATGAGCTCGAATATCTTCATACACATTTTTGCCGCTATGTCGGATACATTATTTAGATGTGTAGACCAGTGTTGAATTGTTGATATCATGTAGGCTACGGTTGGGGTCCCTCGAGGTGGAGCAAAATATGGATAGTTAACCCAAGCCGAGCACTCTTTATTGTTGTGTACCTTGATTGCAAATGCTTGCCAGGATCTGCGACGTACCACTGGACAATAGCATGGATTATACTTGATATATAGTGGCATGGTTGCCCAAGTACTCATCATCTCTAGGTAATCGGTGAGTAGACGTGCACGCCAATTAGGTTGGAAGATCGAGCCAGCACGTGCATCTGTCGGTAAATCCCCTATCTCAAATTGAGTGGCGAATGTGGGCTCCTTCCCTGTATGTCTTTTGACTTCTGCATTATAATCATGTAGTAAGACAAAATAAGGCATGTATTGCGACTCTGATGTTGTGATTAACCGTTGATGGGATAAATTTTGAAAGTAGGAAGACCGAAGGACAGTTTCTTCCAGATTTGTGAGAGATTGCATTTGCACGGCCACACGATCATCATGTGTCTTGCCCACTTTCTCGACCCTTTTGAACCCAATCTGGAACTTGAATTTCTAACATGTCTTGTCCTTCTTCTGTAGTTCGACCACCAGGCGTCGGCATAGGCTCGTATGGCTCTTCATAGCTGTCATCGACGGGGATTTCCACTACTGTTTCAGGTTCTGGTTCTTCAATGGGCGAGAGTGGCCGTTCATATGGTAAGAGGCGTGCCTGGAGTTCTGCCACCTGTTTCCGGAGGGTCTCCATTTCTTCTGTAGAGTGTTGCAAGATTACCGGCTTTTGTTGAGCTGTGGGGACACTGGCTATCTGTTTCTTGAGATCTGCGCATTCAGTCTCTAGCTTTTCATATGACTCCAAGAAATTTGCATGCTCCTCAAGTAAGATGCGAATGTCTTTCGATGGGACTGCTCTATATCTGGTAGGGCTAACGGTTGCTCCTACGGTTCCTTCCATAGCCGCTTCAAAGTTGTCTTGGTTTTGTTGTTGAAGTCGTTTATTCTCTTCTAGTGCTGCGGCCATATGCTTCCTTAATAGCCCAATGTTGCGTCTGAGTGTAGCGTTAGAGATCATTTGCGCTTGAAGCACTGTTTCTAGTTCTTTGACTGCTTGGTCATCTACTGTTGATGTCTTTGATTCCAGTTCGGAGTGAGCCTGCTGTAAGGTGGTATGCTCGGCTAGGAGCGTCTGGTAGTCAGCTTCAAGAGTGGTGACTCTAGCTTGTAGACGTTGAGATTCTGCTTGGAGTGCCGTAGTGCGTTCTTCCAATTGATGGTACTCTTGTTGTAGTTGATGTGCACACTGAAGTAAGGTGTTGAACGTGCTATTTACATTATGAGATGCAAGGGGAAAAGTTTGAAATGCAGGGGAGGTGGGATTGGGTAGGGGGGTAGTGAATGCTGTGTGTGCCAATGATGTGAGTGGTGAGGTGGGGGGCAAGGGAGGGGAAGATGGTGGAATTGTGGGGAGAGGTGATGTGGTTGGTGAAATGTCCATTGGGTCAGACAAGGTGGTGTGTACAGGGGCTACCATGTAGGTGGGTATGGTAGGTGAAGTGAGTGTGGTGTTCGTGTAAATTGATGTCGTTGCGAACATTGGAGAAATGTGCCTCGGAAACATTGGAGAGCGGGTGAACTGCTCCACAACGGACGGGTATTGGGGTGGCGCGGTCAGGTTGAAAGAGGTGTAGGGGCCAGATGGGAAGTGAGGGTCATGGAATGGAGGTACCCGTATTGGGGGATAGGTCGGGAAACACAGGGTGCCTTCTGTGGGTGCTGGGTTTCCAACTACACTTGGAATTATGGGATGGCCAGTCATGGGTTCAGAGGATAGACGGGACGAAGTGTACAAGGGATTGGTGACGAAGGAGAAGAGGGTGTCTTGTGAGGTGGGTTCTCGAAATGAGAATGATTTGAATGAGGATGGGTTATAAGTGAAGGTAGAGGTGATGGCTGTCGTTTCTTCCAAGGTGGGAGGTGGTGGTGGGGGTGGAGAAGGTGGTGATGGAGGATGCTGGGGTGAGATGGGTGATGTCTGAACGAAGGTTTCGGCAGAGAGGTCAGTGGTGGTTGTGGGGGTGGCTGTGGTCTCAATGGGTACTTCTTGTTCTGTGACGGGTATCCTGATAGTCTTACCTGCTCGTGGTAACGTGTCCACTCTGCGTTTGTCGTACCTTACGGACTGGCAGACTGCGGTGTGGACAGCCTCCGGAACTCCTAAAGAGTCTGACACTAATTTGAGGGTGTCAATGAAGTGTTGGTCCACCCCTTCATCTGATAGCATTTCTTGCATCAAAGCTTGACCTGATACCAGAGAGAGTTGATGCCTTTCTTGTACTGCTTTGATAGTGTCGTATAGCCTTCGTAGTTGAGCTGTATATGCTGGTGCACCTACAAGTTCTGGCACTTCTTGTTGCTCCTCTTGGTGCTCTTGATCATAATCCTCCTCATCATCCTCCTGTTCTTCATCTCCGTCATCCTCTGCATCCACTTCAACAGGTGTGACAGGTGCTTGGGAGGTTGTGGCCTGCGTTTGCACGTTTTCCGCTTGTTGTGCCTCTTCTGCCTCCAACTCTACATCTTGTAATAGTTGTTCGAAATCTTCATTAGTGAGTTCTTCCAAAGGTGCACCACTAGGAAATTCAAGATCGGTTGGAATGGGAGGGAATATCAAGGTGGAACCATCGGTGCTGCGTCTTGGAAGTCGGAGTGTGAATGGTCGGACTCTTCGGGGTGGAGGGGTGACGTCTGGTGTTAGGGTGGCTCCACGTGGTTGAGCACATGGGACTTGGACAGTGCCTCTCATCTTCTTAGAAGGGGGTCCAGTGGATGTCCTGCCTCTAAACTGCTCTACCCGATTCCACATTAGGGCCCGTTGGATCGGAATGTCATAAGCCAAACACCTATAAATGATTCTTGTCAGAGCACAGCAACCATATAAAACCTGTTTCCGTGGCCATCGTTTGTGAGCTAGGTGTATCTGATCAATTATCCAGTGGGGTAGGTTGATGGTGAGGCTCTGTGTCTCTGCCAGATACAAGCTAAACCAAATCTTTTTGGGCGGCATGGTGAATCTATCTTGTGCCGGGAAAGCAAAGTGTTGCATGCACATGCAAAGGTGTATTGCAATATTAGGCGTCATGGATACCATGTCCTTGAGTTTGGTGAGACTTCGATTCTTCATATCCGGTACTAGGGTTTCCTTTTCTGTAGGAATATGCATTCCGCGCATATCTAGAGCCTCTCTCACCAAATTGTTTGATAGCCTGAACCTCTTGAGCTCATTCCCCTTTGTCAGAGATGGAATCACAAATGAGCTTGCACCTTTTGGGTTCTGGTTTGGAGTCAAGGTGTTGATGAGATAGTAGCATCACATGAAGTCAGGTTTTGGGAGTCGGGCACTGAAATAGGCACTCAATCCTGCCTTTTCCCATATCGGACGTAGACCTTCTGCATTTCGTAATTTCTCAAATTCTCTTGTAAAGAAATGGTATCTGCCTTGCTTCCCATTGAAGTCCAACTCTGATTCCCATAGGTACGTTCCTTCACCCAAGGGTCCTGCCACCTCGGTAAACCAATGTGAAGTCTTTCCCACGGGCATGGTGTGGCCACGCGGAGGGTCCACAATAGGTATGATTTTGACGGCCTGCAATTCTTCTGGTCTTTCAATTGTCTCAGGCAAAACGGGTAAACTGTCCAAGTCCACCACTTGCGGGCTTGTTTCTGTGTGAGAGCTAGTTCCTGCTGCCTCCGCCATGTTGAAAATGTCGCAGCTGATTCTGTGAGAATATATGAATAAACGTTAACATTGCAATGGACACAAAAATGACATGGTGTCCCTTGTTACAACATTAACTTAAAGTTCGGGAGTGGTTAGGGGTTAATAAGTGCTCGGTGCTAGTGTGTGTAGTTAGGAGTTAGGTAGACCTAAGAGCTAAGAGAAATGATGTGATGTGAGAGTGAAGCGGTTAGTAGGTGGTCATGGATTTACAATCGGGGTCGGGGGTTTGTTACAAGTCTTGGGCTGCCAAATGCAGTGGATGGGTTTTGCTCGTGGTTCCGTAGAGACTCTCGAGAGCTTTATAGGTGTGTCAGCTTGAACATGAGGCCTTTTAGGGACCCATTTACAAATGATTCTGTTCGTGCTCATGGGCCTTGGTGTGTTCGTGAGTGTTGAAAACGAGTGGATGCCGGTTGTGCGAGTGAATGGGTTACGCTGTATAGGTTGTGGCTTCGGTGTAGCTATTTGCGCCCGCAAGCAAGCCTTAGGCACCCAAATTTTTCTTGATTGTGGGCTAGCCTTCATCGACTTCTTGGGCACCCAAATAGATTTCACGTTAGCAGAAGAATTTCTGAAAGACTTCTTATTAGTGTCGTGTTGTTGGTTACTAATAAGAGGCTTTGCCCGTGTGATTGGCTTGAGTGCAACCGGGTGTTCGCCTTTCCGCACCCACACTTGGTTTACTTGCTGAGATATTTTGCTGCGCAGGTACTTTTGATTTCCAGCATAGGTAGTACTCTGCTTCTTCTACCTTTGCTCCACCTTTGGTTGCTGCCTCCTTCTGGCCTTTGGAAAAGAAGGGAGTTCCGTTGCATCCCTGACTCCTTTTTTGAGAATATCATTCCTCTGCAACACATAGTTTTGGACAAGAACAGCATGGTCAACTTCATGTGCACCCTTGGATGGACCAGGAGTCTGTGCCTTTCCTAGTTCCTTGAGTGCTCCATTATCTAACTCTACTGTAATTCGACTATGATTGACCCATACCTGAAGAAGTCCACTTCTTAGGTTTAAGTTGACTGCTTGGTCATAGATCCAGTCTTGACCCAAGACCAGGGGTTCCGTGAGGTCCTCATCTTGACACACTAGTACTTTAACTGTCATTGCCTCATCATGAATGCAGAGGGGAAGTTCCACCTCGCCCATGCAAGGGGTTTCCACGCCTCCCAATCCTATGAGATATGCTTCCACAGGATTGACATTTAATTGCAACTCTTGACAGTAAGACAATTTAACAGCACTAGTGGCTGCGCCTGAGTCAATCAAGGCTCTTACAGTCCTTGCACTCTTTCCTTGTCCTATATCTAAGGTTATGAAAGGTCGTCGATCAGTTATCCTAGGTGAGCTTGTGCCTACGACTTCACACATTGCCATATGATATCCTCAATCTGCATAGTCATTTGTTCTAGGTTGGTCTCGGCCTTGCCTTCGTAATTTCATCCTCCGTATGCGCTCTAGGGCTTCTGCTTGAGCTTCTTCTCGAATTCGCTTTTCTTCCTCTTTGCGTTTCTTAGCGGTGTTGAGTCGGCTGAGCATTTCCTCCGTGAGGGGTTCCTGATACAACTTGACTCTACATCCGCTAATATAGTTAGGGAGAACATCACCTTCTAATGTGGCTAATTGCACAGCTCCACTTGTGGAGATCCTATTAATGATCATGGTCCCGTAGCCTCTCTTTTCTAGCTTCCTTGTGTGTTGTTTCAGTGTATAGACTAAAACTAGATCTCCTGCTTTCAAGCCCTTATCCTTCACATGGGCATCAAAGTATGCCTTCTGCCTCTTCTTAGCTGCATAAATTCTTGCAGCTGCTCTCAGTCTTGTTTCTCCTAATCGTTCAAGGACAAAGATCCTAGAGGAGAGCTCATGACCTGTCCATTCGTGCTCTTGTGCTACTCTAAATGTAGGAATCAAGAAGTCCAAGGGTAGCACAGCGTTTTGGCCAAATACCATCTGAAAGGGGGTGGCTTGGAGTACCGTTTTGTAGGCAACTCGATATGCCCAAACAGCATGGTGTAGCTGTTTGTCCCAATCAGAGCGTTTGTGGTTCACTAATTTTGTCAGTACATTGCATAAGATCTTATTAGTGCTCTCAGCTTGTCCATTAGCTTGAGGGTGATAGGGGGCAGACTTCTTGTGTATTACCAGGAATTCTTGGAGTAGATTTTCAATCACTTTGTTCAAGAA
The DNA here is from genome assembly GCA_020310875.1 of Ceratopteris richardii. Lineage (NCBI taxonomy): Eukaryota > Viridiplantae > Streptophyta > Polypodiopsida > Polypodiales > Pteridaceae > Ceratopteris > Ceratopteris richardii. The sequence continues at coordinate 84,627,629 of CM035423.1, read as the reverse complement.
GTGAGTGCCTCTATCACTTACTAGTTCTATAGGTAGCCCATATCTTGTGAACACATTCTCAAACAAGAATTTAGCAGTTGTCTGAGCATCGTTCTTTGTCGTAGCCTTTACCTCTACCCACTTAGTTAGATAGTCTGTTGCAACAATGATGTATTCTGCATGAGAACCCTTAGCTGGGGGATTAATAGGACCTACGAAGTCTATTCCCCACTTAGAGAACGCACGTCCACCCATCATAGGTTTCAGTGGCATCTCATCTTTGCATATAGGATACTGAGTCCTATGACAGACATCGCACCGTTTCACATAGGTATGTGCATCCATGTGAAGGGTAGGCCACCAGAAGCCCGCAAATAGTATTGCCTTGATCACCCGATCCGGTCCAAAGTGTCCTCCTGCTACACCTTGGTGAGCAGTTTCTAAGATCTTAAGATATTCACTTTCATGGACACATAGCCTCAGGTAACCATCTTTACCACGCTTATATAGATTATCACCAATGAGTGAGTAATCCAGGGCTTCTTGTTCTAAACTCCTTTTCCTAGCCATAGTCATGTCTGGAGGGAAGGTGTTTGTCCTCAGGAAGGATACTAGAGGTTCGCTCCAATCTGGCACTATGGATACTTGATAAAGAGTAGCGTGTTCCACAGGTGGTTTAGTGCAGCAGATTGGGCATTCCTTGCACAACTTTTGGACATCAGCTTCCGTAGTTGGCCAATGTACTCCGAGTCTCTTTAGGGTCTATAAAGTTCGTTGCTTTGAATGGTGTTGCTCTAGTGCACCTACATGTGCTAATTGCAACCATTTAGAGTACTCATCCTCTTCTACGCAACAAGCCAAGATCCCTTGATCTGTGTGCTTGTACATACTTCCTGCCATGATGTGGTACTTTTGGGCTTTTACAACCTCTCTATTTCGTGTGTTTACCACTGGATGGTTAGGCCCGTATGTCAATACTGGTACCAATGGCTTAGCCCACTGCGGCACCACTTCCAAATTAAACAAGTAAGCATCAGGAAGGTCATCTGCTACTCCTTGTGGGGCTTCTCCCGATGTGAGCCTAGAGAGATGATCAGCTCTCAAATGAGTCCTACCTTTCCTTACCACAACTTCAAAGTCATATTCCATGAGCAAGAGAAACCATCTCACTAATCTTCCTGTATTGCATGGCTTGTTTACGAGATATAGCAATGCTTGATGATCAGTAAAAAATTTAAACTTATTTGCAAGCAAATAGTGTCTGAATTTTTTGACTGCATAAACCATGCCTAAGCCTTCTCTCTCCGTAGTGGTGTAATTTCGTTCAGCTGCATTCAACTGTCTACTAGCATAGGCAATTGGAAGATCCATATTACCTTCACCAGTAGGTTGTGCAAGCACACATCCAATAGCATAATTGGATGCATCCACATGAACATGGAAAGGCTTATTCCAATCTGGTGTGGTCAAGATTGGTGTTGAACATAATCTTCGTTTAAGCTCCTGGAAGGAATTCTCACATTCATCCGTCCACTCAAAGTTTGTCAGAAGTCCGTACATGGGCTTTGCAATGACAGCATACATGTGTATAAATCGTCGGTAATAACCACAATGCCCCATGAAAGCTTGTACTTCCTTGACATTCTTTGGCCTAGGTAGCTCTGCTATAGCTCTCACTTTCTCTTCGTCAGTAGATATGCCATTCTTTGACACTATGTGCCCTAAAATCTTGCCTTGTCTGACCATGAAAACACATTTTTCGGGGTTTAGGCAGACTTGATATTCTCTACATTTGTCAAAGATTTGTCTGAGTTCAGGAATATGGGTTTGTCTAATATTGGAATGAGCACAAAGATCATCAACATAGACTTCTAAACTCTTCCTCAGGAACTCCTTAAACACATGGCACATCAGCCTCTGGAAGATAGCTGGTGCATTGGTAAGCCCAAATGGCATTACTCTAAAAGCAAAAATGCCCCATTTTGTGGCAAAGGCCGTCTTATGTTGATCCTCTGGAGCTATGGCTACTTGATTGTAGCCCGAAAATCCATCAAGGAAGCTGTACACTTCCTTGCCTGCCACTCTTTCTAAGAGATGTTCTGTGATGGGAAGCGGATAGTTATCTCGAATCGTGGCTGCATTAACCTTTTTCAAGTTAATGCACACACGCAGCTTGCCATTCTTCTTGGGCACCACTACGATGGGGGATACCCATTCAGTGTGCTCAATTTCATAGATAAATCCAGCTTCAACCAGTCTATCTATCTCTTCTTTTATCTTAGCAGCGTAATTATCGTTATATGTGTAGGGCTTTTGCTTAGAGGGTTTAGCGTCTGAAGTCATGGGGATGGTGTGTGAGCATATGTCAGGGTCAACACCTTTCAAATCCTTGTAACTCCAAGTGAATACATCTCTGTATTCTCTTAGCAAGGCAATTAACGCATGCTCTTCTTCCTCTGTTAGGTCATGACCTATGTATGTACATCTCTCCTCTCCTTCTTCTAGGGCCACTACGATTTTCTTGGTAGTTTCTTTGTTATCATAGGCCTCTCCTGATTGTGCCTCTCGTTTAGGCATTCTTATCATGACTCTTCTGTCGTCTATCTCATATTTCTTAAAATTTTCTGGGACCTCAAACAAAGATTCTTCCTCTTCTGGTGAGACTTCTCTCTTCTTTCGTTTCTTTCCTTCTTCCTTTGGGCTCACATGTGTTGCTAATCTTACATCATTTGTAAGCTCTCCATGCCTCTGGGGTTGAAATTCTACTTCATGGAAGTATTCTTCATCTGATGCAAATGGTGGGTCCATAATGATAGACTCGAGATCAGAATCACTTGCATCCTCAAATGCATCAGGGCGAGGTTCGCATTCTTCTAGAACTGCCTCTCCCATGATTGGCTCTATGGAGAAGACTGAAATGTCATAGCCATCCTCATCACAGTGGGGTGTCCATTGTTCCTCATTGATGGCTACATCCATTGTTGCTAAAATTTCTGCCCAGCCATGGGGTTCAAATTCCTCGTCAGGAAAAACTACAGGTGCATAGGCTGGGTCTTGAATGGGTCTATGGGTTTCGTTTGCACCTATTTCTCTGGCCTTTTCTCTCTTCTCTTCCTCTACTGCTACTTTGCACATCCATAAGTGGGTGTCTTCATGCATCCATGAGGATCCTGACCCTATGGAATGCATAGATTCCGTATCATCTTTGGCTCTATGGATGGGATTCCATTGGATAGGAGGGACGTCTCTATGAGAGTAATCCTTGAGATTGACTTTGGTCGTAACACCTAAGTGTTGCAGGTACAAAGAATTGGTCCCCCAATCCTGTACCACTTGCAACTGTCGCATAAATGGTCTTCCCAAAATCATCTCATAGGCATGATTTTTGCTGAAGTCACATATAGCAAAGCTATGCTCAAACTCAACACCACAAGTGGTGAGAGTTATTCCTTCTAGCAATCCTAAGGGTCTCTCTATGTGACCATCGGCCATTTGCAATTTCATCCTCGTTGGCCTGAGTGCTGGCTTGCCCCAACGCTTCCAAAGGGAAGTGGTGGCAATTGCAACTCCTGCACCTGAGTCCAAAATTGCCTTGGTGGTGTACTCCTGGTAGGTGATGGGAAGATAGGTGTTCCCTTCTTCACCTTCACACATATCTCCTATCTTGTCCAAGGGAATTTCTGGCACTGTCCTATGGGATCCTACTCGGGAACGTGGTTCTGCAACTTCAGTCACTTGACTGGCTACACATTTCTGCGCTTTTGGTCTATTCTTAGGTAGTTCTTCCAAAGTGAGATTGCGCTGCGCCTTGGTGTTCTTTACTACCTCCGTGTTCCTTGATATGACTGAGTCGTCGTTCCTTACCATGACTGTGGGTGCTCTCATACACGTGGACTTTGCTTCCCATGGGCCTGTGAAGTGGGGTAGCTCTTGTATGGAATTAGACTCAAAGTCCAATCTCTCGTGAGACTGAGTACTCTCATGTTCCCCGTAAATAGATGGGATGTCTTGTGGGAATTGGTCGTGTGCATCATCCACAAGTTCAAAAGGAGGGGCGACTTCACTTTCGTTATCCCATTTGTCTTCTTGAATCTCTCGTAGGAAGTCTGGTGCAAACCGATTCATAGAAGAAGAAGTGTCTGGCTCCGTAGAATTAGGCACATAAGCAACCTGGGAAGGAGGGCTTATTCTATCGTTGACTCTCTCCTTGTTCTCATAGATGGCTGGAGCACAAGCTTCCTGGGGAGGATTACTTATTCTATTACTCTTCCGAGCAGGCTCATACGCTCCCTGAGAAGGAATGTAGGCAACCTGTGGAGGTACGTAAGCTTTCGAGGGGGGTTCATCTGCCTTTTGGGGGGGAAGATAAGCTTCTTGAGGAGGCACATGGGCTTCCTGAAGAGGCTGGCTTATCCGTTCTCTTGCCCTGTCCTTTCTTTGAGGGGAAGGTTCCTTTTCTGATTGTGCAATTAGCCTCTCTATTCTTTCCAGCAGTCCATCAAAATGTAACTGCGTCTTAGCTGAGCTAGAGATGTTAAAGAGGCGGCTAGCTTCGAACATGGCTTGAGCCAATTCCACCATTTTGGCACAAATTTTGGTTCATTCTAACTTTAGTTCTGCTCTAGGGTAGCACTTTTCATGATCAGTTACGTTTGGCCCTTCTTGGATTCTGGCCTGATATGCTTTAAGCATCATATTAAGGTCCTCGGGAGCGGGATCAGCTAATACTGATCCTACTCGGGGTGGTGGGTGGGTTACGTGGGGTGTATTAGGGGGTGGAGGGATGGAGGGTGATGGGGATGGTAGCGGTGGGATTGTGTGAGAGTGTGGTTGGGATGTGATCTCTATGATTTTGGCCTTGGTTTCTCGTAGACTTTCCTCAAGTTCACTCATCTTCTTTGCCCATTGCCTTTTCATACGTTCACGGCTATCTCTCCAAGCTCTAGTCCTTTTCTTGGTTATGCTCTCAGTTTCACTAGCTGTTGGGCTCTTTTCCTGGTCTACCCCTTGGTTTTGCTGCAATGCTTGAGCTCTAGTGACTACCTGTACGGGAGCAGTGGAAGTGACACTTCCTGTGGAATCTACCACTAACCCAATAACGTTGATAGGCATGATTTTTGGCATATTATTAGGATTCTTAGGGCAATCTCGTAAGAGATGCTCTTTTCCACAATCTTGGCAAAAGCCTTGGATCGTCACTGACTGGGGTTGTGTAGGTGGGGGTAAGGGACAATCACGAATGAGGTGATCTCCTTGGCATCTGTAGCACGGTCCTCTTGGGAATGGGGGTCTTACTTGCCTAGGTTGAGGCCTAGGGTTGGGGTTTGCATACATGACGTTTGTGTAATCGGACTCCCAACTAGGTTCACTCGGTTCTTCACTATAGTAGGACTCACCATGTTCAGGAGATTGCATGTAGTAAGCCTGGGGACTATCAACATGTGTAGAATCAAAGCTATGGTCACTGAGGTCATTTTCAGAAAGCAAGGATGTTACCGGGACTAAGGCTCTATTCATGTTCTCTTCTGCAGCAGTATACTTTACCGGGATCACATTGGCTGGGGCAGGGGGTTGTTGTGCTAGCACAGGCTGAGGCCTTTGTTGGTTTTGATAGGGTTGCTGATGAGGTTGTTGTGGCCATATGGTTGTGGAGGGTACGGGTTTTGGTATCTTCCCTGCTGAGGGTATGGTTGAGGGTATGGTTGCCTAACAGCCTGCTTATTGTAGGGGCAGTCTTGCGCGGTGTGATTTGTGTACCTCCGTTCTATGGTCCAGTACTGGCTACTAGGATTTACTTGGGGCTGAGCCATAATGGGACACACGTTTGCCATATGGTCACCACCGCATGTATAGCACCTTTTCACAGGGGCAAACCTTGGGATTTGTTTACTAGTTACACCTAATTTCTGAGCTACTTTCTCTGCAAGTTCCTCGATTGATGTGGATTGCGTGGAAGAGAGGCTAGAGGCACTATCCGAATCTTTGTATATCTTAGCAAGCTCTAACTCCTCCCCTAGGTTATCCTCAATGTCAATACACATGCGTACACACTCTTCTATGGTCCTAGGGTCTTTCAAGTACACATATGATCTTAATTTGGTACTTAGCAATCCATCCAAGAATAAGGCTACTTGCTTGGCTGGTGTGGGTAACTCCGAAACAGGGCATCTTTCAAGATATTGCCTAAATCTTCTTCCTGCAAGTCTCACGGTTTCTTGAGGGGTTTGCTTGAAGCTGTGAATCAGCGAGGAGGTATTATGCCTTATGCCACTCTTAGAGAATTCAATGATGAAAGCCTCTAGGAGTTGGTCTATGCTCCTGAACTGCCTCTCATTTAGTGGCTGAAACCATGTCAGGGCAGTGTTCCTAAGGGTCAGACCAAAGGCATTGTACTGCATGAATAGATCCTCCACTTGTTCAGCTCTCAAGACTTGCCTAAACTCAGCCACATGATCGTATGGATCTCCAGTGCCATCGAAGTAGTTCTTCATGGACTTCACTAGCTGAGTCGGTCTCAAAGTTCTTGTGTGCTCTCTAGGTCTCGGCAGAGGAAATCCATCCACATTTCTTTGGTTCTTGTGAACTCTAAGTATCTCAGGTTCTACTCTATTCGTCTCCGTCCTCGTTCTTTCTCTGCCCACTGGGTTGGCAAAGATTACTTCTGGTCTATCTCTACTTCTGTCTCTTTGCATTCCATGAGCTTGGGATGTTCCAGCCCCAGGGTGACCATAGGATACATTTGATCTTGGTTGGGGGAAAATGAATTCACCCTTCCAAGTGTAAGCATGCCTATCATTTTCTGTCACCACAAAGATCCTTTCCGAGGTGTGATCTAAGTAGGTCACTCTACCTGGGCTATCCGGATCCTTAAACTCATAGATCATGATAGTTCCTATATCAGTTGGCTGATTAGATTTATACCTCCAAAAGGCTTCGTCAGTTTCTCGATTGAGGAGCAGCTCTATGCTCTTGTTGTCTTGGGGAACCCATTCCGGTGTGATAATCCTAGTGAGAACTGATTTACCTCGAGGAGTTCTAGGTTCCGCACCCATGTTCCCTTGTTCCAAGTCACCTAAATCCGCCTCTGAGATTACATTCCCAAATTCATCTGTCCTGTCTGGGTGACTGGTGACTACATATATGGTTCCTTCTTTGTCCAGGTATGCACCATTTTCAAACTTGACTGCTGGGTGCTCTAGTCCTATGGATTGATCAGGATTCTTAATCTGTACCACAGATCTTCCTAGGCCGTCCTCATAGACGCTAGCACCTAATCGGTTGGTCCTAAGGTATTCCAGCTATGTTTTGTAAGGGCCTTCTACCCTGTACAAGTAAGGCACTCCTGAACTTCCCATAGGTCTGTCCATGCCTTGAGACATCTCTGACTCACTGGTCTCAGAGCTAGGGTAGTACGAGTGGTGGCTCAACTGCTGGGCCCAAGACCTAGCAGTGTGGTTAACACTAGCCTCTGAAGACCTAAGGCTTTGTCTCTCCCTTACTAGATGTCGTCCTGATCTAAGGTTCATATGCCTATCTAAGTAGCCCAATTCTTTGCCCAGAGTACAACCTTGTTGCTGATTACTTTATATTAGTCACTTGATTCTTTTTAGTTATTTCTCGTGTTTACGGTCTTGTCTGATATTACGTCGTCAGGAATACTTGAATGTTCTTCGTGCTTTCAGGTTGATCGTTCCACGTTAGGTTCTTTTCCTTCATGTTATCGACAGTACAGAGATTAGGTTTTTAGCTTGAACTTGAGTTTTTTGGTAGTCTTCAACTTGATACCTGCCTATTGTCGCCCTGATTTACTCCTACCTCTCGTCGTTCTTAGCCTAAACTATGAATTGACAGAGGGGTAAAGAGTTTCCAACCTTTTGTTTCCTGTTTGGTTGCCCTTGAGTGCCCAGGAAGTGTGTTCCCAAGCTTGCACTTACACTTGCTTAGAACGCCTTTCGATGCTCTCAATAGATCTGTAAGAGTTCCACAGTTAGCTTTAAGATTTAAATTCCAATGACAGAACCAATGATTTTCATTCCTGTAGCACACACACTAACTTGCATTGTGATTTTTAAGAAAACAATTCTAAAGACCCCTGACTTTGATCCCCATGGGTATGGTCAACTTCAAAATACCCTATCTGAAAATCAATGCCTTATCTTTATAAAAAACAGTTGAGGGCGTGTAGTATATGCCACAAGCTTTCCAACAAGCCCTAGAGCTCAAAAAATGGATTTCGTATGAAAAAGTTGTGACCGTTCAGGGTTCTAGGGTTAAGACAGGGTTCAAACAGGATCACTGTGCAACAGGTTTTCCCCAAGTTGTTTTCCTAAGGCTTCCTAATGTGCTCTAGAGTAAAATGTTTATGCCCAAAATTAGCCCAACTCTTCAATTAACAAACCCTACAAAATTTGGCTAAAATTGGCTGTCAATCGCGATGGACAGGAGTTCAGTCAATCGCGATGGACAGAGGGTTCAGTCAATCGCGATGGACACTCAATCAATCGCGATGGACAAAGGGTTCAGTCAATCGCGATGGACACTCAATCAATCGCGATGGACAGAGGGTTCAGTCAATCACGATGGACACTCAATCAATCGCGATGGACAGAGGGTTCAGTCAATCGCGATGGACACTCAATCAATCGCGATGGACAGAGGGTTCAGTCAATCGCGATGGACACTCAATCAATCGCGATGGACAGAGGGTTCAGTCAATCGCGATGGACAGGGGGTTCAGTCAATCGCGATGGACACTCAATCAATCGCGATGGACAGAGGTTCAGTCGGTCGCGATGGACAAAGGGTTCAGTCAATCGCGATGGACACTCAATCAATCGCGATGGACAGAGGTTCAGTCAGTCGCGATGGACAGGCAGTCAGTCGCGATGGACAGAGCTGTCAATCGCGATGGACAGAGCAATCAATCGCGATGGACTGAAATTTTGCAAGATTTTCAAAAATTTTGATGGAAAGGTGATGTGCAGGGTCTCTAGTCCACTATGGTGCACTCCGATTTACCAAAAGGTGAGAATTTCTGTCAATCGCGATCGACAGGAGTCGGCGACTGCGAGACAGTTTCGACGAGTTTCGTACCTGCGCAGGAAGCTGGGGATGGTGATTCAGCAAGGTCCTGCAAAAAGCTCAAGAAACATGCAAGAAAACACACATGCAATATCGCTCTCTCACTCTCTCTCACAAGTGAAATGAGGGAAATGAGGTGGAGATGGGGATATAGTCAAAAAACTGAAATTTTCGCGATGATGAAAATGGAGGTGGAAGATGGTGAAGATGATGATGGTGGTGAAGTAAGAAAGAGGAAAAATAGGAAAAGTATAAAATTTACCTACAATGCCAACGTCTACAATCTACGTCTTACCATCACACGCTCGTCCTCAAAGCTCGATCCCCGGCAACGGCACCAAAATTTGGTGTAGCTTAGTGATGAGTAGCACCTCCTTTAATGTCAATCCGGGAAGACGTGAGGATGGTATGAAGACCTCGAGCAAGTGGCGGCACAAGTGCGTGAGTGAGAAGCACACAAGCATGCACACCCATACACACACACGCGCACACACGGCAAGACAAAGAGAGAGAATCAATGGAGTTCTTCGATTACTTTTCAAAAAGCTCTTACAAGTTTGTTTCTATTACCATCTAACCTGCAAAATGAGCTCTCTAGCTCTTTTTATAGTTTTTGACTAGGTTTTGGCCCTGTCCAGACCTAGTGTCCGGCCTAGTTAAAAATTAGGTTCCAGGGCCAATTTGAGGGCTTAAACGGAGTCTAAAAAATACGAAAATTGATATGTAGGTACTTCTAAGGCTCCTCAAGCTCAAGGACTCCTTGGCTTGCACAAAATGGAGCTACAAAAATATGAAATGGTATTTACAATGATTGTTAGTGATAAGAATCACTGTTAAAAGATGTTGATTTGGAAAAAATTTGAAGGGCCTATCTGCCAGATTTGCGTCGACTGCTTTGTCTACTTACTCCCACCTTGTTCTGGCTCTCTCCGCTGGCTTCCTTGTCTAGTCGGTCCTTGGGTGCCCATACTGCTCTCAACAGATGCCTGATTTGGGTGTTGGCCAGTCTTCTACCACCACCATCTTCACTGACAGTCAGAGCCCATTGGCAGTTGCGAGGAACCCTGTGTTCCATGCTCACACTAAGCACATTGAGGTGCATTATCACTATGTCAGGGAGAGGTTCTCTGCTGGGGATATCAGCTTGGCATATGTGCCCATGCAGGAGAACATAGGAGACCTTTTCATGAAGGCTCTGCCTAGGGAGAAGTTTGAAGCTTTCCGCAAAGCTTTGGGCTTACTTCCTTTTGTGGAGTGATTTCCACATAGCTTGGCACTTCCTTATACATGAGTGCCAGCTCCTTGTTCACCGCATCACTCCCAGGGGGGATTTGTTGATATATTTAGGTAATGTGTGTGAACACACTAGGACCGCCGGGGCACTTTTTTCCCTCTTTAGGAGGTTTTTTTCCCCCGGCTTGTATATACGCCTATTGCCCTAATGGGCTACTTATCTTTGTACATTCTCTAGTAATACATTCAGTATTGTGTGTTGAGCTCCAAGCTTCTTCTTCTTCCTTGTGTTGTTCGCATGCTTCCGCAAACGTCTAACTCCAACAATACTTGGGGAATTAGGTGTCATGACGCTTGACTCAACCTAAATGTCATGATATTTGGGTTTTCACCCGCTCCAATCGATAAATTTTTATATATTTGGGAAGCTTTCACAGCCCTCTTTCCCCTTATGTGAAAATTTCATTTTCATAAAATACCAAATAGCTATCATGACGCTCGGTTTTGCTCATTTTCTATACACAAGTGTCCTATTGCGTAAACAAAGTTTATAAACGTATAAAGCTCACCTCAAAAGCTCTATATCTAAAATTTTAGCTCTTAATATGCAATGTACCTTTCATATTAATCTCAAGAAGTTTTGTTCAAGGAGAAGGTGAAGAAGAAGATGAAGAGTTGCAAGTTTAATGGAAACCTTGGAAAAAATGCAAAAAAACTAACCCTAGTAACTCATTTTTCTCTATTTCTAGCTAACTAACTACCTACTCTACATAAAGTTAAGTTGAAGATCATGAAAATGCACTCAAATCAAAAACACAAGATGTACAAAAATCACATATCTCATGCAAGAACTTATCGTCATGCCAAGCGTTCAATAAGAACATTCCCAAAAGATAGTGCCAAAAGTGTTCACATTCTAGATCTGCATGCACAATTGATCTACCAACATCAAGCATGATTTTCCACACACTAAATTTTCAATCCATGTAGCAACCAATCGATGTTCTGAAGATTGCATGTTGGAAGATGAGAGTACATTCATCTACAACAAGAGAGAGAGAGAGAACATGCATAGGTGCATGCATGCACACACACACACTCATGCATTGACAAGAGGTAATGTGCTCCAAGAAACCCTTGCATTGCTAAGATAAGATTGCAAAGCTCATACAAAATCAAATTTCAAACAAGTTAATCTTTACAAAATATATCTCTTTCACTTTTATAGTTTTTATAAGAAATTTGTCCAAAGTAGGTTCTAGAAGCTATTTCAAGGTTGAGACAAAATCAAGAAGTTATGAAAGTTGATGTGGTGATAATAATCATGCCCATGAAAGTTGAATACTACTTGGAATTTATAATATGTGACTCTTTTACAAGAAATGTAGGATTTTATGTCAAAATAGGCTTTTTTACAAGTATTTTATCTACAAATTAGAAAAAAAAAAATCTAAAGGAGGGATTTGAGTTGAAAAAAATGGTACACCCCTTTCTCCTTCACTTCCATGCTTGTACTACCATTGACCAAGCTTTGGATGCTTTGCATTTAGCTTTCTTTTGACTTTTTGGAGCTTCCTCTTAAACTCTCTAGAATACTAAAGAAGCAAGTTCTCTAGAAAATCTAGAAGCAAAGGTGTGCGGTCAACTTTAGTGAACCCTAGAGAAAAATCCTTAGAAAGATCCCTAGACTACCTTGGTAAAAAAGTTTCAAGCTATAAAAGTTTCCCCCTTTCAAATACCAGAAGGTGTTTGTCCTAGATTACAACAAGTTGAAGAGCAAATGGGTCTTGCATGAAGGAGATGAAAGGATCAGGAATTTAATGTGTACATTTCCCTAATTGTTTTTTAATTATCTTTTTTATTTAAAGACATTTTGTCAAAAATAGAAACCCATATATGGAACCTCTTTTCATGATGGCCATATGCTTATTACACAACCAATTGAATTGCACCATAATTAGAACTTTGCATTCCAAAGTGTGCATGAATAAGGCTAATTACAAAGTCGTGTGTAGGTTCCAAAGGGCATTGATTGAGTACATCTTTGCACCTTTATTATAGCGTGTAGAAATTTTTTGTTAACCATTAGTATAAAAGAGAATCTATTAACCACTAAAACGATTGTCAATCTTTCTAATTGACTCTAATGGAGTTATGTTTCCAATGTTTAGAGGGGATCTTCTTCAAGGACTCCAATGCACACATGGAGTGTGTCGACACTTCAATTAAGGTCAACTATACTTCCAAACAACATTATATACAATCATACTTGCTACAGATTGGCTCACCGGAGTAGAAAAAAAAATATCAACCATGATGCACATAACTTATATTTTTTTCACATTGGAATGACATCCAATCACGCATCACTATTTTACTTCTCTGAAAATTTTCAAGAGGTTCATCATATCTTGGAATCTATGAGCATTTGAAAGATTGTGTGTATTAATGATTACTTAAATAGACACTTTTTCATGTGAACTATGGATGATCAATGGACTATGGACTATGGATGACCTACAAGCGAAATGATCAAGAGCATCAATAGGGAAAGCCACTACAATGGATTTCAAAGGCCACATAAGAGAAATCCATACCTATGAAAGTAACATAATGAAGGCTCTAAAGTTCCCAATAGTACCAACTTCTACATTCAATAAAGATGAAGAAATCAAAATACTTGGGGAGGAAAGGGAATTCTGAAAAATCAATCTTTTGAACTTGGAGCTACAATAAGATTATTTCCTACCGGCTTCATTATGCCACATTCCAATCATTGTACCACCCCTTGTATATAGACCATTTTTCTCTTTTCACATGGTGTGGAAAACAAAAGAAATTTTGATTTTGTATCATTTATTTTTAGGTAATGAACAAGCAGCTTGATCTTTTAATAAACATATATTTATAAGTGTCCCCAATGGACTGATAAGAATAATATTTGCATTGTTGATATATTTTGGTAGTGATGTGTGTAAACACACTTAGGATCACCGGGGCACTTTCTCCCTCTTTAGGAGGCTTTTCCCCTTCGTTTGTATATATGCCTATAACCCTAATGGATCACTAATCTTTGTACATTCACTTGGTAATACATTCGGTATTGTGTGTCGTGATCCAAGCTTCTTCTTCTTTCTTGTGTTGTTCATGTGCTTCCACACACCTCAAACTCCAACAATTGGTATCAGAGCAGGTTGCGGTGGGAATTGAACTCATGAACTACTAGCTAGGAGTATGATGGGCTAACCACTTGCCCCAAAGCCATGGGTCAAGTGGTTAGTCCATCATACTCCTAGCCGGCAGGTCATGAATTTGATTCCCACAAGTGGTTCAGAGCTTGAGTGAGAGAGGGGAAAGTTATTGTGAAGAAGAATTCATCTCCTTCTTTAGGAGTTGGTGGAAAGCAAGTTTTGGGGGAAGATTTTTTATGAGTATCTCACGTGGAGTCTTGGCAAGAAGAGGAGAGGTGTTTGATCCTCAGTTTGTGTGCATGAAGGAGTTGTTTGGGTCTCCGAGTATGTGCAAGCATGGTGGAACAAAAGGATATCTAGTCATCCATCGGCTATTCATCTTAGAGAGAATGAATCCTAACAAGACTATATCTCCCATTACTCTGGTCAAGCTTGAGCTCCCATAAACTGAAGAGATTATGGCTCTCAATTCCAAGATTACAACCATGGATGATACTCTTCGAACCTCGAAGTGATTAGCGAACCAGCGGTGTGGCCAATTGGTACATCAATGCAGATGGAAGTTCCATTTGCTAAACCATCCAGTTTGTAGGTACCACTCATAGATGTGGGAATGTCTGCTAGTAGAGATGTAAAGTGGCAAGTGAAGGACTTGAAACTGTCAAAGTACCACGGATAGAAAATCCAACATGCCACTTATAGTTTGATGGATGTTTCCTAGTGGAGGAAAATAGAACAAGACAAGATAAAACCTACCACTTGGGTAATAGAACCTGCCACTTGGGTAGAATTCAAGGTCATATTTTATAACAACTTTGTTCCTCCAAATGATCATACCACGGCTTTAGATGTTCGATTTTTCCTGCAACAGAGAAAGCTTATGGTGCAAGATTGTGCAGATAAATACAGAGAAATTTTATTGAAGATACCAAATCAGGTGTCTGATTTTCTTCAAGTGCATAAGTTTGTTCTTGGGCTTAGGGAGACATTGATGCATGACACTCTCAACTGCTACCCTCCAGACAAAAGACTACCTGGAAGATATTTAGGAAGCCCACAACTTCAGGTCTAGTACCTAATAGACAAATAAACATCATTTAGACTTCCAGCCATGGGAAGAGAAAAGTTAATACGTCCATGGCTGATAGAGCTTTTCAACGATCTAATCTCACACAGCACTAGAAAGAAAAGGCTCATCATGAAGCCCTCTACTATCAATGCCTAGGTTGGAATGCTTATAGGTTATGTCCTAAGAAGAAGAAGAAGATATATGTAGCAATGGTGGTGGAAAGGCAGTAGTTCTCACTGTCCACTCCATTATCTCCTTCATATTTTGACATTTTTGCCATAAACACTAAGATGGACCCTCCATCTAAAAACAAACGACCCATCTTGAACATAATAGTCACCAAGAAGTTGAAAAATGTGCTAGATGTGTTGTCCCCAATTTCTTTAAAAGGGTATTAGTTTTCAAACATTGAGCTGGTTGTCATGAGTGGGGAGGTTAATGGTCAACTTGTTAAAGTGTTATTTGACACAAGATTTACACATAATGTTATCAAATCTTCTTTGGTGGAGAAATTAAATCTAAATACTAGTCCATTTGAGTACACCTATAGAGTAGAGTTGGTAGATGGGAAGGGGTCTAAGACTTAGGATCAACAAGTTGTCAGATTACCAGTCTAGATTTAGACATATAAAGATGAGCTAGATTTTGATATTGCTGCCTGGCTAGATTTGATCTTGTTCTCAACAAGTTGTGGCATGCAAGCAAGAAATGGATTACAGATTTTTGGACTCATATATATCAATTTAACCATAATCGTTGCCACATCATCATCCATTGGGAGCATGATGTTCAAAAGTATAGAGGGGTTTCTACCTCTGTAATGGTAGAATCAAAGTGTAAGTATCTTTATTTCCTATATTTTGAACATAAAGAATTATTATTTTTATAGGTTCAAACTAGTTTGGAAGCTCAGCTAGCTTCTAGAATCAAAACTGAATTTCAACACTTGTTTCTTTCAAAATTGCCTTTAGGTCTTCCGCCTCGTAGAATAGTGGAGCATAGGATTGAGTTGGTACTAGGAGCTCATCCACTGGTGAGATAGCTATATCGAATGAGTCTACAGGAGGAGGCAAAATTATGTCATATGATCGAGGAGTATCTCAAAAAAGGACTTATTAGATACAACTATTCACCTTTTACAGCCATAGTGCTTTTGGTTTGCAAAAAGGATGGATCCTTTAGGATGTGTATAGACTATAGAGCATTAAATAAAGTTACAATAAAGCACAGAATGATTGGATGCCTCGCATTAACAATATTCTAGATGCACTATGAGGTGTTGTTGTATATAGTAAAACAGACTTAAAAATTGGTTATCATCATATCAGAATTAAAGATGATGATGTACATAAAACAATTTTTCATACCAGATCTGGTCATTATGAGTATCTTGTAATGCCTTTTGGCATAACTAATGCTCTAGCTACTTTTATGATGCTCATGAAGTATATTTTTCATCCTTTTATTGGTCAATTTGTGGTTGATTTTGTAGATGATATGTTGGTTTATAGTAAGAGTTTAAAAGAACATGAATGTCACCTATGCATAGTTTTTCAAATGTTAGATGAGAATACTTTGTACGTCAACCCAGGGAAGACACAACTATATTTATCTAAGGTGGAGTACTTAGGACATATTATTTTCATAGATGGAATTAGAATGGATCCATGGAAAGTTTTTGTGATCCTCAATTGGTCGATTCCATAGAATGAGCACCAGTTGTGATCATTGTTTGGATTATTAGGATTCTATAGGAAATTTGTTGCCAGCTACTCACACATAGCTGAAGTATTTCGATGGCGTGCACCACACTAGACTCTCCTTCTCGAGAGCTCCACGACGATATGCTCAAAGTTGAAAACCGAGCTCCTGTCGCCACACACAGCACTCCGCACACATGTTGTAGAATACGCAGAAAACGCAGTACACAGGGAGCACGAAGACAGACTTCTTAGGTCTTACAAATGCGGTCGAACTTACAGTTTGTGACTGACCAGGCCACTATATGTTTTATTAAAGAACATATACAAAGAAGTGTCCGGTGGCCATTTGGCCTTTCACATGGACACTAACGGTAACAATCTCCCACTAAAGGCCAATATGGCTAGAGTAACTATGGGAGAAAAAAAGAAAGAATGATAAAAAATACCTGAGTGTAAGTATACAAACTATACCTCCCACCTGATGGGCATGTTACACAGTATACAAGTGACTGCGTAAGATCAAGAATCAAGTAACCCCCATCAAGTGACAACAGTGTCGAAAGCTATCCTGTGGTAGAGCTTTAGTCAAAGCATCTGCAGCATTATCTCGAGTGTGAACCTTCTCAAGAATAATGCTCTCAGTGGCTAAGCAATCTCTAATGAAGTGATACCTCACCTCAATGTGCTTGGTCTTTGCATGATAGACCGGATTCTTAGCCAAAGCAATGGCACTCTGACTATCACTGAGCAAGTGAGGTACATGCTGAGGCAAACCCATATCACAAGCAAGACGAGAAAGCCACAATGCTTCCTTACATGCCTCACTTGCTGCAACATACTCTGCTTCTGTGGTGGAAACAGCTGTACATTCTTGAAGACGAGATCTCCAAGAGATAGCACCTCCAACAAAATGAAAAATGTACCCTGATGTAGACTTACGATTGTCTACACAACCAGCATAGTCAGAATCTGTGTAACCAATAATGGATGCTTTCCCTCTACCTAAGCATAGACACTTGTCCTTAGTGCCACTCAGATATCTCAAAATCATTTTGACCGCTTCCCAATGTTTCTTGCCAGGATTAGACATATATCTGCTCACAACTCCCACTGCAAATGCAATGTCTGGTCTCGTAGCTACCATAGCATACATGAGACTACCAACAGCAGACTGATAGGGAATTTTGGTCATGAATTCCTTTTCCTCATCTGATTTGGGGCAGTCATCCTTGCTCAATTTCACATATGTGGGTAAAGGTGTACTCAATGCCTTTCCACCCTGCATATTGAATCGATGAAGTACTTTGGATATGTACTCACTTTGAGACAAGTATATGCATCTTTTACTCCTATCACGAGTAATGCGCATGCCAAGAATATGTTTGGCATCCCCCAAATCCTTCATATCAAATGTCTGACTCAACTTCTTTTTGAGAATTGACAAATCATAAGAGGACTTCCCAGCAATCAACATATCATCGACGTAAAGTATCAAGCATATCAAGCTGCCATCAGAACATCTCTTTGTGTAGAGACAATGATCCTCATTGCTCCGAGAATAGCCTTGGGACTTCATAAAAGCATCAAACTTTTGGTACCATTGTCTAGGAGACTGTTTAAGTCCATACAAGCTCTTCTTGAGCTTACAAACTAGACTTTCCTTGCCAGGAACTACATAACCCTCTGGTTGTTCCATATAGATCTCATCTGTAAGATCTCCATGCAAGAAAGCTGTTTTCACATCCATTTGGACTAGCTCTAAGTCCTCCATTGCAACGAATCCAAGCAACATGCGCAAAGTAGTCATCTTGACCACTGGGGAGAAGATTTCCTCAAAATCAACACCATGTTGTTGCTTAAAACCCTTTGCAACAAGTCGTGCTTTATATTTTGGAGAAGCACTATCTGATGTGAATTTCAGCTTATATACCCATTTACATGGTAAAGCTTTCCTTCCCTTTGGCAAAGGTACTAAGTCCCAAGTACCATTCTTGTGAATAGAATCCAACTCACTCTTCATGGCACGCTCCCACTTGACATGATCCTCTGTCTGCATAGCCTCTTTGTAGCAAGAGGGCTCACCGGCATCTGTTAGCATAACAAAATCTAAACCTGGAACATATCTATCAGGTGGATATGAGACACGTGCAGAACGTCTCAATGGTTGCTGAACAGGAACATGTGCAGACTGATCTGAATGGACATTCTCTTGAACATCCCTATGTGCAGCATTTTTATGCATGCTAACCGGAGGACTAGTATCCTCAAACACCACTCTTCTCACTTCAACCTCCTTAATCGGCTGTTTATGCATCTTAGACTCATTAAAAATGACATCACTACTTCTGATCACTGACCGTGTTTCAGGATCCCATAAGCGATATCCAAATTGTCCTTCTCGACCATATCCAAGAAAAATGCATTTCTTTGACTTATGGTCCAACTTCTGTCTAAGATTCTTGGGTATATGAACATATGCTTCACACCCAAAAACTCGAAGATGATCATAATATGGTGGTTTCCCTGTCCATAACTCTTGTGCCACTTTCAAACCTTTGGCAGTACTAGGTGAAAGGTTAATCACATGAACTGCAGTCAATACTGCTTCTGCCCAAAAACCTTGTGAGAGGTTTGCATGATGCAACATAGAGACTACTCTATCTTGAATAGTTCTATTCATCCTCTCAGCTACACCATTCTGTACTGGGGTATAAGGAGCTGTAAACTCTCTACGAATCCCTCTACACTGACAGAAAAGGCTGAATTCATGTGAGGTATATTCACCCCCATTATCTGAACGTAAAGCCTTAAGCTTAGTTCCTTTTTCAGTCTCAACTGAAGCAAGCCATTTTCTGAAAGTAGGGAATACATCATCCTTCGATTTGATAGGATATACCCAGACTTTTCTAGTAGCATCATCTATGAAAGTAACAAAGTAAAGAGAACCACCTAAGGACCTAGTGGGCATAGGACCACACACATCTGTATGAACAAGATCTAAAGGCTGAATTGAAGAGTCAATGTGCGTTTTATGCACATTTCTGGTTTGCTTTCCATATTGACAATGCTCACAAAATGAAAAATCAGAGAAAGATAACACAGGTAAGTAGCCAGAACGAGAAAGATTTTCCATTCCACTACGAGATATATGGCCCAAACGACCATGCCAAATACAAGCCATAGGCTGTTCAGTAACAGCTAACAAGTGTTCTTTCTGTGATACAAATAAAGGGTAAAGTGAGCCAACTTTCCTTCCTTTTGCAATAACCATATTGCCCTTTGATATACGAAAGGATTGAGCATAGAAGACCACCTTGTAACCAAGGTCATCAAGTTGACCAACTGACATCAAACTGCGTGATAACTGAGGTACATGGCGTACATTATGCATAGTAAATTTTGAACCGTCAATGAACTGCACAACCACATCTCCAATCCCCACAACATCACACTGGTAAGAGTCACCAAGTCTCACGGTACCAAGAGACTTTGCTGCATAATTAGAGAACCATTCTCTATGTGGTGTCACATGGAAAGAAGCACCAGAATCTAGCAGCCAGGTGTGGGAAAGAGAATCAGTCATAAGTGCCTCAGATGGCACAGTACTATCAAGTGTCAACACATCAGCATCATCAGAAATAGCATTAATTTCTTCAATCTTCACAGTCGAAGTAGATGGTGCAGGTAACTGTTTAACATGCCCATCAACATTCTGTCCTTTACCTTTGGCATTCTTTAATGCATAACAGTCTTTCTTCATGTGTCCTTTCTTATGACAATAATGGCATTCAATATCCCTCTTCCTTGATTTACTTCTGCTCTTATTCCGTTGACCATTCTTTTCCTTGTTCTTGCTCCTGCCACGTTGTTGATTCTTTCCTTGGTAAGAATCACGAACATTATATGCATCTCCACTCTGAGTGCCAACCATAGATTTTCTACGAATCTCCTCACTCAAGAGTGCTCCGCATATGTCATCATAGACGAGTTTACCACCTGGTGCACTATTGCTAATAGCTGTGCAAAATGTATCCCATGATGATGGCAGGGTGCATAACAGCAATACTGCTTTCATTTCATTGTCCATATCCATTTTCTGAGCCTGTAACTGGGAGAATATGGCATCAAACTCATTTAGATGAGCAGCAACACTATCTGTGTCCTTCATACGAAGGTCGTATAATTTTCTCATCAGATATACTTTATTTGATGCCGTCTCTTTTTCATATGTATTGCATAACTTCTTCCAAAGCTCCTCTGCACTTTCACAGTCTAATACTGTAAAGTAAACATTATCTGCTAGGTGCAAGCGAATGGTAGACCTGGCCATTTCATCTAACTCATCCCAATCATCTTCATCCATGTCAGCAGGCTTCTTTGAAATCCCATTTACTGGCTTCCATTGCCTTCTTTGAATCAGCATATCTTTAATCTGATTCTTCCATAGAGCAAAGTTTGTGCCATCAAATTTTCGGATCTCAAAATGGTCTTTGCCCTGCAAGTTATAGCTCCTCCTCGGAACGCTAGCACTAGACCCTGATCCACCGGATGTGCCTGAGACCTCTGATGCCATGATCGTAGAGAACTGAATAGAATGATAATGGAGCTAGAAGAGTCCAAACACCAACAAATAAGTGTATCAAGGAGTAAATCGACCACTATATAGTTGACTAAACCAGAAATCTGGAAAAATTTTGCCAGAGTATCCTCTGCAAAATTAGCATATGACCAGTGTCAAAGTATCATAAAACTGCAAGTACTAACATGTCTACCTGCATAGTGAATCACTGACTCCACTGCATATAATCAGTTACCCAATAGAAGCCAACTAGGCTTATCGAGCACCTATGAACAACTATCATACATCTCCTATGGCGAGGCTGGGTAAGTCTTCCACCTGCATCACCGAAGAGACCCCGACATCTGGGTGTCTCCCAGTTAAGAAAACCTCACCACGACCCTCTTTATCAAACGTAAAAGGCTTTATGCAAAGAACGTAACCGCTATATCAATGCCCACATGGACGTACATAAGCGGTATCCACAGAAGCGTACATGGTGTGTATGTGCTCAATATATGCAGTAAAATGACACTGAAAGGCTGAATACACAGCCCAAAAAACTAGCCAATAACACCTGCAAGTGTCTGTCAACTCTGATGTTTTAGGCTTTAAAAACCTGCATAAATTTGCAGCGACTGCTCCCACCAAAACTGAAAACCCCTCGAGAAACCTGTAGTTTTATGAGTGTGGCTGAAAATACAGCCCCAAAGGTTGATATTTATTGTCTGAGAAGTACAAGGAACACTCTTCTTGATGTTCTTGGACCTGTGTGAAGAGAACTACGTACGAAAGTACTCCAAAATGGCTCCAAAAACACCCCAAAATTGCTTCAGAAATAGGCTTTAAAAGCAAAAATGAAGCTTTGAGGGACCAAAACTTGTTCAAGGTAATGCCAACCTTAGTCTTTCCCCTTCTTCAAACACCACAAGAGTGTAGCTTAGTGGCAAGAGATTGCCGCGGTTAAGCGAGCTCTGGGGGGAACAGTACTGGGATGGGTGACCTCCCGGGAAGTACCGGGAACCTCTATATTCCTTGATCGTTGAGGTCCTCCCTCGCGCGCAGCCAACGGTGACTTCGGTGACTCGGATGACAAGGTATGCCAAGGTCTATGCCTTGGTCGCCGCCTTAGTCTGTGACTGACCAGGCCACTATATGTTTTATTAAAGAACATATACAAAGAAGTGTCCGGTGGCCATTTGGCCTTTCACATGGACACTAACGGTAACAATAGCTACACCATTGATGAATTTGTTGTAGAATAATCAAAAGTTTTTATGGAATAGTATGCAACAGAAAGCTTTGGACACATTGAAACAAGGAGTTTCAAGTGCCCCAATTTTCTTAATTGCAGATCCACAAAAACCTTTTGAAATAGAAACCAATGCTAGTGGCATTGGACTTGGTGCAATTTTAATTGAAGATGGCATACGAATAGCTTTTAAAAGTAAGAAACTTTCTTTAGCTTAGAGAAATTGGTCTGCCCATGAATAGGAACTATATGCAATAGTTCATTCTTTGAAAATTTGGAGACACTATTTGTATGGGGCAAGTTTTAAAGGATATATAGATCATCGCACATTGAAGAATTTCTGTTCTCAGCTTGACCTTCACAAGGGACAAGCTAGATGGGCTGAGTTGATGCAATTTCACATGGAAATTCTATATAGAAAAAGCAAAACTAATACAATTGCATATGCATTTTCTCATATTTTGCATTAGACTAGCTTCACAGTTCTAGATAGTGATTTAATTCAAGAGATCAGAGATTCACAAATTGATGATCACTATTGTCAGTCTATCATTAACAAGTTGTCAAAAAATAATGAGGATAAGGCATTTTCTAATTTTCAAGTGGAGCAAGGTTTGCTCAAAAGAAAAGAAACTATTTGTGGGCCTAATTCCCAAGAAGGGAAGCTAAAAAAAGAAGTTATTTTTGAGAACCATGATGACCTTCTGCTTGAAATCTAGGTATTGAGAAAATTAGACATGCCTTTTGATGGCCAAAGATGGTCAGAGATGTAAAAAATTATGTAAATCAGTGTTTTGAATGCCAAGTCAATAAAGTAGAGAGGATCAATCCTCTTTGTTTTCTACAGTCATTAGATTTACCACAATACTATTGGGATGGTATTTCCATGGAGTTCATAATGGGTTTACCTAGGAAACCACAACAAAAGAATGGTATTCTTGTGGTGGTTGATTTTTTGAGCAAAATGGCACACTTCATTCCTACCAAGGAATCAGTGGAAGCTCTGCATGTTGCAAAACTATTTATTCAAAATATTTTTTAACTGCATGTTCTACCTAAATCCATAGTTTCATACAAGGATTCCATGTTTATAGGAATTTTTTGGAAGCACGTGTTTAATAAACTTGTTCAACTCAAGATGAGTAGTGGAGAGCACCCACAGACAGATAGTCAGACCAAAAGAGTTAACTAGATATTAGAAGATATGCTATGGGCATATGTTTTAGAAAAACAAAACAAATTGGGATATGTTCCTCCTATTAGTTGAGTTTGCTTATAACAGTTGCAAGCACAAGACTACTATGCTGGCACCTTTTGAGGTGATTTATGGGTTTTTTCCCCATAATCCAGCTACCATTGGGTTACCATAAATTCCTCGAGATGAGAATTGTGTAGATGATTTAGTTGCTTTAGAAGATAGAGCATCTTAGCCAGATGTTCTGTTTTGAGTTCTTGATAAGAGGGAGCAGAAGTTATGCAAGCACTCTGTACCAGAGTATTTAGTAGCATGGATAAGCCGTCCACTCACAAATGCTATTTGGGAATCAGAAGCTCTGATTCGCAAACACTTTCCTCCTTGATCACTAAGGATAGTGATCTCTAGAAGGGGGAGAGAGTGTTAGATTTATTCAAATCCCATGGTCTACCATTGTTCCACGTACATTTGATCGAGGACCCTAATTAGGTTAAGGACCAGAGCTCGGGGAACCAAGGCCCTGGTACAAGTATATCTCCTCAAAGTGGCCATATGAGGGGTGTTTGGACCTTAGAGAAGACTCTAGATGTGCCAAGGACAAGGGCTATTTAAAGTTCGGATGAGAGTGTTAGGTAGCTAATTGGGATCTTTCAATCATTGCTTCATTAAGGACATCCTCGACACCCCTCCGATCATAGTCTCAGAATCACACAAAAATTGGTGAGCATACTCAGGGCGATTAAGAGTGTGAAATGGCTTTTCTTTCTCATGTCAACTTTTTATGTGAGCTCGTTTCAACCTCCGAATGCACTATTGTTGTGCTTGTGTAGACAATTTTTTCCTTTTGTGCCAAATACATATACAATTTTGGATTCACCAATACAAGTGGCTGGAAGTTTGCTACACTCAATAGAGTTCGACATGGCAATTCTATTCAACTTTTTGAGATACACTCATTTTTCTATATCAAAGTATTTTAGATAGTGGCCATGGATGAAAGCGATGATGTATTATGTATGTTGGCTATTGAGGACAAGTTGGATTGTACCAATTACCCATTATGGGCATATATGGGCAAAAGGACTATGGAATGTTGTGCATGGTGTTGAAAAACAACCTACTACACCTACAAATATAGTTATTGAAGGTGATGTAGATGGTGTTGAAGAGATCTTCGAATTCCTATTTGTGCTACGGTTCGTGTTGCACCAACTCTAGAGAAACTTTGATGGGATGGAAGAGATGCTCACACACATGCATTGATAGCTTTGTCTGTCAAACATGCCATTATCCCTCATATTCACTCGTGCAAAACAAAAAAGGATGATTGGGATACACATACACTTTATACCAGGAAGGAAATGAGACTCATGTTGTCTTTTGACAAAGATCAAAGATATGAAAGAGGAGTTGATTTCTGTAGATGAAGTATTGACACATAATTCACCTGTATAGACTTTTCTTAATGGTCTTCTAGATTCATACCATAGTTTTTCTTCTATTCTTTGGTTGATGATGAAAGGCAATCCAAATGCCTTAACATTTAAGGATTTAGTCTTTGTTTTGTTGCAAGAAGTTCAATCGAGGCAGAACAGGTCCATCATATCAAACTTTCTTAGATAGTCAAAATGGAAAAGGTGAATGGAGCTCATCTATTAGTAAGCAAAAAGTTTTTAATGTTGCACAGTCAAAGAAGGAAGACAAATACGAGAAAAAAATAGAAAGGCAAAAATAGTTTTGCAAATATTATAAATGAAATTATCATATAATAAAGAGTTATCCAAAACTAGCTACAAAAGAGGCAAAGAAAAAGGAGGCCAGAATGGTTGTTGAAGAGGTCTCTACACCTAAAACAGATTCTGATAATCTTGTGTAGAATGAAGAATGGGTGTTTACTTTGGTTTGTAGCTATGATGCATCTTCTCATGAACAGTATATGTACGCAGTAGTTTCATATGTTTGGTACCTTGAGAGTGGGGCAACCAAACATATTACCTCATAGCGTGGTTTCTTCAATTCACTTGAGCTTGCCCCTACCGGGAATACTGTCACATGTGCTAACAACTCCTCTTATTCGATAATGGGAGTTGGTAAGATCATTCTGAATACTGCTGATGGTAGTTCTTTCACATTGTCAGATGCTTTGTTTGTGCCAAGGACCAAGAAAAATTTGTGATCAGTTTTAGCATTAGCCAAGATTGGCTTAGTTGTCAAATTTATTGATGACAGATGTACAATTCATGATCTATGAAATAGCAATGTTATTATTGCTTCTCACATTTTATGTCATGGGTTGTATAAGATCATAGACTATGCAAAATTCTCACACTATCGTAGATGCAAAGCTTTGGCATGTGAATGATTCAACATGTGTAATACGAAATTCTCACACTATCGTAGATGCAAAGCTTTGGCATGCATGCTTTGGTCATCTAAATTTTGCCAGTTTACTATGCCTATAGAAATCATGAATGGTGTCGTTTTTGCCCAAACTTGATGCACCTTGTAAACATGTTTGTGAAGTCTATGTTTTGGAAAAAATGCAACATTCCTCCTTCCCAAAAGATGATTTAGTTTGAGCTACTTTGAAATTGTAGCTTGTTCATGGTGATGTTTGTGGTCCTATGCAAACACCTTCTTTTGGGAACTACCTTTACTTCGTGACTTTTATTGATGATTTTTCCAGGCATTCATGGGTGTATTCATTGAAAGCAATGTCCCAAGTGTTTATGTGCTTCAAAAAAAATCTGGTTTTGGCTTAAAATCTGTTAGCATGTAAAATGGGAACCTTGTGTTCTAATCAAGGGGGGGATACATGTCTTCTGATTTTAATGCATTTATGGCTGAATTTGGGATAAAACATGAGTGTGCAATGTTGTAGACACCTCAAAAAAATGGATTTGTTGAATGAAAGAACATGTCTCTCATGGAGATGGTGAGGTGTATGGTCAAAAGTCAAGCTTTACCACATAGCTTATGGCTTGAGATTGTTATGTGTGTAGCATATGTACTTAATAAATGTCCCACCGAACCACTATAGTCTATCACTCCATATGTGGTTTGGCATGGCTATAAGTCTTCAATTGTCCTTGATTTCCTGCAAGCCAATCATCAACTTGAATCTACTTTGTACCGTCAAGAGCTTTAGTCAACATGTCTGCACATTGCATATCTGTAGAGACATAGGATAGTTGAATATCCTTGCTCATTAGCTTCTCCCTTACATAATGGTAGTGGAATTCAATATGCTTGGTTCTAGCATGGTATACCAGATTAGCTGCTAGATGTAGTGAGCTTGTGTTGTCACAAAAAATGTGAGGTGTTGAAGAATGAAGTCCAAGATCTGTGTACAAAGACTTTAACCACATGATTTCTTGAGTTGCATTAGCCAAACCTCTATATTCGGCTTCAATAGAAGATAATGCCATGGTTGGTTGCTTTTTGGATGACCAAGAAATGATTTTTGAACCTGCAAATGATATATACCCGGATGTGCTTCTTCTATCATCTCTAGATCCGACCCAATCGGCATCTGAGTAGACCTTTAGCTCAATATCTGAAGTAAATGAATAAAACAAACCTTCATTCATGGTCCCCTTAGGTACTTGAGGACTCTCTTGGCCGCTTCCATATGTGGTCTTCTCGGCTTATGCATAAATTGACTCAATATGCTAACACTATAGCATATATCCACCCTTGTGAGTGTTGCATAGTTCAAACTTCCAACCAAGCTTTGATAGCTTGTGATGTCTTCAATTGGATCTCCTTCATAAGCACTAAGCTTATGATTTTGCTCCATAGGTGTACCTGCACACTTGGTATTTTCCATCTTGAACTTGACGAGCATGTCATGCACATACTTCCTTTGTGTGATGTATATACCTGGATCTGTGTAGATCAACTCCAATCCAAGAAAATAAGTGAGTGGTCCAAGGTCACTTATTTTGAACTCCTCCTTCATATGGAAGCTTCACTTTCCTGTCATCATCAAACCATGATTTTTTTTCATCAAAAATTACATCTCTACTCATAGAAAATCCTTTATTGGTTGGATTGTACAATCTATATCCTTTTTGGTTTTGATCATAACCAATAAATACGCACTTCTCTGCCTTGGGATCCAATTTCCCTCTTACTTGAGAAGGAATGTGAGCATAGGCTAAGCATCCAAAGATTTTACAATGCTCTAGACTAGGTCTTCGTCCATTCCATACTTTGACATAGCCTCTACCCATAGGTAGTTTGGCAATCCCTTTTCGTTGAGCATGGACCTTGCAGCTTCGACAATAGCTCTGTTCCTCCTCTCTGCTACACCATTGAGTTCGGGTGTATACCTTGTAGTGACTTCCCTTTTAATGCCTCTTTCATGCAAGAAGGCATCAAATTCAGAAGAGAAGTATTCTCCTCCACCATCTGATCTGAGTCGTTTCAAAGTCCTACCTGTTTGGTTTTCAACAAGAGCAATATACTTCTTAAAGCAATTAAACACTTCATCCTTATGCTTCATGAAAAATAGAATGGTCCACCTACTACAATTATCTATGAAAGACACATAATATCTTGAGCCTGATATAGATGGCTCCTTACTTGGACCCCACACATCCGTGTGCACTAGATCCAAAGGATTTTGATACATATATCCTTTCTTATTGAAAGGTTGTCTATGAGCCTTGCCGAGTTGACAAGCTTCACACTAATAAATCATGTGTTGCCTTGTGATATTAGGCAAACCAAGTACACTTTGGTCCCTGCAACTTTGTTTGAGTGTCCTCTCACCAATGTGAGCAAGCCTTTTGTGCCATATCTCCAACTCTGTAAGAGTTTGAGATCCATAGCTAAACAAAGCTATGTTCTTTGTATCTTCCACTTCAAAAGTGAAAAGCTTTCCTATCTTTTCTCCTTTGGCAATCCTTCTAAAGCCTTGCCTTGGGTCTTCAACATATGCTCCAAATCGGTTGAATCTAACCTACAATCCTTTTTCAACAATCTGTCCAACACTTATTAAATTTTTGGTAATTGTAGGGACATACAAGACTTTGCTTAAGAGGTTCATATTCCCATCTGATGTCTTCACATTACCTATCTTCTCCACTAAGTGCTTTGTGTCATCTCCTGTCTGCACTTCATGCTTGTTATGAGGATTGTTGAAGAATCACTCACAAATTTGACATACATACAGATATAAAGACGAAGAAAGACAAAGAGAAGCAGAAACAAAGTCAGTCAGAGAATCAAGCCTTAGTGAAGGGATAAATTCACGCCTGTAATATACAGCGTAGAAACTTCCAGAATTATGAGTTTTTGAATCTTGGATCAAAATGTATATAAGAGAGAGCATAGAACCGGAAGAAGAGAGATGAAAAGAGAAGAGGTGAGAAGAGCGCATATAGAGAAAGAAGAAGACGCCAGAGATCGCGTATGTAGAGATGAATAATAGAACCTGAATTTGTCGGGTATTCATCTGAGAGAGATGGTAAGGAATAATTACTTAGAGTAGGAGAGTTTTCCATAGCTATGAGCAAAGTGAGGCCAAGCTATTTTTTACACATCTTCTCTAATAGAAAACGCATGTTCATGTGGAAGATTGAGCGCATTCTTCGTATGTGAAGAAATCTAAGTAATTTCATGTTACTGTGAAAGTTAGTTAACAGTTACAGTTTTCTCAGTAAACATTTTCCGGTACTTCTGAGAGTTAGATCTCATAACACAATGTAAAGATTTTCATGAGTGATAGCTCATCTTGAAGCTAGGAGTCTCAACTATAAGTTGATCAAAAGAGTTTTGTGAAACGGGACAAGTACACAGTACAAAGTCTGACCGTAAAAATGCATCCTGAACTGGTGAAGTTTTTCCTTAAACTTCAGAAAGAGTTCATTTACTGAAGGAAGCTCAGGTATTACTTCTTTACTTCACCAACAATTATTTGAAGTAATTACAAACAGAATTGCAGTTGATTACGGTAAGATTCGGATAAGTTTACGGTGACAGTCCGGTAACAGTCTGGTGGAATTCGGGTGAAGTTCCGGTGGTATTTTGGTGAGTTTCAAAACACAGTTTTGACACAGTTAAGTGACGGAAAGATTATTTAACTGTAAGCAAACACAGTAGTGTAAAGTCTGAAGTAAATCAAATCAGAATTGAAGCCTGAAGAAGAGGTGAAGTTTTCGGTAAAGTGAATTTTTTGGTTTCCACTAAATACAGTTATAAAGTTTTTCAGCTTCAGAAAGTTTGCTAAGCTACTGATGATTATAGAGGTGTTCTAATATCCCTACTGCACGAATGGCTTTGAAATGGGGGTAAAACTCCGGTGCACCTGGTGGAAATGTCTCTTGGTTGCTGAAATTCACTGTTCTATGCTCCGAAGTCGATTTGCACTGTTAATAGTGCATGCAGGCTACGATGCAAAAAACCAAAACTTGAGAAGGAGCTCAACCTACTCTGATACCATTGTGGGGTGTGTGTAGAAGTGCGAGAGACACATGAGAAGCACACACAAGGAGCACAAACACAGCAAAACACACGGAGAAGATGATGGCTGGAATAGCTCTCTCTATTGACGTTGAACTGAACTGAAGTAAGAGGTGAATAGTATCCCTAAGTACAAAGTACCACCACATATGGGTGAATCATGTATGCGGTAACATGGGGAAAAAACCTCTAGCCAGCACTAGAGTAAAATGTGCCCATGTATAGGGAAAAGGTTCACATCAAAGCTACTTGAGGAACACATCAGTGTAACAGTTTTATCTCAAGGGGTTATCACTATTGCTAGATTTAGATGCTTTTTCTAACTCTAACTAGGCTCATTGCTATGACACTCATGTCTCCACTGGTAGAGTTTCCTTCATGCTTGGCAGCTCATGCATATCTTGGTTGAGAAAGAAGCAACCTACTGTGGCCACTTCTAGTTTTGAGGCTAAGTATAGGGCACCTTTTAGAGCGACTGTTGAGTGTGTGGCTCATATGCATTTTGGCTGGTTTGGGTGTCGATCAATCTTCTGCCACCACCATCTTCACTGATAGTCAGAGTGCATTGGCAATTGCAAGGAACCTTATGTTCCATGCTCGCACAAAGCACATTGAGGTGCATTATCATTATGTCAAGGAGAGGTTCTCTATTGGGGAGATCAGTTTGGCATATGTTCCCACATAGGATAACATTGCATATCTTTTCACAAAGGCTCTACCTCAAGAAAAAATTGAAGTTTTTTACAAAGCTTTAGGCTTACTTCCTTTTGTAGATTGATCTCTTTCTATATATCTTGGTCATTCCTTATACATGAGTGCTAGGTTCTTGTTCACTGCATCATTCCCAAGGGGGATTTGTTGATATAATTTGGTATTGATGTGTGCGAACTCACTTAAGTCCATTGAAGCACTTTTTTACCTCTTTAGGAGGTTTGTTCCCTCGGCTTTTATATATGCCTATAACCCTAATGGGTCACTTATCTATGTACATTCACTTGGTAATACATTCAGTGAAGGATTTCGATGGCGATGCACCACAGTGCGCTCTCCTTCTCGAAAGCTCCACGATGATATGCTCGCAGTAGAAAACCGAGCTCCTGAGGCTGCACATAGTACTCTGCACAGAGGCTATGGAATATGCAGAAAACACAATGCACAGGAAGCACGAAGACAGACTTCTTAGGTCTTACAAATGCGGCCGAACTTACAGTCTATGACTGACCAAGCCACTATATGTTTTATTAAAGAACATATACAAAGAAGTGTTCGGTGGCCATTTGGCCTTTCACATGGACACTAACGGTAACAATCTCCCACTAAAGGCCAATATGGCCAGAGTAACTATGGGAGAAAAAATAAAGAAGGATAAAGAATACCTGAGTGTAAGTATACAAACTATACCTCCCACCTGATGGGCATGTTACACAGTATACAAGTGACTGCGTAAGATCAAGAATCAAGTAACCCCCATCAAGTGACAACAATTTCGAAAGCTATCCTGTGGTAGAGCTTTAGTCAAAGCATCTGCAGCATTATCTCGAGTGTGAACCTTCTCAAGAATAATGCTCTCAGTGGCTAAGCAATCTCTAATGAAGTGATACCTCACCTCAATGTGCTTGGTCTTTGCATGATAGACCGGATTCTTAGCCAAAGCAATGGCACTCTGACTATCACTGAGCAAGTGAGGTACATGCTGAGGTAAACCCATATCACAAGCAAGACGAGAAAGCCACAATGCTTCCTTACATGCCTCACTTGTTGCAACATACTCTACTTCTGTGGTGGAAACAGCTATACATTCTTGAAGACGAGATCTCCAAGAGATAGCACCTCCAACAAAATGAAAAATGTACCCTGATGTAGACTTACGATTGTCTACACAACCAACATAGTCAGAATCTGTGTAACCAATAATGGATGCTTTCCCTCTACTTAAGCATAGACACTTGTCCTTAGTGCCATTCAGATATCTCAAAATCATTTTGACCGCTTCCCAATGTTTCTTGCCAGGATTAGACATATATCTGCTCACAACTCCCACTACAAATGCAATGTCTGGTCTCGTAGCTACCATAGCATACATGAGACTACCAACAGCAGACTGATAGGGAATTTTGGTCATGAATTCCTTTTCCTCATCTGATTTGGGGCAGTCATCCTTGCTCAATTTCACATATGTGGGTAAAGGTGTACTCAATGCATTTCCACCCTGCATATTGCATCGGTGAAGTACTTTGGATATGTACTCACTTTGAGACAAGTATATGCATCTTTTACTCCTATCATGAGTAATGCGCATGCCAAGAATATGTTTGGCATCCCCCAAATCCTTCATATCAAATGTCTGACTCAACTTCTTTTTGAGAAGTGACAAATCATAAGAGGACTTCCCAGCAATCAACATATCATCGATGTAAAGTATCAAGCATATCAAGCTGCCATCAGAACATCTCTTTGTGTAGAGACAATGATCCTCATTGCTCCGAGAATAGCCTTGGGACTTCATAAAAGCATCAAACTTTTGGTACCATTGTCTAGGAGACTGTTTAAGTCCATACAAGCTCTTCTTGAGCTTACAAACTAGACTTTCCTTGCCAGGAACTACATAACCCTCTGGTTGTTCCATATAGATCTCATGTGTAAGATCTCTAGGCAAGAAAGTTGTTTTCACATCCATTTGGACTAGCTCTAAGTCCTCCATTGCAACGAATCCAAGCAACATGCGCAAAGTAGTCATCTTGACCACTAGAGAGAAGATTTCCTCAAAATCAACACCATGTTGTTGCTTAAAACCCTTTGCAACAAGTTGTGCTTTATATTTTGGAGAAGCACTATCTGATGTGAATTTCAGCTTATATACCCATTTACATGGTAAAGCTTTCCTGCCCTTTGGCAAAGGTACTAAGTCCCAAGTACCATTCTTGTGAATAGAATCCAACTCACTCTTCATGGCACGCTCCCACTTGACATGATCCTCTATCTGCATAGCCTCTTTGTAGCAAGAAGGCTCGCCGGCATCTGTTAGCATAACAAAATCTAAACCTCGAACATATCTATCAGGTGGATATGAGACACGTGTAGAACGTCTCAATGGTTGCTGAACAGGAACATGTGCAGACAGATCTGAATGGACATTCTCTTGAACATCCCTATGTGCAGCATTTTTATGCATGCTAACCGGAGGACTAGTATCCTCAAACACCACTCTTCTCACTTCAACCTCCTTAATGGGCTGTTTATGCATCTTAGACTCATTAAAAATGACATCACTACTTCTGATCACTGACCGTGTTTTAGGATCCCATAAGCGATATCCAAATTGTCCTTCTCGACCATATCCAAGAAAAATGCATTTCTTTGACTTATGGTCCAACTTTTGTCTAAGATTCTTGGGTATATGAACATATGCTTCACACCCAAAAACTCGAAGATGATCATAATATGGTGGTTTCCCTGTCCATAACTCTTGTGCCACTTTCAGACCTTTGGCAGTACTAGGTGAAAGGTTAATCACATGAACTGCAGTCAATATTGCTTCTGCCCAAAAACCTTGTGAGAGGTTTGCATGATGCAACGTAGAGACTACTCTATCTTGAATAGTTCTATTCATCCTCTCAGCTACACCATTCTGTACTGGGGTATAAGGAGTTGACAGAAAAGGCTGAATTCATGTGAGGTATACTCACCCCCATTATCTAAACGTAAAGCCTTAAGCTTAGTTCCTTTTTCAGTCTCAACTGAAGCAAACCATTTTCTGAAAGTAGAGAATACATCATCCTTTGATTTGATAGGATATACCCAGACTTTTCTAGTAGCATCATCTATGAAAGTGACAAAGTAAAGAGAACCACCTAAGGACCTAGTGGGCATAGGACCACACACATCTGTATGAACGAGATCTAAAGGCTGAATTGAAGAGTCAATATGCGTTCTATGCACATTTCTGGTTTGCTTTCCATATTGACAATGCTCACAAAATGAAAAATCAGAGAAAGATAACACAGGTAAGTAGCCAGAACGAGAAAGATTTTCCATTCCACTACGAGATATATGGCCCAAATGACCATGCCAAATACAAGCCATAGGCTGTTCAGTAACAACTAACAAGTGTTCTTTCTGTGATACAAATAAAGGATAAAGTGAGCCAACTTTGCTTCCTTTTGCAATAACCATATTGCCCTTTGATATACGAAAGGACTAAGCATAGAAGACCACCTTGTAACCAAGGTCATCAAGTTGACCAACTGACATCAAACTGCGTGATAACTGAGGTACATGGTGTACATTATGCATAGTAAATTTTGAACCATCAATGAACTGCACAACCACATCTCCAATCCCCACAACATCACACTAGAAAGAGTCACCAAGTCTCACGGTACCAAGAGACTTTGCTGCATAATTAGAGAATCGTTCTCTATGTGGTGTCACATGGAAAGAAGCACTTGAATCTAGCAACCAGGTGTGGGAAAGAGAATCAGCCATAAGTGCCTCAGGTGGCACAGTACTATCAAGTGTCAACACATCAGCATCATCAAAAATAGCATTAATTTCTTCAATCTTCACAGTCGAAGTAGATGGTGCAGGTAACTGTTTCACATGCCCATCAACATTATGTCCTTTACCTTTAGCATTCTTTAATGCATAACAGTCTTTCTTCATGTGTCCTTTCTTATGACAATAATGGCATTCGATATCCCTCTTCCTTGATTTACTTCTACTCTTATTCCGTTGACCATTCTTTTCCTTGTTCTTGCTCCTGCCACATTGTTGATTCTTTCCTTGGTAAGAATCACGAACATTATATGCATCTCCACTCTGAGTGCCAACCATAGATTTTCTACGAATCTCCTCACTTAAGAGTGCTCCACATATGTCATCATAGACGAGTTTACCACCAGGTGCACTGTTGCTAATAGCTGTGCAAAACGTATCCTATGATGATGCCAAGGTGCATAACAGCAATACTGCTTTCATTTCATTATCCATATCCATTTTCTGAGCCTGTAACTAGGAGAATATAGCATCAAACTCATTTAGATGAGCAGCAACACTATCTGTGTCCTTAATACGAAGGTCATATAATTTTCTCATCAGATACACGTTATTTGATGCCGTCTCTTTTTCATATGTATTGCATAACTTCTTCCAAAGCTCCTCTGCACTTTCACAGTCTAATACTGTAAAGTAAACATTATCTGCCAGGTGCAAGCGAATGGTAGACCTGGCCATTTCATCTAACTCATCCCAATCATCTTCATCCATGTCAGCAGGCTTCTTTGAAATCCCATTTACTGGCTTCCATTGCCTCCTTTGAATCAGCACATCTTTAATCTGATTCTTCCATAGAGCAAAGTTTGTGCCATCAAATTTTTGGATCTCAAAATGGTCTTTGCCTTGCAATTTATAGCTCCTCCTCGGAACATTAGCACTAGACCCTGATCCACCGGATGTGCCTGAGACCTCTTATGCCATGATCGTAGAGAACTGAATAGAATGATAATGGAGCTAGAAGAGTCCAAACACCAACAAATAATTGTATCAAGGAGTAAATCGACCATTGTATAGTTGACTAAACCAGAAATCTGGAAAAATTTTGCCAGAGTATCCTCTGCAAAATTAGCATATGACCAATGTCAAAGTATCATAAAAGTGCAAGTACTGACATGTCTACCTGCATAGTGAATCACTGACTCCACTGCATATAATCAGTTACCCGATAGAACCCAACTATGTCATGAGGAAGGAGATAAGGAAGAGAGCTCACACACACACTCTCAAGGAGAAGCACACACACAGATTGAGGCAAGGAAGAATGATCTTCTTCTTCTTCTTCTATTACATAAAAGGAATGTACAAGAATGACCTAAAAACAAGAATACAACAAGTGCAATATATAAAGACCAGTACATAAGGAAAAACCTAATGTCCGCGAATGAGTGAGCTAGCAAAAAACAAATGTGCCATCACTCTCGGTAGATAAATCTAATAAAGCTCAATGAAATATCCCTGACATATACCGGTGTGACCACTATACATGTCAGAGAAACGAAAAAACTGGTATGTGTCATCCTTGATCATCACATGTTGAGCTTGATATCTCAACAAACTAGGCTTATCGAGCACCTATGAACAACTATCATACATCTCCTATGGCAAGGCTGGGTAAGTCTTCCACCTGCATCACCGAAGAGACCCCGACATCTGGGTGTCTCCCAGTTAAGAAAACCTCACCATGACCCTCTTTATCAAACGTAAAAGGCTTTATGCAAAGAACGTAACCGCTATATCAATGACCACATGGACGTACATAAGTGGTATCCACAGAAGCGTACATGGTGTGTATGTGCTCAATATATGCAGTAAAATGACACTAAAAGGCTGAATACACAACCCAAAAACTAGCCAATAGCACCTACAAGTGTCTGTCAACTCTGATGTTTTAGGCTTTAAAAGCTGCATAAATTTGCAGCGATTGCTCCCACGAAAACTGAAAACCCCTCGAGAAACCTGTAGTTTTACGAGTGTGGCTGAAAATACAGCCCCAAAGGTTGATATTTATTGTCTGAGAAGGACAAAGAACACTCTTCTTGATGTTCTTGGACCTGTGCGAAGAGAACTATGTGCGAAAGTACTCCAAAATGGCTCCAAAAACACCCCAAAGTTGCTTCAGAAATAGGCTTTGAAAGCAAAAATGAAGCTTTGAGGCACCAAAACTTGTTCAAGGTAATGTCAACCTTAGTCTTTCCCCTTCTTCAAACACCACAAGAGTGTAGCTTAGTGGCAAGAGATTGCCACGGTTAAGTGAGCTCTGGGGGGGAACAGTACTGGGATGGGTGACCTCCCGGAAAGTACCGGGAACCTCTATATTCCTTGATCGTTGAGGTCCTCCCTCGCGCGCAGCCAACGGCGCCAATGGTGACTTCGGTAGGGGGGGGGAGCACGAAGACAGACTTCTTAGGTCGTACAAATGCGGTCGAACTTACAGTCTGTGACTGACCAAGCCACTATATGTTTTTATTAAATAACATATACAAAGAAGTGTCCGGTGGCCATTTGGCTTTTGTAGAGGGAGAATCAAGCAAAAAGAAAAGAAGAAGAAAATCAAAGTCCAAAACTGCTCAATAAAGATCGAAAGAACCACTTGCTGCAAGAAGCCCCGCAGGGGCACATACACCAAGGAAAAGCACGCAGGTGGAGGGAGGAACCAGGGCCAACAAGTATCCATGAAGAAGGGCAAGAAGATATCAGGCGGTTCCAGATCCACAAGAGGGTGCTTCAACCTCTTGATCACAGAAGGTTCAGATCAAGGTTGAAGAGCTACATCCTCATATGTCTACTAATGGCGTGCGTGGCAACTAGAATTAATAGGCAAACCAAATGCATCAGGCCTAGAGGATGTCAAGACAAATACCGAACAGGGCCTTTAAAACATAATGCCAGTCTAACCAGTAGGCAGAACTGACCAAGGGATGCATGCGATGATAGAGACAAACAAGAAGTAAAGCCTGTCAAGGGACGACAGAGACAAAGAGGGGGAGAGTGTTGCAGAGCAAAGGAGTAAAAGAGAAGAGCCCCAAAATTTTCGAATTAGTGGGCATATTTTTCTTCTTCAAAGTCCTAGAGAATTCCCTCAAGCCATGTAAATGCACTAGAGGAGTCCTCTAGTTGCATAATCCCAATTTGTTGTAAAATATCCCTTGTAAATTAGTAGGAAATTCACCTTTTTTGTAATAAAGTGCCGGTATCTTGTGTGAAAGGACCAAACTTAGGGCACATGTATATAAGTCACTTTGTGACTCTTTGTAAGGACTTTTTGCCATTGCGAAGCAGGAGCTCTCCAAAATTTCGAATTTGCCTCTTTCTTGCAGATTTCTATCTTCTCTTTGATCTTGTATGTGTGTGTAATGCTTAAAATGTGTGTGTAGGACTGTTATCTACCCCTTCCCACTGTTTTTGAGCTACTGTAGTGCATGTGTGAGCTTGTTGGAGTTGTGGCTTGAGTGTGGGTGTTTCCCACCATTTACTATTTTGGTCATAACTTGAAGCAGAGTTGTCAGAATTGAGTGAAACCACTTTCAATAGATGCGTCTTGTCGAGAGCTTCGAAAGGAGTACCCTATTGACTATATTTGGAGTTCGGAGCTGGGAGAAATCCTTGATTTACTGAAAACTGTTGTAGGAGGTATCGCGACAGACACTTTCAGTCTCTCAGTGTGTTTAAGAGGTGGATTAACTTTTTCTCACATATTTCAATCTACCCACTTCATATTCCATCATGTGTGCACATGTCTTCATACACTTGGTTAGGTCGTTCGATCGGATTGACATTTAAATGTGTGTTAATTTCCCACTATACGCACTTGTGTTGCAAATGAGGTATAGTCTCTTTGACACAAGTCCTTGAGTCTTCTTGACTTAGGTACACACGTTTTTGGCACCGTTGCCGGGGAACACTCAGCCAAGGTGCCTTCGTGATGGTTATAGATTGAGTGTGATAGAATCGTACTTGTAGAAGTGAATTCATCCCGTGGCAAGTAGTCAATCACTTCAGCACTTGTTACTTCACATCCCGGAGGTGTGTGTAATAGGTTTTAGGTTTAGGGTTAGTAGGAAGGGAGAGAAGGAGGAGTTAGGGTTAGGTTAGATGGAGAGGAGAAGTGAAGAGAGGTGAAGTAGGAGTAGGCCAAGACCACCAAAAAAATCCCAAAAATCACCTAAAATTAGCAAGGTTCAAATTCTGTCAAAAAAGTATAAAAACCAAAAAAATTGACTCATTTAACACTTCATGGTGTTCTGGTATCGCCCGAGAGCAGCGACCGGTATCGTGCGCATAATATCGTGCAGATCAGGCCTTCCAAGCTAGTTTTGGAGCTCAAGCTACAAGCAAGACAATACAAAGGTAAGGTTCCACAAAGATTATCTGCTAAAATCACAATAAAAATGCACAAACAAGTGATTAAAAGCATGCGCGGTATCGCGGGGGAGAAACCAGTGGTTATTGTAATTTCTTTGTGAGGGACAGGGGCCTAGGAGTGAAGAGGAGTGTGAGAAGAGCAAGGAGGTGCAAAATTTTTTGAAATCTTAGGCTTTTTGGCTTGAGTATCGCGATCGATTGAGTTTTGGTATCGCGATACCAAAATTCCCTTGTATCGCGATACTCGTCGAGAGATCGTATCGCCGGGTTCCACTCTTGGTAACGTGATACCATTGTGGTATCGTGTCGCCAGGTTGGTATCGCGATCGCGCATTGCCTCAAGGTATCGTATCGGCACATATCGAGGTATCGTATCGTCCGCTTGCCTGAGTAGTATCGCGATACCATCTTCAGTATCGTATCGCTTGGTTCTCCGGTATCATATCGCGAGGACCTGGGTATCGTATCGTCCCATTTCCTAGTGTAGTATCGCGATACCAAACCTGGTGTTGTATCGTGCAAGTGGTGGTATCATATCGCCACTTGTCCGGGTATCGTATCATCTCCTCGTTGAGAATCGTGTTGCGATACCAAACTAATATCGTATCGGCATACGTTTTAGTATCGTATCGCTTGAGCAAACTGGTATCGTATCGTAGGACTTCCAGTATCGTATCGTGTAAAAAGGTTGGTATCGTGTCATGACCAAAAGTAGTATCGTATCGTAGCAAGTGCTCGGGTATCGTATCGTGAGGATTGTTGGTATCGTATCATGGCAATAGTCCACTATCGTATCGCCTGCTGCTCATAGTATCGTATCGTTAAACACCAAGTATCGTATCGTGGCCATTGTGGTATCGCTCAGTGCAATATCGTCTGGAAGTGGTATTGACCAGAGTGTTTGAAGCACTTTGTCAGGTAACTAGAGGCATTGGAAGAGCTACTCAAGGAGTGTCTCTAATACTTAGAGAGACTTAGGAGGGTGAATGAACTTGAGGTCAGGAAGAGTGCTAAGTAGCCGAAGAAGTGTCATATCCTCAGTGGGAAGTGCTGCCCAGGTTAGTCACCACTCCGCCTACTCAGAGACCTCTAGTGATTCCGAGGAGGAAATACCCATGGCTTTGGAAGACATGCAGGGTCCAACACCAAATAGAAATTTCATGTCTACTGTTGAGGGAGATTACCATACTTCCTTACAGTATGTGTCTACCAATGCCCAGGAGATCCCCATCTACCTGGATGGCTTAAATAGATCTGTGGCCAGGATGGTAACTTCCATGAATGCCACGATCGTACCCCGACTTGCTGTCAAGTACGAGGGAGGAGCGTATGTAGACAAAATTGGTCATATCTACATTATGACTGAATTTCTTGAGAGGATCAATGAAAGGGGGGAGTTAGTGGACCCAGAAAACTCCGGAAGAACACACCCTGAAGAGTTAGTGACCACCCATAGGGGCAGGTCCCAAGTATCACGAGTCTTGAGAGGAGATTTGATACCTCAAGACGACTACTTATTGGAAGTCTATATGATCCATGGATCAGACTTATTGCTTCAAACAGACTTACCTGCTCTAGGAAGAGAAGAAAGCCCCATGACATTTTATGAGCTAAAAGACCTAGATGATGAAACTAGACTCACATACTTGGACAAAGATCAAAGGAGATATTGGCCCGTGAGTGCCTTAGACAGGGCTCGGCTGAGATACATGGGTGTGCCTGTATTTCCTCAGAGAGATCAGGCAACTACTTCACAAAATCCTTTTGGAAATCAACAAGAGACGGAACATACCACATCAGGACAGACTAGCCAACGAAGTGTGCCCAACCGTACTCACGTACAATTTGCAACTCCAGGAGTGCAAACACACAATCAGGGCCACGCAGGGGTAGGTAATCAGTGCCGACCACCAGTAAGACCACGACCACCGATAGGAGGACAGCTTGGAATACCTCCAATAAGACCAGTTGTCCCAGTCTTCCCTATAATGCCCAGACCGCCTAAACCAATGAGAAGACTAAGACCTATCCAAGTGGCTAAGTGTGTAAGAAATCATTATGATGGATTGGGGGAACCCTACGATCACATTGCAGAATTTAAACAAGTTCTAAGGGTAGAGCAAGTAGATGACTTCTTTGTGCAGTATGAGTCTTTTGGACTCACCCTCACAGGGATGGCTCTAACTTGGTTCCAACCCTTAGATCCCAATCAATTTGGAAACATGGAACAATTCTTTCAAGAATTCATTGGGGAATTCACAAAGAGAGGGATTAAACACAATTCTGCGTCTTTAATCCACAACTTTAAACAAAACCCTAATGAAACTGTGAAGACCGCGGCCAGAAGATTCAATCAGTATGTGGATAGATGCCCAATAGCTGAGAGACCCACTCAACAAAAAATGATTTCATTGTTTTTTGATGGACTCACAAATGAAACTCTAAGAACGCTAGTGTATGTGAAGAGGTTACAAACTTTGAGTGAGTGCCTTCAAGAGTGCATTGATTTGGAAGATAACCTAGCCGAGGACCTCAAAAGTACACCCAGCCTCACTAAATCAGAAGATTCAAGGAGCACCATCACATCCAACTCCAGTAACATGGAAGAATTAGCGGAGCTATTAGCAAAGAAACTAGGAGTTCAGGGGCAAAGAGCTTACCAACACCCAGCTCCAAGAGTGCCTATGCTACGGAGATGTAGCTTATGTGGAGGAGATCACCCCACACACTTGTGTGTGCGAGGAGGGACTGGTGCACAACCTATGTATCCATACATCAGGCAGCACCAACAAGGGACTTCTTTGTACTGCCACATAGAGCAAAAATACACCAACCACACTACTGAGAACTGTCCTTTTAACCAGCAAGCACGTCCTTTCCAACCACCGTAGTATCGACCATATGGATACCCACCTAGAGAGCCAGGCAGAGAGATACCAAGATACCATCCCTATCCAACACCAGCAGGAGCACCAAAGCCTTATGAACCGGCACCATATCCACCACCACAACCAGTGCTAGGACCCCAATTGTCGCAACCTCAACAAGTAGTACCGGTGAAGTATGCTCAACCGGAAGAAAACTTGGAGAGAGCCATAGTACCAACATCTACAATGACCAACGTAGAATCAACAAACCCTGGATATGAACCGTCACCAGGAGATTACCACCCATACGAAGCCAACATGTTAGAATATGAATCTGCATATGATGTGGCTTATTATGGATATGAAGGCTATGATCAGACTTATGGAGCAGAGACGGCCACCTTAATGTATACGGCTCCTAAAGCACAACCAACCATGAGACCACCCATTAGACCACCTATGCAGAGAGGACCATGCTATAGATGCGGAGGAGACCATTTCATTAGAGAGTGCCCTCGACCTTATAACCCACCACCACCAAGGATTTGGGAAGGATATTGTAGTGATTGCGGAAAGGAACATCTTTTCAGAGACTGCCCCAAGAATCCGACAAAAACCCAAGATACTACACCAATCAACGTGATTGAGGTCATAGAAGGATCTGGAAGTGATAAGGAGTACACTGTGCCGCTAAAGGCCATTACTAGAGCCCAAACGAAGCAACAAAAAGGAAAACAACCAGAAGAGGAACAAGAGAGCAATAAAACGGTAAGCCCTAAAATTCAGGTAGTCGAGGATTCTGAGGACCCACGTGAGAATTCCCAGAACACAAAAGTACAAAAATGGAAGGAAAGACGAGAAAAACTCAAAGATAAATGGGCAAGAAATAAGAGTCAAGACAGTAAGAAGCAAACCAAAAACTTGAATGAGCATAAAGAACAAAGGACTCGGAAGGAGATTCCTGAGCCACCACGTACTCAAGAGGTAGAGAAGCCAGGATCAATTATAGCTGACCCAAAGCTAGACGACTTAGACATGTGGTTGAAAGCTTACCAAGCTAGAATCAAAATGGGCCCAAATATAGAGCAGCATGAAAAACTCTACCCTCAAGGGGAATTAGAAAAGGAAAGACTGGCGATATGCAGAAAGCTGATAGAGATAGCACAAGCAACCCTAGAAAAGACTATCCCAATTCTACCAGAGACAAGGATTGCACATAGTCTACACGAAGAATGCATCAAATCCAAGGATAAGGAACCTAGAAAGGAAGGTGACCAAGGTGAACG
The DNA here is from genome assembly GCA_020310875.1 of Ceratopteris richardii. NCBI lineage: Eukaryota > Viridiplantae > Streptophyta > Polypodiopsida > Polypodiales > Pteridaceae > Ceratopteris > Ceratopteris richardii. Next base: position 84,584,831 of record CM035423.1, on the reverse strand, counting down.
AATAAAAGCACAAGATGAACCTCTGTCAATAATACCAGATCTAGAGGCAGATTGGCCAAAAGACTTATGGAATAGAATCCGAGAAGAGCAATGGAAGAAGAATGGAGTCAGTCCGCCTCCTTTTGATGAAATAGATGTGGAAGATTGTCAACCCCATCCCAACCTGGAGGAAGTATATGAGGAAGTATCAAGACTCGATAGAGGTAGAGAGGAAACCCTAAGCATTTCAACATTGCCTAATTACATGGGAGAATACGAAAGGGAGTCTATAATAATATGAGCACCCACAGTACATGGGAAGGGAAAAGGAAACTCAGAAGAGAGTTCACACAATCTAACAGAACTAAAGAAAACAAAAGTGCAATGCAAATTGACGGTGGAAGAGTTACTTCAACTTAAGCCACAATTATGGAGGCAATTAGCAAACCAATTAGAACCACAACCAGAGAAAGGAGAAACAAAAGGAAAGGGAAAAGAAAACAACTCTACAATACAAATCCCAGTTGATAAAGTGGGAGAGTTTAGTGAAGGAGACGAAGGTAATACGTGTCTACCTGTCACCCACAATGGGTACATGACCAAGGCTATCCTAGATACGGGAGCCGGGGTGGGAATTTCCACCAAGGAGATTTGGGAAAAATGGGGAAAACCAGCCTTACGACCCACACGCATGAAGCTTCAATTAGCAGACGATCATGTGGAAAAACCCCTAGGGATATTGGAAAGAATCACCTGTGGAGTAGAATTTGAACACACATTAGCCATTTGTAAGTTCGAGAAAGCTGACAACTATGAAATGATATTAGGACGACCCTTCATGAGACAAATGCGGGTAGTACAAGATTGGGGAAGAGATTCGTTATACCTGCAACATCAAGGAATAACTACCAAGATAAATCTGCACATGTTTGCCTATCGAGATGTCCCTCCACTACAATGGAATCCAGTACATAGGGAAGAAGATGACCTATCCATTCACAGTGCTGGATCAAGTGATCAATCTTGGATGCATGAGGATGCCCAGTTATGGATGTGTAAAGAAGCCAAGAGAGAGGAGAGTAAAAGACAACTATGGCCGATAGGACATCCTAACTACCAATCAGTAGAGGACCCAGATTACATGCCTCAAATCTTTCCTGATGAGATCTTCGAACCGCATGGATGGATGGAAATTTTAGCAACCTTAGATGTGTGCATGAATGAGGAAGTCTTGACGATGAACGAGTGCATAGATGAGGAAGGCTATGATGTAAATCTCTATATGGTTGTCCTTCAAGAGGTAGAAGAAGGGGAAGTTTTGGAAAAGGAGTGGAAAGAGGAATATGAAAGCATAGAAATGGAACCAGAATTTGATTTCGAAGAAAGCTACCTGGACACCATTCAAAATCAAGAGAAACAAAAGCCTACCAAGATCTTAGCAATCGAAGCTACTCCCATGGTACAAAAGCAAGCTGAAGACATGAGTAAAATAGGACCTGATCCGGATTTGTTTGAAGTCCCAGAATATTTTAAAAGATATGAGGTAGAGGAAAGAAAGGTAGCCATTCAAATGCCTAGACGAGAGGCACGAGACAGAGAAGCGTATGACAACAAAGAACAAACCAAAAAATTGTTGTAACAGTAGAAGATGGAGAAGAGTGATGCACATATATTGGTAAAGATGTATCGGAGGAGGAGGAAGAGGAACTCATACAACTTATCCGAGAATACCAAGACGTATTCGCATGGACCTACAAGGATCTCAAAGGCGTAGAACCCACTATTTGTTCCCATCGAATACCAATGATGGCAGACGCAAAACCATCCAAACAATGCCCTTATACGTATAATGAGGTTTATGCAGCAAAAATTAAGGAAGAAATAGACAAACTACTAGCGGTAGGATTCATATATGAGATAGAACATACCAAATGGGTATCGCCATTAGTAGTTGTGCCTAAGAAAAATGGAAAACTGAGAGTGTGCATCAACTTGAAAAAGGTGAATGCAGCCACCATACGTGATAGCTACCCATTACCCATTACGGACCATCTATTGGAGAGGGTAGCAGGAAAGGAAGTCTATAGCTTCTTGGATGGATTCTCCGGATACAACCAAGTAGCTATTGCAACTGAGGATCAACATAAGACCGCATTCGCAACCGAATGGGGAGTTTATGCTTTCCGAGTGATGCCTTTTGGACTCACTAATGCACCTGCTACTTTCCAACGATTGATGTGTCATGTTTTCAAGGAATTTTTTAAAAAAAGCATGGAAGTATATGTAGATGACCTTTGCACGTACTCCAATCAAAGACACGATCACATTCCCGAGTTGAGGAAGATATTCAATAAATGTAGACAGTACAGAGTCTGTTTAAACCCAGAGAAATGTGTCTTCATGGTGAGGCAAGGAAAGATCTTAGGACACATAGTTTCAAGAAATGGAATATCTACGGATGAGGACAAAATCAAGGTCATCTTAGAACTGCCGAGACCTAAACATGCGAAGGAAGTGCAAGCCTTTATGGGACATTGTGGATATTACCGTAGGTTTATTCACATGTATGCCATAATAGCAAAACCCTTGTATGGTCTCTTGACTCAATTTACTTGGACAGAAGAGTGCGAGAAGGCATTCACCGAGTTGAAAAAGAGGCTTAGCACAGCCCCAATTCTGAAATCACCCAACTGAAACAAGCCTTTTCATATTCATGTTGATGCTTCTAACTATGCCATTGGATGTATCCTAGCCCAACTAGCTGATGAAGGGAAGCTTGATCATCCAATTGCCTATGCTAGTAGACAACTGAATTTGCCTCTTTTGCAGTTAGTTTTGGACGATTCCTTATGACGTGATCATTTGCTTTACATTACTTGCAAAACAATTTTTGCTTTTTTGTTTTCTTGTCATCTCTGTCATCCTTCTTTGATTGTGCAAAATAAGTAGATTTCTGCTTACTAGTAGAAGAGCTCCATTTACATTTGCCCTTTTGGCTAGTTCGGAAAGCTTGATTTGCAACATGCATAATGGACTTATTTTGCCTAGACTGTTCTTCTTGCAATAGAACAGAGACTAACTCCTCAAATGTTAAGGCATTTTGATTGCCTTTCATCATCAAACGAAGAGTAGAAGCAAAACTCTGATATGAATTGAGAAGAACATTCAGAAGAGTCTGCACAACTGAACTGTCAGTCAAGACTTCATCAACAGAAATCACATGTTCTTTCAAATCTTTGATCTTTTTAATAAAAATGTCCATGGAATCACCTTCATTCATGTGCTCACTCTCCAAATCTTTTCAGAGTAAGCAACACGAGCCTCATTCCTTGCCTAGTACAAAGTGGTAAGTGTATCCCAAGCATCCTTAGCTGTTCTGCAAGAGCGAATGTGAGAAATAATGTCACATTTGATAGATAAGGCTATCAATGCATGTGCTTGAGAATCTCTTCCATCCCAATGAATTTGCTCTACAGTAGGTGCATTAGAAACTACAACATGAACATGAATGTGAAGAATATCACCATCTTTGATGCCTTCTGCATTAGCGTCAGTAACTACAGTTGCAGGTGTAATAGGACGTTTTTCAACACCCTGCACAATATTCCACAATCCTTTTGTGACCAATACATGACGCATCATTTAAGCCCATAATGGGTAATTGGTATCGTCCAACTTATCCTCAATAGCCAACATACGAAATACATCACTTCTTTCAGCCATGGCCACTGATTAAAATACCCTTATGCAAAAAATTGATTGTATCTCAAATAGTTGAACAATACTACCCTATCAAGTTCTGCTAAACCTATAGTAGACTTCGAGATGCTTATATTGGAGAACCGAAACCTATATATATCTTTGGCATAAAAAGACAAAATAGCCTACACAAGCAGAGCGATAGTGCATTTGGAGGTCGAGACGAGCTCAAATCATTTATTTGGCACGACAATGTGAAGCTGTTTTGAATTTCTAATCACCTTGAGTATGTTATAACTTATGGAATATGTTGAACAATGCATTGTTGGAGTGTAACATGAATATGTTGAACAATGCATTTTTGGATTGTAACATGGAATATGTTGAACAATGCATTGTTGGAGTGTTAAATTATTATTGAACAATGCATTGTTAGAGTGTTAAATACTGAATAATTATTATGCGTAGAAGGTTCTATTGTTAGAAACAGTTAGAAAAGTAATGGTTAAAATAAGGGTCGTTGTAGACCGCAGTTTCTATTATTGAAAGCAATGGCTTTCTGTAAAAGTTATCAACTTTTAGTTTCATGCTTGCTTTTTGAAGCCGCTCTCATGTAACCACTCTTTTCAACGTGATCAAAAATTCCTATAAATACATGCACTCAATAGACTGTCGAAACAGAGTGCATGGGGGGAGATTGCACCCAATACTGCGTTCAGTCTCGTCTCTTGTTGTCTCTATTTTCTCTGTGTGTTTTCTGTGTTCGTAACCTCTGTATGTGCGTGAGCAAGATCCTGACAACAGAGTATGCTCACAAAATTCCATGCGATTCTGAGACTGTGATCGGAGAGGTGTCGGTGACACCCTAGATGAAGCGGTGACTTGCTCTCATACCAATTTTTGGAGTTAAACGTTTATGGAAGCACGTGAACAACACAAGGAAGAAGAAGAAGCTTGAAGCACAACACACAATACTGAATGTATTACCATTAGATTGTAAAAGATAAGTGACATGTTAGGGCAATAGGCATATATACAAGCCGAGGGAAAAAAACCTCCTAAAGAGGGAAAAAAGTGCCCTGACGGTCCTAGTGTGTTCACACACATCACCACCTAAATATATCAACACTGGGCATAGGACCACACACATCTAGATGAATGATATCTAAAGGCTGAATTGAAGCGTCAATATGAATCTTATGCACATTCCTAGTTTGCTTTCCATATCGACAATGCTCACAAAATGAAAACTCAAAGAAAAATAACACAAGTAAGTAGCCAAAACGAGAAAGATTTTCTATTCCACTATATGTCGTTCAAAAAACCATGTCAAATACATGCCATAGGTTGTTCAATAATAGCTAACAAGTGTTCATTTTGTGATACAAATAAAGGATAAAGTCAACCAACTTTGCTTCCTTTTGCAATAACCATATTTCCCTTTAATATGTGAAATGATTAAGCATAGAAAACCACCTTGTTTCTTGCTCAACTAGAATATGCATGATCTACCAAGTATGAAGCAAAAACCATTGGTGGACACATAAGTGTCATAGCAACGAGCCAAGTGTGAGTCAAAAAAGGCATCGAAATCTAGCAGGAACGATCCCCCTTGGGATAAAACAATCCAAGTAGCCATGTACCACTCGAGTAGTGAATGATGTGCTTAACTGCCTGCTAATGTTTGATACTTGGGCAATGCATAAACATGCTCATCTGAGAGACAAAAAAGTGAATATCAAGTTGAGTTATGCATAAGTAGATAAAGCATCCAACAACCTGCTAATAGAGAACAACATCAAATGCATCTCAAACATCATGAAGACTCAACCATAAACCTATTTCCATAGGAATGGCAATAGGTTTGCAATATTCAAGGCCAGAATGCTGCAATATTGTGTCAATATATTTTGTTTGACACAAAGCTATACCCCCATCAACTTGCATAAATTGAATGCCCAAATAATGATGCAAATGCCCCAAACTTGGCATCTCAAAAGAGGCATGCAAATTAACTTTAAATTCAGCAATAGGCTTCTGATTAGGACCAGTGAGAAGCATGTCATCAACATACACAACAATGGTCAGAAGTACATCATTTGTAGGCTTAACATATAATTTGCTCTCAATTGGATTGTCAAAACCATGTGCAATCAAATAGGCATGTATCTTTTCATACCAAGCATGTGGTGCTTGCTTTAACCCATATAATGCCTTTTTCAACCTGCACACTTTGTTTCCATGCCCTCTCTACACAAAACCATAGGGCTAAAATACATACACCTCTTCATGCAAGTCACCATTCAGAAATGCACTTTCAATGTCCAACTAATGTACATTCTAACCATGATGAGCTTCAAGTGCATTGATGCTAGAAATTATGGTCATTTGGCATGTGAGTGCAAAAGTCTCATCAAAATCAATGCTTATTTCTTGACCATAACCTTTTGCAACAAGCCTAGCCTTATATGTGTCAACTCTCCCATATTGCTTATGCTTTAGCTTGTATACCCATTTAGTGCTAATGGCCTTTTAGCTTTGAGGAAAATAACATAAAAACCAAGTACCATTCTTCATAATGGCGTCATATTCTAATTACATAGCAACTATCCAATTTTCTAAATTTCGTGCTTCATCATAAGAAACAGACTCATTCTCATCACAAAGACTATATGAGAACCTGAACAAGTATAATATGATAGAGGGACATCCAATTTGCTATCTCTCATAGTTTTCATGATCCATTTTGCCATAGTTTTTGCCTCTATATCAACTCTCTCATTAAAACACATCATGTAAATCTACATAAAAAATGGAATGATTTGCATCATCATGTGGAACTTGTAAAGGTTGAGAAACAGACTCATTTGATCAGTACTTGACTGTCCACCTATAAAAAGAGGTAGCAAAGTGTCATACACATCTCTAGAGCTAAGTGAAATCTCCATGGTACATGAAAGTAATGGCTGAATTGTCACAAGGAAGGAGATAAGGAAGAGAACTTACTCACACACTCTCACACTAAAGAAAGGAGCACACACACAGATTGAGGCAAGGAAGAAATGATCTTCTTGTTCTTCTTATATGACATAAAAGGAATGTACAAGAATGACCTAAAACAACAATACAACTAGTGCAATATATAAATAATAGTACATAAAGAAAATCCTAATATCCATGAGTGAGTGATCTGCAAAGAAACAAATGTGCCATCACTTTGGATAGATAAATCTAGTAAAGCTTAATGAAGTATCCTTGACATATACCAGTGTGACCACTTTACATGTCAAAGTAATGAAAAGTGATACGTGTCATCCTCGATCATCACTTGTTGAGCCTGATATCTCAACACTCCCCCTCAAGCTCAAGGTCATGTCATGTAATCCAAACATCTTTTGAAACTTCTTCAACTTCTCAGCTCCAAGTGCTTTAGTGAAAATAACAGCAACCTGCTCATCTGTCCTCACATAAACAAGGTCAATATCACCTGCTAATACCTTTTCCCTCATGAAATGATAATGCACCTTGATATGCTTGTTCTAGAATGAAAAACAAGGTTACATGCTAATTGTATGCTACTAAGATTATGACAATATATGGTGATAGGATTTTGCACTTCCACACCTAAATCTGCGAGTAGCATCTCTAGCCATGATGCTTCACATGTTGCCATTGTTGCACCTCTATCATTAGCCTCTATAATTGACAAAGCAATAGTGGGTTGCTTTTTACCTCTCCACATAATAGTTGCACTTCCAAGTGAGAATAGAAAGCCACTAGTAGATCTTCTATCTGGAATCCTACTAGCGCAATCTACATAGGTGTATCCATGAACCTGCAGATCTACACTAACTTCATTAAACAATGCATAATCCAAATTATCGCTTACATATTCTAGAGTGTGTCTCAAAGCAACTAAGTGTGGTCTGCTGGGAACCTGCATAGATTGACTTTCAATTCCAATAGTGTAGCTTAGATTAGGCCTTGTAATTGTGAGATATACCAAACTTCCCCCAATTTTCTTGTACATTGCAACATTTTCCAATGCTTCACTTGATGTAGTATCCAACTTTGAATTTTAATTTAATGGCATAAGCCATACCATACTTTTGCAGCATACTCAAGGCATATTGCCTTTGTGACATCCATATACCTATTTATGTATGTATAAACTCAATGCCCAAGAAATAGCATAGCACACCAAGATCTTTCATGTCAAATTCATGCATAAGGAATTGTTGTACCTCTTTAATGCTTTCTTCATTATCACCACTTACAATCAAGTCATCAATATAAATAGCCACAATTGTGATGCCATCATCACCCTTCCTTGCATATAGTGAATGATCTACATCACACGTAGAAAACCCAATGGTGGTTAAGTAATCAACAATCCTTGCATGCCAAGCATGAGGGGCTTGTTTGAGCCCATACAAAGCCTTTTTCAACCTACAAACATATTTGGGGTGCTTTGAATCCTCATATCCTTATGGCTAGTCCATGTATACTTCTTCTTGCAACTCACCATGTAAGAAACCATTCTTCACATCCATCTTATGCAAAGTCCCTCCTTTTGTTGTAGACAATGCAACATACTCTGACACTCTGGCAAAACATTTCCTCATAATCAATGCCATATGTCTATGCATATTCTTTTGCTACCAATTGTGCTTTATACCTTCTTATGCTACCATCAACATTGTGCTTTACCTTGTAAACCCACTTGTAGCCTATGGGTCTCTTTCCTTATGGCAATGGAACTAGCTTCCATGTTTCATTTCCAAAAAGTGCAGCCATCTCCTCATCCATATCTTTCTCCCAATCTGTATTTCCAATTGCATCCTCAAAAATAAGAAGGTCCAGCATCTTGTATTACCTTGTTCATGTAGGCATAACGACGATCCATGTAATTTTTATACCTCAATCGTTGCACTGAATTCTGCATCGTCCCAGAAATTCGTGGTCCCGGTCACTTCTCCTTGTATCATCTGCATTTGCTTTTCTTACTCCTAGAGTCTTCACAGAGGGCAATCTAAGTTCCTCATCAAGCCTCTTCTTTGAACTGCTTGAATCTCCATCAATGTCTTCTGTATTGGTCTCAAACAATGTGACCAAATTGTTCCAAGCCTCTTTTGGAGTCTTGGCATCCTGTATGTGCCCAATCATGCCATCATGTATGCGAACAGATAGCCAATACATTACCTCTCATGCTTCTTGATTCCATTCTTCATATACTCTTAATTAGTCTTCGGTGTGATTCTAATCTGGTAACTGCATAGCATTTTTGTTCTCTCCTTTGATGTACTTACAATAGCCTTTTCCCATAAGGAAATTTTTCATTTTAAACCTCCAAGCATGGAAGTTGTTCTTGTCCAGCTTATCACTCATAAGCTGACTCATTCAGTCCACACTTTCCATTTCTGTAGCAATTTTCAACATTACTCGAAAGAAGCGAATCTAAAGGGATAACTCTCAAAAATGTTTTGATTCCTTCTACCTTCATGCCAATTTTTATAGCAATCTGATTTCGTTTGTGAATCGTGCTTTGTCCATGCCTTCTCACGTACTCTTCACTATCAGCCTTCTCCACGAGCTCTCTATAACCACACTGGCTCTAATACCATGTCAGGAGGAAAGAGATAAGGAAGAGATCTTACTCACATAATCCCACACTCAAAGAGGAGCACACACACATACTGAGGTAAGGAAGAAATTATCTTCTTCTTCTTCTTCTTATATTACATAAAAGGAATGTACAAGAATGACTTAAAACAACAATACAACTAGTGCAATATATAAAGAACAATACATAAAGAAAATCCTCATGTCTGCGAGTGAGTGAGCTTGCAAGAAACAAATGTGCCATCACTCTCGATAGATAAATCTAGTAAAGCTCACTGAAGTATCCCTGACATATACCAGTGTGACCACTATACATGTCAGAGAAATGTAAAGTGATACATGTTATCTTGGATCATCACATGTTGAGCTTGATATCTCAACATGAATTACATCTTACACAAAAACAACATCACAAGTAACCAAAATGCATTTAGTTTGTGGATGATACGGATGATACCATTTGCTTTTAAAATTATACCCAACAAAAATACATTCACTACTTTATCATCCAATTTCTTGTGTTGTTGTTCAAACACTAAGTCATATGCTAGACAACCAAAGACATGCAGATGAGAAACATATAGCTTGCAATCATGCCAAGCCTCATATGGAGTGATCAATCGAAGTGCTTTGGTGGTACACCTATTAAGTACATATGTTGCACACATAACAACCTCAAGCCAGAAGCTATGTGGTAAAGCCTGACTTTTGACCATACACCTCACCATCTTCATGAGAGACATGTTCTTTCTTTCAACTAATCCATTTTGTTGAGGTGTATATGGCATTGTAGACTGATGTTTATCCCACACTCAAATAGAAATGCATTAAAATTAGAAGACATGTAATTTCCCCCTCAAAGAGAACCGAGGGTGCCCAATTTACATGCTAATAGATTTTTAGCCATAACTAAAAACTATTTGAAGCACATAAATGCTTCGGACTTTGGTTATACACCCATGTATGGCTAGAGAAATCATCAATAGAAGTCACAAAGTAAATCTAGTTCTCAAAAGAAGGTGTATGCATAGGACCACAAATATCACTATGAACAAGCTTCAATTTATGCGTAGCTAACCATCTTTTGGGAAGGATGAACATTGAATTTTGCCCAAAATACAGCCTTCATAGACATGTTTACAAGGTGCCTCAAGTTTGGTCAGAGAGGACATCATTTTAGATTTTTGCAAGTGTAGCAAACTAGCAAAATTTAGATGTCCAAAGCGTGCATGCCAAAGCTTTGCATATGAGATAGCCCAAGAATCTTGAACTGCACATGTTGAATCATTCACAGATCTTGCATAGTCTATGATCTTATATAGCCCATGACATAAAATTCTAGAAGCAATAATAACATCACCATTTGAGAGATCATGAACTATACATTTGTCATCCACAAATTTGATAACCAAGCCAAGCTTGGCTAATGTTTAAACTCACATCAAATTTTTCTTGATCTCTAGTACATACAAAGCATCTGACAATGTGAAAGAACTACCATCAGTAGTAGTCATAATGATCTTACCAACTCCCATTACAGGATAAGAGGAGCTTTTGGCACATGTGACAATATTCCCTATAAGGGAGGCTCAAGTGAACTAAAGAAACTACACTGCAAGGTAATATATTTGGTTGCCCCACTATCAAAGTACCAACATTGAGTCTAGTGTAGACATACATTGCTCATAAGAAGATGGTTCATAGCTTCATACAGTAGTAAATGCCTTTTCTTCATTCTGAACAAGATTAGCAGACTCTGTTTTAGGTGTAGAGGCCTCTATAACAACCATTCTAGCCTCTTTCTTGCTTGCCTCTTTTACAAACAATTTTAAGCAACTCTTTATGATGTGATCATTTCTAGTATAGTATTTGCAACACGGTTTTCTTCTCATCTTTGTCTTCCTTCTTTGACTGAGCAACATTAGAAGATTTGTGCTTACTAGTAGATGAGCTCAATTTACCTTTGCCCTTCTGATTAGCTAGGAAAGCTTGATCTGTGACATGCATAATTGACCTGATCTGCCTGGACTGATCTTTCTGCAAAAAAATAGAGACCAAATCATCTAATGTTAGGGCATTTGGATTGCCTTTCATCACCACTTGAAGATTAGAAGAAAAACTCTAATGTGAATCTAGACGACCATTAAAAAAAGTCTACACAAGTGAACTATCTGGTAAGATTTCATCAACATAAATCGTCTGCTCCTTCAAATCTTTGATCTTTGTCAAAAAATTTCCATTGAATCTCCTTCATTCATATGCTCACTCTCCAACTGTTTTTCGAGGTAAGCAACACAAGCCTCATTTCTTGCCTGGTATAAATTGGTAAGTGTATCCCAAGAATTCTTTGCTATTTTGCAGGAGCAAATCTAAGGAAATAATGGCACATTTGATAGACAAAGCTATCAAATTTGCTTGAGCATCTCTGCAATCCCAAAAAAGTTGCTCTATACTAGGTGTAGTAGAAACCACAACACAAACAAGAATTTGAAGGTCATCATCTTCAATGCCTTCTGCATCACCTTCAATAATTGTATTTTTAGGTGTAGTAGGATGTTTTTCAGCACCTTGCGCAATATTCTAAAGTCTTTTACTACCAATACATGATGCATCATATATGCCCACAATGGGTAATTAGTACCATCCAACCTATTCCTCAACAGCGAACATACAGAATACATAATTGCTTTCAACCATGGCCACTGACTAAATACCAAATGCAAAAAAAATCCAGTATCTCAAAAAGTTGAATAGAACCACCTTGTGGAGCTCTGCTAAAGTTGTAGTAGACTTTGAGATACTTGTATTGGTGAATCAAAACCTATATATATCTTTGGCACAAAATGACAAAATTGCATACACAGGCACTGTGATAGTGCATTCGGAGGCCAAAACAAGCTCAAATCAAAAGTTCTATGCCACACAACAAAGTTGTTTTGAACTTATAATTGCCTTGAGTATGCTCACCAATTTTTGTACGATTTTGAGACTATGATCAGAGGGTTGTTGATGAAACCCTAGATGAATTGGAAACCTGAACTGATACCAATTGTTGGAGCTTGATGTATGGGGTAAAAAAGAGCCTTGATGGTCCTAAGTGTGTTCACACGCATCACTACTGAAATATATCAACAGAAACTAGTTGGACATTTGGAATAGGTGATATGATTTTACTTTTTTTAAGAGAGGAGTTGTCCATTTAGCCTAGATGAGTTGTTCCCTTTAGGAGGTTTTCGTCCTCAACTTGTATATACACCTATAACCTAACGAGCCACTTATCTAGTCTTGTACAATTTATTTAGTAATACATTTTGTGTGTTGTGCTCTAAGCATCATCTTCTTCATTGTGTTGTTAGCATGCTTCTATAGTCCTTGAACTCCAACAATTGGTATCACAATAGATCGGCACTTATTTTAGGGCATCATCAACACCTTTCTGATCAATCTCATAATATCACACAAAAGATGATGAGCATACTCGAGCTCATTAGGAATTCAACATAACTTTACAATGTGGCATCAAAATTTTGATGTGAGCTTGTTTTGGACTCCAAACATATCACTACAATGACTGTGTAGCCAATTTCGTCCATTTTTGCCAAACATATATATAATTTTTGGTTTACCAATATAAGCATCTCAAAGTCTGACATAGGTCTAGTAGAGCTCAAGTGAGTATTTTTGCTCAACTTTTATGAGAAATAATCGAGTTTTTCCATTAAGGCAAATCAATGGCCATGGTTGAAAGCAACGACGTATCTCACATGTTAGTTTTTGAGGATAATTTGGATGGTTCTATCTACCCATCGTGGGCATATATGGTGCACCGTATACTAGTAGCAAAAGGCTTGTGAAATATTGTGTAGGGTGTTGAAATATGTTCTCCTACACTTGTAAATAATGTGATAGTGAGTGATGTAGATGGTGTCAAAGATGATGATATTCAATTTCTCAATCTTGTTTTAGTTCATATTGCACCTACTATACAGCAGCCTCATTGGGATGGTAGAGATGCACTCATTGGGATGATGTATATGCACATGCACATTGATTGATAGCTTTGTCTATCAAACATGCCATTATGCCTCACATTCACTCATGCAAAATAGTAAAGGATGCTTGGGATACTCTTTCCACACTATATCATGCAAGAAATGATGCTCATGTTTCTTACCTTCAAAAATAGTTTGAGAGTGATCATATGAATGAAGGAGATTCAATGGATACTTATATGAAAAAGATCAAGGATTTGAAAGGGCAATGATTTCTACCTATGAAATCTTGCAAGATAGGTCACTAGTGCAAATTGTTCTTAAATTTGGTCTTCCTGATCCGTATTAGAGTTTTGCCTCTACTATCTGGTTGATGATGGAATAAAATCCAAATCCCTTAACTTTTGAGGATTTAGTCTTTGTTTTTCCACAAGAAGATTAATCTAGACAAAATGAGTCAATAAATAATGTTGCAAATCAAGCTTTTTTAGTTAGTCATAAGTGCAAAAGTAAATGGAGATCATCACTAGTAAGTACAAATATGTTAATGTGGCAAAGTCAACGAAAGAAGCTAATGATGAAAAGAAAAAAAAGGTAGAAACAATTTTGCAAGTATTCTAAGGCAAATGATCATGTCATTAAGAGTTTTCCTAAACTGGTTGCAAAAGAGGCAAAGAAGAAAGAGGTTGGAATTATTGCTGCAAAGCCTCTACACCTAAAATTAAGTTTGTTAATCTTGTATATAATGAAGAATGGATGTTTAATACTCATTACATCTATGGCATATTTTCTCATGATTAATGTATGTCTGTAGTAAACTCTGATGTTTGGTATTTTGATAGTGGTGCAACCAAACATATTACATGGCAACATAGTTTCTTCACTTCACTTGAACTTGCTCCTACAGGGAATGCTATCACATGTGATAATAACTCCTCTTATCCTATCATGGGAGTTGGAAAGAACATTCTTACTACTATTGGAGGCATTACTTTCACATTGATAGATGTCTTAAATGTTTCAAGGATCAAGAAAAATATGTTATAAATTTCACCACTAGGCAAAATTGGCTTAATTGTTAAATTTGTTCATGACAAGTGTATAGTTCATGATCTCTCAAATGATGATTAATATCATTGCTTCTAGAATTTTATGTTGTGGGCTATATAAGCTCATAGATTATGCAAATTCTAAGAATGACTCATCATATGCAGTTCATGGTTCTTAGGCTATTTCAAATGCAAAACTTTGGCATCCACATTTTGGTCATTTGAATTTTGTCAGTTTTCTTCATTTGCATAACCTAAAATGGTGTGTTCTTTGCCCAAGTTTGAGGAACCTTCTAAGCATGACTATGAGGGAATTATTTTGGGTAAAATGTAGCATTCTTTCTTCCCCAAGAGATGGTTCAATTAGAGTTGCATATAAGTTGTAGCTTATTCATAGTGATGTGTGTGGTCCTGTGCAAACACCTTCATTTGGGAATTACCTATACTTTGTGACTTTCATTGATGAATTTCATAGCATGCATGGGTTTATCCATTGAAATAAAATTTTCAAGTGTTTATGTGCTTTAAACAATTACTGGTTATGGTTGAAAAACTATCAACGTGTAAAATGGGCACCCTCCATTTTTTTATCGAGAAGGGAGTATATGTCATCTAATTTTAATGCATTTCTCACTAAGAATGGTATAAAACATCAATGCAAAATGCAATATGAACCTCAAAAAAATGTATTTGCTAAGAGGAAGAACATTTCTCTCATGGAAATGGCAAGGTGTATGATCAAAAGTCAAGCTTTACCACATAGCTTGGGGCTTTAGCTTTTTATGTTTGTAACATATGTACTTAATAGGTGTCCAACCAAAGCATTTTATTCTATCACTCCGTATGAGGCTTGGCATGGTCACAAGTCATTTATTGCTCATCTATGTGTTTTTGGTTGTTTGGAATATGCATTAGTGCATGAAAAACAACATAGGAATTTGGATGATATGACTATGAAATGTAATTTGTTAGGTACAATTCTAAAAGCAAAGGCTATTATTTGTATCATCCATAGGCTAAACATATTCTAGTTAGTCATGATGTTGTTTTTGTGGAAGATGCAATTTTGCCCTTACTTTCATGTACCAAGGATACATCAATCAGCTGAAAAGATGCATATGACACTTTGTTGTCTCTTTTTGCACGTGGACAGTCAAACACTACTCCTCTTGAGATGATTCCTTAGTCTCTACAAGTTTCAAATGATGATTCATATCATTCCTTTTTTAATGCAAATTTACATGATGCATTTATTGATGAGAGAGCTGACATTGATGAAACAAAAACTATGCCTTAATGGCTGGCGAAAACTTTGAGATATAGCAAGTTAGATGCATCTTCGTCCTATCATACTTGTTCGAGCTCTTATAGTGCTTCTTTTGACATCAGATTGTTATGAAATGACTGTCTCTAATCTTTGTGATGATAATGAGCATGTTTCTTTTGATGAAGCAGAAAATTCAAAAAGTTGGATGACTACTATGCAATCAAAATACAATGTTATAATGAAGAATGACACTTGATCTTTATGTTATTTTCGTCTTGGAAAAATACCATTGGCAATAAATGGGTATACAAGCCTAAATGTAATCATAATGGAAGGCTAGGCTTGTTTCCAAAGCTCGTGTTCAAGAGAAGGGCATTGATTTTGATGAGATCTTTGCTCCCATGTGGCAAATGACAACCGTTCATAGCATTTGTGCACATGTAGCTCATCGTAGTTGGAATGTACATCCATGGGACATTGAAACTACATTATTGAATGGTGATCGACATGAAGAAGTATATGTATTTCAGCCCCATGGTTTTGTGCAGAAAGGGTATGGAAACAAAGTATGCAGATTGAAAAAAAGCATTGTATGGATCGAAGCAACCACCATATGCTTGGTATGAAAAGATACATGCCTACTCGCTAGCACATGGATTTGAGAACAATCTAATAGAGAGAAACTTATATGTTAAGCATGTAAGTTGCAGATGATGTAATTCTAATCATTATTGCATATGTTGATGATACGTTGCTCACTAGTTAAGGAGTACCATATTGCTGAATTTTTGCATGCCTCTTTAGACATTTTAGATTTGGGGATTTTGCATCATTATTTGGGCATTCGATTTATGCAAGTATGTGGGGATACAACATTGTGACAATATTGCATATTTTTGGCCTTGAAGATTGCAAACCTATTTCCACTCCCATGGAGACAGGTTTATGGTTGAGTCTTTGTGATGCTTGAGATGCATTTGATGTTGTTCTCTATCAAAAGGCTATTGGACGCTTGATTTACTTATGCGTAAGTTGACATGATTTTTAGTTTGTTATCTCTCATATCAGCAAGTTTAGGAATAGCCAAGGTGTCAAGCATTGGCAAGAAGTTAAGTGCACCTTTCACAATTTGAGTGATACCCAACTACTTGGATTGTTTTATCCCAAGGAGGGATCATTACTCCCAGATTTACATGCTTTTTCTTACACTTATTGGGCTCGTTGTTATGAAACTTGTGTTTGTCCACAAAGGGTTTTTGTTCCATGCTTGGTAACTCGTGCATATATTGGTTGAACAATTAACAACATACTACAACCACTTCTAGTTGTGAGGCTGCGTATAGGGCACCTTTCACAACTACTCATGAGTGTGTCGATCATATTCTTTTTGGTTGATATGGGTGTTGGTCAATCTTCTGTCACCACTATCTTTACTAACAGTCAGAGTGCATTGTTAGTTGTAAGGAACCTACTATTCCATGCTTCACAAAGCACACTGAGGTGCACTATCATTATGTCAAGGAGAGACTCTCTGTTAGATGGTCATTTTGGCTTATGTGCCCACACAAGATAATGTCGTTGACCTTTTCACAAAGGCTCCGGCTAGGGAGAAGTTCGAAGCTTTTCAAAAAGCTTTGTGCTTACTTCCTTTGGTGGATTGATTTCATTCCACATAGCTTGGGACTTCCCTATACATAAGTACCAGCCCTGCATCACTTTTAAGGGGGTTTGTTGATATATTTTGTTAGTGATGTGTGTGAACACACTTAAGATCATCTAGGCACTTTTTTCCCCTCTTTAGGATGTTTTTCCTCTCGGGTTGTATATATGCCTATAACCCCAACAAGCTATTTATCTTGTCTTGTACACTTCATTTAGTAATACACTTTATGTGTTATGATCCAAGCTTCTTCTTCTCCCTTGTGCTATTTGCATGTTTGTATAATCCTCAAACTCCAACAATAGGTTTTCCTTTCCTTATTGGAAAACCCAAAAACCTTACATGTCATATTTTAACTACTTTTGTTGACTTTTTCTACTATCCTCTTTAAGCTTACCAAATCTCCTTTTTTGGATAAAATTTTCTAAGATTATGATGCTTTGGCAATAAGAGATTATGAGATTTTATGAGATTTTATGAGATTTTATGATGCTATGAGATTATGAGATTGGCATATATTATAATAGCCTAATTAGGTTTCATAAATGGTTATCAAAAGCAAGATAGATATAGCAATCCATTGTGAATAACTATAAGATAAGCTACTAATGATGGATTTATGGAGTGTTGAGGTACTCACTGTGTAATCAGAGCAGATGGGGTGATGAGAAGAAATAAAAATGACAAAAATGTAGCTTCACATGTGATGTCCCTCTTAAATGAGCGGAGGAAACTCATAAGATAGAGGATGATGGACCATCACATGAGTAACTTAACTTAAAAAAACCTAATGCTGTTTTGTAATTTGCTTTTAGGTATTTGATGCCCATATATATGTAACTCAAACTAACTGCTATCAAATAATAAATTCATTTTTAGGGAATTGGGACATAATAACATCAATTCTCCTCCCTCATAAAAGATTTCACCATAGGAATATTTGAAGATCATTATGAGAAGAAAATGAATGCTTTAAGGCAAAGTTGTAGTGGTCTAAAAGATGATTCTCTATAAGAAAATTCAAGGCAATGACCAAAACAAGAGTAAAACTACAAGAAACATTATGAAAATGAATGTCTTAGATATTAAAAAAGCTTGAAAGGTCATTAAAATAATTGTTTCCCCAAGAGATTTTGATTATGTAAAGCTCAAAAAGGAGTTTCCATTTTTCACTCTATAACTCTCTCTCTCTCTCTCTCTCTCTCTCTCCCTCCCCAAGCTATCTTTTCATAAGTACTCCACTCTTCAAATTTGTCCTTTTCACACTCTAAAGGATGACATCGAAGGTTAAGACTTACATAGGCTCTCGCATACATGAGGTCTGACCTCTTAAGTTCCATTGATGATGACTTGATGGTCATCTATATCCATGTGGGCCCTACATTTGTTCTTGAAATATGTCTCATATGCATTATTTTCTTGAATATAAAAAAAGACATGTTCATGCTCTTAATTCCTCTAGTTTTGTTGCCTCAAATGCTCACCAATCATGATTTATTATGAGGTAATAGATTGTGTTGTACAAACCTAAACTGCATATGTGACTACTTACCACAAGCTTATGATTCTATGATAGTGAGGAACATGTTATGTATAAACATGACTTGGTTGGCCATATATTATATGCCACAAGTCAATTTTAGATCCAAAATCAAAGAGCATTTATAGAAATAGAAAATGATTTTTTTAATAAATATGTGCAAGATATAGGGACGATACCATGTAAATCATGATCTCTAGAGAATGGACTATTAAAACTCCAAATTTTGCTACAAGTAGATCCCAAAACATAGAATACTTAACTTCATAGATTCTTAGACATTGAGTCCCCAAATGTGGCATTGGTAAGAGTGAGGAGCCTTTTGGGCAAGTCCATAGTTACATCATTGATTCATGTCTTCCTTCTAAAGTATTTCATCACAACATCATCAGTGATGTACTTGCTATCACATGGAAAATATGGGCAATTCCATAAAGTCTTAATATGTGTGAATTTTCATAACATTCTAATACATTTGGGTTAACTTGGAAAGTTGAACATGAAGTAATCAGGTACACGATCATGGAAGGTATGACACACCATTCACCATGTGTGTTCAACAAAAAAACAAGGAATTTAGTCAACTTGAAGTTCCAAGTAACAATTGTACAATGAATGAGCATAATTCAAAGGGGCCCTCTTATATTCCACAAAACAAGGGACTTGAGCTCTGTTGTTTGACTACAAGTCAAAGAAGGGACTTGAAATCTCTTGCTCAAGCTAGCAACTTGATGAATATATTATGCACTAGAGGTTTCATGATGAAATGAAGTAGAGGAAAAAGAACATATTAGTAAACAAAGATCTTGATGAAAAGAGCACCTTTGCATCTATGCTTCTATAGGGTTTGCCTTATCCATAAACTATTCACAAGACTCATTTGTCCAACATCGATTTAAATAAGACAAAAAGAGAATAGAAGAAAAGGGACTACATCCTCATGACAAGGGACAAAAAGAGGGACTACATCTACATGAAAACGCTATGCTAGATTTAACCTTTTTGGCAACATTTTTGGATGCATGGATTGATAAGTGATCTCCTTCTTTGAAAAAGCAACATAGAAAACATATTATATCATCCAACTTAATTTAAGCCCAATGCTTTCATGTCTTGGTATAAAATTAAGAGAAAAACAACAAAACATAAAACTAATATCTAAGGAGCATGATGTAGTGATAGCTTATTTGAACTTTTAAACAAAGTTTTTAAACAAAGGTCCAAATTTTATTCTACCTTATGATTTTTTTGATTTGAATCTTTGTATGTGTGGCATGCAAGAGGTCTTATGTGTGTGTTTCTTGTAGATGCAAATCTTGGTTAAAAAAAGAATGGATCACACTTTTTTTGTCGAAATAGTGACTTATTTTTTATGGTTCATGATTATTCCTCTTAGAAACTATATGGTTTTTGTTTATATAATGAGATGCTTGAACATATTACCAAAGTTTTTAGCACATATTTCTTCTAAATTTCATATAGTGCCTCTTTTATGATCTAGAGAGCTAAAATACAATCCAATGCTTCCCCCAAAAGAGCTTGTTGTCAAAAATTATTAGACTCCACTTGAGAACTTTTCGAATGACATTCGACGC
Organism: Ceratopteris richardii; assembly: GCA_020310875.1. NCBI lineage: Eukaryota > Viridiplantae > Streptophyta > Polypodiopsida > Polypodiales > Pteridaceae > Ceratopteris > Ceratopteris richardii. The sequence goes on along the minus strand of CM035423.1, from coordinate 84,564,428 downwards.
TTAATCATTTTTTTTTCTTAAAGTTCCATCGCCGATCTATTCTTTTATTTATGTTTGAAATCGAAATGAACAACTCAACACACCTTAAGGATCCCCTTACCCTTCATTTTCAAAGGGCTTGACATCAGATCATACTCTGAATTTTGAACTTTGGATCTCACAATCCAAAGTTTAAAGTATTATCCACTACACACGAGAAATCCTGAACAATAATCTCTCTCTCTCTCTCTCTCACACACACACACACACACACACATATATATATATATATATATATATACATATATATATATATATATATATATATATATATATATATATATATATATATATATATATATATATATGATGATTGTTGAGGATCTCTAAAGAAGATTAAACTTCGATCGAATAGGATCTCTAAAGAAGATTAAACTTTGATCGAATAGGATCTCTAAAGAAGATTAAACTTCGATCGAAGCTTAATATGGTCGAAGCTTAATCTCTCTTATAAGTTGAATATAGCTTTTTTTTTAATGGAGGTTCGGTCGAGGTTTATTCCTTCGGATTTTAACTTTGAAATTGTAACTGTACAAGGACATAGTACTCATGGAACCCCCCTTATCTCACAAGAATAGGGGTTTACATGGTTGGGTTAAACGGTGATCACAACTACCGTGGAGCTCGACAAATGATGGCTCATCAGCAATATGCTTCATCTTTCTAAGTCATACATGTCCCTTATATGTTGCCGGCAGGGGTTGAACCCTCACTCCCGCCTCAAAAAGCGAGAAGCCCAACCACCTGCCTTAGCGGCCTGGGATTAAGTTGAATATAGCTTTGACAATTGTGTGAACGCAACCTTAAAGTCTTTGGAAAGGATAAGGTCGAAAAGAACCCGGAAAACTTACAAAGAGACAGAAAAGCGAAAAGAGCATGCAATAAATTCGAGGAAGCAAACTTTTGTACCGGATATTTTCTCTTCTTGAAATGCCGAGTTGCGATTTGCGGCTCACGAGAACAACGTAGCAAGCAAACTTACGCTTCGTCGTTGGGGGGAGACTGTCATACACAAAGAGAGAGAAGAAATCTTGTTGCCTCGATCAACATGATGCTTTGATCACATAACTCCTCTTCGCGCACGTGCAAAATCGAGAGATAGAGAGAAAGGGTAGAGAGTTTGCTGTCGTTTAACGGTTTTACTTTGGAACCCTGATTCCCTGTTCGTCGTTGCTGTATTCGTGGCTCTTTTGAGGAAACTGCCCTGAACTGCTTCAACTTCCCCTTCACGAAATTGGTATGTTCAGAAGATGCGTGAAATGATTATATGAATCTGTTGTACGGCCGCAAATAAGCCGTAGTGCACTGAAACGCAGTCGAAAGTACAGAGATCTAGACCTTCTTGAATTGAAACGCAGGGCTGGAAGATTGCAGTTGAGGTATGTGTTACCCGACGGCTCAGCCAGGATAGGTAAACATTCATATGGAAGTTATGGAAGACATGTTGAATTCGAGATTTCACCCTATTATTTCCAGTATTTTCAGCTAAACCTTGATATGGGTCGAACATGAGATATGGCACACGCAGAAAGTGACTTCTTCTGGGACAGTGGCAGTGAGAATTCAGATCAGGATTTTGAGAATGAGGACATGGTGGAGGACTTCAAGCATCCAAATGTAGCTACACTTGTCAGCAGTGAGACTGGTCAGCCAAGTCGGCATCTGGAGATGCTGCTTCACTCCACCCCTTGTGGGCTTGTTGTCACAGATGCCCTCGAGCCAGACCACCCTATCATTTATGTAAATACGGTTTTTGAGCTTATAACTGGCTACAAAGCAGAAGAAATCCTTGGGCGCAACTGGTGAGTTCTCTCTTCATACTCACTGGAATTGATTTGATGCGGTCTGTAGCGTGTTGCAAATAGCTGGAAATCTTGTGATTTGCGAGTTTTCTGGTTGGGCTCCATGTTGAGAAAGTGCAGGCTTAAAATTATTATCTCTACTATTGAAGCATTTAGTAAAAGGGGTGGACTTAGGCCTTTAAAATGTTGTTCATATGGATATAACAGGTCTCATATTACAGTGGAAATAACGGCATGACAAAATAGCTCATGCAAACTACATATCTTCAGATGCAACTTGTGATGTTGATTGTCTTCCTGTACGAATGTGCTAATTATGTGGAAATGGATTCATGGATGGCATTTGCAAAGAGAAAATCTAGTATAAAAAATTTACATGATGAGGTGTGGTTATCTGATTGCATTGAGAAAATATCCGTTCTTTTTTATGGAACTACTGTCTATGACACATAGAAGGCCAATCTGCACATGCCCAGATTATCTAGTTACTTATAGGAATGCAAGTATGGATTCATACATGTAGAATTTGGGGGGCAACATGGGATTGGTCAACAAAAGGATAAAAAGGGAAATGGAATAGAATATTATCATCTATTCTTGATAAAGGGAAAGGATAAATATATTATGTACTTGCCTATTAGGTTCTGTAGTGTATCCGTTGATTTGGCTTATGTTTTTTCTTAAAAACAAAGGACTTATTGCATCATAGATAATTATGTTGTTTGCAACATTGTTTATCTCGATGTAAGGTATATAATTTACTGGTCTAATATATAGTCATGCATACATGTTTCTTTTTTTTGCAATCCTGTACTATAAGAGGTGAATTAAACAGACCACCCAAATCTCTTGGAAGCTTATGGTAATGAAGTAGTTTTCATGAAGGTTGATTTAACTTTGAGAAGGGATTCTTTTGTAATAATTAGCTTATGTATAAGTGATTGGCCTTTGTTAGAATTTTTTCATAAACTCTTCATAATTTCTCAAGTGGATAGGTGCAATGATAATTTTGGTTTTCCTCATGAAAAGTTTAATGTTAGAGTACCTTTTGAACTAGTCGAACTCCTCTGTTTGGATTGCATTTTAATTTTTTGTAGGTGAAATCTAGGTTTGGAAAAAAAGATAGTAGGATAACATCAAAGTGGAGGGTGGCTCAATTATCTACTTGCTCTAGTTTTGGTCTTTTTTGGACAGGACTTTTTGGGAGAAAGGAAATGCCAATATTTGGTCAAAGAGATTGGTTATTTGTCAGTAAATCGAGGATATCATTAGACTCTTCATGTTCAGGCAACTAAAAATTTGAAGTTTTATCATGATCAGCCCAAGGAAATCCCTAGGGTGCAGGCATGGTGAAAATTTTCCAAGTTTTCATGTTTTTTAAGACTAAAAAATCAGTTTTTTTTTTTTTCCAAATGATTTGATTATATATATAATTTTTAGTTTTTTTTCTCAAGTTGCAGCTTTACTTTAGAACAGGTGCTGAAACTCATAAAATAAGAACATGTAGTAGTTTTAACTTTTCAGCATTTTAGAATGTGCTTTTAGGGCCAAAATCACTTTGTAATATCATATATGTATATACAAAGCCAGCATTGGGTCTTTATACACTGCTTCTATTTTATAGATACGCTTTTTGGATATCAATCTTGCTACTCGGAGTCTACTTGAGTGTACACCTTGGGCTAAGGATGTTTTTGTGAGTTTATTCTCAGCCTATTGTAGATTCTATCTCTATTTTTTGCACTTACTTTTTTTATTTCCTAGATTTTTGGAAGCTCAAGTTTGATGGAGCTTCTAAGCTCAAGTTTGGTGGATTCCATTTTGGAGATTCTTGTAGATCTTTGACAAGAAAAGTGTACAAAAAGTCCTCCACTTCCATTTTTTCACCAAAAAAAATAAAAATAAAAATAATTTATTATTGATTTTTTTTTTTTATTTACAAAAAAATATTTTTTAAAATTATTATTATTATTATTAATTTTATTATTATTTACTATTTATTTTACTTTTATTTTTATTTCTATATATATTTTTGGATTTTTAAAAATTTTATTTTATTTTGTTTTCCTCAATTTCTTTGTTTGATGTTTATCGTTATTATTTATTTATTTATTTTTAATTCTTCTTTTTTGTTATGTGCTTATTATTATTGGTTTGTTCTTTGTGCAAGACTTTATCATAGCCGAGTTTGCCCTTCACTTCCGAAAGTGATAGAATCTCAGCTCGTTGACTTTGTTAGATGTCTTTATTTAGAAAGTCTTTTTATGAAAGTCCGTACCTACTCTAGAGCATTGATGATGTGAGTAGGGATGTCATAACTATTTGTCCAAGCTATGCATGATAAAATTTAATTATGATACTTCTTGTTTGTTGGAGTTCGAGTTTTGGAGGAGCGCACAACGCAAGAAGAAGATGCTTGGAGCACAACACAATATAGATTCTAGAATATATTACTAAGTGAAGGTACAAAGATACGTGACCCACCAGGGTTATAGGTGCATATACAAGTCTGGGAAAAACCTCCTAAAGAGTGGAAAAGTGCCCTTATGGTCCTAAGTGTGTACACACATCGCTACTGAAATATATGAACAAATCCCCCTTGGGAGTGATGCGGTTATAAGGATTGCACACATAACAGCCTTGAGCCAGAAGCTATGTGGTAAAGCTTGACTTTTGACCTTACACCTCGCTATTTTTATGAGAGACTTGTTCTTTCTGTAAGCAACTCCATTTTGTTAAGATGTATACGACAATGTACACTGATGTGCTATTCCAAGCTCAACAAGAAATGCATTAAAGAAGACATGTATTCCTCCCCTCGATTAAAACGAAGGGTGCCTAATTTACATGCAACAGATTTTAAGCCATAACCAAGAATTGTTTAAAGCACGTAAACACTTTGGAATTTGCTTTCAATGGATATACCCATGCATGCCTAAAGAAATCATCAATAAAAGTCATGAAGCATAGGTAGTTCCCAAAATACAGCCTCCATAGACATGCTTACAAGGTGTCTCATTTGGGAAGAGAGGACACCATTTTAGATTTTTGCAGGCGAAGCAAACTAGCGAAATTCATATGACCAAAGCGTGCATGCCAAAGCTTTGCATATGAGTTAGCATGAGAATCTTGGATTGCACATGTTGAATCATTCACAAATTTTGCATAGTTTATGAGCTTATATATCCCATGACATAAGATGCCAGTACCATTAATAACATCACTATTTGAGAGATCATGAACTGCACATTTGTCATCAATAAATTTGACAACAAAGCCAATCTTGGCTAATGCAAAAACTGACAACAATTTTTTTTGATCGATTCTCTTGATCCCTTGCACATATAACAATGTGAAAGAATTTCCATGAGCAATAGTCAGAGTGATTTCATCAACTCCCATTATAGGATAAGAGGAGTTCTTAGCACATATGATAGTATTCCCTGTAGGGGCAGATCAAGTGAACTAAAGAAATTGTTTTGCAAGGTAATATGCTTGATTGCTTTAGTATGAGAGTACCAAACATCTGAGTCTATTGTAGACATGCATTGCCCATAAGAAGATGGGTCATAGTTGTAAATAGTAGTAAATGCCCATTCTTCATTCTGAACAAGATTAGGAGACTCTATTTTAGGTATAAAGGCCTCTGCAACAACCATTCAAACCTCTTTCTTCTTTGCCTCCTTTGTAATCAATTTAGGACAACTCTTTTTGACATGTTCATTCGCCATACAATACTTGCAAATCAATTTTTTCTTTTTTGGTTTTTTTATATCTTTGTCTTCCTTCTTTGATTGTG
>CM035423.1:84543788-84553788 GCA_020310875.1 Ceratopteris richardii | reverse complement strand
GAACCAAAAACTTTGAAGTAACTCACATTGGGCTTCTTCCCATGATAAACTTCATAAGGTGTAATGACCTTCAAAGCTTTTGTGGAAGACCTATGTAGAATGTGATTAGCTGTATGTACTGCATCAAACCAAAACTTCGGAGAAAGCCTTTTGGATGACATCATACTACACATCATCTCAACAAGGATCCTATTCTCTCTCAACACCATTCAGTTCTGGCGTGTAAGCAATAGTGAGTTGATGAGAGATACCTTTGTCTTCAAGAAAAGACTTAAAGTCTTTAGACATGTACTCTCCTCCTCTATTACTTCTCAAAATCTGGATCTTTGATTGACTTTCATTTTCAACCATAGCTAAGAACTTCTTGAAAGTAGAAAAAACCTCTGACTTCTCTTTAAGACCGTAAATTCACGAATATCTTGAGAAATCATCTATGAACATAACAAAGTACCTGTAACCTTGAATAGAATCTGTTCTCATCGGACCATTCACATCTGAATGTATGATAGCAACTTCCTTATGGCCGTGATAAATCCATGTTTCTTGAAAGGTAGTTTGTGAAGCTTTCCTTCAAGACATCCTTCACATGAATATGCATCATCTGGTAAAGCAAAAGTAGGCAAACTCTCCACCATACCTTAATCTTTGATATGCTTGGGAGCTGTGTAATTGATATGGTCAAATCTAACATGCCATAACTTCATGCTCTCCTTAGGTGTAGTAGACTTAGCAACATTAGCATGACTAATTTTGGATAATACAAACATGCCACTTCTGTTTTCACCTTGAAGTAGACAATGCTCCTAATCAAGTGAGAGGATATGACATGAATCTTTCTTAAAAACTACTTTATAACCATCTGACAAGAAAGTCGAGATAGAGAGCAAATTCTTCTTTATTTCTGGAGCATAAAGAACATTGGAAATTGTGAAATTTCCACCTTCTCTGGACTTAAGGTTCACTTCTCCAACACCAACAACATCCAAATCATGACCATCTGCAATGGTCACTCTTCCACCTGAAGAGTTAGAAAGGGAAGAAAATACGCTTCTGCAACCTGTCATATGTTTAGTAGTGCCAGAATAAAAAATCCAAGGATTATTTGAGATTGCATTTAACAATGCCCGATCAAAAGCTATCTCTTCAATAATAGCACATGCATATGAATCTACCTTTGAAGATTTAGGTTTTGGATCGTCTTCAACATTATTACTTGATGTTTTCTTCTCATTAAAAATCCTTGCTCTGCATTCTGCTATGTAATGACATGGTATCTTACAGTAATGGCATACTCCTTTCTTTGAATCAGATGTAGTCGAAGATTTTTCTTTAGGTGTAGAGGAAGCATTAGGGGTAGAACTGAAAAACTTAGGATTAGAAGACTTACTTTCCTTTTTAGATTGTTGAATCTTCTGCTCCTTCTTTGTCTCCTTCTTCTTCTTTCCCTTTGACAATGATAACATGGCTTCATCATTCTCTTTCATACCCTTTTGTTGATCTTCATCTTGAAGTAATAGGAACTCTAGCTCTTCAAATGAAATTTCTCTCTCTCTTGTAGAGAGAGATAAAGAAGTAACAAAAGCATGATATGCTGATGGAAGTAAGTTTAGAAGTGTGTTTTACCATCTCTTCGTTTGAAATGTTGACTCCAACATTGAGTAACTGATCTCGTAAATCTTTAGGCTTCAAAATATGTGCCTGAACTGATTCTTCAACTTTCATCCTTGTGTTGGCTAGCTTTCTCCTTAGATTAGCTTTCTTAGCAGGGTTTCTGCTCTGATAGAGATTCTCTAACTCCAACCAAGCCTGATGAGAGTTTCTACAAGACCTGATTTGGGGTATAATATGCCTCTTAACTCCTATAGCAATATATGAAAGTGCTAAAGCATCCCTTGAATCCCATCTAGATTTCTCTTCTTTAGGAAGTAGTCTGGTAGTAGTTCAGACTCCTCTCTAATTGTTTTGTGCTGAGTTTGTTGCATATTTTGGTATGGATGAGGGAACAGGCAGACCAATTCCTCTCACATGCTCCAAATGAGCAATCCTACAACAAAAAATACGACAAAAGAAAACAAATTAGTACAAAAAACCATCTAATTGGTTTATCATTTGACATGTTGGAATTTTGAAATTTGAACATATTACATACCTGTGCAAGAACTCACATAACTATCCTTTGGAGTAGAGGCATTTGATAGCCAAAACTCTCCCACCAAAAAAGAGGCTTCACTAGTGAATCCGTCTTCCAAACAATGGGTGAGGCTAATGCAATCCCTCTTTGATCATTATAATTTATGAATTTTTGCAAAAGAGTAGCATGTTGCTCACAAGATAGAATTTTTGGAAGATAGGTATCTCTATCTTCCAAAAGTGTGGTGTCCATGAATAATGAAGCCGCTTTAAAGGCCGGGTGCAAGAGGGCAGCAACACCATGAATATGCCTCTTCATCCACTTCCATCTCTTCTCCACCAAATAGAGTATATCATCTCTTTTGGGTGTGCTATCAAGAATATCACTACATGAAGAGCCATAAAAACATAAAGATTGATTAGAATTCAGAATTCAGTATGAATTTTCAAATGGGAATTTAAAGGCTAACTCAAGAGTCAACTCATAAATACTTAGAATATAAAATTACCATGAAAGATCACATGGTTCATCAAGAGTTGTGCACTTCTTTATTTCCTCAATTGCTTCTTTCATAAAATGATAGAGAACACCTATTGTGGCACCCTCCATGTCCGTCATACGCAATACCTTATACGAAGGTAAAATTGCAGCAATAATACCATAAACATTTTTCCAAAATGACTCCCTCAAGCATAACCTTTGGATAGACTTTGCCTCTTGTTGTTGTGCAATGGGCTCTCCGTCCATCCATTCTTTAAACTCCTCTGAGACTACCGTCTTTTGAAGCTTATTTTGAACCTCATAAAACGATCCAAAAGTATCCACATAGCCACAAATCGTGTTTTTGATGGCTTTCTCAACTCCTTATCGGAATATGACCGAAATATAGCAAGAACCCTCACCTTGGAGTTGATAAAGTCAACTATGGATGTAGCTTCTGAAATAATGCTCTTGATCCATTCCAACTTGCCAATGTCTTCCATAAGAAGATCAAGGCAATGAGAAGCACATGGGCTCCATACTATGGATGGAAACTCCTCCTCTAACTTTCTTCCCATAGATGCACAATTTGAAGCATTATCGGTCACCACTTGAATGACATTTTGAGGGCCAACCTATGGGAAAGAAAAAAATTATGTTAACAACAAGTTAATCAAGACTCAAGTCACATATTACACATACACACACACATAAAAATGTTAATTTTTTGAATTTTTATGAATAAAATAAAAAAACAAGTTACCTCAAGTATGGCACGACGAATATGTGAATAAATGAAGCTACCGGTCACCTTCTTTCCTTTTACTCCCGCATCCACCGCTCGTAAGAAATAAGTACCAAGAGGACAAGATACAAGAATATTAATAATCTCTCTTTTTTTACGATCACTCCATCCATCGGAGAGAATAGAGCATCCATATTTAACCCAACCGGCACGCACCGGTTCTAAGGATTTATCAATCCTCTCTTTCTCCTCATCTAGTTTCTTTGTCCTCATATCATTGTATGAAACTCCATACCAACCCTCACACGGGCCTACATTAGCTATTGCTTTCACCATACATTTCCATCGATCCAACCGAAGCACATTAAATGAAAGATTGCATTCAATGACGGTTCGTGCAATTTCAATTTCAGCAAGCCTTTGTCTTTCTCTAAGAAAAGTTATAGTGCGGGATACACCACCCGATGCTTGTGCAAGAGTAGGTTGCCGTGAGCTTGTACTAGTGCCCATTCCCTTAGCTTTTTTGGACACATCCACTTCATCATGCTCACATGAACTCATTGTGGGTGCCACCGAAGCTGAACCAATAGAAATAGATGGACAATTATCTCTTTTGGAGTCGACACAATCCGGTGAAACCACTTCATTTTCAGCAAAAGATCCCTTTCTCCTCTTTAATGGTAGGTAGTTGCGGTGACATTCTTCATATATATTATCGGGGATTTTGGTGCATGGAGCACACTCTCCTCCCAATTTGCAAAGGTGGATAAGAAGACGTGTGACACTAGATGTTTGAATCCTCCCATAATATTTGCAATGCCAACGGCATACATTTGATTTGTCTTTCACTCTCTCATAGGCAACACAATGCTTAGAGAAAGCTTCATGAAGAGGAGGAGCCATTGATGAGGTGGAGCAACAAATGGGGGCGCTGAAATTGCTTATGGATGTTCGTGGGCCAAGGAAAACAAGAGGGCAAAGCTCTCTTGTCTTGTGAGTGTCCACAACTTAGAGTATGGCCGGCTAAGAGAGCTTGGAGAGGTGGCTGCTTGAGCTGAAAACGCAGAGAAAGCGAATGGGAATGCTCATAATGTGAGTGCAAAATGAGTTGAACTTAACTAAAAACCCCAATTTTTTCAGGGCCCAATCGGCAGATTCTTCACCGTACAAGTCGTACGGGATCATACGGGACGGGACAAATCGTACGATATTTGCCGTACGACATACGAGTGCAACTATGAGCTTGATTAATCAAGACTCGTTGAGTAATTTGATTCCTTAGAATCTGATAATTTTTTAGATGACTTGAGCTAAAATCTTTTTTTATGTTTTTAAATCTTTTTTATTCTTTAACCTTGCTTTTGCTTTTTTATTTTTTTATCCTTTTTATTCTTTAACCTTGCTTTTGCTTTTGTTAAGCAGGGAAACATAGGATTAGACCTTTGTGTCTGGTAGATACATGTCTCATCTTCTTGTTATAATAACTCTCCTAGTACGACAAAAGTAACTTCTCTATTGATTAGAGAAAATGCAGCTGGGAAAAACAAATAAGAATTAAGCAAGGTTGAAAGAATATAATCTGAATTTTAGTAATATGTTCTTGCGTGCTTTCACCTCCATGTAGAGATTATTTGATTATCTCTTGAAGAATTGTTTCTTAGCCACATTACAAGACTAGAGAAATGTATTGAGCCTATCTCATGTTTTCTTCGATGGCTTGCAAGAATGAATAAGATAGATTATAGATCTTCTAATTGCAAGAGAGAGAGACACACACAGAAACTTTAGCGTGCTCGAGAAACTTAGCATCCTGTCCCTTTTTGTTTTGCAATTCTGATCGACTTGTTGTTGACCTTCCTTTTTGTGGAGTTAAACGTGTTTTTGAAGTGAAAGAAGTAGAGGCTTCTCTAGAGTCTCTTATTCTCTGGCCTCTAGGATCACCGGAATGATTTAATGGGGTAAGTCACCTAAATCATAGTTTGACAAATCTTTTGCAACCCATAAATTTTTGACCATCTAGCTCCAATGTGGATGATTGGATGGTCCATCTACTTTTTCATCACTAAAGAGCATGCTTAAAATATTGATTTGGGACATAGATAGGCAAACTTAGCGGAACTCAACTTGTAGAGGGTTCAAAGGAGGGTTAGAGAGAGGAGGAGAGATATCTCAGGAATCGGGATATATACCAAATCTGAACTTTTAAAACATAAAATATATTTTCATTTACTTTCTCTCAATCTTGAGTAGCTGATTGATCAGATTTGTCCTGATGGGTTGCAAATTTGACTCTGTTTTCCAGAGTTCATTAGAGTTGACCAAACTTGTCCAAGGTTTATTGACCTGCAAGGGGTTAAATAAATTAGAACACAATTTGTTTTCACTAAAGTTGGAAAGAATTCGCTAAATATAGTAGGTTTCTGCTAAAATTTGTAAATATACAGCCTACAGGACTTAATCAGAAATTTAAGGAAAAATTGGAAAATTCGCAGAGAAGAATGCAACTGAACCTTATTTGTAAGGATCTTGTCATGCAAAAGGTGTTTTTCAAGAATTTTATCATGGTAAAAGTTGAGTAGGTTGCAAGAGGTAGATGTGTGCAAGCTCTTGATTGCTTTGATACTGAATTGTGAGTCCAATAGAGAGAAAATTCAACAGATATATATGAAATAATCTCAATAAACATAAGCTGTTCAATCAAGAATGGGACACACCAAACTTTTACTCCAATGGATAATCATATAAATTGATGTAGATTATAATAAAATGGACTACATGAGTTTGTTTTTTGATGGTACAATATAAAAAATCAGCAAGCTTGAAGCATTCCCTCCTCTTGAAGTATACAACAAGTATACAGGCACATAAGTTGACGTCAAAATGGGCAGCCTAAGCCTCTTTTTTATATGCATGAGCAAAAATCACCAAAAGTTGATGCACTGCATTTCATAATAAAAAAAGAAATCAGTTTTTCTAACAAATGTTTTTGCAAATCATTGAATAAGGCTGATAGTTTTTCTCATTATAATTGAAAATCATACAAGAAGTTGTCTCCAGCTTTTCTACCTTGGTTGAGTGCTGGAAACCTGATTTCATATGCTTTTTGATTGATTTTTGACTTGTTGACCTAGATTTTACCAGCATGCTTTTTGGTCTTGTGGCGCAATACACCTAAAGTTCTATGTTTCATTGGGAAGCTCTATTAATCTATGTGCTCGGCAAAAATTTGATTTTTAACTTGATAAAAATCCTAACTTTGTACGTACACTGTACAAAAGAGAACTTTTTTGGTTTGCCATCTTGACCAAATTTTTCACATCTGTTCCTTTCTTAAGGCTTCTCCATGTCCTCTCTTCCTCTCTTTTCTTCCTTGTAGTGTGCTATTGCACTTTCTTGCTGGTACACAACTGAACTCTGTGTTACTGCTGCGTTATGTATTATTTCAGCTCCTTTTTCAGCTGTTTAATTCAGCACACATAGTGTGTTTAATTCGACACGTGTTGTATTAGTGCCCATGTTTTGTCCAATAAAGTAAATGAGTTCATGTCATGTTTCAATGATGCAGCCGAAATTTCATACTATTAGCTGCAAAGGGTCTCTGTTTTATTATCATTGAAACCCTGTGGCAGCATGCTTTTTCCCGCCTTTAATATATGAACTGTAATGTTGAAGGAAGTGTTCAGAGTGGCACCTTGTCTTTGTTTTTTCAACAAAATGAAAATTTTCTTTCATTTTTAACAAGTTTACGAGATTACCATCATCTGTCGGTTGAAGATATTATAAATCTATTGTAGTTCTCTCAATAGATCAACCTTATGCTGCAGGAAATGGCTATTGGAGTAAAATAAATACCGTTCCCTGCACCAGCTACCCTGCAAACAATTATCAGTGGGGAATGCTTTTGAAACATCGAAAATTATGGGAACTTAACTGCTATTTTCCCACATTCTCTTGAATCTGTGTTGATTTCGTGCTGAACAAGTCCCAAGTACATATTTTTCCAGTTTCCAACAAAAGAGCACTATTCAGCCACCAAATAGGTACTCTTATAGAGTGCATTGCTGAGAGTATGCTACATAGAGAAGTTGTGGAGTGTGACATCTATAGAAAGGCCTTTGACAGCTTGACTATGCCTGGTCACTGAAGATGAAGTAAAATTTATGAATTAAATCAACATGTGATATTCGAGATTTCTATCAATTATCTGGGTTGGTTGTGGGTTGTGGTAAGTTGTTATCGTGATGAATTCTTATGTTATTTATTTGAAGCTGAAAAATCTTGAATATGTTTTCTGTCGATGTGCAAAGTATTGATGACCAGTTTCAAGATAAGAAAGTAGATGGATAGATGATTGTTAAAACTGAACCTATTAAAATCTGTGTGATGCTCAAGAATGTTTGAGATTTGATCCATATATTTGCATCGACCTATGGATTATACTGTGTTTCCTGCATATTTGCAATCATGTTTCCTTGTTCATGTGAAGTGTGATGTTTCTTGGGACATAGGGGGAACTTTGCATTTTAGAGCACTTCTTTTTTTGAATATTTTCCTTTCATCTAAATTAGTTCAGTTTTGTGACTTGATTGAAAATATTGTTAACAGAATCTATTTCACGTTTGCTTTGTTATTTAAAATTTTGCAGTCGGTTCCTTCAATATCGAGGCCCATTTGCACAACGAAGGCATCCATCTGTTGACACTGCTGTTGTGTCTGAAATTAGGAGATGTGTGAAAGAAGGATTAGAATTTCGAGGAGAGTTGCTAAATTTTAGAAAGGATGGAACTCCATTGATGAACTTTCTATGTTTGACACCAATATTTGATGTGGATGGCATCATGACACACATTATTGGGATTCAATCTTTCACAGAGGTGAAGCTTGAGCTAGGCCCTTTACCAGGTCCTCCTCGGAAAGTAACTACTCGACACCAATTTCTTGCGACATTAGATGAAAACTGTCCTCACAAATATGTTGATGCTGAAAATGGATTCTGTAACTTGCTTCGTCTAAGTGATGAGGTCCTGGCTCTAAAGATTCTCGTGCATTTGCCCCCAAGAGATGTTGTATCATTTGGCATGGTTTGCAGACGCCTTTACAAGCTGTCAAAGAGTGAAGACCTTTGGAAACTTGTTTGCCAGAATGCTTGGGGCAGTGATACAACAAACTTGCTGGAAAGTGTCCCAGGCACGATCAAACAGGGTTGGGGCAGGCTGGCCAAAGAGTTGACTACACTTGAAGCATCTGTATGGAGGAAACGGACAGTAGGTGGGTCTATTGAACCATCTCGATGCAATTTCAGTGCTTGTGCAGTGGGCAGCAAAGTGGTGCTTTTTGGTGGCGAGGGTGTAAATATGCAGCCAATGAATGATACTTTTGTGTTGGACTTGAGTGCATCTCATCCAGAGTGGCGACATGTGCAGGTAAGTTCTCCTCCTCCAGGTCGTTGGGGGCATACACTTACATGCCTAAATGGTTCCTCTCTTGTAGTTTTTGGTGGTTGTGGTAAAGAAGGTCTTCTGAATGATGTGTTTGTGCTTAATTTGGATGAACCATCTCCATGTTGGCGTGAAGTTACTAGTGCAGCTCCACCACTTCCAAGATCTTGGCATAGTTCTTGCACAGTAGATGGCACAACTCTTGTCGTATCAGGTGGCTGTGCAGATTCTGGTGTTCTTCTCAGTGATACATTCTTACTGGACTTGATGACCGACAAACCCATGTGGAGAGAAATTACAGTCACCTATAGCCCTCCTTCTCGACTAGGACATTCACTTTCTGTTTATGGCAAGAGGAAGATCCTTATGTTTGGTGGCCTTGCAAAAAGCGGTCCTTTAAAATTGAGGTCGAGTGATGTCTTTAAGATTGATCTGAATGATAAAGATCCCAAATGGAGATACGTTACTGGCAGCTCAATGCCAGGAGGTTCTATTCCAGGTGGAAGGGCACCACCACCTCGTCTTGATCATGTTGATATTGCTCTCCCAGGTGGCCGTGTGATAGTTTTCGGTGGATCAATTGCTGGTATGCACTCTGCCTCTGAAATGTTTGTGCTTGATCCAGCTGATGAGAAGCCTACATGGAGAACGCTAGATGTGCCAGGACAGAAGCCGAAGTTTGCCTGGGGCCATAGCACTTGTGTTGTAGGAGGCACAAGAGCAGTTGTGTTGGGTGGACAGACTGGAGAAGAATGGGTTCTCAATGAGCTTCATGAGCTTTCTTTTGTTAGTGGGAATATTGATCCTGATTAGGTGAGTGAAATATGTATGCAAGCTTTGATGAAGGAAATTCTGAAGCTTTATCCTTTATTTTGGAATCATTAGCTTAGACAAGTACTTGAGTATTGCCAGTTATGTGTAAACTATTGCTGAAATTGTGGATGGTTTGACAACATACAAGTTTACGGATACACTGATTCATATATTTTCATCTCCTGAGGGGAACACTTTTCCAAACTTCTTGAATCAGAAGATCAGCTTCATAAATGAATGCTTATGTTTAATTAGGTTGCGTGCTTTTTGTACATTTGTTGGAAGAGTGTGGTGGCCTGTACATGTAATATCTTAAAATTGCACGTGGTCAGAGGAATGAGTGTGTATGATTCCTCATGCGATTTGCACTTCCACCGAATAAAATGCCATTAC
>CM035423.1:84517398-84524898 GCA_020310875.1 Ceratopteris richardii | reverse complement strand
AAGGAAATCTCCCAACCTTAATTTTCGCAAAGATTATGAATATAATGCACCATTCATGCTTTCTTGATTTAGCTTTGTGAATCGCAAACTGACACATATTGAAATTTATGTTTTAGATATTTCTCTGCATGCAAAATTACAACTTCATGGATACTTTGCATGTCGCATTGAACCTGTACCATCAATGTCCCATTTTTCAATCAACTCAAAATAGCAATAGAAGCTTTTTTTCTTCCTTGCTCTGGCATCATGCACATATGTCTGATCGATGCAGCTTATTTTTAGCAACTAACCCTACCAAATGCATGTGTGGCAAGGATTGTAAAGCTCATCAATGACACTCACAAAACAAAAACAAATTATCCACTCCTTTCTAATTGTGGTGAAGAATTTTTGCCACTGGAAATGCTTGCACAAATAGTTACAAGAGGAATCAGGATCTCTTAGATCCTTTTGAGATCCTTCACTAGCCACACAAGAACTGGTCATAAATAATGTTTGGTAAAAATATATGTTGTGAGTGCACGCTCTTGCTCCAACCCAAGTAATAGAGTAATTCGTGAAGATGCCTAGATTGCATTCAACGGAGAGATACACTGAGATATGTTCTACCAAAAGGAGCAACTACAAGCTACTTCACATGGTGAGAGGGCCTCTGCAAGGCTCCATTGTAAGGCTTCAGAGAGTGGCTCTGCAAGGCTCCATTGTAAGTGGAGAGCTTCAGAGCATTTGTAACAGACTTGACTTAGGATAAGCCAATGGTCAGTGCACCAAGATTTGTATGCATGCATCCTAATCTTAGCCAACAAGTTCTTATTTTTCTAGTCTCTCATGAGGGGATCAACTAATCCAATTGTCATCAATGCTGGCCTCAGCCAATTCACTAGTCTTACATGCAAAATGTGGCACACAAAAATGCTGTGTCAGTGTCGTTCCTCTCTGCGGATGATTGCTTCTTTGAATGTTCTAGTGTTGGTGTATGGCATTCCTCTCAACAGATAGTTCCTCTCAATCAGATAGTGGCTCCGCATCATTTTGTATTGCCTTCCTTACCACGAGGCATCTTATTTTATGAGACTCCTCCCTCCTTATCATTCTCTTCTAGTTGAGAATATCTCCATCCACCAATCAATGTGTCATGACCACAACCTTCTATGTGTCATTAGGGAGTTCCTCCTCGCATTGCTTGGGATTTGAAAGAACTTGGAGAAGATTGTAGGAGGTAGAAAAGTGAGTTGCGAAGCGACGAAGTTCAGTCTAGCCAATTGGCACAAGATCAGCCCTTGAGCTTATGGAGACTCAAATAGACCTTATAGGCAAGCGATAAGTGTGATAAAATGCACTATCTACTTTGGAGCATCAAGAAGAAAGAGTCGATACAAAATAAATAGATTTGCACACTTGACGATCTCAAAAAACTTACTATCTTTGGATGAGACAAGGAACTTCAAATGCTCATAGCGACTAGTATGATTATAATTAGAAAAAATGCTTTTGGAGGAGTGATACACATAGGGTTGCATGTACAGAATGCACAAGAGTAAAAGGAATAAGCAAAATATGCTTTTGGAATGAACCTGACACTCAACAGTGGTACCTCCTATTTTTCAAGAATGCATAGAGATAGACCCCGAGATAGAAAAACTAAGATTTCTCCCAATCTACTAAAGCAAATGATTTGGAAATTTATACACATAAACTAGACACTAATAACTTTCCAATAAGTCCTATTTCATCCAATTTGGAGCGCTGTACATAGAGCAGAAGCCTCTACAACTTATTGTTGTTGAAGAAGATGATGCAGAAAATGAAGGAAGAAGACAATGATGGCCACAAGTGTATGTATATTGCTCCATGTAGTGTACAAGTATTTTGAAGTCTTTATATAGACTCTTGAAGTGCTCCAAGACTTCTACAAGTGGATTTTGAATTCAAATGAAGGTTGTAAAGGTTGTTGGAGGGAATCAATTCACTTTCCTACAATCTAGGAAAAGTGAAGATCTAGTTTGATCTACTTTTAGGTGATTGATTGATTGATTGATTGCAACTCAAACACCACAAATTCATGGAATTTGGGATATCTTTTTATCCTTTTACAAGTGTAAATCTCTATGATTTTACAAATGGTAAATGATCCATGAAAAATCTCTTAAAAAAATACAAACAATAAATGAGCATAGGTAAAAGAACGCTTCAATGGATATTTTGGCATAGTCCAAGCCATATATTTATTGATGTAAAAATCCACCTCAAGCATAGTGTAAGCTTGATGTTCCAAAAGCTCCCCCTCAAGTTAAAGTGTGCTTGAGTCTTCATTTTCTAGTAGGTTGAATACCCACCATTGATTTAAATTTGCAAAACTTTATTCCATCAAGTGCCTTCGTCATCATATCTGCTATTTGCTTTTCAGTTGGAACAAAAGAAATGTCAATCTCCTTTGCCATGAGCTTCTCCCTGATGAAGTGGTAATGAACGTCTATATGTTTGGTTCTTGTATGGAAAATAGGGTTTGCTTCTAGATTCATGGAACTTACAGTATCTCCAAATATATGAGGTTTGGAACTCATAAGTCCCAAATTTGTATACAATGCTCTTAACCATATTTCCTCTTGGGTTCCTATGGTCAAACCTCTGTAATCTACTTCAGTTGAGGATAAAGCAGCTGTTGGTTGCTTCTTGGAACTCCATGACACTAGCTTTGAACCTGCAAATGTTAAGTAACTATTGTAAGAGATGGATGGATACCTCAAAGAAATGAGGTGGTACTGCTAAAACCTGCTTTGTACCAGTCTTGATGCACTTCAGAGTTATAAAGTAGGCCTTTTTACCTTGAAAGTGACACCAAGAAAGTACCTATGTACTTTGGAGTTGATACTTGAAACAATTAATCCAAAACAGACTAGTTCACCTATGTACTTCTTCTATCATCTTAGCTCCTGCCCAATGTCACTCTAGCACGATGGAAAGCACCAATGTGAGGAGCTTCACCTCGTAATTGTCAATCCATGGAGAGGTTAGGCCAATATGAAGATCAAAAGAGAATGATGTGTATGAAGAAGATGGTGAGAAATGCAAGAGCATACACACACATGCATACGCGCGCGCACACACACACACACACTAGGAAAGTCATGACGGAGATCAACGGAAGGCAAGAAAAGGACTCATAATCATATTCACCATCATCTAGGTACAATAGCTCTTCTAGCTGTAGCTCATAGGTTCAATCATAAACTAACAACAACCTCAAAATGAGTTCTCTAGCTCTATTTATAGTTTTTGCTTAGTTTTGAATGGTTTCACATCTAGTGACTGGCATAGTTAAAAAATAGCCTCTACCTCTAATTTGAGCTATCTAACGGCTTCAAAAAATTACAAAAATTGGTGTGAGCTAGAGAGTATAAATTGTAGAGTGACACATGCACACACTCATCGATTGGGTATTGAGCTTGAGATGGGCATTGCATCTATGAGTGGAGGTCCAGTACTAGTATACAACAAGAGGCCCAAAATTCATGATGACGAGGAGATCCACCTCCGTAGGTAGATGATCTTGGGATAGCACCATATAGCATTAATTTCACTCTAATTGCGGAGCTAGAGTACAATGAGGATGTGAATGTCACTACCATTGAAGACATTCCATTAGAGTCATAATCATTGTCTTCCTCAGTCAGAGGGAATGGATGATGAGAAGCATGAGGATTGATCCCATTATCTATAGTCTAGACTCTATACTACATAGATAAGTCATTATGATGAGTTAGATATTAGAACGTAGTATGTACTGAGTGGAGTGAAGCATCATAGATGTCCTATCTTTATTATGTTTTTGTATCATGATTCATGGTTGGCTTGATACATTTCATGCTTCATGTATGATTCACATACAATTTGGTTCATAGTTAATAAATATGTGGATGCTATGCTCATTGCTTTGTTTCCCGAGTTTGTGATTATTGTTATAACTTTAGTTTTTGGAAGTGATGTTTGAAGTGGATGGAAATATTATTTTTAAAGTCTAAAAGATGGTGATGTTAAATTGTTAATGGTTATGGTGTATGGTGTAGAAATGAAAGTTTAGAAATCTAGTTGTCTTTGTATTATTTTAAAACACACACACACACACACACACACACACACACACACACATATATATATATATATATATATATATATATATATATATATATATATATATATATATATATATATATATATATATACATATATTATTTAATACATGGACAAACCTTACGAACCTTACCTCGAGGATAAGGTTCTTCCCTTGAACCCAATGCATACTGAACCTTACAAACCTTACCACCTTTCTAGGTTCATGCATAGTCTACTCAAGTCTCATTGGAAATAAGAGATATATTTTTAGACATCCAAAATTTTACAGATCTCCAAACTTTTGCAGATATCTGAAGTTTTGCAAAGATGCCAAGTTTTGCAGATATCCATAGTCTTGCAAATAATTGAACCTTTACCATTATGACATTGAAGGGGGGATTGTGCTATTTTGACATTGTTTCCAACAATCCCCCCTTCAATGTCAGAAAAAGCATGCAAATCACTATCAGAAAAAGCATGCAAATCTTGCGGTAGTGATCCCCCCTTGGGATAAAACAATCCAAGTAGTCGGGTACCACTCAAGTAGCAAAAGATGCACTTGACTGCCTGCCAATGCTTGACACCTAGGCAATGCATAAACATGCTCATCTGTGAGACAAAAAACTGAATATCTGGCCAAGTAATGCATAAGTAAATCAAGCATCCAACAACCTACTGATAGAGATCAACATCAAATGCATCTCCAGCATCATGAAGACTCAATCATTAACCTGTCTCTATAGGAGTGGCAAAAGGTTTACAGTCTTCAAGGCCAAAACACTGCAATAATGTGTCAATATATTTCATTTGACACAAAGCCATTCCACCATCAACTTGCATAAACTTAATGCCAAATAGTGATGCAAATGACTCAAATAAAACATCTCAAATGAGAAATGCAAATCAACCTTAAAATAAGCAATATGCGTGTCATAAGGACCAATGAGCAGCATGTCATCAACCTACACAACAATGATTAGAAGCACATCATTAGCACACTTAACATATAAGGTGCTTTCAATTGGACTGTTCTCAAAACCATGTGCAATGAGATAGGCATGTATCTTTTCATACCATGCATGTGGTGCTTGCTTTAAACCATATAATGCCTTCTTTAACATGCACATCTAGTCTTCATGCCCTTTCTGCACAAAGCCACGGGGCTGAAAAACATAAACTTCTTCATGCAAGTCACCATTTAGAAATGCTGTTCTAATGTCCAATGATGTACATTCCAACCATGATGAGCTGCAAGTGCACATATGTTACGAATAGTAGTCATTCGGCATGCAGGTACAAAGGTCTCATCAAAATCAATGCGTCTTTCCTATGGATAACCCTTTACAACAAGCCTAGCCTTATACCTATCAAATGTTCCATCAGGTTTATGCTTTAGCTTTTATACCCACTTAGTGCCAATGGCCTTCTTGCTAGGAGGCAAGTCACATAAAGACTAGGTACAATTCTTCATGATAGCATCATATTCAGATTGCATTGTAGCCATCCAATGTTCAAAATTTCGTCCTTCGTAAAATAAAACAGGCTCAGTTTCATGACAGATGCTAGATGTAGCCATATCATAGCAATCTGATGCAAAAGAGGCACTATGAGAGCCTGGACGAGTATGATATGATAGAGGTGCATCTAATTTACTATCACGCAAAGTCTGCACCAACCATTTTAGCATACTTTTTGCCTGCTCAATATCAGCTCTCTCATGTAAATCTGCATGAGAAACGGAATGATGTGCATCATCACATGAAACCTATAAAGGCTGAGAAGTTGCCTCATTGCAACCAACAGTAGACTATCCACCTGTAAAAAGAGGCAACAAAGTATCATACATGTCTTTTGAGCTAACAGATGTCTCCTTCGTACATGAAAGTAAGGGCTGAATAACAGCTTCCACAAAAACTACATGATGGCTAACCAGAATGTGTTTAGTCTATGGATGATACAAATGATAGCTTTTTCTTTCAAAACTGTACCCAACAAAAATACATTTTAATGCTTTATGATCCAATTTTCTGCGACGTTGTTTAGGTATTAATGCATATGCGAGATAACCAAAAACACGTAGATGAGCAACATGTGGCTTGCGACCATGCCAAGCCTCATATGCAGTGATAGACTGTAGTGCTTTAGTGGGACACTTATTAAGTACACATGCTGCACACATAACAACCTCAAGCTAGAAACTATGTGATAAAGCTTGACACTTGACTATACACCTCGCCATCTCCATGAGTGACATGTTCTTCCATTCAGCAACTCCATTCTATTGAGGTGTATATGACACTATACACTGATGTTTTATCCCACGTTCAGCTAGAAATGCATTAAAGTCAGAAGACATATATTTCCCACCTCGATCAGAATGGAGGGTGCCCATTTTACATGTTGATAGATTTTCAGCCAAAAACAGAAACTGTTTGAAGCACATAAGCACTTCAGACTTTGCTTTCAATGGATATACGCATGCATGCCTGGAAAAATTATCAATGAAAGTCATGAAGTAAAGATAATTTCCAAAAGAGGATGTCTGCATAGGAGCAGAGACATCATTGTGAACAAGCTACAATTTTTGAGTAGCTCGAATTGAGCCATCTTTTGGAAAGGAGGAATGCTGAATTTTTCCCAAAATATAGCCTTCACATACATGTTTATTGGGTGCCTCAAGTTTGGGCAAAGAGGACACCATTTTAGATTTCTACAGGCGCAACAAACTAGCAAAATTTAGATAAAAGCGTGCATGCCAAAGCTTTGCATCTGACATAGCTTGAGAATCATGTACTGCATATGCTGAATCATTCACCGACCTCTCATAGTCTATGAGCTTAGATAGCTCATGACATAAAATGCCTAAAGCAATAATCACATCACCATTTGATAGATCATGGACTGTACACCTATCATCAACAAATTTCACAACCAAGCCAATCTTGGCAAAAGCCAAAGCTGATAAGAGATTCTTCTTGATCCCTGACACAAATAAAGCATTTGACAAAGTGAAAGAACTACCATTAGCAGTAGTCAGAATGATCTTACCAACTCCCATGATAGGATAAGAGGAGTTGTTGGCACATGTGATAGTATTCCCTGTAGGGGCAGGCTCGAGTGAAGTGAAGAAACTATGCTACGAAGTAATATGTTTGGTTGCCCCACTATCAAAGTACCAAACATTTGAGTCTACTAATGACATACACTACTCATGAGAAGATGGGTAAAAACTCTAAACAATAGTTAACGCCCATTCTTCATTCTACAGTAGATTAGCAGACTCTATTTTCGGTGTGCAGGCCTCTACAACAACCATTCCAGCCTCCTTCTTTGCCTCTTTAGCAATCAGTTTTGGATAGCTCTTAATAACATGATCATTTGCTT
>CM035423.1:84399898-84509898 GCA_020310875.1 Ceratopteris richardii | reverse complement strand
CTGCTGAATAAAATTACTCTATTACAGGGTGCGAATGTTTGGGACTTATTTACTCTATGAAAAATTCCGACACTACCTACTTGGCCAAAAATTTACCTTCCATGTGGACCACTCTGCATTAACATACTTGGTTTAGCAGTAGAATTAGGGTGGCAGACTTACAATGTGGGTTCTTTTTCCACAGGAATTTGACTATAATGTGGTGCATTGCCCTGGGTCTTCCTATGCGATTGTTGACTTTTTGTCCTTATTAGATTCTGGTGAAACTCTAGTGGGTGTAGATGATTCCTCCCTGGCTATTTACATGACTAACTTAGCTTCTCATTGGTTCAATGGAATTTTTCTAACTCCTATTATGATACCCTTATGAATTTCTTGACAACTAGCTATCCACTAGAATCCATGTCTACAATAGCACGATAAAAACTGGCTTTGTATAGCCATCGGTTCCTTATCATCATAGGACAACTATACCATGCTGAACCCTCGAGAGCTTGGCTCTGATGTGTCCTGATGCATGAAGTTCTATCATTTTTGGCATTGGCTCTCTCTACACCTTCATTTGTTCATTTTTTGATGGAGTTAACGTACAAAAAATCCTACAAAGTGGTCTGTGGTGGCCAACCATGCAATGAGATGTGCACGAGTATGTCGGGAAGTGCGATCCCTGCTAATGAACTGGTCAATCCTTGCAATGACATCCCTTCTCTCTATAGCCTATTCTTCCTCTCGAACCATTTCAAAAATGGGGCTTGGATTTCATTGGCCTAATTACTCCCTTGGCTGCCTTCACTGCTAATTGTTATATTCTGACATGCACTGACTATGCTACATACTAGGTTGAGGCTTGGGTAGTTTGTTTTGCCACTGCTACGGCAATTGATAAGTGCTTAACTTGAGATCGTTTTCCATGATTTGGTCTTCCCCTTGAAATAGTGTCAGACAGAGGCACTCATTTTCCAAATGACTTAATTGAAGCTTTGACAATCTCCTTTGATGTTACACATAAATTCAGTACTTCATATTATCCCCATGCTAATGGTCTTGTGGAAAGCATCAACAAAACACTGCTGACTTTGCTCAAAAAGTTAATTACTGATTGTCTCGATCATTGGGATCAACTCTTGCCGACAGTTCTCAAGGTATACTCAACTATGTACCCTTTAAGTTAGCCTATGGAATTGAAGCCATTGCTCCTATGGAAGTGGTTGTCCCCAACCCAAGAGTGGCCATCAAGCATAAACTGTTACCAGCTGAGTCGCCATATACTCGCATTGATGATATGCAGACACATGATGATTAGAGATTTGAAAGTTATCTGCTCATGCAAGAAGTACAATTGTGATAAGCCCAAACACATGATCGTTTCTTAAAGACTCCAATTTTTGAAGTGGATCAACTCATCCTATTCTACAACTCCAAGTCTGATCATGTAGCATGAAAATTCAAAGTTTGATGGTTGGGTCCATACTGGATTTTGGTGTAGATTGGTTTGACAACATTTCAGTTAGAGACCCTCAGTAGAGCATCGATTAAAAATATGGTCAATGGCCCAAAGCTTCATCCTTTTTGGCCGCCTTCCATGTATTCAATCATTTGTTTGCCACCCATGTCTGCATGGTTTGCATGATTGTTATGACATATCTTCCTCGACTTGCGTTCATTATTATGATTGTCCTGTTCTTTCATCATGATGATGTGCCACCACACTTGTTTAAAATCTCTTTGTTTTACAATCATCCACTATTGCTTTTTTAGTATTTGTTTGTGCTCGTGTATTGTGTTCTAAACTTTCTCTGTGCATCCACTATCATGGAGGTTTTAGCTTCGTTCGAACCTCTCTCGGCAGTCATCTCTGATGAAATGAATGCCTTACCCCATGTCGTTTAAGGCATTTCTGCCTTCTAGAAGCTCGTGTACTCCCCATTGCAAAAATCCTTATCCAATCCATATCCATAGAACATGCCTCCTCTGCCTACTGGACGATGCACATTAGCGGATAGGAGCTTCGCATGACTGCAATCGAAGTGGGTCAAATATTCTTCCTTCCCACTAACGGTTCGACATCAGTGCCCTCTATCTCTCAAGTAGCCATGGAACAACTGTTCCCTCGGCCTAGCTTGAATAAGTATGCAATTAGCTATAGACCTGAGTTAGAGCCCTCAATCCTCCACTTTCTTGTAATCACCCTCAATCTATAACACTGCCCATATGGAATCTCCAAGCAGTTCTATTCTGTCATTTTTGCTATCGCACAAGGACCAATCAAGTGTTTGGTCATCCTATTTAATCACATTCACAAGGAATTCCAACATATAGTCAAATAGTTAGATAATGATCACCACCCAAAAACCCGCCTCCTCTATATCCTTTCTATTCTAAACCCCCAAGAATTTCCTATCACTACTCGCGATCCCACGTTTTGCACAGACCACATCCCATATAGAAGAAGAAGAAGATGAAAGCATAAACCTGATTCTATGTCGACCTCGCCACACCTACATCATTGTCACCTCCTCATCCAATGTCGAGCAGGTTGATCAACATCAAATTGTTGATCCTCTTTTCCTCCACCATCTTCTCCAATGAACAAAAGAGTTTCCTCATCCTCTTTGTCCCACCTCTCCCTCCTTCTCCCTCTCCACTGATAGACACACAAATGCAAGATGCTGCCCCTCCTTCCCCATTACCCTCACTGATCAAGGAACCTTCTATATCCCCTTTGCCTTCTCCAAAACTTGCGAATAAGTTTGTGATACCTTCTTTCAATTGTGCACCTCTTAGCCCATCTCCTCCCTCATCACACTCTTATTCATTTCTCGGTACACCCCCCAATGTCAGTTGGCCGTTGCCTTCCCTACATGCTTCTCCATGGAATTCTGCACCTCTGGCCCTTAAAGATGTACAAGAAGTACTAGAGATTCCACCCTTGCCCACGACCAATGAACAATTTTGGCAATTTGGGTTCAATGAGCAATGTGGCTTGCATGAGTTTGGTAGACTCAGTAGCTACTTGCTACATATGCAAGGACTCATTTGTGAGGAGATGGTGGAAGCCTTCCAGACATGAGACGGTGCTGCAAATTCATGCTTCACACCAGCCAATACTGAGTTGAGGGATGCAAAGTATACCTCTTGAGATTTCCAAGGAGCACAAATAATCAACCCAAGTACTTTGGAATATGATCCTCAAATCATTGGATCAAAACAGATGAGTTTGAGTTTCATTGTGAACCAAAAACTTGCTATCTTGGTCACTATACTTGCTCAAAGAAATGAACATTACTCCTTCTCTACTAATAATTGAACAAAATCCTTTTGGGCATATCTAATTAATTTGGGTAGCTAAATTTCACAAGTTACTTCACTAGAAATGATCTAATATACACTGAGAATGAAGCTTAGCAAGTTAGTGATGCATCCTGACATTTTCGAGTACTAACACTATGCAGACCAGTGAGCAGTGTTTTGCTCACAACTCGTGAATGACTAAGACAAATAGAATGAAACTCTGTACCAACGAAGTAGACAACCTAATGAATTTGTAACAACTTAAATAATTGACAATGATCAAGTACAAGCTGAGAAATAGATCAGACAAGCTCACTATTTTGAGTAGTACATGATAGAGTAGAAGAAATGGGATATGAGAAAACTATATGTATTAATGCACATATATTACATTGACATTGGAAATGAATGATTGCACAATGTAATGGAAATAGTAGAGCTATAATGTGAGCTCAATGTGCCACTTGAAGTCCTTTGAAATCTCTCCTATATCTCGATGCACTCCTTTTGACTAGTTGGCCCTTTTTTTATAGCCTTTTTGTTCGAGCCAAGATTCAATTTGAATTTGAATCTTAAACTAAAAGTGTCCCAAAGTTTTAGGACTTGATTTTCCATAAATCCTCACCAAATAGTTTGTGGAAAGATTCTCGTGATTGAAGTGATTCCACTTATGCACTTTTGCAAGGAGTAAAAATCAATCTTTTACAAGAGATCATTCATGTGCTAATACATGAATGCACATATGAACTTTAGGATAAGTTTTCAAGCATTTAGTCTTGGAGTAATTGCACCAACAACTCCCCCTCAGGCCTAATATGCTTGGGTTTTCAACTCCTTTTAATCTCCTACAATCCAATCATCATCTTGAACCTGTTGAACTTAGTTCCATCCAAAGATTTGGTTAGCATATCTACAGATTGCAAATTTGTTGATACATAGGATAATTGGATGTCCTTGCTAAGTAGCTTATCTCTCAGATAATGATAATTCACTTCAATGTGCTTAGTCCTTGCATGATATACATGATTAGTAGCCAAGTGTAATGAGCTAGTATTATCTTTAAAATTCATTGGAGTGTATGTATGTAGCCCCAAATCTGAGTAGAGTAGCTTTAACCACATTGGCTCTTGTGTTGCATTTGCTAGGCCCCTATATTCAACTTCAATTGATGACAATGCTACAATTGGTTGTTTTTTTGATGACCATGAAATCAACTTAGGTCCTATAAAAGATAAGTATCCAGAAGTGCTCCTCCTATTATCTTTTGAGCCAACCCAATGTGCATCAGAGTATAGCTTGATATCCAAGTCAAATGTGGTTACAAGGTGCCAAGAGCCTCTAAAATTCTTTACAGTGATTACATCTTTAGGTGTCATAAGTGGACAAACTCTGATGATGGGAGGATTAAAGGAGCAAGTGGAAGCTAATCAAAATCAAACCAAACTAAACCAACATCAAACCAAACAAACAACAAACATAAAACAAAACAAAAATCAACAAAACCCAACAAGAAATCAAGATGGAGCTTTCCCTACTCCGATAAACTCCTCACATCGAATAAAGGATAATCAAACAAATCAAGAAACATCTCAAGATGTAAACAAAGAGATAGAGATATCTAGAAGGCTCATAGGTGACCGAATGGAGATAAAAGATGAGATACAAATAGAGAACCCAATAAATATGTATGAAGATCCAACTCGAGATGCATCCTTATGTGATGACATCAGACAAGATGTGGAGTATGATTGGATGTCACTTGATGGTGATAAACCCCTTCTGACACATGGTTCGGATATAGCTCCTGATCTAATGACTGAATTACATGAAGGAACTCTAATGGAACATGATGTTGAATCTAAGGACCTGTCAACAAAAGATCTGATGGTTAAGAACATGGATATGCAGGAGCCCACATTACACATGCATACAGAGATGCAAGAAAATGAACCTACTTATATGAAGGAGGACATGCAAATAATGAGTCCTCTAGAGATTGAAATGTGTGATGACGAAGATGAGCATGATGCTAATCTAGAGGATATACACATGATAAGTCCTCTAGATGGTGATATGTACGTCGATGGTGATAAGCATGATCCTAATCCTATGGATAGTCTAGATCAAGATCAAGATACTGATATGTTTTTGAGCGATGCCACATTGGACAAAGATCCCACACATAAAAAAGAGGATAAGTTCCGTCATGGATGTATAGTGGCATTGTGGTCTATATCTTGCTTATGCCACTTGGTTATGGATTTAGTTACTGGTTGCACACAATTCTATGAGAGTTGATTATGGATCTTGGTTGGTACTTGTATCTTTGTTTTCTTTGCAGGTACATGATCCAGATTGGAGCGTGAGTTGCATACTTATTTGTCACCTTGATTTGCTATTCTATTAGCAAATGTTCATTGATTTGATGTTGTGGATGGTGATTCCCACATGGTTATTTTGGTTCTAGAGTCCATTTACAGAGGAGATGCTGTCGAAATTTTGATAGCTTTTATGTTAGAAGAGAGCTCTAGTGGATCTTGAAGCTTTTGTGATAGCTTTGGATCATTGATTATCTCCATTCAGTTGGACTTGATCACACATTGTTCGTGACAGGTTGGACCATCTTACACAATTTATTCTTGAGTGGGAGTTGTATTGCCATTGTATTGGCATGTATTGGTATTAGTTTTTTGGCACATGTATTTATCATTATCTTTTGATTAGATCAGTGATAGGTGGTGACAGATTACTCATTGTTCTTTTGCTATTGCTTATCTTATTTGATTGCTCAGTTGCAGGGGATACTCTGTCGAATTTTTCCCAGGATTCTTTCACATCTATTTTGGTCACTTTGGAGACTTGGTGAGCATGCTTATGCTCATGGTTTTATATGCATGCTAGATGCATGGTTATGTGATAGGTGGTTCACATGGTTCCTTCTCTATTGAGTCATTTGTGATGTGAGTTATGCATATGGATATGAAGGCGTGATCCTATTGAGTATAAAGTGTTGTTTCTAGTCTCTTGATACATCGCTAATCTCTTGGATTGCTAGCATGGTGTCTTATAGATTTGATAGCACTGACTTTCTGAGATGGCAAACTCAGATGTGGCATACTTTGGTTCGTGCAGGGTTATACATAGAGATGCACAGAGGCCTCGTGACATGCCCGACCACGTATGGATAGATATGGATGCGTTGGCCAGCTCCACTATCCGATTACAACTTGTGGATTGTTGGAACAAACCAATCACAAATTCGTGATTATAAAGATCTTGAATCAAGCTTATGATCAAATTGAAGTGGAAGAAGACACTTGAGAGAGTGAAGAGATCTCAGAAGTGAAGTATATATACATATGTACATTATAGGTGGAAATTCTTATAATCTGAGTATAGATGATCCTTAGGATGATAAGGAGTAATGTAATAGACGCGGGATAAGTCTAAATCTATATGTATATAAGTCAATAATGTAAAGAAATATGTGTGAGAATCATTTTGAAGACAAGTGTCTTAGAGAGAGATGTGTAGAGAGTTTTACTCAGGAAATTAGCGACGGGTTTTTCTCTGAGTTCTCTCAGTCTGATCATGTGGATCAGAAATCCTTTTGTACACATCTAATGTGAAAGCTAATGAAGCTATGTTCAGAATTTTATGATCTAATTTCTTTCCTACTGTGAGAATGATCAATAGGAACATTTGTATGTAGAATCTGCAGACAGACTTCTAAAAGTTGTGCACTTTTCCGTGTCAATGTTTTGCTTAGATCTCAGTGCATAGTGTAAAGTTTTGAATGAGTGAGCATTCAAAATCTAAGTTAGAAGGTAAAGAAGATATGGCTAAAAGCATTTAGCAAAACGGGATTTGTGCTGTGAGAAATCAACTTAAGAAGTTGACCATGTCAAAGTCGTCATTCTTGGAAGACAATTTTTGACATATCTTTGATCTTAAGGATCAAATCAAAAGTTTAATGATTCTTTTGGAGAATCAATGGCTGGTATGATTGTACAAAGGTAGTGTGAAGACTTGCACATTATTAGTTTGAAGATATCTGAAGACATGTGCAGGTATTGAAGTCAATTTCTGAAGCAGACTTCTTGAAGAAGGAAAATTCTCACTCAGAGAATTGTTCATGAATGATTTGGTAAATTAAAGTAACATTTGTGTAAAGTTTGGTCTATAATTGATATTGATGTGTTCTTAGATCAATATAGATCAAGTATTTGGAGATTAAAAGGTCTCCAACAGTGGTATCCGAGCTGAAGGTGCAATACAAGGGAAGCAAAGGCATTGGAAGTCCTGATTGCTGCAGATATTGAAGTTCTTTCTAATCGAAGGTGGACAAGGACAAATTCGTGAAGATAACCTGCAGAAGTACAAAGCACGAGTTCAAAGGATAAAAAGGATTGAAGGTTCATATCAAAGGTACATTTTACTATCATAAATCATAGTAATTGCAGATACAGAAGATCAAAAGATGGGAGAAAGCTTGCAGATTGATAAGCTAGATAGGGAGAACTATCCAGCTTGGTCCATGAGTATGGAGGCACATCTCATGAGCAAAGATTTGATGGTATTCATTACAGGAGAAGAAGAAAAGCCTGAATTTGCAGATCCTAGTATTCCAACTAGGGAAGAGCTTGCAGATTTGAAGACTTGGATGAGAAAGGATGCTCAAGCTAGGAGCATCATTTACATGGCTATAAATGACTATCTTCTACCTCACATTAGAGGATTGGAAAGTGCAACAGATGTTTGGAATGCTGTGGAAGAGCATTTCCAAAACACAACCAAGTCAAGGAAGTCCTCACTATGGGCTGAATTTACAACTTTCAAGAAGAAGAGCTCACAATCAATTTCTGATTATGTGGCAAGGATGAAGGATATTGCAGATAGCTTGGGAGCAGTAGATGAAGACATTGAAGAGGATAAGTTGGTAAGGCAAATACTTACAGGTCTGAGAGGAGATGAGAAGTGGAAGCCTTTCATATTGTCCATAGAATTGTCACTTGATCATTTTACTCCTGATCTTAATCAATCGCTAGGACACATGCTAACTTTTGAGCAGGACATTAAGGGAGATAATGATAGGAGTGCAAGTCAAGCTGTGTACTCCAAGGACAAGAAAAAGAATAGCAAAGAAAAGTAGTCAACTGATGATGAAGGATCTTAAAGCCAAGCTAACTTTACAAAAGGAAAAATGAATTTCAGAGGTAAAGGAAGAGGAGGTAAGAACAAAGATAATACTAAAGCTTGTTGGATTTGTGGCAGAACCAATCATTTGGCAAATGATTGTTGGTATAACAATCAAAATGGTGGAAGCAATAATCAGAGTTTTAATCAAAGAGGTAGAGGAGGTAGAAACCAAGAGGCAATTTCAGAGGAAGAGGTGGTAGGACATCATATGCTAGAGGAGGTGGAAGAAGCTTTCAACCTCAGTCCTACAACAACAATTATTATAACTATGCATGAGATCAGAAGGATGATATGACTCTTATCTTGAATGCAACTCATGAATCAGTAGGAGAAGATCAAAGGGTGTTTTATATTGACTCATGATGTAGCAATCATCTGAGTGGCAATATATCCTTGATGACTGATATGGAAGCAAAGGTGAATGGACATACAGTTCAAACAGGTGACAATACCAAACATAAAGTGGAGAGTATTGGATCAGTGAAGACAAAGAGTGGAAGTACACTCTTGAGCAAGGTACTTTATGTTCCTACTATTCCTAAAAATTTGATAAGTGTAGGCAAATTATGGAGAAGGGATATGAAGTCAGATTCACAAATGATGGTGTCTATGTGCAAGATCCAAATCAAGGATATAGAAACATAATTGCAGGTAAAAAGGAAGGAAGGTTGTTTACTCTCAAAGTCCAAGGTAATGTGGGACATGCTTTATTTACTTATGGAAGTCAAAAGATGTCTGAGTTAGACCTATGGCATAAAAGGCTAGGTCATTTCAATGAGAGAGCTATAAAGGAAATGTCAAAGAATCAAGTGGTGCTTGGTTTTCCAAAAATTGAAGGGCAACACATGGTGTACAAGTGTGAAGCTTGTCAATTAGGCAAAGCACACAAAAGTTCATACAATAAATCAGGGTACAAGTATTCAAATATGCTTGAATTGGTTCATATAGATGTGTGGGGTCCCTCAAGGGACTATAGCATAAATGGATCCAGATATTATGTGTTGTTTGTGGATGATGCAACCAGATGGATTACTTTATATGTAATCAAGGATAAATCAGAAGTCTTTGAGACATTCAAACATTATCATGCTTATGCAGAAAGGATTACAGGACAAAAGCTGAAGAGGTTGAGATCAGATGGAGGGGGAGAGTATTTCTCTAAAGAGTTTGATGATTATTTGTGGAATGCAGGTATAAAGAGAGAAGTAAGTTGCGGGTACTCTCCTCAACAGAATGGAGTTGCAGAAAGAAGAAATAGAACTCTTATAGAATTTGCAAGAGCAATGATGAAGGAAAAGAATTGTCCAAATTACTTATGGGCAGAACCTATCAACACTGCAACATACCTTGTGAATAGGTTACCTTGTAAAGCTTTGGATGGAAGAACTCCTTATGAAGCATGGTGGGGTAAGAAACCTACTCTTGATCACTGTAAGGTATTTGGATGCTTATCATACGCTTATGTTCCTTGACAGTTAAGACATAAGCTAGAACCCAAAGCAAAGAAGTATGTGTTTATTGGGTATGATGATAGACAGATGGGTTATAGGTTGTGGAGTCCATCCACAAAGCAATTTCTTGTTACCAAAGATGTTACATTTGATGAGCAAAACACATGGTATACAGGGTCAACAAATGATTATGCAGATGACAAAGAAATACAAAGGAAAGGGAAGGCAAAAGTAAATGTGTATGAAGAAGATATTGATGATGTTGACTATAAAAGTAAATTGCAAGATAATGTAGAAGATGGGCCAAGATTTGATCCAGAATCAAATGTGGCTGAGACTTCAAGAAGTGCAGAGGTCAGAAGATCCTCAAGGGAAAGGAAAGAGCCTATAAGGTATAGTTATGATACATCTTTTCTAACAACAAAAGATTATGCTTACATTGTGAAGACAGAAGAGGATCCAATTACTTATGCAGAAGCTAAAGGTAAACAGAATTGGGAGAAGGCAATGCAAGAAGAGTATGATGCTCTACTTGAAAATGAAACTTGGGAATCGGTGCCAAGACCAAAGAATCAGAAGGTCATTGGATGTAAGTGGGTGTATAAAACAAAAAGGTTTGCAGATGGAAAGGTGTCTAGATACAAGGCTAGACTTGTGGTCAAAGGTTATGCCCAAACTTATGGGGTAGATTATGATGAAACCTTTAGTCCTGTTGCTAAGATGTCTACAATTAGATCATTGATTGCTATTGCAGCTTGTAAAGGATGGAAGTTATCACAATTAGATGTGAAGAATGCATTTCTGAATGGATACATTGCAGATGAAGTATACATGGAGCAACCAGAAGGTTTCATGGATTCAATTGGATCAGATTATGTGTGTAAGCTCAAGAGAGCTTTGTATGGGTTGAAGCAGGCTCCAAGAGCATGGAATTACAGGCTTGTCAAGTTCTTGAATGATTGTGGATTTCAAGCATCAAAGGCAGATAGTAGCTTGCTAGTAAAGGCAAGTGAAAATGGATACATATACATGTGTATTTATGTTGATGATATTATTGTTACAGGTACAGATGCTCAAGGAATCAATGAACTTAAGAAACAAATAGAGAAGGAGTTTAAGATAAGTGATTTGGGAAACTTATCTTATTTCTTAGGAATGCAGATTGTGTATACTCAACATGGAGTATATGTTACACAAGAGAGGTACTTGAAGAATCTTCTATTCAAGTTTAACATGGAGGACTGCAAGCCTTCAAGCACACCATTGGAGGTAAATCATAAGTTGAGTAGGTATGGAGGTGAAGAATTTAATGACATGAAGAAATATCAGAGTTTGGTAGGTATTTTAATCTATGCTACCTTGACAAGGCCAGATCTATCATATGCAGTAGGTGTGTTATCACAATTCATGCATTGTCCAAAGAAGACTCATTGGATTGCAGCTCAAAGGGTACTCAGATATATCAAAGGAACCCTAAGTGAAGGTCTGTATTATGGATTTACTTCTGACACAAGAATCAAAGTGTTTAGTGATGCAGATTGGGCAGGTGATTCAGATGATAGAAGGTCCACTCATGGGTATCTCTGTTATATTGGAGATAAACTAGTTTCTTGGTGCTCAAAGAAGCAACATACAGTTGCTTTGTCATCCACAGAAGCTGAGTATAAAGGAATGGTAGAGGCTGCAAAAGAAGTAATATGGTTAAAGACCTTGTTGAAGAGTTTTGGAACTGATCAGAGTACTCCAATTATTTTTGGAGACAATATGAGTTCTTTGTATTTGGCAGCTAACCATGTTTTTCATGCCAAGACTAAGCATATAGAAATTCAATATCATTTCTTGAGAGAAAAGGTACTTGATAAAGAGATTGAAGTGATGTATACTTCAACAAAAGAACAAGTTGTAGATATGATGACCAAAAGCTTGGATGGACCTAAGCTACAGAGATTCAAAGAGATGGCAGGAGTGAAGAAGAATGGAATAATCACAATCAGTGATTGAGGGGGAGCTGTTGGAACAAACCAATCACAAATTGGTGATTATAAAGATCTTGAATCAAGCTTATGATCAGATTGAAGTGGAAGAAGACACTTGACAGAGTGAAGAGATCTCAGAAGTGAAGTATGTATACATATGTACATTATAGGTGGAAATTCTTGTAATCTGAGTATAGATGATCCTTAGGATGATAAGGAGTAATGTAATAGACGCGGGATAGGTCCAAAACTATATATATATAAGTCAATAATGTAAAGAAATATGTGTGAGAATCATTTTGAAGACAAGTGTCTTAGAGAGAGATGTGTAGAGAGTTTTACTCAGGAAATTAGCGACGGGTTTTTCTCTGAGTTCTCTCAGTCTGATCATGTGGATCAGAAATCCTTTTGTACACATCTAATCTGAAAGCTAATGAAGCTATGTTCAGAATTTTATGATCTAATTTCTTTCCTACTGTGAGAATGATCAATAGGAACATTTGTATGTAGAATCTGCAGACAGACTTCTAAAAGTTGCGCACTTTTTTGTGTCAATGTTTTGCTTAGATCTCAGTGCATAGTGTAAAGTTTTGAATGAGTGAGCATTCAAAATCTAAGTTAGAAGGTAAAGAAGCTATGGCTAAAAGCATTTAGCAAAACAGGATTTGTGCTGTGAGAAATCAACTTAAGAAGTTGACCATGTCAAAGTCGCCATTCCTGGAAGACAATTTTTGACATATCTTTGATCTTAAGGATCAAATCAAAAGTTTAATGATTCTTTTGGAGAATCAATGGCTGGTATGATTGTACAAAGGTAGTGTGAAGACTTGCGCATTATTAGTTTGAAGATATCTGAAGACGTGTGCAGGTATTGAAGTCAATTTCTGAAGCAGACCTCTTGAAGAAGGAAAATTCTCACTCAGAGAATTGTTCATGAATGATTTGGTAAATTAAAGTAACATTTGTGTAAAGTTTGGTCTATAATTGATATAGATGTGTTCTTAGATCAGTATAGATCAAGTATTTGGAGATTAAGAGGTCTCCAACATGGATTCTATATATGAGTCTGTTATGTATGAGGAGACGAGTAGTGCATTATGGCAGAGACTACATGATATGTATGAGAGTCCATTGACTCATGTGAGACATAGATCACATCGATGACTTCGATGTTGGCATTGTGGTCATGAGGGCCATACTCGACGACGTTGCTTCAGGCGGATGTGATGACAACATCAGAGATATGCACGTGATGTAGGTCAGGTAGTGATTTCAGGAGATTCTATGGCAGTTGATTATGCTAGTGATGGTGATATCACTTTCTTCTATGGTTCATCTCAGGATTCCTCTTGTTCATTGGATAGCACACATATGGCTTGGTTTCTTGATGCATTAGCTAGTTTTCATGTTACTCCACATCGTGAGTGGTTTTGTCGATTCTCAGGTGAGATTCGTGGATGTGTGCACATGCCTGATGGTATGACATATGACATTGAGGGTGCAGGAGACATATGTCTTATGCTACCTAGTGGAGCATCACTT
This sequence comes from Ceratopteris richardii, assembly GCA_020310875.1. Classification (NCBI taxonomy): domain Eukaryota; kingdom Viridiplantae; phylum Streptophyta; class Polypodiopsida; order Polypodiales; family Pteridaceae; genus Ceratopteris; species Ceratopteris richardii. The sequence continues at coordinate 84,496,439 of CM035423.1, read as the reverse complement.
ATACTTAGACATGTACGTTATGTTCCTTCATTCCCTATGAGCTTGATTTCAGTTAGCCAGTTACAGGAGAGCAGATGTTATGCATTCCTTGGTGAGCATCATTTTCAGTTGCAGTTGGGACAACTTATGCTTGTTAGAGGTGCTAGGATTGGGCATAGGTATCCACTGCAGGTACTTCATGTGAGAGACAGTCTCGTCTTAGTGGGAGTTCAACCTTATGTGCGATGTGAGACTCGTCATGTCTCATTTTGTCTACCTACACATAGGTCTATGGACATTCATGATGCACATGTATAGCAGGATTCAGATTCTCAGATGGATGCATATGTAGAGCATGTTTTGGATGCTCATGATGCTTATGGAGAGCATGATTGTTTTGATCATATAGATGCTATTATGGAGCATACTTTGGATGATCAGTTTGATGCTTTAGAGCATGATGTGGATGCTCATGTAGAGCATTGTGATGATACTCATTTAGAGTGTGATCATCAGTTTGACCTTGGTATTGATGTTGTGCAGCTAGCTCATATGGAGCATGATGATACACTTGGTGTGGTAGAGCGAGATAGCTCTTATGATACACAGTGTATCCTAGAGCATACTAGCTCTCAGGGTGCACAACTAGACACATCCTTGGTTGAGAGGATGGCTGATTTGGATGCTGATGACTCAGCTGCTATGCAATCATTCTTGGATTCGCTCATGCCAGATGTTGTTATAGATGTGTCAGGACATGTTGGTCTTGATGATGGTGCTTTAGATGCTTTGGATACAGGCATGGCTGACATGCTTAGGTTAGCCAAGATAGCACATGTTTTGTCAACATTCGGGAGTCTGATGTACGAGTTATTATGCTCGAGACCAGACATTGCAGTTGCTATTGGAGCATTTGCACTTGGAGTTGTCAGTAGTTCGATGAATTTGAGGTGCATGGATACACCTTATTCGAGGCAGTTGGTGTAGGCTGATCTATATGGGTTGAGATCCAGACTCTTCCTGTACATTATTGTATAGTCCTACATCATCCTTTGTATATTTTTCCACTTGTGGTCACATTGACCCTTAAGTGGGAGATTGTTGGGGATGTAAGGGTCATGTGACCTTACCCCCATATTCATATATATATATATATATATATATACATCATATATAGAGCATTGCCTCAAGAGAGATCATTATGTGGGTTTCGAGGCTCCCACGCATGTCTGTGCGTCTTTCCTCTTTCCTCATTCCCTCCATCTCCTCCTTCATCCTCTTGTTCTGCACACTTGTGTAAGAGAACTCTTGTGTAATCGAAGCTTTCCATTGTTCCTCTCTTTGATCTTACCTTGTGCGCGTGTGTGTATGTGTGTGCATGCTTGTGTGCTTTCACTCACGCACTTGTTGGGGATGTAACGGTCATGTGACCTTACCCCCATATTCATATATATACATCATATATAGAGCATTTCCTCAAGAGAGATCATTATGTGGGTTTGGGGGCTCCCATGCATATCTGCACGTCTTTTCTCTCTTCTCTCTCCCTCCATCTCCTTCTTCCTCCTCTTGTTCTGCACACCAAAGCCCTTCACTACATGCTGTCGGGAAGATCGAAGGAGGTCAAGTGATGGGAAGAGCTGGTGCGAGGTTGCACTACAAGAAAAAGGGGGGCGTAGCGACGCCCCCGAATCGGGAAAAAAACGAAAACCATCGCTTATGCGATGGAATCGTCGCATAAGCGACGGTAAAAAAATCGGATTTTTTTTTTTGGCCGAGCATCGTCGCATAAGCGACGGTAGCGTCACTTATGCGACGCAGCACCAAAGCGTCGCTAAGTGCGTCGCTAGTTAGCGACGCACTTAGCGACATTGGCCAACTGCAGAGCGTCGCATATGCGATGCTCTGGAATGTAAAAAAAAAAATTTCAATTCTCCCGGCACATTTGTGCCGGGCCTTGAACGCAAGACCGAGAGAGAGAGAGAGAGAGAGAGAGAGAGAGAGAGAGAGAGAGAGAGAGAGAGAGAGAGAGAGAGAGAGAGAGAGAGAGAGAGAGAGAGAGAGAGAGAGAGAGAGAGAGAGAGAGAGAGAGAGAGAGAGAAAGAGCGCGCGCGAGAGGGAGAGAGAGAAGGGAGACGGTTGACAGGTATGCGCACACACACACTTACACACACACATATACACGAATAGACACACACACACATACGCATAGACACACACACATACACACAAATACACACACATAGACACACATACACAAGACGTGCACACACATACACACACATAGACGCTCACACACATACACACACATATACACACACAGACACATACACACATAATGATGCATCCACACACATACACATGCATACACACATAGACACACATATACACACACACATATGCATACACACACACATAGAGAGGCATACACACACATACACATACATGCATACACATACACACATAAACACATACACACACATAGACACATACACACATAAACACATACACACTCATAGGTACACACACATACACATAGACACACACACATATAGTATATACACACACATGCACACATAGACACATACACACATACACATGCATACACACACATACACATGCATACACACATACACACACATATACACACACATACACACACATATATGCATACACACACATAGAGAGACATACACACATAAACACATACATGCATACATTTGCATACATAATGCATATGCATATGCATATAATGTACATACGTACTTACATGCATACATAATGCACATGCATAGATACATACACACACACAGATACATACACACATAGACACATACACACACATGAACACATACATACTCATAGATACACACACATACACATAGACACACACACATACACACATAGACACACATACACATAGACGTGCACACACATACACACACATAGACGCTCACACACATACACACACATATACACACACAGACACATAGACACATAATGATGCATCCACACACATACACATGCATACACACATAGACACACATATACACACACACATATGCATACACACACACATAGAGAGACATACACACACATACACATACATGCATACACATACACACATAAACACATAAACACATACACACACATAGACACATACACACATAACCACATACACACTCATAGGTACACACACATACACATAGACACACACACATATAGTATATACACACACATGCACACATAGACACATACACACATACACGCATACACACACATACACATGCATACACACATACAGACACATATACACACACATACACACACATATATGCATACACACACATACACACACATATATGCATACACACACATAGAGAGACATACACACATAAACACATACATGCATACATTTGCATACATAATGCATATGCATATGCATATAATGTACATACATACTTACATGCATACATAATGCACATGCATAGATACATACACACACAGATACATACACACATAGACACATACACACACATGAACACATACATACTCATAGATACACACACATACACATAGACACACACACATACACACACATACACACATAATGATGCATACACACACATAATGATGCATACACACACATACACATGCATACACACATACAGACACATGTACACACACATACACACATAATGATGCATACACACACATACACATGCATACACACATACAGACACATGTACACACACATTCACACACACATTCACACACATTCACACACATATACATACATGCATACATATTGCATATGCATATGCATACATACATACTTACATGCATATGCATACACACACACATATGCATACATACATACTTACATGCATATGCATATGCATACATAATGCATATGCATATGCATACATAATGCATATGCATATGCATACATAATGCATATGCATATGCATACATAATGCATATGCATACATAATGCATATGCATACATAATGCATATGCATATGCATACATAATGCATATGCATATGCATACATACATACTTATATGCATACATAATGCACATGCTTACATACACTATCATAATGTATACACACACACATACACACATAGACACATACACACATAATTATGCATACACACACATACATATGCATACACACACATATGCATACATACATGCATACACATACACACACATAGATACATACATACACATAAATACATATACACTCATAGACACACACACATACACATAGACACACACACGTATACACACACATACACACATAGACACATGCACACGTAATGATGCATACACACATACACATGCATACATAGACACACATAATAATGCATACACACACATACATATGCATACACACACATGCATACAAACATATACACACATATACACACACACATGCATACACACATATACACACACATATACACATATACACATACACATGCATACACACACACATGCATACACACATACAAACACATATACACACACACATACACACATAGATACATACACACGTAATGATGCATACACACATACACATGCATACATAGACACACATAATAATGCATACACACACATACATATGCATACACATACATATGCATACATACATGCATACACATACACACTTAGACACATAGACACACATAGATACATACATACACATAAACACATACACACTCATAAACACACACACATACACATAGACACACACACATATACACACACATACACACATAGACACATGCACATGCAATGATGCATACACACGTACAAATGCATACATAGACACACATAATAATGCATACACACACATACATATGCATACACACACATGCATACATACATGCATACACATACACACATAGATACATACACACACATAGATACATACATATACATAAACACATACACACTCATAGACACACACACATACACATAGACAACACACACATATACCTACACACATACACACATAATGATGCATACACACACATACACATGCATGCACACACATACACATGCATACACACACATACACGTATATATATATATTGATTTCTAACCATTTTGTTTTATATGTTAGGTATTATGGATCCCAGTAAAGAGAGAAAGGCGAAACTCACTCTCATAAAAAGTCTTATGAGAGCAAGAGTTCCGTCAGATACTCTAGGGGCCATAATGCGGGACTACGCAGAGATGTCCGATGAGGAGCTGGATTATACGATCCAGATGCTTATGCGATCAGACGAGGGCTCTTCTGCGGATCCACATGCAGGAAGAGAGCTATCTGCTCATAGGTATGTTTTTTTTCATAAATTTTTTTAATGATATTATAGCACATATTTTTATTTATTTCTTTCTATCTATTTTCAGGACACCTATACCACCTCCAGCACGCGATAGCAGAGCAGAGACGTTGCCTATGAGGACATGCATAGGCACGTTAGGACTAGAGTGCGACATAGAGCCAGAGGGGAATATTGTATACATAGGAAATGGATTGGAGTTCAAGAGGAGAATGCGTGCACTATGCGACTCTTACCTGCGCTTTATCCACTTACCGTGGAAGTAAGTAAAAGTTTTACATATAAATTGAAATATATATCTTATGTTTTATTTATATTATGTTTTTTATTTTTGTAGTGAGCATGATGAGAGGGATAAAAAGTATGTGCTCAGTTCACTTGAGATGGAGTTTGGGACAGGGTGGTCTCTTAAATGGTGTTTAAAAGAGATGCGGACACTTATGGCGCATCGTCGTGACAATGCACGGTATGTATGTATATGAAAGAGAGAGAGAGAGAGAGAGAGAGAGAGAGAGAGAGAGAGAGAGAGAGAGAGAGAGAGAGAGAGAGAGAGAGAGAGAGAGAGAGAGAGAGAGAGAGAGAGAGAGAGAGAGAGAGAGAGAGAGACAGAGAGCACTAATCTCGATATTAGGGTTTTGAAATCCCTAATTTAAAAACTCTAATTCAACCTTTTAGCCATATGTTTGAAGTATATGTACACCTCCGACGTCCTACTAGAGAGATGTCTCTCCTCCCAACCTTATGCCTCTATATATAGCTACTCGAATCAACGAGGATCATGATTCATAATATATGTAAAGATATATACACATCATGTAGATAGGATACATAAATATAAAATGGAGTAGATATATTATGCTTCACACATACATGCCTAAATGCACACATAAATATATATATACATACTAACATATTTACATGTACATATTTACATATACATGTACATGCCTACATGCACACATAAACATATATATACATGCATACATATTTACATGTACATATTTACACATAGACACATATACATATATACATGTACACAATTATAAACACTTGCATATATTACGTACATGAATACATGTATACATATATCACACACATGCAAACACATACATATACATGAAATACATATATATGCATACTAATATATGTATACATATAATACACATGAATACACTCACATATGCATACATACATGATAAAAATTTACTCCTCGAAGATAAAGCTATATATAAAATAATTAGGCATACCCCCGAGCTTCATGTTCTAACTTAGAAGAACATGATTTCATCTCTCTAGTAGGATTCATCGTTATTCAAGTTAATAAAAAATACCTATTATCTGATATCCATTCAGAAGCTTCAAGTTACTATCTAATATGCTCATATGTTTTCATTATTGCCATCATTTTGGTAAGACATCAATATAGTCTCATCTTCATTATCCTTATTGATTTCATTTATTTCTTCTATTGTTAAATCTATGTTCTCATGAATCACATCATCTATTGGTGGATTAATATCTATTTCTGGTAATTCCTCTTCCTCATCAGTAGAATCAGCATGTAGAGAATTATCCTCTTCATCAAAAAGATTAGTATCATTATCACGTATAATGAGTCTAATTTCTATTCCAGATGTTGATGTATCAGTATCTGATGCTGAATCATCAAGAGGACTTTCTTCAATCTCTCTAACAATAAACTGTTCAAACAATGACCTACCTATAGGTTGCACATGAATGACTTGCCACCAAGGATGAGCATCTGGGTTTTTATAAAAAAATGCTTGTTCAATATGCCTAGGAAGAATATATGGTTCTTTAGTAGATCACATTACCTTGGAAGAATCAATTGCCCAAAACCCAGATAATTCCTTTCTTATTGTAGAATTACTACCTTTATACTCCGCTCGATACCAGTCAACCTTCAAAATGACCTATCAAAATATATAACAACAAAAACGTCCCATTATTAGGTGCTTAAAAAAATAACTAACTCAAAAAAAAAAATATAAACTTTTTTCTACCTGTTTGAATGTACGAAATGAAATTTCGTAGATACCAACAATAGTTCCTACGTAACCAAGTTCGCTATCTATAAGGTTCGTGTCTTTTGAGCTAGCACGTGATAGTTGCTTGAAACAAGCAACAATACTAGAATCCTCTGTTTTACGTAAAGAATCAATGGATTTGATTCTAATATGCTGTCCAAAAGCCCACATATTAGTGAACATTCGAGCCTGCAAAATAAATTCAATTAGTAAATAGAAACTAACATACATATATGAAAAAAATAAAATATATATTTTAATAAAATTACCTTTTGTTCACAACCTATCATTAACTCACTTTGCTCATCTGAGATTTCTTCATTATTTGCGTTGGCGCGTTGCAAACGACTATATAGCCAATCCGTGAAAGAAGGTATATCTGTAATCTCATTATTATCGAGATTACGTCTAGATCTTTTGTTTTTTCGCCTTTTACTTTGGAGAATTTGAAGTTCCTCGTACTCGCTAACGAATGCTTGCATGCATTCGCTATTATATGCTACAAAAGTAGAAACATCAATTTTTTCTTGAAATGTAAATAAGAATGGAACCCCCTTACCTGATAATACCTCATCTGTTATTTTTGAAGAAGACTCGTTGGTCCATGCACGTGGAGCTTCTTCATGAACTCTTTCAATGTACTCACTAACGTAATACATGCACTCTTCAAGCATCCAACCCTTTGCCATGGATCCTTCTGGTTTTGCTCTTTGTCGCACATAACCTTTTAGTATTCCCATAAATCGCTCGACCCAAAACATCCATCGAGTGTTGACAAGACCGGCAATCTCTATTTCATCTACAAGATGGACTAGTAAATGAACTTGAATATCAAAAAATGAAGTAGGAAGTTCTTTTTCCATCAAACATAGTAGCTCTTTGCATTCACGTTTTTTTTGTGGGATCGAATTTTTATCGATCTCTTTGGATGTAATCCACCTATACAAATCATAAAAACAATTGTAAAGAAGTTAATTAAAAAATAAAAGATATCCAATATTCATACATATTAAATATAAAAGTATCATAATTACCTTATAAGTGATCCAAGATGATAGATCACATCTCGTACTCCTTTCGTTGTACATCCATCGATAACCAAAGGTAAAATATGTTTCAAAAAGTTATGCCAGTCATGGGTCTTTAATCCAGATAAGCTCTTATCATCCATAGTAAACATGTTTTGAAACGATGCTCCATATCCTGTAGGAGTCTTGATCAATTGAATTCTATTGTTGATAGTCTGTATCTCTTTTGTCGTAAGTACCCAAGGAGCAGATGCATAAGTCGTTTCTTGTCGATGTCTATCAAAAACTGGCCATAACTTTGGTTTGGATTTTTGATCTTTCAAATCATTCCTTGATGTTGTGGTATCTTTTAGTCCAAGAAGATGCTGCCATAGTGAATAACCAATATTTTTGAATATATGCATAGGATCAAGAAGATGACATACTTTTAACTCTTTCCAATACTCCAAAGAATACCATATTGATATGTTCTCTGCGAGTGCCAATTTCCCTTTACCTCTGTCCACATACTCATTGTCTGAATCATCACTGAAGATTTCTGCTTCTGGATCTATCAGAGGTCCATCTGTCCATTTTTTATACCAATCCATAGGCGTCATAGGTTTTGGATACTGGCCTGTTTCAAGCTTTCCATTAAAATGTATCGCTTCTCTTTTAGATCTTAATGGATGATCATCAGGCAAGAATCGTCGATGTCAAAGATAAATATTTTTGTTGAGATTCTTACTATAGATTGATCTCAATCAATCACCACAATATGGACAAGCTTTATAACCCTTAGTAGATATTCCTGCATCATGGAAAAGGATAAAAATATAATTAGATTAAATCATATTTATTTACATGCATATTGAATAAAAAAATTACATCAATACCTGAACAAACGCCATATCCAGGAAAATCGTGAATAGTCCAAGCCACAATACCACGAATCGTAATATGTCTTTCATTGATGCTTTTTGATATATCAATGACATTAATACCTCTCCATAACTCTTGAAGATCGTCAATGAGAGGAGCAAGATATACATTCATATCTTTAACTTGTCTTTTGCCTGGGATTAAAAGTGAAAGCATTAAATGTTCCTTTTTAATGCTAAGATATGGCGGAAGATTGTAGTTTATGACTACCACTGGCCATGTTGACCATTTACTAGATTTCATGGAGAATGGATTAACCCCATCTAATGCAACTCCTAACTTTAGATTCTGTGGATTTTGTGCAAATTCAGGCCATGTAGAATCAATATGCTGAAAAGCAACACTATCATGAGGAATTCTGATTATTCCATCAGTACTTTTGTGATCATGTCCCCAAGTCAAAAGCTTTGATAATTCGGGGCTTTGAAACATATGTCTAATCCGTGGAGCCAATGGAAAATGTCTCAATACCTTATTCGGGATTTTACCTTCTTCACCCTTATATCGAGGAGATTGACATTTGGGACATGTCAAAGAGTCTGCATATTCACCTCTATATAAAATACAATCGTTACGACATGCATGTATACATTGATAATCTATACCAAGATTGTTGATTATCTTCTTCATTTCATCATGTGAGGTAGGAAGAATATTTTGACTTGGTAAAAACTTTTCAGATAATAACCTGTAAGTTTATAAAAAAAATGATATATTAAAGAAAGTAAATAAATAAATATACATATATATATGCATATAATTTTATATATGTGTATGCTTATGTGCATCTTTCAAAATATTTCCGCAAAATTTGATTATTTTGGATGGCAGGATACGATTGTTTGTTTTGGAGGATATGAAGTATATACCTTCCTTGAATGATTTGTCGATTCTATCATATGTTCAGTTTGAAAGTGTGAGAAGCGGATTTATAATTTGTATTCAAAGAATTTGGTACTGTTTATAGACCATACGATGGTGACCTGGATGAATCGCATGCACAGAGGTTACTCAAGATAGAGCAACCTGATTATAAGGGACTAGTACTATAAGCAGGATTCCTGGGGTATGCAGTAAACCTCTTGCATGTATAAAAGTGATCCTCTCAAGCCACCATGATTTCCACTTTGTATCCTAAAGTTCAAATGCTCATCATTGACATGCAAGAGGTTTACTGCATACCCTAGGAATCTTGCTGGCACTAGTCCATTATAATCAGATTGCTCTATCTTGAGTAACCTCTGTGCATGCGATGCATCCAGGTCACCATTGTATGGCCTATAAACAGTGCCAAATTCTTTGAATACAAATTATAAATCCGCTTCTCACACTTTCAAACTGAACATATGCGTGAATCGACAAATCATTCAATGAAGGTACATACTTCATATCCTCCAAAACAAACAATCGTATCCTGCCATCCAAACAATCAAATTTTTTACGAATATTTTGAAAGATGCATTAATAGTTTTAAAAGATGCGCGGACAAAAAGTGTCCATTCAATTCAAGTTCTTGTTCTTACCTTATCTATAGTAAGAATAAAAACCTGCATGTATATATATATATATATATATATATATATATATATATATATATATATATATATATATATATATATATATATATATATATATATATATATATATATATATATATATATATATATATATATATTTATGCACATATATATAAATAGATAGAAAATTGAAAATTATACCTTAATAGTGTCGAAACAGATACATTACTCCATCCAAAACGATTTTGAAGGTTGAGAATAAGTAAGCTCGCACTTAATCGTGTCAAACGACTTCCTTCATATACATGCTTTAGACATTCCTCTCGAAGATATTTCTCATTTTTAGAAATATCCATGCTCTCACTGTCATTTTGATACCAATCCTCAATAAAATCTGCCATGCCATCATCTTCATCATTGTCACATAAATCTTGTACTGTTTCATCTTTTGAATATAGATCTTTCAACTTTGCATATTGCACAGGCTTAGTTTTGCGTAGCCTCCTCATGGAAGCTTCTGATAAATGAGGTCTTATTGGTAATTGTGAATGTTGTGGACGAATATCATCAACATCATACGTTGGAATCTACACATATAAATAAAACTCATTAGTATTCCATAAATGAATAAAAATTAAACTTCAAATATAAAATTAAGTATATAACTTATTAAATATGGATAGAAAATTTTTATTCTCTCAAGCTAAAAGGTGCTCTTGGAGGTCTACGCCATCCATAATTCACTAATAGTTCATCACCAGCATGTAATGTAGTAATAGCATTGACAACTATGTATCTTGATACATCTCTACTCATGTATGGTGATTCATGACTATTTTCACGCTCCTCAAATGTGCAATTAGTCCTTGAACTATTATGTAACCCTCGACTACTATTTATTAAACCTGCTATATTTCCATGTGTGTAAGGTCTTCCATCAATATATAATCTTTCATTTTCTGCATGTAAAATCCTTCTACTAGTAAGAGATGCTGCGTTCAAGCATATTCCATAAGTACTCATGCTTTGAACATAACGTGAAAGTCGATGCCAATCTCCCCATCCATATATAGGACCACAAAATGACATAAGAGTGACTTCAGAGTTCGGAGGCACATACAAATCCTCTACAATAAAGAGACCACGACCAGCATTAGTAATAGTGGATGGAGCAATCATATAGCGATTACCCCAAAAGTTGAAAACCTCTCCATCTAAAGGAAGTGGTCCTCTATTCCATCCTCCATATCTTCTTCTATCATATGTTTGTACTAAAGAACGATCACGAGCTGGCAATGGATAATCTCCAGCCGTTTCATTCTCTAAACCAGGAGGTAGAGGATTTCTAGAAACCTCTGCTTGTAATTGATGAACAGCAAGTCCATGACGTGTACGAGGTATATTAACATTATGAGAAAAATCATCATCATCATCATCATCGAGCAAGTATTCCTGTATATCAATAATAATTTGATTTTATACATGGTTTTTAAATAAAAAAATGACATTAATATATATAGAAAATACATACCCAAGCATTATCACGTTGACTAGGTGATGGTGCATGCTCAAAAGTACCATACTCTGCCTCATGTTGAATACATTCCAATCGTGGTCTTCGATACGTGCCATAACAAGAGTTACACCAACATATAATATGCTCTTGATAGTAAAATTCATCATAATTCCTATCGGAGGACACATGTGAAGTCGTTGCATGGGTAGGAGGTGGTGGAGTACCCTCTGATTGATCAGAATCTGCACATCATAAGAAACATAAAAAAAATATATAAGTTATGTATCCATCAAATATAGTTAAAATTAAATATTTCAATACTTACAGTATAAAGTCGTTGCACGATGAGGAGACGGTGGTGGAGTTCCATCTGATTGATCAGAATCTACAAATAATGGTATTTGATATTAATAATTTGATTATCTACATAAATAAAAAATTCACATATACATATTTACACATACACACATATTCAGATATACACATTTATACATACACACATATTCACATATACACAACACATATTATTGTGGGATAAATGCATGTATTTTGTATGAATGAGTGTATATGCATGCATGTGTGTGTACGTATATATGTGGATATGTATATGTGTGTTTATGTTATATGTATGTATATGTGTATATATATACATATATGCATGCGTATATGTTTGCATGTATATGTGTATGTGGGTATGTGTATGTGTATGTGTATATGTGTGTATATATGTGTATGTATTCTGACTTTTTTTTCTGTTTGAGATTAAATTAACAGGAGATATTGTATGGTCGAAAAAAATAAGAGGCGAGCTAACATACCACCTGAGTCGTGGCAGTTTTTTCGTAGGCAGCTACGTCTTCAAGAGTCATTTCCTCAGCAGAAGGTACACAAATTAATAGTTTATATTTATAATTTTTAGATATTTTAGTAATTTTTTAATTTAATTTATGTATTTTTTTCCTTGAATAAACAGGCTGCTGCAAAGAAGAGAGTGGAGTCGGGCCACACATCGCACTTAGGCCAAATGGGCCATAATGGTTTTGTAGCTACGTTTGTAAGTATATGTGTTATTATGAGTATATTTTTTATTTTAGTTAAAATGCAAGCAACTAATGTTTTTTATTTGTTTCATTGCAGCGAAAGGATTATGGCCGATATCCTACGAAACACGAGATCGAGTATGCTACACATTTTGGATATCGGCGTTTGAGCGAGTATATACAAGATCATCCTGATGCCTTTGTGAGTATTTTTAAATTTTATATAATTATTTTGTTGTTATGAATGTTTTAATTATTTTATTGATTTATGTTTGTTATATGTAATACAGGAGTATTATGGGGAGACAAATATGGATGAGGTGGAGAGACAGACACAGGAGGGACGATCTCGATCGTCACAGGGTGATCATGAGGATGAGGATGAGGAAGATCAGGATGATCATGATATTGCTGATGATGATGATGATCATGATGATGATGATTAGGATTTTATACGTTGATTATGACATTGGATTATATGTATTTACATTGATATATATATATATATACTTATCTATATATTTTTCATTTCAGTCATGTTTTGAATTGTGTGTATGGTATTAAGTAATGAAGAGTTTTGTTCTATTGATTGTTATTATTGTTTATATTAAGCATGTGTTTTAATACTTTAATTATATAATTCATTCATATGTGTGTACCTAAGTGTATATGTATGTGTGTGTATATGTATGTATGTGCATGTGTATGTGTGTGTATATGTATGTATGTGCATGTGCATGTATAAGTGTATATGTGTGTATGAGTATGTGCATGTGCATGTGTATGTGTGTATATGTATATGCATGTATATGTATAACTCTATGTGTATGTGTGTGTATGTGCATGTATATGTGTATATGTGCATGTGTATGTGTGCGTATATGTATGTATATGCATGTGCATGTATAAGTGTATATGTATGTATCAATATGTGCATGTTCTTGTGTATGTGTGTGTATATGTATAACTCTATGTGTATGTGTGTGTATGTGCATGTATATGTGTATATGTAGGTATATGCATGTGTGTGTGCTTCTTCATCATGTATAAGTGTATGAGTGCATATCAATAAGTGTGAGTATGGTATGTAATGAAAATAACACAATTCAAATGATCTACAAATAATAGAAATTGTACTTACAATTGTGATCCATAGTTTTTGCTTGGTTAGCTTCTTGAATAACGTGCAATAAAGAGAGAGAAGAGAGAGAGAGAGAGAGAGAGAGAGAGAGAGAGAGAGAGAGAGAGAGAGAGAGAGAGAGAGAGAGAGAGAGAGAGATCTAGAGAGAGAGAGAGAGAGAGAGAGAGAGAGAGAGAGAGAGAGAGAGAGAGAGAGAGAGAGAGAGAGAGAGAGAGAGAGAGAGAGAGAGAGAGAGAGAGATCTAGAGAGAGAGAGTGAGATCTAGAGAGAGAGAGATCTAGAGAGAGAGAGATCTAGAGAGAGAGAGAGAAAATTCAAAGAGAGAAAGATGTAGAAAGAGAGAAACAAAGACAGAGGGAGACAATAACAGAGAGCTTAAGCAAAACAACAATTCTGCATATACTTGCTTCGGCTCGTAAGCGCAGCGCAATTGCGAACGTTGGAGAGCTCTTCGATCGGATGCGTGAAAATGCCGATTGCAGAGCCTCCAACGTTTTAATTTTTGTCCGTCAACAGATCGTCGTATAAGCGATGCAACGCGTCGTCGCATAAGCGACATTTGCTTAGCGTCGCGTATACGACGGTCTGCACCGTCGCTTATACGACAGTATGGACCGTCGCTTATGCGACGCTAAAAAGCGTCGCTTAAGCGACGCCTTTGACAAGCGTCGTTTAAGCGACGTTAGGCAAATACCGTCGCAAATACCGTCATTTTCTGCGTCGTATAATCGACGGTCCGCGCTCGACGGTAATTCCGACGCAAGTTGCAATTTTATAGCGACGAAATTCTGTCGCGTTAACCGTCGCTACACGCCCGTATTCCTTGTAGTGTTGGATCAGAACCCTGTGTGCATCATTCCCACGTTTGGCAAGTGGCATCTGTGCATTGGGTTCCTTGCCCTCGCTCTGGTATGGCGATCATCATAGGCCCCTACCCCTCGGAAGAGATGAGCAAATTTGCGTATGCATAAGACCGTAGGCTTCAAGAACGAAAAAAATCTAGATACAACGCTAAAATATGGGAGTCATTGGATTGATGTGCAGACAAAGCTCAATGATATAATGTAAATGCAACTGAAGTCGTCCAATAAAATCTCGGTGATACAATGATTTTCGCTATAGTGCGGATCGATGATACAACAAACTGCTAGTGCAGAATGGTGATACAATATGCTGTCGCTACAGTGCGGATCACCCAAATATAATGTAGACCTCCTGCTATAGTGCAAGAAGACACCCACAAGTCAGGGCTTTGGTCTTTGCGGTCCAAGCTTTACTTCCAGTTTTCGCGGCAAGATCTTTTCTTCACTTCACTTCCAATCATGCAATAACCTGAAAGAAGAACCACAGAAATGTCCACGGGGAGTATTCTTTACTTCAATCTTCCATCACTTTCTTCACTTCATATAATCTCCAAAATCATCAACTGGCCCAACCTGGAAAGAAGATCCGCAAGGAAAATCCATTGGGGGGGGGGAACAATCGTAAGTACCATTCAAAATCAATTAGATAAAACTCACTAAAAGAAATAATCCCATATTTACTCATCAATTTCATACATCAATTTTACCTAATGGGATAACTCCAACATAGAATGTTTGAGAATCCATACAAACAATCTTAAGGGCAAAACACATATCCAAGCATATCACATTTAAATGCATATTGAATACAAATGCTAGAGTCGAGTCTTTCATCAACCAACATTTGATCTGATAGGACACATCCACATCATTCTTGCAAAACTATGCCCATTTCTTCCCCTTTTTAGTTCTTTTCTTTCTTCTTTCCATTTTCCTCTACCCTCCTTCTTCTCTTTCTCTTCCTTTGTTTTCTCTTCCTCTTCCCTCTTTCTTTTTCCTTATTTTTCCTTCTTTCCTTTCTTTATTTCTTCTCTCGTTTTCTCTTTATTTTTCTTTCTTTCTTTGTTTTTATTTTCTTTCTTTCTTTCTTTCTTTTATTTCTTTCTTTTTTCTTTCTCTATCTTTTTCACACCTCTCTCTCTCTCTCTCTCTCTCTCTCTCTCTCTCTCTCTCTCCCCCATGTTCTCCTGCGTGCATCCAATTCTAAAGAAAACACCGTGACCTCTCTCTCTCTCTCTCTCTCTCTCTCTCTCTCTCTCTTTCGCATAGTTGGGATGTCCGAGAGCTATTGTGCATGTGATCCTTGCTCTCTCTCTCTCTCTCTTTTGTTTCCTCCTCCGTGTCTGCATGTCATATTTGCTCATCTCTCTCTCTCGTGACCCCGATGACCTCTGTGCATATGTGCCGACTCTCTACCAACATCATCTCTATGCCCGACACTTTCTACTCCCGTGCCTCTCTCTCTCTCTCTCTCTCTCTCTCTCTCTCTCCGCTGTCTCTCGCCTCTAGGTATTCTACCATCGCGCGCTACCCTCTCTCCTCCAATCAAAATCTGTTGCGCGTGCAACTGTGGACACCATTTGACTCTCTCTCTCTCTACGTTTCTCTCTCTCTCTCTTTGCTTCCGTAGATTCTGTTGCCAATAGTTAAGCCTCCAAGTCGCCAACAATTCTCTCTTTCTCTCTCCACGATCTCTCTCTCCATGTGTAGTTGTGTACAACCAACTCTACACATCTGCTACCTCTAGATTCTATGTCTCCACGTGAGCATGCCTCTCTGTGTGAAGATAAAGGCAAAGCTTCTTGTCCTGGTCAAAATGAACACAAGGACCTCTTTCTTGATGCAATCGGTCAAGTGCACCACTAGCAACACGACTCAATTGAGACTCTAAAACGCAATACTCTGAGGCAATCTCGTAGCCGCATCTCTGACAAGATAGAGAATAGTAATGTGAGAGGACCTTTTGATCCCCCCCCTCCCCCCCAATTTCCTTAAAGGTGCAACAATAGACTTTTGTCCATCTGTAGTTGTGTACGGAAAAGCTATCTCCAAAGTATTATACCGCACTCCTTCTAAAACAATGTTTGCATATCATATGACCTAGGAGGGATGGTTATAGGGCTCTTGTAAGACTTCAAATCCCTGAACCTCTCTCTCTCTCTACTTAACTCTCTCTCTCAGACACTAAGTATCTACACAAAAGTAAAGCTTGAAAAGAATGAATAAGAGAGGGGGATGAAGTTTACCTAGAAAGAAGATCCACAAAAATGTCCATGGGGAGAAACAAATGAGGCTTGGCCCCCTATTTCTAAGTCCCTCCCCCCTTCTCCCCTTGGGACTATTCTCTAGAAGCTTCTAACCTCCTTCCTCAACTTTCTAATTCCAGAATCATCTTGCATGCTTATTTGCTATTTCGAGAAAATACCATCTCTTACTTCTATTTTTGGTATTTCTTCTTTTTATTTTTCCTAGACTAAGGTTTTGGTTTCACACTATGTATACAGATTAATTAATTCAAAGGTTTTGACTTAGGATAAATGGTAAATCTAAGTGTCCAAGTTTGGGTTTCTCATGAGAGAAATTGGGGTCTGCCTACAACTAAGGTCTGGCATGTCAATTCAAGGGTTTATTTACAGTTACGAGCTAAATTCCTTGGATTTTCTAGGGTTTAGGTCAGGTTTTTATGGGGTAAAACTCACATTTTCAAGGGGTTTCAAGGATCAAACCCTAGGTTTCTAAGGTTCTAGAGTTAGTTTCATGAACTATTTTCAAATATGCAGGCCTAATTACAAGGATCACATGGGTTTTCATCTCACAGATAATTAAATCGACCAGAACATGCACAATTCATAGCTCTTTCTCGGTCAAAGCATCACACCAAAAACCAAAAAATGAATGAACTTTGAAAAAATTGATGCACACTTTCTTGAGGGATTTCACCCCGACATTCGCACCCACTAAACGTGCACATCGTCCCGATGGGCCAACCTACAAAATCCAACAAAAGCGTATCATGATTCTTTTGAAAACTCTTTTTAATTTTTATGTCGTTCTTCTAAAAAATTCGAATGTGATCTCATGCACTCCATGAAACTTTATAAAGATTAGTACAAATTAAAAAAAATTAAGCAGATGCAAGCCTCAGAATCATCATACTATGTTTTTGCTTTTGCAATCAAACAAATAATCATATGAATAAACCATTGGCTTCTTAGATCTTTTGTTTGTTCAACTCATTCAGATCCAACAACTTATCCTAAGTACTTGTATATACTAAGCTTCTACTAACTCAGTTTGTAGAATATGCACTGTTTCCCCTATTAATCTCCTACTGTCCAACTCTCCATTAAATCTCTTTTCTTTTCTTTTACTTTTTCATTTTTCTTTTTCTCTTTCTTTTTCTCTTTATTTTTCTCTTTCTTTTTCTTTTCTTTTATTTTTCACTTCATCTCACCTCAGATATTTTCTTTTTATTTTTATTTTTACAAATCAGCCTATGTCAAAATCGGGTGCGACCCATGGACTTGTCCGCCCGACCAAGTTTGTCCCACTTGTCTACCGACCTGACATAGCGCTTGACATACACAACATCAGCCCTACATGAAATCGACATCAGCTCGTGGCTCTAACCACCTGGCCAGAGTGACTCCACCCGCCTACTGACCCATGCAGGCACATGACAACAGATAGGTTAGGCCTACGATGAAACTAGCATCAACTCGTGGCCTTGATCACCCGACCAAGGTGGTTCCACCTGCCTACTAGAAGATCACAATGCACTAACAACATGCACACACATATATAGCTGGCTTTAGTATGAAGGTTTTTCATAAATCATGATCCATATGGAGTTAAGATGTTGGAAGAAATAAATAGTAGGACCCAAAGAATCCCACTCACTAAGCATTCAAACCAATCAGTATATACGTGCACTCAGTTTAAGCATGCTATCACATTCCCAAACATTCACTCGCAAAAGTCTCTAGTCCGCTAACTGATTCCATTCATATAATTTCTAGTCGTTCATGCTTCATGCAAACCCATAATAAACGTTTGCTACCTTCATCCTATTTGATTTTGTTAAATTCCTACATATCTTTATCACACACAATAATGCAATGCAAATGCTCTTTCAGAAAGAAAATAGATATCAAATCAGAAACATTTCACCTGATCATTTCATCTTCATTGTTGATCGATCTAGCTTTTCTTCAACTTTCTTGTTTTAACGTTCTTCTTTAGCATCAACATCAGTGTCATCAACATCCTCTAGGAGTTCCTTCTCAAGCTAATAATCCACTTCATTTCTTTTCTTGAACAACTTTATCTTCTTTCCTGCAATCAAAGACTTCAAAGGAGTAGCATCTAATTCACGAAGCGCATATGTTCCATTTTCAGACACAGACGTCACCACATATGGCCCAAACCATCATTTGGTCAATTTCTTCCTAGCATCATATTGAGTGTCAAATGTACTTTCATACACCAATACCCAATCATCTACCTCAATCCTACGTGCTCTGAGTCGATGAGTTTTGTCAAAATAAATCTTGTTCTTTAAACTAGACTCCTTTAATTTATGGACTACTTCTTTCAAATTTTCATTTCCTTGTTCCAACTGCTTGATTCTTAATGATAAAAGTTCTTCCCTCGTCATGCCATCATTCCATGGGAGCATCAACCATGTCAGTATCTGAGTCTGGATGGGGAAGACTAGCTTTTGACAATACATAAACTCAGTAGGCATGAAACTTGTGGACCGAGTATATGTCATCCTATCAGCCCATAATGTGAATGGAAGAAATCTAGGCCACTGCTTTATGTCATCACCGCAAGCCTTAGAGATCGCCTTCACAATGGAAGGGCGACCTCTCTCAATTTTCCATTTGCCTCTGGGTTATAGGCAATAGTGAGAGACAATCGAATTCCATGACGATTAAAGAACTCTTTTGCCTCTCTCGCATCCAATTCTCCCCTATCCACAACCACTTTCTCAACATAACCAAATCTCAAAATCACTTCTTCTAAAAGGAATTTGCATACATTATAAGTCATCTTCGTACGAGGAGCTCGACCTTCCACATGATTGGTCAGGTCCTCTCTGGCAAGCACAATATATCTCATCTTATCTATCCCTTTGGGCATGGTTACTAGATCGACCACCCACTTGTTATGGATACAAGGAGGGTAAGTCAGATGTAATGGGTCTCTGTGCCTAATTGATGAGTGTACTTGGCATGTAGCACAAGTATCTACAAAACATCTCACACTCACATAAATCCCTGGCCACTAGTAGGCTTCCCTAATCTTCTCATACATAGCATAGAACCCTTTGTGACCTACCCATAAGGTCTCGTGCATCTCTATTATCACCTTGCTCTGAAGACTTCTCAAACTTAGTACCCTCTGTGGACTCTTTACCTTGCCCTTAGCATATCGCCAAATAAGCCCATCCGTCAAGAAAAATTTGTAAGACTTTTTCATGATGGATCTATACTTATTTGTGGACCAGCTTGGGGAAGGCTTCAGAGTACTCACATATCTTCCTATATCTCTCCACCCACCATCATACTCATTCTCACAAGACTGCTCATATACATATACCAATGGATCATATCTCATCGTGTGTGTATCTCTCTCTACCTCATCATCATCATCATCATCATCAAACTCATCATCGAATTTTGCTCTTGAAAGCATATTAGCCACTGTATTCAACTTCCCAGCCATGTGTACAAAAATAGGATTTATAAACTTTACATAAGAGATCCATCTAGGCATAGCAATATCCAGAGATGAACAATTTTCTATCATTCCAATAAGTGGAAGACAATCGGTCTCAACTATCACATTTGCCCCAATGAAATACTCTTTATCGATCTTTAAAGCAGTCACTAGTCCCCATAGCTCTCTCTTTATTTGCAGATATTTTCTTTGAGTGTCGTGCAGAATCTTAGCACCAAAGAACACTGCATATCTCCGCCCTTCTTCATCATCCTGCCCTATGACCCAACCTATGCCAATAGGACTGTTGCCAACAGTTAGAATGATAGGCCTATGCCCTGAATAGTCAACACGCTTCAGAATCGAGGCTTCAATTAGTAATTGCTTCAGTCTACACATCGCTCTTGAGTGTTTCTCTATCCAAACAACTTTCTTTTTCTTTATTAGAAGACCATATAAGGGATTCACAATGTGAGCAAAGTGAGGAATCCATATCACATAGAATGCACAAGCTCCTAGCAACCTTCTTGCCTCACTAACATTGCTACACACCTCAGAGATCCTGCCAATGGCCTCAACTTTTTGCGGGTATGGCTAACGGCCATAGTGTCCACATAGATGTCCTACAATGAGGACCTCATCAATGCCAAAAACTAATTTCTCTAAAGAAAGTGTCAGTCCCACATCTTCAAGTTTCTCAAAGATCTTCTCATAGTCAGAAATATGATCACTCACAAACTTTCTACACCCAGAAGCATCTAAGCTCACATCTTTCACTCTTTCCTCACATCCCTTTATAGGAATATCATCAATGAACGGCATAGTCACAGATGGTATAAAATCTTGTAAAATCAGGCTCATGGCATTCATCATGTGAGCCACAGAATTCATCGCTCCCTGCGGCTAAGTACACATGCGTACAAGGCCCAGTGGAGTCTTCATGGTCATAGTATCTTTGCTCTCCATAGCCAATTGAAACTGGTCATACCTTGAATACAGATCGCCCATAGAGTAGATGGAATGCCCAACATATGCTTCAGCAAACTCGTCTACTATGGGTCCTATCCCTACATTTCTAATTGTGACTTTATTCACAAGCTACAGATCTTGAATAAAATGTAGCTTCCCATTTTTCTTAGGCACTGTAAACCATCTATTTAAATATGGAGCCGAGGACGGTTCCAATATCTGCATGGAAATATTTTCCTTTAGCAATCTCATCAGCTCAGGCAAGTGAGCCTTTGGGATTGGTATAGGCTAGATATTCCATGGTATATGTGGCACTGTAAATATAATCATGGGAGGTACCTGTTTCAGGTCTGCACAACCTATCTCATGTGGGAAAAGTGCAAATGCTTTTTCATGTTTCTTGATGACTTCAATGAAATTCTTTCTCTCGTCATCTCTTAGGAATGGTTTTTCTCCAAACTTTATCTCTTTAACAGTCTCATTAGTAAAATGATGCCCTATGAGCTCTTGCCGTCTCAACATAGGGTCATCTAACACTCGTAGGTACTTCTCATGACTATCTTTTGGCAATGACTGGGCTACTTTCTTGTCAACAGTCTTATATTTTGTGTTCACATTTACTACATGCTCTCTCATGAACGTATCAATCATCTCATACTCTTGGATAGAAATGAGCATATTGATTTCTCATTTCTCACTCCTCTCAAATGCCTGCTCAAGCTCTTCCAGAGTAGTCGAACTTCTCTCCAACTGGATCACATCCTCAATCTTCTCATCAGGAA
This sequence comes from Ceratopteris richardii, assembly GCA_020310875.1. Taxonomy (NCBI): domain Eukaryota; kingdom Viridiplantae; phylum Streptophyta; class Polypodiopsida; order Polypodiales; family Pteridaceae; genus Ceratopteris; species Ceratopteris richardii. Next base: position 84,473,553 of record CM035423.1, on the reverse strand, counting down.
AAATGATTCCTAAATCTTTATAGTGTCTCTCATGAACTTTCCTGAACTTATCTGATACATTTTCCTTCTATAAGCACAACAACTTAAATGCAGATGAATAAATAGAAAAACTCTCAAAGCTATGTACAAGTCTTGCGAGACATCAAACCAAATCCCACTGTTGTCTCGCTCAACAGTGGATCCTAACAGAAATTTTGCTCAACAGAAGCACCATACTCGGCATACAATTGTCATGATCATGGGAGTTAATGGGTCTCTTTCTTATATTCTTTCTGTTTCTTGAATGATTTGGGCACACTGTCATCACTTGCAGATAATGAAGTCCAGATCTAAAATGGATTTATGCATAGGTAGACCTGTCATCCACCGCCTTAGTTTCCATCCGCACTTTAGCTATAAAGGGCTGCCCAAGAATAGCCTCGTACAAAAACTGGTCCTGGACGAAGAAGTGGAAGTCCTCAAAAATCCCTCCTATTGTCACAGGCACAAAGGCACATACCCCAAGCAGTGCTCTAGAGCCATTATCTTCCGTCCTCATCCTCCATCCATGGCCTTTATCTATTGGCCACCTAAACTGATCATAAAGCTTCTTAGAAATCACATTTATTTTTGACCTTGAGTCAATCAAGGCCAAAGAAAAACATGAATCTTCATTGCTTCCTAATTTCATCTTCATTTCACGTGTCTCTCGTGCCCGAAAAGTCCTGCTATAGTCACTTTCTGTCCTTCTCATCTCTTCATCAGGTGTAATAAGACCTAAGGAATTCTTGTGGCACCTGGCTATCTCATCGTCTTCATCATCAGAAGTATCACTTAGTGTAACCACTTCATTTCTCACTTGGGTATCTTCAACTGACTCTTCCATCTCGACATCTTCAGGTAGTGGAAACCTTTTCCTCTTTATCAACTTTATAAAGCTATCCTTGAATTCAGGCTTCGCTGTAGAGAAAACCTACTCCAAGGACATGGTCACTTGGCTCTTCAATATAATATCATTCAGTATCTCTCTTGCATCATTCTTCTTCTCTAACTCAAAAATCAATACCGCCTTTGGGGCCTTCTTCTCTTTCTTCTTATTCTCTTTATCTTTCTCTTGACTATTCTCTTGAGTTTCATCAGTCTTTTAAATAGGATCTTGTTCTTTCTTTTTCACTTTACTTGGCTCTTGAATCTTAATTGGCCCAACTGGCCTCTTTCCCTCCTTTATTTCCTTCTTCTTTGCCTCTTCCTTTGAAAAAATAGGCTCTTTAAATTGTACTTTCTTTTCCGGGATCTTTAGCCTTCTCTTCAGCCTCTTCACTTTGATTCCTTGTCACTCTTCTCTCTAGCTCAGTCTCTTCCTGACTCTCGTCTCTCTTCCTCTTTTCTTCTACATTGGCTATATGTGAGTAGACCGAGAATTGATCTAAAGGAGACTTTGAGGTAGTCTTCTGCATAATTGCATCCCTAGCCCTCACTAATGCCTCTATAGAGTAGTTTCTTTGAGGTCGAGGCCTAGGCTCCTCTTCATCTCCCTCCTCTACCGACTCTAGCTGTGCAGCCCATGTGCTTGCATTATAGCCAGAAAGATTCTCATAAAGTTTCTTCATTCCCCACTTTCCCCAATTCACAGGTAGAGGAAGGCGGGTCCTGAAGTCACACAACTTCTTATCTATATCTATTACTAGTTGATGCTCCTTTGCTACCTTAAGCTCTTCATACGCATAGGAGAAATGATCCTGTGCATCGCACCATACAGATCTCTTTGCCCCTCCAAACCCACCAGTCACTCATCTCTCAAATGGCCTTGTGTTTCTTTGAAATGTGGACTGTACTAGTGGTGCAGGTGTCTGTTGGGCAACAGGCTACATTGGAGGTGTAGGCTGAGGCATTACATAACCTTTCATATTTGGAATTGGCATAGTACTTCTCTATATCGGATCGATATAATTGGTACTTGCATGAGGAGGAGTGGGGTCCTGATACCCCATGGAATAAACTTTATTATGAATGCTTTCCATTTCTTTAGACATGGACCCTTGCATCATCATAAGATTTTCTATTTGTCGGCTAAGAATCTCAAGCCGCAGCTCCACTGGTGATCGCAAAGTGGATGGAACATTAGCAGAAGCTGATGTTGCAGGCACGTTCGAGATTGCTGGAAGTGGAGCTTCCCTAGGTGGTTGTGGAGCTACTACTACAGGTCTATCATATAATACCGCTTGGCGTTATCTCTGTTATAACTTATGGAATATGTTGAACAATGCATTATTGGAGTGTTAAATTGTTAATGTATTAATGTGTTTTTGATGTTTTTGATATAGCAGCTGAAGGTTCGTGAGGAGCATGCAAGGCGTGAAAGGGAGGACATCAATAATCCCAATAATTATTATTTACTTTGTAAATAAGCCCTCGTAGAAGGTTCTATTGTTAGAAACAATTAGAAAAGTAATGGTTAGAATAAGGGTCCTTGTAGACCGCATTTTTTGTTATTGAAAGCAATGGCTTTCTGTAAAATTTACCAACTTTTAGTTTCACGCTTGCTTTTCGAAGCCGCTCTCATGTAACCACTCTTTTCGACATAATAAAAAATTCCTATAAATACATGCACTCTGTGGACTGTCGAAACAGAGTGCATGGGGGAGATTGCACCCAATACAACATTCGGTCTCGTCTCTTGTTGTCTCTATTTTTCTATGTGTTTTCTACGTTCGTAACCTCTGTTTGCGCGTGAGATAAGATCCTGACAACAGTCTCATCTGGGCAACTGCTTCCACTTCTCTCTTCACTATGGCCCAATCTTCTGTCAACCCAAATTTCTTACAAGGCTCTTCTATCCTCCTCTTGACCTCAGTCCTATCTTCAAGACTTAAGATCTTAAGGAAGGAAATGACTAGGTCAGGCTTCAATGCATCTAGATTGGCCTATGGAAGTTGGGCATATCTTCTCAAGAACTCATTTAAGAGATGAGTGAGGGATGCAGTGGACTTTGGAGAGTTTACCCACTGCAAGAACCCTTCTCTACTATGTTGGTAAAAATCTTCCAGGTAAAATAACTCATGTAAGTCCTTTCTGAATTCGGCCCAAGGCTTTGCTATGTGCACTGTAATAGATGCTAGGATAGATCCTGAAACTACCTATGTGAAGTAATGTGCAAAAAATTCTTCGGGTAGACCATGGATCTATGCCTAGTCCTCAAATATATATAGGTATTCAATCACGTTCAGACTCATAAACTTGCCTTTCTCTCTCAAAACTACTTGGACTACACGAGCCCCCTGCTTCTCTATCACTAATTCCTTGAATATATCCTCCATCTCTCTTCGCTGATCTATCCTAGAGCTTAGAAGGATGTCCAGTGTGAGTGGCTCTACTATCTCTCTTAGCTCAAAGTACAGATCAAAGAAGAGACTCGATGAGTCACGAGCCAGGAGGTAGTGGTCAGTCTAAAGCTCTCTCTACCTAGGCAGCAAATCCCTAGTCTAAACAAGAAAAAAAGTGTACAAGCGTATGGACTAAGCTAATGTAGATCGTGAATGCTCAAAATCATGCAACCAAAACAGTCTTCCTATTTAAAGTGTATGCGGAGCAATCCAAAAAAAATCACAAAACCTGAAATGCTGGTATCTAGAGTCTCTATCTAACACGGAGGTTCCTGTTTGTCTTCTCAAGGAGCGGGTGACGTGTCGAGGATCACCGGGCAACCGCATCGCTTCACATCGGGTTCAGGTGTCCGGAAGGAGGTGAGGAGGAGAGAGCGGCTCGGGGTTGGATCAGGCCCCGGTGTGGGTCGCACTCCCTATTTGGTGAGTGATGTCTGTGCGTTGGGCGCCTCGCCCTCTCTTTGGTATGGCGATCATCATAGGCCCATACCCCTCGGAAGAGACGAGTGAATGTGCGTATGCATAAGACCGTAGGCATCACGAACGAAAAAAATCCAGATACAATGCTAAAATATGGGAGTCACCGGATCGATGTGCAGACAAAACTCAATGATACAATGTAAATGCAACTAAAGTCGTCCAATAAAATCTCAGTGATACAATGATTTCCAGTAGAGTGCGGGTCGATGATACAACAAACCGCTATAGTCCGGAACGCTATTGCTACAGTGTAGATCAGCCAAATATAACGTAGACCTCATGCTATAGTGCAAGAAGATGCCCACAAGTCATGGCTTCGATCTTTTCGGTCCAAGCTTTACTTCTAGTCTTCACGGCAAGATCTTTTCTTCACTTTACTTCCAATCACGTAATAACCTAGAAAGAAGAACCACAGAAATGTCCACTGAGAGTATTCTTTACTTCAATCTTCCATGCCTTTCTTCACTTCACATAATCTCCAAAATCATCAATTGGCCCAACTTGGAAAGAAGATCCGCAAGGCAAATCTATGGGGGGGAGGTAAAACAATCGTAAGGACCATTCAAAAGCAATTAGATAAAACTCACTAAAAGAAATAATCCCATATTTACTCATCAATTTCATACATCAATTTTATCTTATGGATAACTCCAACAAAGAATGTTTGGGAATCCATACAAACAATCTTAAGGGCAAAACACATATCCAAGCATATCACATTTAAATGCATATTGAATACAAATGCTAGAGTCGAGTCTTTCATCAACCAACATTTGATCTGATAGGACACTTCCACATCATTCTTGCAAAACTATGGCCATTTCTTCCCTTTTTCATTTCTTTTCTTTCTTCTTCCCATTTTTCCTCTACCCTCCTTCTTCTCTTTCTCTTCCTTTGTTTTCTCTTCCTCTTCCCTCTTTCTTTTTCCTTATTTTTCCTTCTTTCCTTTCTTTATTTCTTCTCTCTTTTTCTCTTTATTTTTCTTTCTTTCTTTGGTTTTATTTTCTTTATTTTTTTCTTTCTTTTATTTCTATCTTTTTCTTTTATTTCTTTCGTTTTTCTTTCTCTATTTTTTTCACCTCTCTCTCTCTCTCTCCCCCTTCCATGTTCTCGTGCACACGTCCAATTCTAAAGAAAACACCGTGGCCTCTCTCTCTCTTTGTCTCTCTCTGTCTCTCTCTCTCTTTGTCTCTCTTTCTCTCTCTCTCTCTCTCTCTCCCCCTCTTTCACGTAGTTTTGATGTCCAAGAGCTATTGCGCACGTGATCCTTTCTCTCTCTCTCTCTCTCTCTCTCGCTTCCTCCTCCATGTTCGCGCGCCGTCTCTGCTCATCTCTCTCTCTCTCTCTCTCGTGATCATGATGACCTCTAGGCTCTGTGCGTATGTGCCGACTCTCTGTCGATATCATCTCTGTGCTTGCCACTTTCTGCTCCCATGCCTCTCTCTCTCTCAATCTTTCTCTCTCTCTCTCTCTCTGTGCTGTCTCTCTCCTCAAGGTATTCTACCACCGTGCAATACCCTCTCTCCTCCAATCAAAATCTACTGCGTGTGCAACTATCGACACCATGTGACTCTCCCTCTCTCTCTCTCTATATATATATCTCTCTCTCTACTTCTGTAGATTCTGCCACCAACAGTTGTGCCTCCAATTCGCCAACAATTCTCTCTTTCTCTCTCCACGATCTCTCTGTCCACGTGCAACCATCTACAGGCGACTCTACGCATCTTCCACCCAGTGTTGTATTTTGACGGTCTACCATGCCCTTCAATTTTGAAGGTTATCTACAGGTAATACCTGTTTTTCAGATTTTTAGTGTAATTTTTTAAGGTAAAAAAAAATTTGTGACCTTTTTTTACGGTCCAAAATGGTCAAAACAGTCAATACGGCTGTCAAAAATCAACACTGCTTCCACCTCTAGATTCTCTGTCTTCACGCGAGCATGCCTCTCTCTATGAAGATAAAGGCAAAGCTTCTTGTTCTGGTCAAAACGAACACAAGGATCTCTTTCCTGATGCAATCCGTCAAGTGCACCACTAGCAACACGGCTCAACTGAGACTCTAAAACGCAATACTCTAAGGTGCAACAGTAGACTTTCGTGAGAGGGCCTTTTGATCCCCCCCCTCCCCCAATTTCCTTAAAGGTGCAACAGTAGACTTTCGTCCATCTACAGTTGTGTACTGAAAAGATATATCCAAAGTATTATACTGCACTCCTTTTGAAACAATGTTTGCATATCATATGACCTAGGAGGGATGGTTATAGGGCTCTTCTAAGACTTCAAATCCCTGAACCTCTCTCTCTTTCTACTTAATTCTCTCTCTTAGACACTAAGTATCTACAAAAAAGTAAAGCTTGAAAAGAATGAATAAGAGAGGGGTATGAAGTTTACCTGGAAAGAAGATCCACAGAAATGTGCACGGGGAGAAACAAATGAGGCTTGGCCCCCTATTTGTAGGTCCCTCCTTCTCCCCTTGAGACTATTCTCTAGAAGCTTCTAACCTCCTTACTCAACTTTCTAATTCCAGAATCATCTTGCATGCTTATTTGCTATTTCGGAAACATGCCATCTCTTACTTCTATTTTTGGTATTTCTTCTTTTTATTTTTCCTAGACTAAGGTTTTGGTTTCACACTATATATACAGATGAATTAATTCAAAGGTTTTGACTTAGGATAAATGGTAAATCTAAGTGTCCAAGTTTAGGTTTCTCATGAGAGAAATTGGGGTTTGCCTACAACTAAGGTCTAGCACATCAATTCAAGGGTTTATTTAGAGTTACGGGCTAAAATTCTAGGGTTTTCTAGGGATTAGGTCAGGTTTTTTTGGGGTAAGACTCACATTTTCAAGGGGTTTCAAGGGTCAAACCCTAGGTTTCTAAGGGTCTAGAGTTAGTTTCATGAACTATTTACAATTATACAGGCCTAACCTACAAGAATCACATGGGTTTTCATCTCACAGACAATTAAATCGACCAGAACATGCACAATTCATAGCCCTTTCTCGGTCAAAGCATCACACCAAAAACCAAAAAATGAATGAACTTTGAAAAAATTGATGCACACTTCCTTGAGGGATTTCATCTCGGCAATGGGTCCTATGTGACCTATTTTTTACATTCATAAAGGAGATGAGGCCTTTGCAAAGCACCTAAAGCGTTTCATGGCTCTTGTTGAGGATGAAGGGCACCTATTAGATGACACAGTGCCTTTAATTAAGCAGTTAAATAAGAAGAGAAAGATGGGAAGAAAATATCTCTCCTATGTTGCAACAACAATCTTTTTTTTCAATGAGGAGCCTGAACCTACACCCATGGACCTACCCCATCTTGTTATCGAGAGTTTTGCAGATGACAAAAAGGAACCGAAAATAGAAGCTCTCAACTTCCTAGAAGAGAGTGAAAAAATTGGTAGACAATTTCCACAAGGGGTAGTGGACAAATTGAAGGAAGCTAGTAGTGCACAGAATAGTCCACCCTCCAACTTAGAGCCCATGGAACCCACTCTACTAGAGGTAGAGATGGAAATGTTTTTAGTGGTACTTATCGAAGAAGAAGAATTTTTGTTCCTACATGATATTGAGAAGGCATTCGGTCTATGCCTTGACGAATGCCTAAGTATTTTCTGCTCGACCTCGGATGTTCCCATGGACAACACTTCTGACAGAATTGAAAAGACAAACATTCCATTTGGTGGTTTAGTTGCAGACACCATTGCATTTGTTTGTGAAGAGATTTTGAGTGATGTCAATAAAAATGCCACTGAAGAAAATTTGGCCATAGCAAGGGAAAGACTTTTGGAGAAGAAGATTCCAACGACCCCTTTTTGTGGAGAAAAGTGGCATGGCTCACTCTTCCATTCCACTAGATGCAATGGGAAGAGGAGAGGATGAAGATAGGCTTCAAGATGTAAGTATCTAATGAAATTTACGATTGACTTTGTCTCATATTTATACAAGATGTAAGTATCTAATGAATTTTATGATTGTTTATGTGTAGGAAGCAATTGAACGTCAATAAATTCATAGCAAGGAGTCGTGGAGACCGTGTTGCCCATGGTTGTGGCTCTTCCTTGGCACACTACATTGGAAAATTGCCAAAGGAAGTTTTTGTTATAATCCACAAGAACTTTTCCCCTCAAGGACACTTCATGACTTGGTGTCTGAAGGCCTTGAGCAAACTTTATCATCTACATATACACATCGATAGATAACCTCATTGTGGTCCTTTTTTATGAATAGAGAAGGATCTGAGCCGCTAGCTTTGAACCCTTGATCTTGAATATATGTAACCAACCTATAATTCCAAGCTCTAGGAGCTTGTTTCAATCCATACAATGCTTTCTTAATTGTGCAAACATAAGATGGATGATTAGGGTTTTCAAAACCTGGTGGTTGTGACATGTATACCTCTTCACTTATCCAACCATTTAAGAATGCATTTTTCACATCAAGTTGGAGGAGTCTCCAATTCCTTGCAGCAGCTACACTTATCAATGTCCTGATTGTAGTCATCTTTGCAACTGGTGAGAATGTTTCCTCATAGTCTATACCATGATTTTGTGAGCATCCTTTGGCAACTAATCTTGCCTTGTACCTACAAACTGATCCATCTGAATTTCTTTTAACTTTATATACCCATCTGCAACCAATTACCTTTTGATTGGGCGACATTGGAACCAAATCCCAAGTGTCCATTTCCTTTAATGCATCTATCTCTTCTTTCATGGCCTTTTCCCAATTAGGGTTTCCCTTTGCCTCTTCATAGGTTGAGGGTTTGTTGGCACACAAAGCAACAGAGGAATCATGCACAATATGGCAACAACAAGGCCAGATCATTTTTCCCCATGGGTTATGTACAACTCAAGTGATTTTAATCACTACACAAACATTGTAAATCCCGTTTTTGGTAGAATAGACTCCATTTTGTGCAAGCCGAGGAGTCCTCGAGCTTGAGGAGTATTAGAAGTACCATCGTACCAAATTTCATAATTTTTAGACTTCGTTTGAGCCCTCAAATAAGCCCTAGAACCTAATTTTTAACTAGGCCGGACACTAGGTCTGGACAGGGCCAAAGCTAGTCAAAAACTATAAAAAGAGCTAGAGAGCTCATTTTTGGGGTTAGATTGTAATTGAAACGAACTTGTAAGAGCATTTTGAAAGTAATCTAAAAGCTCCATTGATTCTCACTCTTTGTCTTACCGTGTGTGCGCGTGTGTGTGTATGTGTGTGCATGCTAGTGTGCTTCTCACTCACGCACTTGTGCCGCCACTTGCTCGAGGTCTTCATACCATCCTCACGTCTTCCCGGATTGACATTAAAGGAGGTGCTACTCATCATAGAGCTACACCAAATTTTGGCGCCGTTGCCGGGGATCGAGCTTTGAGGACGAGCGTGTGATGGTAAGACGTAGAGTTGACGTGTTGGAGTTGTAGGTATTTTCTTCACTCTCATCGATTTTTCTTCACCATCATCATCATCACCATCTCCCACGTCCATCTCCATCATCGCGAAAATTTCAGTTTTTTGACTATATCCCCACCTCCACCTCATTTCCCTCATTTCACTTGTGAGAGAGAGCGAGAGAGCGAACTTGCATGTGCTGTTTTTGCATGTTTTCTGAGCTATTTTGCAGGTTTTTTGCTGTACCATCATCCCCAGCAGTGTGCGCAGGTACGACGGGCTCTGCACAGGTCCCGGGACGACAACCTCTGTCTATCGCGACAGACAGAAAATCTTAACATTTTGTGAATGCATGATTAGCACTGTAACCTACACCTTGAGGGCACTCTAGATCACTAGAAGTTTTTCAAAAATTTGCATTTTTTCAGTCTATCGCGACAGACACCGTCTATCGCGACAGACACTGTCTATCGCGACAGACACTGTCTATCGCGACAGACAGAATTTCGCGACAGATACCGTCTATCGCGACAGACACCGTCTATCGCGACAGACAGAATTTCGCGACAGATACCGTCTATCGCGACAGACACTGTCTATTGCGACAGACAGAATTTCGCGACAGATACCGTCTATCGCGACAGACACCGTCTATCGCGACAGACAGAAATCCGCGACAGATACCGTCTATCGCGACAGACACCGTCTATCGCGACAGATAGAAATCCGCGACAGATACCGTCTATCGCGACAGACACCGTCTATCGCGACAGACAGGATTTCACGACAGATAGCGTCTATCGCGACAGACACCGTCTATCGCGACAGACAGAAATCCACGATAGACACTGTCTATCGCGACAGACACCGTCTATCGCGACAGACAGCCCCCACGATAGATTGTGTCTATCGCGACAGACACCGTCTATCGCGATAGACAGGCATTTTCAGCAAAAAATTAAGGAGTGAATTTTTGGAAATTTAGGCTAAATTTTGGGCATATTTGCACTTTCATGTACTCACATACTTACGAAGGCCTTAGAAAATGCATTAAAACCCCCGAAAGGTTCTGTCTGTCTAGTGGCCCCCTAAACCCTGAACGGTCATAACTTTTGCATACGAAATCCATTTTCTGAGCTCTAGGGCTTGTCGGAAAGCTCGCGACGTATACTATACACCCTCAACTGTTTTTTTATAAGAATAAGGTGTTGAAATTCAGATAGGATAATTGGAAGTGACACACAGAAGGGTAGAAACACCAAGGGAGCTCTAGAGGAAATTTCTAGCAATACAAAAGGGGGAACAAGGGTCATTAAAAAAGTGTATGAAATAAATTGTCTGTCAATTGAAAGGTCTACTTGGAGCTAATCTTGGGATTTATGCAGGCCTATTGAGAAGCAATTGAGAGTATCCAAGCAAGGGTGTTGTGCACGCTTGAGGATCAACTTCTCGAGCACTAAAGAGCAAGGTTCGGCAAGAAAGGTCGGAATATTCTCAACTCCTCTTCGTCAATTCCTAGCTTAGGCTAAGAACGATTAGAAGTAGGAGTAAGTCAGGGCGACGATAGGCCACTATCAAGTTGAAGACTACCTAAAAACTCAAGTTCAAGCTAAAAACTTAATCTCTGTACTGTCGACAACATAAAGGAAAAGAACCTAACGCGGAACGATCAACCTGAAAGTACGAAGAACATTCAAGTATTCCTGACGACGTAATAGCAGACAAGACTATAAACACGAGGAATAACTAAAAAGAATCAAGTGACTGGTACCAATTGATCGGCAACGAGGTTGTACTCTGGGCAAAGAATTGGGCTACTTAGATAGGCATATGAACCTTAGATCAGGACGACACCTAGTAAGAGAGAGACAAAGCCTTAGGTCTTCAGAGGCTAGTGTCAATCACACTGCAAGGTCTTGGGCTCAACAGTTGAGTCATCACTCTCATTACCCTAGCTCTGATACCAGTGAATCAGGGATGTCTCAAGGTATGGACAGACCTACGGGAAGTTCAAGTGTGCCTTACTTGTACAGGGTAGAAGGCCCTTACAAAACACAGTTGGAATACCTTAGGACCAACCGACTAGGTGCTAGCATCTATGAGGACGGCCTAGGAAGATCTGTGGTCCAGATTAAAAACCCTGACCAATCCATAGGACTAGAGCACCCAGCTGTCAAGTTTGAAAACGGTGCATACCTGGACAAGGAAGGAACCATATACGTAGTCACCAGTCATCCAGATAGGACATATGAATTTGGAAATGTAATTTCAGAAGCGGACTTAGGTGACTTGGAACAAGGAAACATGGGAGTGGAACCTAGAACCCCTCGAGGTAAATCAGTTCTCACTAGGATTATCACGCCTGAGTGGGTCCCCCAAGATAACAAGTGCATAGATTTGCTTCTCAATCGAGAAACGGACGAAGCCTTTTGGAGGTATAAACCGGATCACCCAATTGATATAGGAACAATCATGATCTATGAGTTTAAGGATCCAGATAGCCCAGGTAGAGTGACCTACTTAGACCACACTTCGGAGAGGATCTTTGTGGTGACAGAAAATGATAGGCATGCTTACACTTGGAAGGGCGAATTCATTTTCCCCCAACCAAGTTCAAATGTATCCTATGGTCACCCTGGAGCTGGAACATCCCAGGCTCATAGTATGCAAAGAGACAGAAGTAAAGATAGACCAGAAGTAAGTTTTGCCAATCCAGTGGGCAGAGAAAGAACGAGAACGGAGACGAATAGGGTAGAACCTGAGATGCTTAGAGCCCACAGGAACCAAAGAAATGTAGATGGAGTCCCTCTGCCGAGGCCTAGAGAGCACACAAGAACTTTGAGACCCACCCAGCTAGTTAAGTCCATGAAGAATTACTTTGACGGCACAGGAGATCCCTATGATCATGTGGCGGAGTTCAAGCAAGTCTTGAGAGCTGAACAAGTTGAGGATCTATTCACGCAGTACAATGCCTTCGGTCTAACCCTGAGGAATACGGCACTTACATGGTTTCAGCCATTGGATGAGCGCCAGTTCAGGAGCATAGACCAACTCCTAGAAGCATTTATTATTGAGTTCTCCAAGAGTGGCATAAGACACAACACCTCCTCACTTATTCACAGCTTCAAGCAAACCCCTCAAGAGACTGTGAGACTTGCAGGAAGAAGATTTAGACAATATCTTGAAAGGTGCCCTATTTCGGAGCTACCCACATCTGCTAAACAAGTAGCCTTATTCCTTGATGGATTGCTGAGTACGAAATTGAGATCCTATGTGTATCTGAAAGACCCTAGGACTATAGAAGAGTGTGTACGCATGTGCATTGACATTGAAGATAACCTAGGGGAAGAACTAGAGCTTTCCAAAATCTACAAAGATTCAGATAGTGCATCTAGTCACTCTTCCACACAATCCACATCAATTGAGGAACTCGCCGAGAAAGTGGCCCAGAAATTAGGAGTAACTAGCAAACAAATTCCAAGGTTTGCTCCTGTGAAAAGGTGCTATACATGCGGTGGTGACCATATGGCGAACGTCTGTCCCATTATGGCTCAACCCCAAGTAAACCCTAGTAGCCAGTACTGCACCATAGAACGGAGATACACCAACCACACCGCACAAGATTGCCCATACAACAAGCATGCTGTTAGGCAACCCTACCCTCAGCCCTACCAACAAGGCAGATACCAGAACCAGTACCCTCCACAACCATATGGCAGGCCACAACAAAATTTCCAACCTCAATATCAAAACCAACAAAGGCCTCAGCCTGTGCTAGCACAACAACCCCCAGCCCCAGCTAATGTGATTCCGGTAAAGTATACTGCTGCAGAAGAGAACCTGAATAGAGCTATAGTCCCAGTAACACCCTTGATCTCTGAAAATGACCCGAGTGACCATAGCTTTGATTCTACACATGTTGATAGCCCTCAGGCCTACTACATGCAGTCTCCTGAGCATGGTGAGTCCTATTATAGCAAAGAGACAAACGAACCTAATTGGGAGTCAGATTACATGAACGTCATGTATGCAAACCCCAACCCTAGGCCTCAATCTAGGCAGGTAAGACCTCCATTCCCAAGAGGACCGTGCTACAGATGCCAAGGAGATCACCTCATTCGTGATTGTCCCTTGCCTCCGCCCACACAACCTCAGTCCGTGACTATCCAAGGCTTTTGCCAAGACTGCGGAAAAGAGCATCTCTTACGAGATTGCCCAAAGAACCCCAATAGCATGCCAAAAATCACCCCTATCAACGTTGTTGGGTTAGTGGTAGACTCCTCAGGAAGTGTCACTTCCACTGCACCAGTACAGGTAGTCACTAGGGCTCAGGCATTGCAGCAAAACCAAGGGGTAGGCCAGGAAAAGAGCCCAGATGCTAGCGATACTGAGAGCCAAAATAAAAAGAGAACAAGAGCTTGGAGAGATAGCCGCGAACGCATGAAAAGGCAATGGGCAAAGAAGATGAGTGAACTTGAGGAAAGTCTACGAGAAACCAAGGCTAAAATCATAGAGATCACATCTCAACCGCACTCTCACACATTACCACCGCTACCATCCCCATCACCCTCCATCCCTTCACCCTCTAAGACAGCCTACGTAACCCACCCACCACCCCAAACAGGATCGGTATTAGCTGATCCCACTCCCGAAGACATAGACATGATGCTTAAAGCATATCAGGCCAGAATCCAAGAAGGGCCAAACGTCACGGATCATGACAAGTGCTATCCTAGAGCTGACCTAGAGATAGAAAGAACCAAACTATGTGCGAAAATGGTCGCATTGGCTCAGACTATGTTTGAAGCCAGTCGCCTTTTCAATTACTCAGGCTCAGCCAAAACGCAATTACACTTGGATGGATTCCTAGAGAAGTTAGAGAGGATAATTGCAAGATCTGACAAGGAAGAAAAAAATCAAGATCAAGAAAAAGCAAGCAAAAACATGAATCATTCCCAATCGAAAGTTTATGTGGCCAATTCCACTAAACCAGACAGTTTCCCCTCCTTAGAAAGAATAGAGAGGCTAATTGCACAGTCAGAAAAGGAACCTACCCCTCAAAGAAAGGAAAGGGCAAGAGAACGGATAAGCCAGCCTTTTCAGGAAGCCCATGTGCCTCCTAAAGAAGCTTATCTTCCCTCCCAAAAGGCAGATGAGCCTCCCTCGAAGGCTCAAGTACCTCCACATGTTGCCTACATTCCTTCTCAGGGAATGTGTGAGCCTGTTCGGAAAAGTAATAGAATAAGTAATCCTCCCCAAGAAGCTTGTGCTCCAGCCATTTGCGAGAACGAGGAGAGAGTCAACAATAGAATAAGCCCTCCTTCCCAGGTTGCTTATGTGCCCAATTCTACGGAGCCAGACACTTCTTCTTCTATGAATCGGTTTGCACCAGATTTCCTACAAGAGATTCAAGAAGACAAATGGGATAACGAAAGCGAGGTCGCCCCTCCTTTTGAACTGGTGGACGATGCACACGACCAATTCCCACAAGACATCCCATCTATTTACGGGGAGCATGAGAGTGCTCAGTCTCACGAGAGATTAGACTTTGAGTCTAATTCCATACAAGAGCTACCCCACTTCACAGGCCCATGGGAAGCAAGGTCCACATGTATGAGAGCACCCACAGTCATGGTAAGGAACGACGACTCAGTCATACCTAGGAACACAGAGGTAGTGAAGAACACTAACGTGCAGTGTAATCTCAAGTTAGAAGAGCTACTCAAGGTTAGACCTGAATTATGGAAACATGTAGCCAAACAAGTACCAGAGATAGCAAAACCTCGTTCCCAAGTAGGATCCCATAGGACAGTGCCAGAAATTCCCTTGGATAAGATAGGGGATATGTGTGAAGGTGAAGAAGGGAACACCTATCTTCCCATCACCTACCAGGAATACACCACCAAGGCAATTTTGGACTCAGGTGCAGGAGTTGCAATTGCCACCACTTCCCTTTGGAAGCGTTGGGGTAAGCCGGCGCTCAGGCCAACGAGAATGAAATTGCAAATGGCCGATGGTCACATAGAGAGACCCCTAGGATTGCTAGAAGGAATAACTCTCACCACTTGTGGTGTCGAGTTTGAGCATAGTTTTGCTATATGTGACTTCAGCAAAAATCATGCCTATGAGATGATTTTGGGAAGACCATTTATGCGACAGTTGCAAGTGGTACAGGATTGGGGAACCAATTCTTTGTACCTACAGCACTTAGGTGTTACGACCAAAGTCAATCTCAAAGATTACTCTCATAGGGATGTACCTCCTATCCAGTGGAATCCCATCCATAGAGCCAAAGATGATACAGAATCGGTGCATTCCATAGGGTCTGGATCCTCATGGATGCATGAAGATACTCACTTATGGATGTGCAAGGTAGCAGTAGAGGAAGAGAAGAGAGAGAAAGCCAGAGAGGTAGGTGCGAAAGAAACCCATAGATCAATCCAAGACCCAGCCTGTGCACCTGTAGTTTTTCCAGACGAAGAATTTGAACCACACGGTTGGGCAGAAATCTTAGCAACAATGGACGTAGCCATCAACGAAGAACAATGGACACCTCACTGTGATGAGGATGGCTATGATATTTCAGTCTTCTCCATAGAGCCAATCATGGGAGAGGCAGTTCTAGAAGAATGTGAACCTAGCCCTGATGCATTTGAGGATGCAAGTGACTCCGATCTAGAGTCAATCATTATGGACCCACCATTTGCATCAGATGAAGAATACTTCCATGAGGTAGAATTTCAAACCCAGAGGCATGGAGAGCTGACAAATGACGTAAGATTAGCAACTCATGTGAGCCCGAAGGAAGAAGGGAAGAAACGAAAGAAGAGAGAAGCCTCACCAGAAGAGGAAGAATCTTTGTTTGAGGTCCCCGGAAATTTTAAGAAGTATGAGATAGATGACAGGAGAGTCATGATAAGAATGCCTAAACGGGAGGCACAATCAGGAGAGGCCTATGATAACAAAGAAACCACCAAGAAAATAGTAGTGGCCATAGAAGAAGGAGAGGAGAGATGCACGTATATAGGCCATGACCTGACAGAAGAAGAAGAGCATGAATTGATTACCTTGCTAAGAGAATACAGAGATGTATTCGCTTGGAGTTACAAGGATTTGAAAGGGGTTGACCCGGACATATGCTCGCACACCATCCCCATGACTTCAGATGCCAAACCCTCTAAGCAAAAGCCTTATACATATAATGATAATTACGCTGCTAAGATCAAAGAAGAGATAGATAGACTGGTTGAAGCTGGATTTATCTATGAAATTGAGCACACTGAATGGGTATCCCCCATCGTAGTGGTGCCCAAGAAGAATGGCAAGCTGCGTGTGTGCATTAACTTGAAAAAGGTTAATGCCGCCACGATTCGAGATAACTATCCGCTTCCCATCACAGAACATCTCTTAGAAAGAGTGGCAGGCAAGGAAGTGTACAGCTTCCTTGATGGATTTTCTGGCTACAATCAAGTAGCCATAGCTCCAGAGGATCAGCATAAGACAGCCTTTGCCACAGAATGGGGCATTTTTGCTTTTAGAGTAATGCCATTTGGGCTTACCAATGCACCAGCTACCTTCCAGAGGCTGATGTGCCATGTGTTTAAGGAGTTCCTGAGGAAGAGTTTAGAAGTCTATGTTGACGATCTTTGTGCTCATTCCAATGTTAGACAAACCCATATTCCTGAACTCAGACAAATCTTTGACAAATGTAGAGAATATCAAGTCTGCCTGAACCCAGAAAAGTGCGTTTTTATGGTCAGGCAAGGTAAGATTCTAGGACACATTGTGTCAAAGAACGGCATATCTACTGACGAAGAGAAAGTGAGAGCCATAGCAGAGCTACCTAGGCCAAAGAATGTCAAGGAAGTACAAGCTTTCATGGGGCATTGTGGTTATTATCGACGATTTATACACATGTATGCTGTCATTGCAAAGCCCATGTACGGACTTCTGACTAACTTTGAGTGGACGGATGAATGCGAGAATTCCTTCCAGGAGCTTAAACGAAGATTGTGTTCAGCACCAATCTTGACCACACCAGATTGGAATAAACCATTCCATGTTCATGTGGATGCATCCAATTATGCCATTGGATGTGTGCTTGCACAACCTACTGGTGAAGGTAATATGGATCTTCCAATTGCCTATGCCAGTAGACAATTGAATGCGGCTGAACGGAATTACACCACTACGGAGCGAGAAGGATTAGGCATGGTATATGCAGTTAAGAAATTTAGACACTATTTGCTTGCAAATAAGTTTAAATTTTTTACTGATCATCAGGCATTGTTATATCTTGTAAACAAGCCATGCAATACAGGAAGATTAGTAAGATGGTTTCTCTTGCTAATGGAATATGATTTTGAGGTCGTGGTAAGAAAAGGTAGGACTCACTTGAGAGCAGATCATCTCTCTAGGCTCACATCGGGAGAAGCCCCACAAGGAGTGTCAGATGACCTTCCTGATGCTTACTTGTTTAATTTGGAAGTTATACCGCAGTGGGCCAAACCATTGGTACCAGTATTGACATACCCCAGAAAATAAACCAGGTGTGGGTGCGGAAAGGCGAACGACCGGGTGCACCACCGTCAACTACACGGGCAAAGCCTCTTATTAGTAACCAACAACACGACGCTAATAAGAAGACTTTCAGAAATTCTTCTGCTAAAGTAAAATCTATTTGGGTGCCCAAGAAGTCGATGAAGGCAAGCCCACAATCTAGACAAATTTGGGTGCCTAAGGCTTGCTTGAGGGCACAAGTAGTTACGCCAAGGCCACAACTTATGCAGCATAACCCATCTACGAGTACCACCAGAATTCCCTCGTGCTCAACACTTAGGAACACACCAAGACCCATGAGCATGCATGTAATCACTTATAAGTGGGTCCCTAAAAGGCCCCATTCCCAAACAGCGACACCGACACAGCTCTCTAGAGTCTCTACGAAACCGAAAGCAAAGCCCATCCGCTGCATTTGGCAGTCTAAGACCTGTAATAAACCCCCCGACCCCGATTTGTAAATTCACCCCACTTACTAACGGCATTAGTCTCCTACGAATACACAAACGTTAACTACACTCACTGTCTTCGTGCACTTACTAACCACTAACTCATCATCTGCCTCATGTTAATGTTGTAACGGGGACAGCAACGGATTTTTTCTGTCCATTACGATGTTAACACATGCTTCTATATTCTCACAGAATCTGAAGGCAAGCAGTAAAATGGCAGAAGCGACAGGTTCGGGCTCACAAGTAGGGATACTTACTGCAGGAATTGATGTGGATAGCCTACCTGTGGACGTGCCCCCGACTGAACGACCAGTGGAGATGCAACACCTTCAGCAACTCCCGGTGCCAGATCCACCTACAGGAATCACGGAAAGAGTTCATGCCAATTCTCATTGGTTCAATGGCATGCCCGGTCCATTAGGTGAGGCCAAATATATCTCGGAGTCTAAATGCGAGTATGACCGATCATGGGTGCGATTCCAATTTTTCTCCAAGGAGTTCGAGACTTTACAGAACACCGAAGATCTACAGACCATATGGCAACGAGCAAGATTGGCGGAATATTTTGAAGCCCCACTACCTAAACCCGATCTCCTCCGATGTTACTATTTGGTCTCCACATTACAAGCTAATGAAGATAAGGACCAACCCGGATCATTTGTTCTCCCCTCATTGCTGGGCAACAACGAGTTGAAGAGGTTTGAACTTACCGTGGAGTTGGTAAGCGACGCTTTAAATATGCATGGCACGCATGTGCCCTCAGAAAAGGATGCTCTCGTTCCCACCAACATGAAGGACAGGAAAATAGTGAAGCTGAAAGACATGGCAGCACTCACCCCAAATGTGTCCATCCCTCTCCGAATGTGCATGCAACATTTCGCCTTCCCCGGTCAAGACCGATTCACACAACCACACAAGAAGATCTGGTTTGCTCTCTACTTGGCGGAAGCAGGTGCGTTACCTATTAAGCTACCAGTGTGGATTATAGATCAGTTGTATGAAGCAAACAAACGGGCTTCTAGGAAATTAGTGGTGAACGGATGCTGTGCACTCACACGCATCATTTACCGATGCTTGGCATATGATGTCCCCATTGAGCGTGCCTTAACTTGGGCACAATTACAAATGTTTAAAAGGCTCAAGACATCCACACATCAGTCCAAGCGCATGAGGGGCGCGATCCCGTGTGTCCAGACAAGGGAAGTCCTGACTACTCCTGAGGCATCACCATTAAGAGAGGGCACTGTACCTCCCTTTACCATTAGGATACCCAGGTCGGAATCTGACACTACGACACAACCTACCCCATCGGCTCCTCCTGTTACACCTGAATTCGAATTTGCTGCCACTGGAGAGGCTGAAGGACTAGACCCCCAGGATTTCGAAGCATTCCTACAAAGCACACAATTCTCTGATGTGGAGTTTTATTCAGAGGCAGAGGAGCAGGGCACATCCTCACGAAGACGAAGAAAGTCTATAGACGGTAGACATGTCCATTGGAGTGACGCTCAACAAAGTCAACAACACGGACACCCGGAAGAAGAAGAAGCGTATGAAGAGGACACCATTGAAGCCCCAGCATATACAGCAGAACTCCGAAGGCTGTATCAGATTATGGAAAGAATGCAATCGCAGCAATTACTCACTGAACAGAGCAGCAGAGTACTTATGACTCAGTTGTTGGAAGAAGCGGGAGTTGATTCAGAGTACAGGGAAGGTCTCTTATTGATGGCAGAAACATATGGAGTTGTAGAAGCTGTGCGCACTGCCATTCAGAGGCCTTCAGTTCAATATGACCCACGAAGGTTCCAGACACGACCTTGCTCAGGTAAAAATATCCAAATTCCCGTTACAGTTGCAGAAGAGCCAACTACTACACCAACCTCCCAAACAGCTAGTCAACAGCACCCCGCCACCCATGAGGAGTCCACCGAACCACTACCACCTACTCCCCCACCATCTCCTCCTAGAACAGAGACAGTGGAAATCCCATCGACCACTCAACCCACTGACCCAACCTTCATCTTTCGTACTCCCATCTCTAGTGCCACCCTATTCTCTACCACTGATAACCCGATCTTTGACGCAAACCCCATCACTACACAACCCACTGAAACCCTTCCCGAGCCTGCCCTAGGACAACCATCCCCAATGCCTTCAGCCACGGGCCACCCTGACCCCAGATCCACATTCATGGGCTTCCCTACTACCACGCAACCCTTTCCACCCTTCTCAAATTTACGACCCCAACCCCCGATATCCCTTTCTCCATTTCTACAATCCCTCCAGGACATTTTTGCTAGAGCTTTTCAACCAGGCTCTCAACCATTCCCTGCCTCTTCAGCTCCCCACCCCACGTCACATCTATTCACCACTTCCACACACACACCACCTACCATACCAATGTATATGGCAGGCCCCACACTAACACCCACTCCTGAAGGTATGGACATTTCACCACCCACGGCACCTCCACCCACGGTTTCACCTCCTCCCATTCCCCCTCCACCAATTTCACCCACACACACAACTTTCGTAGACACATCATTCACTGTCTCCCTTCCCCAATTCCCTTCCCATGCATCTTCCACGGTAAACACCCCCTACTCATCTATAGGTAATGCATTGGACACCATGTTGGCTTGTATATCAAATTTAAGAACAGATTACATTCAGCTCCAGCAACAAAATGCACGCCTGCAAGAGCACTCAGCGACACTACAGCACCGCCTTACGGCACTAGAAGAGGAGAACGCTCGCCTCCACACACAGTTCCAAACCCTCCAGGACGCCCATAATATCTTGGAGGTACAGCTACAGAACGTAGATCAGGAAGCAGTGCAGGTGGTAGAAGGTCACCTACGGACACAGCTGGAACGCAACTCAAAACTCCAGCGAAATATGGCGCTACTTAAACGCCATCTTGCGGCTGCTCAGGAAGAGAACAGACGTCTGCAAATACAAAATCAAGAGAACCTGGAGGCAGCTATTGAGAGCACACCGGGGGCACCCATCAGCCCATCCAAGTTTCAAGCAGTGACCCCCGATAATATCAAGATTATATTGGAAGATTATGCCATGCTGCTCGAAGCACATGATAAGCTATCGGAGGAGCTAGGACAACTGAAGCAGGAACACCAACAAGGACCAACAGCTGCCCCTCCAACCACCCCCTCTGCGGCTTCGCTTCTCTCAGACGCAGAGGCCATAAAAGATCTCCAGAAACAGGTAACTGAATTACAAACACGCCTACTACAATATGAGAGACCATCTTCCCCTCCGGAGGCTCCCACGGACGAAGAAGTTGTGCAAATTCCTGTGGAACAAACGTTTGATGAAGAATATGATCCGCAACCATTCCCAGGAGGCCAACAAACAGAAGAAGCGCAGGACACGTTTGAGGCACCACGGCCGCCATGGTTACGACAAGTGGAGGAAATAGGGACTTCGCATGAAGAACGCACCGTAGTGCAAAATCAGGCCATGAGGGTCATAGAGGAGACTGTGTTACAATCAGCTTACTTCAAGAACTTGTCATCGAGACGCCTGATTCTCTCATCGGAACTCCAATACAGGCCGTATTATATTATTTTGGCTGATTATAATGCAGAAATACAAAGAGTCACGGGTCAGATTCCTACTTTTGCGACCCAATTTCAACCCGAAGACCTTCGTCCAGAGGTGCGAAAAGGCAAGATTCGTCAACCAACATGGCGGCAGAAACTTTTAGAGACCTATCCAGAAATGCTACGCACATGGAACAACGCGCCGTTGCACCTCCTGTACAACCCATGCTACGGTCCAGTTCCCCGCCGCAGGTCGTGGAAGGCATTTAATATCAAGGTACAGAAAAATGCGCAATGCAAGGAATGGCTGAACTACCCGTACATCGCGCCACCACAAGGACCACCATCGGTAGCATATATGATGGGAACCATTCACCACTGGATGCCGCGCTTGAAGCCCATGCAAGATGTAGCAGCGCAAATGATGCTTAAAATCTTAGATATGATGCAAGTAGTGCTGAAGACCTTTAGAAACGCAGCCGCACCACAGGTACGCCTTCCGGGGTTTAGCAATGGAAATTACGACTTGGTGTATGACATGAGCACCACCCCCAGTATCCGTGTGGCTTACGCTTGGCATGCACGCATCAAATACCTCCCCGCCTGCTACAAACAGACCTTCGAAGAAATGTTCAGATCAGGTTTCTGGGAATATCACTCGGAGATTTTTGCACCCAAGCCGACACATCTGCTTCAACTGTTTGCTTGTGAACAAGCAATGTATTCAGAATACTACACCACCCCGCAACCCGAAACCCCTGGTGCAATAAATTGGGAGGCATTGGAAGCTGATCTAGCAAGAGGCTTAAGGATCGGAGAGCATGAACTGGCCACCAATGTCATCCAATATTACATCGACCACCCGCGAGAACAAAGGTCTGTCAGGGGCGACAGACGCTAGGAAGGGGGGAGTGTTGGCACACACAGCAACAGAGGAATCATGCACAATATGGCAACAACAAGGCCAGATCATTTTTCCCCATGGGTTATGTACAACTCAAGTGATTTTAATCACTACACAAACATTGTAAATCCCGTTTTTGGTAGAATAGACTCCATTTTGTGCAAGCCGAGGAGTCCTCGAGCTTGAGGAGTATTAGAAGTACCATCGTACCAAATTTCATAATTTTTAGACTTCGTTTGAGCCCTCAAATAAGCCCTAGAACCTAATTTTTAACTAGGCCGGACACTAGGTCTGGACAGGGCCAAAGCTAGTCAAAAACTATAAAAAGAGCTAGAGAGCTCATTTTTGGGGTTAGATTGTAATTGAAACGAACTTGTAAGAGCATTTTGAAAGTAATCTAAAAGCTCCATTGATTCTCACTCTTTGTCTTACCGTGTGTGCGCGTGTGTGTGTATGTGTGTGCATGCTAGTGTGCTTCTCACTCACGCACTTGTGCCGCCACTTGCTCGAGGTCTTCATACCATCCTCACGTCTTCCCGGATTGACATTAAAGGAGGTGCTACTCATCATAGAGCTACAAGGTTCCTCTGAAATAGAGTCTTTTGCCAAGTATATTGAATGCTTTGTTAAAAAATGTGGAATCATATCCATACCTTTCTAGTTGTTTCTTCTCTCTTGTTGATCTTCTAGGTGCTTGTTTGGAGCATTCTCCAACCTCTTGCATCTTTGCTTTGCCTCTTGACTTCCATAGCTTGTAATACTTTTGTCTTTCATCTTGGTCATCGCCTGTATCACTTCTTGGATCCTGGACATGTGTCTCATGCTTGCTTCCTAATTGATGAGAGTCAGAATCAAGATCATATGGTAGTGTTACCTTTTGTTTGTCTCCATCATACCAGGACCTCTGTTCTTCAAACACAACATCTCTACTTGTAGTGAATTGCTTGGTTGAAGGATTGAAGAACCTGTAACCCATCTGAGTTAAATCATATCCAATAAACACTGCCTTTGTTGCCCTTTCATCTATCTTACCTCTCATTTGTGATGGTACATGAACATACACTAAACAACCAAAAACCTTGCAATGTCCAAGACTAGGTTTTCTTCCATGCCATGCTACATAAGGATTCATACCTTGAAGTGATTTGGATGGTAGTCTATTGACAAGGTACACAGTAGTTGAAATAGCTTCTACCCATAGATAATGTGGCATTTTCTTCTCTTCAAGCATTGTTGGGGCTGATCCAACCAATGTCTTGTTTCTCCTCTCTGCAATTCCATTTAGTTGAGGAGAGTACCTAGTATTCACTTCCCTTTTGATACCTCTTTCTTGCAAGAACTCATCAAAATCTTTGGAGAAGTATTCTCCCCCTCCATCAAGTATAAGCTTCTTTAGTGATCCACCTGTATGATTCTCCACATGTGCAAGATACTTCTTGAAGCAATCAAACACTTCATTCTTGTTGATTTTGTGGCAAAAGCCTGTTCACTAACAAGACTGCGGAAAATTGCCACTCCTCAAATAGAACTAAGCTAGAGTGATATTAGAACACCTCTATAATCATCAGTAGCTTAGCAACCTTCTGAAACTGAAAACTTTATAATTGTATTTAGTGAAAACTGAAAATTCACTTTACAAAAAGCTTTGCGTTTCTTTCAAGCTTTAATTCTAAACTGATTTACTTCAACTTTACACTACTGTGTTTGCTTACAATTAAATAATCTTTCCGTTACTCAACTATGCAAAAACTGTGTTTTGAACTCATCATAATTACACCGGAACTTCATCAAAACTCCACCGGACTGTTACCGGACTGTCACCGTAATCTTACCGGAATCAACTACAATTCTGTTTGTAATTACTTCAAATGATTGTAGATGAAGTAAGGAAGTAATATCTAGACTTCCTTCAGTAAATGAACTCTTTCTGAAGTTTAAGGAAAACTTCACCAGTTCAAGATGCCTTTTACGGTTGGACACTGTACCATGTGTACATGTCCCGTTTCACAAAATTCTTTGGTCAATTTGTAGTTGAGACTACTGGCTTCAAGATGAGCTATCTCTCATGAAAAACTTTACACTATGTTGCAAGATCTAACTTGTAGATGTATTGGAAAACTTTTACTAAGAAAATTGTAACTGTTAACTAACTTTCATAGTAACATGAAATCACTCAGATTTCTTCACATACAAAGCATACGCTCAAACTTCCACATGAACATGTGTTTTCTATTAGAGAAGATGTGTAAAAAAATAGCTTGGCCTCACTTTGCTCATAGCTATGGAAAACTCTCCTACGCTGAGTAGTTATTCCTTACCATCTCTCTCAGATGAATACCCGATAATTCAGGTTCTATTATTCATCTCTACATACGCAATCTCTGGCGTCTTCTATATCACTATCCTTAGTTTCTATATGTGCTATTCTATTCCGGTTCTATGCGCTCTCTCTTCTCCTCTCATCTATATATACATTTTGTTTCGAGATTCAAAACTCGTATTTCTAGAAGTTTCTATGAACTATATTACAGTCGTGAATTTGTCCTTTTACTAAGGCTTAATTTTCTGAATGCTTTGTTTCTACTTCTCTTTGTCTTTCTTCGTCTTTATGTCTGTCTGTATGTCAAATTTGTGAGTGATTCTTCAACAGCTCCCCCTCAATCACTAATTTGCATTCTCTGATCTTTCATATATTCTTCTTTTCTTTTATACGTTCCATTTCTTTGAATCTGCTTGTCTTTACTCCATCTAAGCTCTTTGTCAGAATATCTGCTGTCTGATCTTTTGTAGATGTGTATACTATTTCAATCTCTTTTTCCATTACCTTTTCCTTCAGGAAATGATATTGAATATCTATGTGTTTTGTTCTTGCATGAAATACTGGATTTGCTGCAAGATACAACGAGCTCATATTACCTCCATGTATGATAGGTATACCTTGATCAATACCCATGCTTTTGAACAAGGTCTGCATCCATATCACTTCTTTAGCTGCTTCCACAAGTCCTTTATATTCTACTTTTGTTGACGATAAAGCCACTGTATGTTGCTTCTTTGAACACCAACTTACAAGCTTATCTCCTAGGTATATCATATACCCATGTGTTGACCTTCTGTCATCTTGACTTCCTGCCCAGTCCGAGTCACTGTATGCTCTCAGCTTTATATCTGACGTAAAAGGATAATATAATCCTTCTTTTATAGTTCTTTTGATATATCTAAGAACGCTTTGTCCTGCAACCCAATGTTGATCCTTCGGACAATGCATGAACTGTGAGAGAACTCCCACTGCATAACTCAGATTCGGTCTTGTTAGTGTAGCATAAATTAAGCTTCCCACTAATGACTGATACTTCCTCATATCTTTAAACTCTGCACCACCATATTTGCTGAGTTTATGATTTACTTCAAGCAGTTTAGGAGATACCTTTCTTGCAAAACATATACACCATGATTTGTATATGTGACTTCCATTCCAAGAAAAGATGATAACTTTCCTAGATCACTGATCTTGAACTCTTTTTCAAGTAATCTCTTTACCTCTTTGATTCCTTCATCTGAGGTTCCTGTGATTATTATGTCATCTACATAAATACAAATGTAGATCATACCTTCATCTGTTCTCTTAATGAGTAGACTTGCATCAGCCTTTGAGCTTTGGTATCCAAGTTCATTGAGATACTTCACAAGTTTGTAATTCCAAGCTCTTGGAGCTTGCTTCAATCCATAGAGAGCTCTTCTTAATCTGCAAACATGATCTGGGTAACTGGAACTTACAAATCCTTCAGGTTGTTCCATGTAAACTTCATCTGATATATATCCATTTAAAAATGCATTCTTTATATCCAGCTGACTCAGCTTCCATCCTTTTGATGCTGCTATAGCAATCAATGTCCTTATGGTTGGCATCTTTGCCACTGGACTAAACGTCTCATCGTAATCTATGCCATGCGTCTGAGCATAGCCTTTGACCACCAGTCTAGCTTTGTATCTGGCTATCCTTCCATCTGCAAGTTTCTTAACTTTGTAAACCCATTTATTTCCAATCACTTTCTTACCATTTGGTTTTGGAACAAGTTCCCAAGTCTTGTTCTCTTCAAGAGCATTGTTTCTTACCTTTTGCTTCTTCCCATTGTTTCTTACCTTTTGCTTCACTGTAATTCTGAGGTTCTTCATCTTCCTTTACTAAGTAAGCATAGTTTTT
Source organism: Ceratopteris richardii (assembly GCA_020310875.1). Taxonomy (NCBI): domain Eukaryota; kingdom Viridiplantae; phylum Streptophyta; class Polypodiopsida; order Polypodiales; family Pteridaceae; genus Ceratopteris; species Ceratopteris richardii. The sequence goes on along the minus strand of CM035423.1, from coordinate 84,446,628 downwards.
CTTAGTCAAATAAGAAGTGTCATAGGAATACCTTGTTGGTTGTTTCCTTACTCTGTTTGACCTTCTTAGCTCATATTCTTCATGTGTATCTGAATACACATCTTCATCAAATCTTGGTCCATCTTCGTTTCTCATATCTGATCCAATCCTGGACGTACTTGCCTGCATATGATCTTCATCTTCATTCACCTGCATATGTGATTTTCCTTTTTCTTTCCTTCATATCTCTTCTTCAAGTGTTTCAACACTATGCTCTTTATCTGTATACGAGCTCTTTCCTTCATCAAATGTCACATCTCTGGAAACAATAAACTGCTGGTTAGAGGACTCCATAACCTATAACCCATTTGCTTTTCATCATATCCAATGAACACGTATTTTTCAGCTTTTGGTTCAATCTTATGTCTCAGTTGTGATGGTACATAAGCATATGCCACTGATCCAAACACTTTACAATGATCAAGTGTTGGTTTCTTGCCCCACCAAGCTTCATAAGGAGTCATCCCACTTAAAGCTGTACATGGTAATCTATTTACCAGATATGTAGCTGTATTTACAGCCTCAACCCAAAGATAATTTGGACAATTCTTCTCCTTTAGCATTGCTCTTGCAAACTCAACTAGAGTTCGGTTTCTTCTTTCTGCTACTCCTTTTTGTTGCGGTGTATACCTGCAAGTTATTTCTCTTTTGATACCTGCATTCCATAGATAATCATTGAACTCTCGAGAAAAATATTCTCCTCCTCCATCAGACCTTAGTCTTTTGAGTTTCTGTCCTGTAAGTCTTTCAGCATATGCATGAAAATGCCTGAAAGCTTCAAATACTTCTGACTTCTCTTTCAAAACATAAAGAGTTATCCATCTTGTTGCATCATCAATAAAAAGAACATAATACCTTGAGCCACTGATAGATCCTTCTTTTGTTGGTCCCCATACATTTGTATGTATGAGCTCTAGCAAACCATCGTGTTTGTAACCATTCTTCTGAAATGGTAACCTATGGGCTTTTCCCATCTGACGGGCTTCGCACTTGTGAATCATATGTTGATTCTTCATATTTGGTAATCCTTTCACGGATTCTTTCTCCACCATAGTTTTGATTCCTGTTTCATTAAAATGTCCTAACCTCTTATGCCAGATGTCTAACTCTGTAAATACCTCATCACCATGTGTGATCAAGGCTTGACCAACATTCCCTTGTACTTTAAGAGTAAAAAGTCTACCTTCCTTTTTACCATGGACAATCTGATTGTATCCATTCTCTGGATCTTCAACAAATACTCCTTCATTTGTAAAATTGACTTGAAAACCTTTTTCTACTATCTGTCCCACACTAATCAGATTCTTCGGGATTGTTGGAACATACAAAACATTTGTTAGTAGGTCAGCTCCATTCTTACACTTTACTTTTCCAATTGACCTTACATTATATTTTGTGTTATCAACTATCTGTACTGTATGATTTGAAATACCTCCTTCAAGTTCTGATAACAATTCTATATTTCCAGAAAAATGATTTGAACAACCAGAGTCAATATAGAATACCTTGATTTCTTCATTCTCTGTAAATGAACCATCAAAAATCTCTCAAAAAATACAATAAATGAGCATAAGAAAAAGAACTCTCTAACCGATATTCTTTCGATGTTATAGCCTTTGATGTAGATCAAATCCACCTCAAGCATAGTGTAAGCTTGATGTTCCAACAATTACTGCTTCTGGCATTTTATGTCATGGGTTGTATAAGCTCATAGACTATGAAAGATCTGTAAATGATTTGGCATGTGCAGTACATGATTCTCAGGCCATGTCAGATGGAAAGCTTTGGCATGCATGATTTGATCATTTGAATTTTGCTAGTTTGCTACATTTTTAGAAATTTGAAATAGTGTCCTCTTTGCCCAAACTTGAGGCACCCGGTAAACATGTATGTGAAGGCTGTATTTTGGGCAAAATGTAGTGTTCTTCCTTTCCAAAAGATGGTTTAGTTCGGGCTACTCATAAATTTTAGCTTGTACATAGTGATGTCTATGGTCCTATGCAAACACCTTCTTTTGGGAACTATCTTTCCTTCATGACTTTCATCGATAATTTTTCTAGGCATGCATGGGTATATCCATTGAAGGCAAAGTCCGAAGTTTTTATGTGCTTCAAACAGTTTCTAGTTTTGGCTGAAAATCTGCCAGCATGTAAAATGGACACCCTCCATTCTGATCGAGGGGGGAATATATGTCTTATCACTTTAATGCATTTCTGGTTGAACGTGGGATAAAACACCAATGTGCAGTGCCGTATACATCTCAACAAAATGGAGTTGTTGAACGGAAGAATAGGTCGCTCATGGAAATGGCAAGGTGTATGGTCAAGAGTCAGGTTTTACCACATAGTTTTTGGCTTGAGGTTGTCATGTGTGCAGCATATGTACTTAACAAGTGTCCCACTAAAGCACTGCACTCTATCACTCCATATGAGGCTTCGCATGGTTGTAAGCCATTTGTTGCTCATTTGCGTGTTTTTTGTTGTCTGGCATATGCATTAGTGTCTAAACAATACATAGAAAATTAGATGATAAAGTAGTAAAATGTATTTTTGTTGGGTATAGTTCTGAAAGTAAAGGCTAACGTATATATCATGCACAGACTAAACGCATTCTGGTTAGCCGTGATGATGTTTTTGTGGAAGATGTTATTCAGCCGTTGCTTTCATGTACTAAGGAGACATCTGTTAGCTCCAAAGACATGTATGATACTTTGCTGCCTCTTTTTATAGGTGGATAATCTAGTGCTAGTCCTAATGACGCAACCTCTCAGCCTTTGCAGATTTCATGTGATGATGTAGACCATTCCATTTCTAATGCAGATTTACATGATGCACTTGTTGATGAGAGAGCTGATATTGAGCAAGCTAAAACTATTCCAAAATAGTTGGTGCAAAACTTGCGTGATAGCAAATTAGATGCACCTCTGTCATATCGTACTCTATCAGGCTCTCATAGTGCCTCTTTTGCATCAGATTGCTATGCTATGGCTGCCTCTAGTCTTTGTGATGAGACTGAACCTATTTCGTTTGATGAAGCACAAAACTTTGAACATTGGATGGCTGCAATGCAATTTGAATACGATGCTATCATAAAAATGATACCTGGTCTTTATGTGACTTGCCTCCTAAGAAGAAGGCCATTGGCACTAAGTGGGTGTACAAGCTGAAGCATAAACCTGATGGAACAATTGACAGGTATAAAGCTACGCTTGTTACAAAGGGTTATGCGTGGGAAAGAGGCATTTACTTTGATGAAACCTTTGCTCCTACTTGCCGAATGACTACTGTTCATAGCATCTATGCACTTGCAGCTCATCATGGTTGGAATGTATATCAGTTAGACATTAAAACATCATTTCAGAATAGTGACTTGCATGAAGAAGTGTATGTTTTTCAGCCCCATGGCTTTGTGCAGAAAGGGCATGAAAACCAAGTGTGCAGGTTAAAGAAGGCATTATATGGTTTAAAGCAAGCACCACGTGCTTGGTATAAAAAGATACATGCCTATCTCAGTGCACATGGTTTTGAGAACAGACCAACTAAAAGCGCCTTATATGTTAAGCGGGTTGATGATATGCTTCTGATCATTGTGGTATATGTTGATGACGCACTACTCACTGGTCCTCATGACATGCATATTGTTGCTTTTAAGGCTGATTTGCATGCCTCATTTGAGATGTCTAATTTGGGGCATTTGCATCACTATTTGGGCATTCAGTTTATGCAAGTTGATGGTGGAATGGCTTTGTTTCAAATGAAACATATTGACACATTATTGCAACATTTTGGCCTTGAAGATTGTAAGCCTATTGCCACTCCTATGGAGACAGGTTTACGATTGAGACTTCATGATGTTGGAGATGCATTTGATGTTGTTCTCCATCAATAGGCTATTGGATGCTTGATTTACTTATGCATTACTCGCTCAGATATTCAGTTTTCTATCTCATAGATGAGCAGGTTTATGCATTGCCCAGGTGTCAAGCATTGGCAGGTAGTTAAGCGCATCTTTTGGTACTTGAGTGGTACTCGACTACTTGGATTGTTTTATCCCAAGAGGGGATCACTACCACCAGATTTGCATGCTTTTTCTAACAGTGATTGGGCTCGTTGCTATGACACTCATGTGTCCACGAGTGGTTTTTGCTTCATTCTTGGTAGCTCGTTTATATCTTGGTTGAGCAAGAAGTAGCCTATTGTGACCACTTCTAGTTGTGAGGCTGAGTATAGGGAAGCTTTCAGAGCGACTGTTGAGTGTGTGTAGCTCAGATGCCTTATGGCTGATTTGGGTGTTGGTCAGTCTTCTGCCACCACCATCTTCACTGACAGTCAGAGTGCATTGGAAGTTGCAAGGAACCCTGTGTTCCATGCTTGCACTAAGCACATTGAGGTCCATTATCATTATGTCAAGGAGAGGTTCTCTAGGGAGATCAGGTTGGCATATGTGCCCATGTAGGAGAACATTGCAGACCTTTTTACGAAGGCTCTGCCTAGGGAGAAGTTTGAAGCTTTCCGCAAAAGCTTTGGGCTTACTTCCTTTTGTGGATTGATTCCACATAGCTTGGCACTTCCTTATACATGAGTGCCAGCTCCTTGTTCACTAGATCACTCCCAGGGGGGATTTGTTGATATATTTAGGTAGTGATGTGTGTGAACACTCTAGGACTGTCGAGGCACTTTTTTACCTCTTTAAGAGGCTTTTCCCCCCCCCTTGTATATATGCATATTGCCCTAATAGGCTACTTATCTCTGTACATTCTAGTGGTTATACATTCAGTATTATGTGTTGTGCTCCAAGCTTTTTCTTCTTCCTTGTGTTGTTCGCGTGCTTCCGCAGACATCTAACTCCAACAAAAACACATAAATATTTTTATGAGAAATTAAAACACTCATGTTTTTCTTTTAATTATTTTTAATCATTATGCATAAAGATTCCTCATTTACATATACTTTTACACACTTTTGCATATCTACATGTATGCATTCATACACACACTTATTCTATCCTTACACATACTTACTTATGCTTATATACATGCCGATTCTTGCTTACTAACACATATATGAATATGCATGCAAACTCATGAATCCATGCATGCATTCTCTTATACATACGTATATATACTCACTCGTTCTCCATTAGATTCTCTCATGCATTCACATTTATGTACATGCTCACATGGAAATGGATTTATGCACACATGCACACTCACTCTCATGCACATGCATGTACTTGTTTTCACATGCATTCTTATATGCCCATGTATATGCATACCTATATACATATGTACATATGCACATGCAAATATACATATCTACGCATCTATGCATAATTAAGTGTATGCCCAAATACGCATGTATGCTTTTGTCTCTTATGCATACACACTTATGCTCATGCATATATATATGCATATGCATTCACTTACTTCGATATGCACACTCATGCATGCATTCTTATATTTTCATAAACATGCATTAAACTTCATTCATAAACATGTATATAGTCATATGTCTATATATCGTACTTATGCATATTCTTATGCATACATGCATGCACTCACTTGCTCATGCATGCTCACATATATGCATTCATGCATGCCCATGCACATGCATTTAATACACTCATATGAACTATACTCATGTGCATATGTAATAACTTTCATTCATGCATACATGTATACATGCTTATTTATGTAAATTACTTATATTAACTTAATTAATTAAATTAGATATTATTAGCTATTTCATTAAGTTAAGTATAATTAGTTAATTAATTAAATTAAAATTTAGATTATTAATTATATTTTTTCTAATAATTAACTAACGCATTAGGATTTACATCATAACACATAAATAAAAAACTCAAAATAAAATAACAGCGTATCTCTCTCTCTCTCTCTCTCTTGACTACATTTTGTAAAATCTCAAGTACCAATGAAACTATGAAGTCGCTATTCCATTTTTGTGTATGAAATCATTCATAATCAATTATTGAAAGACTTAAGAACATCAGAATGTGCATTCATAATCAGGACACATAAGTATACGTGTGTTCAGTCATATCATAAGTATGGATGAGTTTTTGAATACACAAATGGATGATTTAGTGGTGATGGTTAATGATATCAAAGTATTTTATATGAATAAGCCACAGCTTAAGATCGATTGCTATTCCCTTTTGGGATATTCTTTTAATCATACTATCAACTTGTCTAGTTTAACAATAATTTCTCACTTTCAAACAAAATTCGGGGACAAACAATAAAGTATTGTCACAAGAGCTCATGCCAACAAAATAAACAATCAAAAGCTAATGTCTTACTAACTCCTTAATCAAAAGCTAAAGTTTTGATTAAGGAGTTGTAGAATAAAAGGCTATTTACTAATTGATTGTATAGAGTATTTTGACCCACCTTTTTCATTTTAATGGAAAGACAAGAAAAAATTATTAGTGCACTTAAATAAGAGTTTTCCAAACGGATTTTACATTCGTCTGAAACCCCAAAAAACTTAATTCAGGAACTCAATCATGCGGTTTAATGTTCATGTTGCAAATACCCATATACAAATACTGAAATACTTGAGTTTTGAAAGAGACATGGACCTAATTTATGGTTAATTACGCATCCAAGCGGTCTTTTTACTTGTCATCGAGCCAAGGTTCTATCTATCAATGAGAAATAGGACATAAAATCGCATGTTCATGCCACACATAAAACTAATTCAAAATTGATAAATCTCTGTGCTTATCCTCTCTCTCTCTCTCTCTCTCTCTCGCAATGTCGCAATGCAACAACACCATTGTTTGTTTGTCGTCGAAAGTGAAGCCAGTAGAACGTGTTAAAATGGGGAAACAAGAGGACTAATCCCTCTCTCTTTCTCTCTCTTTCTCTCTCTTTCTCTCTCTCTCTCTCTACACACACAATAATGCTCAGCCTTGCTAGAACTGTATAGTAGCTGAATGGCTCTTATCCACACATACTCTCCCTCCTCTCTCTCTCTGCCTCTCTCTCTCTCTCTCTTTCTCTCTCTCTCTCTCTCTCTCAGAATCGCGTATGACTGTCAACTTCATGCTAGAAGATGGAGAGGAAATGTACTCTCTCTCTCTCTAGTCAGAAAGCTAAATCAAGGAGCTTCCCGAGGGAGGAAGAAGGCATTTGGAGGAGATGGATGATCTCATATTGTTTCTAAGAACGGAATATCAACAGGTGAGGACAAACTCAAAGCCATAACAGAGTTGCCAAGGCCAAGGAATGTTAAATAGGTACAAGCCTTTATGAGCCATTGTGGATATTACCGCAGGTTTATCCACATGTATGCAATCATAGCTAAGCCTCTTTATGCCTTGTTGACAAATTTTGAGTGGAACAACAAATGCAATAATTCCTTTAATGAGCTGAAGAGATATTTGTGCACAACACCAATACTGACCACTCTTGATTGGAATAAACCATTCCATGTCCATGTAGATGCATCCAATCATGCAAAAGGATGTGTGCTAGCACAACCCATAAGTGAAGGAAATGTAGACTTGCATATAGCATATGCTAGTAGACAATTGAATGCAGTTGAATGAAATTATACAAGAACTGAAAGAGAAGGCTTAGGAATGGTTTATTCCGTGAAGAAGTTTAGAAACTATCTATTGGCCAGCAAATTCAAGTTTTTCATTGATCATCAAGCCTTATTATATTTGCTCAACAATGTCACGAGGAAGGAGATAAGGAAGAGAGCTCACACAAACATTTTTATTTAGTCATTCTTCTTCTATTAAATAAAAATGAATGTACAAGAATGACCTAAAAACAAGAGTACAACAAGTGCAATATATAAAGACCAATAGATAAGGAAAAACCTAATGTCCGCAAATGAGTGAGCTGCGAAGAACAAATGTGCCATCACTCTTGGTAGATAAATCCAGTACATCTCAATGATGCATCCCTCACATATACCAATGTGACCACTATACATGTCAAAGAAATGAAAAACTGATACATGTCATCTTGGATCATCACATGTTGAGCTTAATATCTCAACACTCCCCCTCAAGCGCAACATCATGTGCTCTAATCCAAGCATCTTCCAAAACTTCTTCAGCTTCTCTGCTCCAAGTGTTTTAGTGAAAATATCAGCAACCTGCTCATTTGTTCTCACATAAACAAGATCAATATCACATGCTAATACCTTCTCTCTGATAAAGTGATAATGTATGTTGATATGCTTTGTTTTAGCATGAGAAATAGGGTTCTGTGCTAATTGTATAATACTAAGATTATCACAATAGATAGTGATAGGCTTTTGCACTTCGACACCTAAATCTGCAAGTAGCATCTCCAGCCATGATGCATCACATGCTACCATTCCAGCACCTCTATGCTCGGCCTTTGTCCTTGACAAAGCAATAGTGGGTTGCTACTTGCTGCTCCATGTAATAGCTGCACTCTTAAGTGAGAATAAAAAGCCACTAGTAGATCTTCTATCTAGAATGCTACTAGCCCAATCTGCATGAGTGTATCCATGAACTTGCAAATTGTTGAAAAACAATGTGCAATTGGTCCATTTTGTCCAAAACCTTACAGATAAAAGCATAAGTTGCTATTCTTATAACACTATCCACCACAAAGGAACCCGTTAGCAGCGCATTATAGCATGTGTAGAGATGCTTATTAGACTTTGTACATGTAAAAGAGTTGGGTGCGATGGTTGGTCGATTAGCCTACTATCCCACCCACCAGAGATCGATTTCCAGCAACGGTAGCGTGAAAGGAGTTTTTATAAAAACTCATTTCTTAGCTTTTCACAAAGATGGACGTGCGACGGATTTCTATCTTTTTCCGAAAGTGCTTTATTGGAGAGTGCGATCGTATGTTTTTGTTTTGCTTTATGCGAACGTATGCTTTTGATGGTGCATTTCAAGACTACATAACACTATATAACAACATGTTTGGTTCACTTCAAGGTATCCTTCACCTAGTTTTCAACACAAGCCTTGAGCTTGGACCTCAATAGAGGTCGTGTTTCTTCCAGCACATGGAGCAGCCATGGTGCTAACTTGAAGCATGTTGAGGAGCAGCTATGGAGTTCTTCTTAATGATTCTTCTTGGAGAAGATGAAGGGTGTGCTCACACTCTAGCTCATGGAGAGGAGGTTATCTCCCGTTCATGGCAAGAAGACTTGGTCATTAGCAGCTTGATGGTGAGGATCGGCCATCTACATGTTGTAGTTGAAGATTATCTTCTACAAGAGGATGTTGGGCTACGTCAAAGACATTGGATGGTGGTTAACATAAGATTTACATCTTATGTTAAGTATTCAAGAACATATTCTCTTTATGCACACAGGTACTACTTGAAGTTTATGGAGGCCGTGGCGTTCATATCAGAAGGAGTCCTATTTGGCATAGGTACAAGAGAATCAGTACATATATTCTTTATGCATATTTGATGAGGTGTTTTAGAAGGTGTGTTCACATGAGTTTGAGGATATCTAATAGCAAATTTGTTAGCATTCATTGCTATTTTTTAAGTATGTGATCTTTTCACACACGTATCTGACTTAGGGTCTTCCATAGCCTAAGTTCAGATAAGGGTTTGTTGATTATCAGTTTCACACTGATCCTTCCTCTTTCAGTCACTCATATTCACTCTTCTATAACCTATAAGGTCACACATCTCATATTCAGATTACTGCCCATACATCTGAATATGTTTGTTACATTTGTACATTCACTCATTCATCTATTTCTCATCACATAGAGTGGTTGAGAGTTTTGCTCCCACATTGTACATTGAACATTGGTATATATGATACTATGAGTAAGCAATGGCTTACGTAACACCTTACACATGTCGTCTATTCTTTCTCTATCTTTATCTCATCATCTGTATGATTAAGTTGTGGTATGTTCATGTTTTGTCAATATTAAAGATTGCTAGATTCTATGTTGTATATGCTGGACCTATGGAACCATGGACCTGTGATATGAGCCCAGGGCCTACCTCACTTCCAACATTTGGTATCAGAGCTCTAAGGTTTTGGTTTCAGAACTTTAGATCTTTGGCATCAATGCATTAAGGCTCATTCAGATTCTCAAGTTTTCCAAAATTCTAGATTTACAACATATGATTTAAGGGCATCTTCTAACATTTGACATTTGACATACACACTTAATCTAGATGAGTAGAGATTTGAGAATTAGACAATTCAGTCACATGTGTATTCATCAGTGTGGAGCATGAAGTTGATGATCTGTTAGCAGTCGAATATTTTTGGAAGAGTATGCAAATACTTTATAAAAGTATTGTTTGAAGACCCAGTCTTGATGAAGAGAAGGCTACTTCGAATTCAAGGAAGAACAATGGTTTAAAGAAGATGAAGAAATCAGATCAACATCAAATCACAAGTATCAAAGTTTTACTATCAGATTATCATTTGCAGGTCATGTCTTAGAAGAGAAGTTATGAAGAGATTTGAAGAAATTCAAGGAATGCTTTTATACGCTTTCATCATTTGAAAGTTAAAGGCTACATCAAAACAGGTATCTAGAGGTTTTTCTAGAGAGTTTTGAGAGATCTCTTTCATGGCAAGAAAGCTTATCTAAGAAGACAAATGTGAAGATGGGATGAGTTTTTTTTCAGCCAATTTTGTGTTATAAACTGGTTGGGTTTCAAGGTACAGAATGTAATTTAAGTATCTAGAGACGGTAACTCTAGAAAGGTAATTCATCATTCAGAAAAAAGATTGGTGAATTTAGTCATTTAAGACATTTGAAGTAGAATTTTGATTCAAAGATATGAGGAGATGATAAAACATGATTCTATATTCACTTCCATTTGTATACCATGTTTGTTTTATCTCTTACTCTTAGCACTAGAGGAAGAAAAAAGTTCATTTGAAGAAGTCAAGAGTGTTTGCTACTTCAAGATGAAGAGAACAAAAGGTATGGAAGAGAAGTTTGAAGATGTGACATCATTAGGTGGAAGAAAGATGCAGAAGAAGAAAGTCCATCATTTCCAAATTAAAAGTAAGGCTTCCTTTTCTCATATATTTTCCATATACTTTTCCTATTTTATCCTCTACATCCAAAGACAAGTCTACGAGAACATCTTGTGTTGAAGAAGAAGCAGTTTCTTGTTTTGCATTACACTTGGTCATGATTTAGTAGATTTGACAAAGAATTGCATTGAGAGAAAGAAAAGCAGCAGATTTTAAAGACAACTTGTATGTTGTGACTCATATATATGAGTTATATATAAGTCGAAGTTTTTTAACAGGCAGCTTATATATTCCCTCAAAGAATTCTTGGAATGTCAATACAGAGCTACTTGGTATATGACAAGTTGCAGAGAAGTATATTTCTTCTTTATCTAACTCTTAAGGAAAGAGAGTTTTTTGTAGCAGATGTTGAAGACTTGGGTTGAGGTTTTATGTTTGGAAAAGGTTACCTCATATTCAATATTTTCAGAAACTTTAGAAAATTCAAATTTGTTGATGTACAAGTGAATGGAGAATCTACTTTCTATGATTGTCTAGACTTTTGGATACATGTTTGTATTCAAAAAGGTTTTCCATCAGATCCTATCACTTGATTGAGAAGTGGAGTTAGCCAAAAGAAAGTCAAGCAGATACTATCACATTTCACCCGGGTAGAATATGAAAGATATGAAGTATCAACTTGCAGCTTTTGGAGTTCTCAAGGTGAGAAGTTTGTCCACTTATATTTCAAGTAGGAGTTACAGATTCTTAGAAAGGATTTGTTTGAAGAAAAGTTTTACAAACTTTTTTGAGAAGCATGGACACTTAGAGACATTCAGGTAAATAAATCAAACATTCAGTCATGAAGGTTTGATGAGAGCAGATTCTACACAGAAAAGATAATTGATCTTGTATAGATCCTGTATGATCTTGAGTATTTATGATTCAGTTGTCTATCCTGTGTTTGGTAAGGTTCTTAGCATTGGAAGAAGTAAGTCAAAGATTCAGATTCTATCAGATTTGTGTTGCAGAGAAAAAGAAGATACTTGTTATGTTATAGAAGATTATGGATCCTAAAACTTCTATTTCAAATACAGGTATGGATTACTAAAACATCAGATTTATTGAAAGAAGGAAGACGTTCCAAATTTCATAAAGTCTGATATATTTGAAGAATTTTGGATACTAGTGTTAAAGTCATCCAGGGGGGTGATGAAACATGAAGACTTATTTTCAAGCCATATGTGAAAGAATGCAAAGTCATACCTACAGGTATTCCTATATTTCCTTTGTCAGGTTCTCTTTATGTTCCAGCTTTGAAAGAAGAAGGAAGAAGAAGAATGTTTGGAGAAAGTTCCTGTTAGGATGTTCCTATTCAGGAGAAGGTTCCAGAGTTCTATTTGAACAGAAGCTTGATATTTCACAAAGGTATATTTCAGACGGGCGCACATATATGTTTATACCAGGTTGTGAAGGAAAGAGGTATGAAAGACTTACAGATAGAACAAGGATGAAGACATGATGACATCATAGATTTTTTTTATGAAACTCGTATTTCAGTTGGTTTCAGTTGATTTCAATTGAGTTGAGTTGATTTGACTTAAGTACAGTCAGAGATGAACTAGCAGTGTTCATAATACACTAAGTTGTGAGTTGTCAGTCACAGGTTCCAAGATTCAGTTCTTGATTGTGTTTAGTGTATTTACATGACACAACAGAAGTACGTTGAGAAACCTTGTTGGAAGGTAAATGCAAATATGTGGATCCTAGTGTACGTTTTCAGGTTTTTGAAGACAGGAGATAGCAGGTTCAGAAACAGTTCATGCTACATTTGTTGTCAAGCAGTGATTGCTTGATAAGAACACTATTGGATATCTAGTTTGAATATTTTCTCAAGTATTATGGTTCATATTCAGCAAGTTCAAGTTTTTTGAAGGAAAGACAAAATTCAGTGTTTCTGATGAACTGCCTCATCCTTATCTGTTCAATTTAGAACTTTTTCCTAAATGGGAAAATAAGTTGGCACCTATCCTAACCTTCAGACCCGCAAATAAGAATATAAAAACAAACAAAGAAGAAATTGTAAGATCACAAAAATATCAAATATTGGTGAGAAGTATGTACAAACAAGATAGAGAGGGTGTACTAGCTTGTTGTGTCAAGGATGATGAACATAGCAGTTGGTTGCAACAAGCTCATGAAGGATTGCTAGGAAATCACTATTCTAAGCAATGAACATTACAGAATCTAAAACATTTAGGAGTGTATTGGCCTATTATGGCTAAAGAAATACATGAGTGGATCAAGAATTGTCCAGTGTACCAGGAGAAACCCTAAGTGGAGCATGCCACCCTTTATCATGTGTCGTTAATTCCATTGGTAGAATTTCTGAGATTGGGGACACTACCTAGCGAAGCTAGTCTAATAATAAAACAAAGCATGGAGCAAGAGGCTCAAGATTATGCCTTAGTAGGAGACAACCTATATCAAAGAGGCAAAGATGGTTACTTAAGACTGTGCATTCATGAATCCGATTATTTGAAAGTCTTAGAAACTGCACATAGCGATGTTGCATGTGGACACTTTGGGCCTGACCGAGTAATTAAGACCATTCTTTCTAAAGGACTTTGGTGGCCTCTTCTTCATATGCATGCACATACCTATGTGAAGAGGTGTGACACATGTCAACGTGCACAATATCCTATCAGAAAATACGAGATACCTTTGAGACCAATGATGGAAGGATGCATATTTTTGAAGTGGGGTATAGACTTTGTAGGTACTATTAACCCCCTAGCTAGAAACTCCCATGTAGAGTACATTATGTTGGGAATGATGGATGGACACTTCAAGAGAATGAGTAGGTACTGCCAAATCCTACTTTGTACCAGCCCTTTGATGCTTCATAGTTGATAAGTGGACCTTCTTAGCTATCCAATGACACCATAAAATGGCCTATGTACTTTGGAAATGATGTATGAAGGAGTTGAACCAAAACAGACAACTTTGGAATTCAAGTCTTCAAGAAAACCTTCTATTTTTTACTAGAAACCTACTGATCTTTTGCTCACTATGACCAACACAATAGGAATTGGAAAAATTCCTTTTATGGCTATCTAATTAGCTTATCAAGCTAACTATTCCAAGTGCAATGACATAAAAAGATTAACTATGCTCAGAGAAATCAATTTAGCAAGTAAACCTTTACCCCCGATATTTTAGGACTGTTGTAGACTTTGACAAGTGATCACTTCAACAAGCTTTTCTCTGAAATGGATGAATAGAAATCCTTCAAATTTTGATAGCATGTAGAAAACTTTGAGTTGGTTCCAATATGCTATAGATCTTTGAATTTGGTAGAGAAATGAGTGAGATATGCTCTCCACAAGTTGACAGACTTTCAGACACTATGACAGAGAACTCAGAAATGAACAATGTAGATATATGTATTAATGAACACTTGTTATACAATACCATAGGCATGAAGATCATTGCCTAGTGGTATAGATAGTTTGAGCTAGAGTGTAGGCCTCACACACACTTAGAAATGGTAATGAGAAGCTCGGGATTGATGAGTCTTACCCACAACTTTTTGATGATCACTTTTATAGTAGTTTAGTTCAAAGTTTGAATTTGAATTCAAACTTTTGGCTCCCTATGATCATGCTCCTACATCCTAGGAGATATTCCATCAATCAAAGCTAACTTTTCCACAAGTTCTTTTAGGTGGGTGTTTACAAAGATTTCAAGTCAAATATGACTTTTACAAAAGAATAAAGTGGTAATTAACCACTAGTATTGGTTCCTATGCTTCTCCATATGTGTATGGACTTCAAGCCAAATGTGTAGGCTTGTGAATTGCACCAACAGCTCCCCCTCAAGCCAAACATTTTGGCTTGGTCTTCATCTTCAGTCTTCATGTATATCCTGCAATCCAATCATTGATTTGAACTTGCAAAGTTTGGTTCCATCCAAAGCATTAGTTAACAAATCTGCACATTGCATGTTGGTTGATACATAAGTTAGTTGAATATCCTTTCTTAATAGCTTCTCTCTCACATAATGGTAATGGACCTCTATATGCTTGGTCCTAGCATGATAAATAGGATTAGCTGCAAGGTGAAGTGAGCTTGTATTGTCTCCAAATATCAATGGTGACCTAGTATACAAACCCAATTCTGTATACAGTAACTTGATCCATATGGCTTCTTGAGTGGCATTTTCCAATCCTCTATACTCTGCCTCTGTAGAAGATAAAGAAACAGTAGGTTGCTTCTTTGAAGACCATGATATTGGTTTATCACCTGCAAATGAAATATATCCAGAAGTGCTCCTCCTATTGTCCTTGCATCCTGCCCAATCTGCATCTGAATAAATCTTGATGTCCAAATCTGAAGTGTAAGGGAAATACAAACCATGATTTTGTGTACCCTTGAGATACTTCAAGATCCTCTTGGCTGCCTCCATGTGAGGTGCCCTAGGCTTGTGCATAAACTGACTTAGCACACTAACTCCATAAGCAATATCTATCCTTGTCAAGGTAGCACAATTCAAGCTACCCACAATGCTTTGATAACCTGTAATGTCATCAATTTCATCACCTTCATGGGCACTTAGTTTTAGATTTACCTCCATTGGAGTACTTGCAACTTTGGCATCCTGCAAATGAAACTTCTTCAACATATCCTGTATGTATTTTTTCTAAGCAATATATATTCTAGAGTTAGTATACACTAACTCAAGTCCAAGAAAGTACTTTAGTAAACCAAGATAATTGATCTTGAACTCCTTCATCATCTGGTTCTTGATTTTCCTGATTCCATTGACATCATTACCTGTAAGTATGATATCATCAACATATACACATAGGTATATCACCTCTGAATTACTTCCCTTGATGAACAGAGAAGTGACTGCCTTGCTCATGACAAAACCTTGGTCTTGAAGGTATGTGGTCAACCTGTGATTCCATGCCCTAGGTGCCTGCTTTAATCCATAAAGATCTTTATTCGATTTGCACACATATGTTACCTTGTTTGGATCCTCATAGCCACGAGGTTGTGACATATATACCTCCTCTGAAATCCATCCATTCAAGAAAGCATTTTTTACATCCAATTGATACACGTTCCAATTTTTAGATGTAGCCACACTTACCAACACCCTGATGGTTGGCATCTTGGCCACAGGTGAGAATGTTTCTTCATAACCAATGCCTTGGGTTTGTGCAAAACCCTTGGCCACCAATCTGGCTTTGTACCTGCTTATTGACCCATCATAATTTCTTTTGATTTTATAGATCCAACTGGATCCAATTACCTTCATGGATTGTTTCTTTGGTACTAGTTCCCATGTGTCACTTTCTTTGAGTGCTTCAATCTCTTCATCCATAGCTTCTTTCCATTCTGTTTTGGTCTTTGCTTCTTCATATGATCCTGATTCTTCAATTGACAAGTCTTTAGCTAAATAAACAGAATGTTTAGTAACAAGAGATGTATCATACCCATATCTGATAGGTTTTTGCTTTCCCTTTGTGATCTTCTGATTGATTGATTTGAAGATTCAAGTATGTCTTCACATTTCTTCATCTTGACTTTTCCCTTGGACTTCCATGCCTTGAACTCTTCAAGATTGATAATGTCTTCATCATCTAAATTGGTGTCTTCATTCTGAGTAGGTTCCTCCTTAGCAAGACTTGGAAACTCCTCCTCCAAGTCATAGGGTAGTTTAAACTTCCTACATTCATTCTCATACCAAGAATCATTTTCATCAAAGACAACATCTCTACTAACCATGAATCCCTTATTTGAAGGGTTGTAGGACCTGTAACCTTTTTTATTTAGATCATATCCAATAAAGATACACTTCTCAGCCTTAGGGTCTAGCTTACCTCTTATCTGAGTAGGAATGTGTACATATGCTACACATCCAAATATCGTGCAATGATCAAGTGAGGGTCTCTTCCCATTCCATGCTTCATAAGGGGTCATCCCATCAAGGGATTTAGATGGCAACTTGTTTATGAGGTAAGTGGCAGTAGAAACACTCTCTGCCCATAGGTAATTAGGTAATTTCTTTTCATTTAACATTGACCTAGCTGTTTCAACAATCAACCTATTTCTTCTCTTAGCTACCCCATTCTGTTCAGGAGTATACCTTGTGGTTATTTCTCTCTTGATTCCTCTGTCCTGCAAGAAGGCTTCAAACTCATTGGAGAAGTACTCACCTCCTCCATCTGACCTTAGCCTCTTTAGATTCTTCCCTGTCTGATTCTCAACAAGTGCAAGATACTTTTTAAAACAATTGAACACTTCATCTTTGTGCTTCATAAAGTACAATACAGTCCATCTGCTATAATCATCAATAAAAGATACATAGTACCTTGATCCTAAGATTGAGGGGTCTTTTCTTGGTCCCCATACATCTGCATGGACAAGCTCTAGGTAGTCCTCATGCATGTAGCCTTTCCTTGAGAAGGGTAACCTGTGAGACTTCCCAAACTGACAAGCACTACATTTATATATCATGTGTTGTTTGGAAACATTGGGTATTCCAATTACACATTGATCCCTGCATATCTGTTTCAAAGTTCTTTCTCCTACATGCCCTAATCTCTTATGCCAAATCTCAAGCTCCGAAAGTGTTTGATCTTTATAACTGTCTTCAATGGTTAGAGAGTAGACCTACATTGCCAGCCACATGATTTGAGCATCCTAAGTCACTGTAGAACAGATGATCATCATTTGTACCTGGTTTTGAGGTCATGTTCATGATCAGAAGAGAATCATCTTGCTCTTCTGTATAGTTGTTGTAATCTTTTCTCGATGTGAATCCTCCTTGGTAGTTGCCATTGTAGTTGTTGTTGTAGTTATTGTTGTAGTTGTTGTTGTATCCTTGATGATGGTTGAATCTGCCTCTTGATTGTGAGTATCCACCTCTTTGATATCCTCTTCCTCTCTGATTCTTGTAGTTCCTGAAACACTCATCTGTAGTATGATTTGATAAACCACAAACGTTGCATGGTGAGGAGTCATAAGATATCCCCCTACCTTGCTTACCTCCTCTGCCCCTTCCTCTTGATGATCTACCTCTCCCTGCATAGTTGGCTTGGGAGGTAGTGCCTTCATCCTCTATCTTCTTGTTCTTGCCTTTATGTTTAGACTTATTTTTATCAGTGTATAGGGCAGAAGAGTTATTACCTTTGGATGAGTCTCCATTCTTGTTGAGCTTGGCTTCATAAGTGAACAATTGCCCCATGAGAGTGGTAAGGTCTGGAATCTGCATGTCCATGTAAAGGTCCATGGCAGTGGTGAAGCTTTCCCATTTGTCATCAACTTTAATCCCATTGATCACTTGCCTTACTATCCATTCTTCTTCAATCTCTTCTCCTATGCTTGCTAACTGATCTGCTACATCTTTAATCTTAGTTACAAACTCTGAAATAGCCTGCTTAGGTTGCTTCCTTAATGTGGTGAATTCAATCCACAACTGATTTTTTCTGGCCCTTGTGTTGGAAGAAAAATAGGATGACAAGGTTTCCCAAGTCTCTTGGGATGTCTTACAGTTTCTAATATGTAGCAAAAGAAAATCAGAGATGGAGTTGAGTAAGTAAGACCTTGCTAATGCATCCTTGGCACACCATGTGTTGAGCTTTTCATGTTCTTCCTTTGTTGGTAGTCCTCTGGTTTTGAATGAGGGCAATTCCTCATCTCTTGAGATGTATCCATAAAGCCTCCTTCCTTGTAGGTATGTCTTCATCCTTAGAGACCATGTCTGATAGTTGTTCATGTCCAATTTATCAATAAATGAAGGAAAACCATCTCCCATTTTACCTTAACTTTCTCTGATACCACTATTGGGAACGATGGATGGACACTTCAAGAGAATGAGTAGGTACTACCAAATCCTGCTTTGTACCAGCCCTTTGATGCTTCAGAGTTGATAAGTCTAACAGACAAGCCGAAAGCACAAATAAGATCCTATGTAACATATTGACAAAATTGGTTAATAATAAATGCTCTGATTGGGACAAACAACCTCATCATGCTCTTTGGGTTTATCTAGTTGCCTACAAAATAGTACTCAATGCCACCCCATTTCAGATGGTCTTTGGAAAAAATGTTGTGCTTCCATTAGATTTTTTTATCCCAGCTTTAAAAGTAGCACAGGAGCATGGATGAAATGGACATGAGTTGTCCCCTAGGATCTTTGATCTAGAATATTCAGGTGAGACTAGGCTACGAGTGGCAGTAGGCATCTATGCTCCAAAGAAAAGACAAAAGGCATACTTTGATGCACACATCAAGGATAAAGGATTGAAAGAAGGAGATCTAGTGTTGGTTTATACACTAAAGCAACATGCTCGCAAATTGGAAAAACAAGGATATGGACCCATGATCATTAATAGAATTTCCACTAGTGGTACCGTTCAATTGGCCACCCTAGAAGGTGACATCTTGCCAAAATATATTAGTGGATGTCGAGTCAAGATATATCAAGAACCTCTTACAGAGGACATGCTAATGAGACCTAACACTGCTAAGAAGCAAAAAGAAGAAGAGTTAAGGGTTAGAGAAGAAGCACAGGCAGAGACTAGAGAGCGCATTAGACGAAATAAGTTAAGGTGACTAGGCCTAGATGTCAATCCTGAAGCCCCAAGATACCACATGGCCATGTGCCAAACATCGGGTGTAATTGCTTCTCTAATAAGGATTACATCATTTCAAGATCAAATCGACACCTCCAAACAAAGATTGCATCAAGTCTGCAAGTAACATCAGAAACCTCGACCAACAACAACCATGTGCCTTTGGCATAACACAGTCTTTTGCACCATTCGGGTCACGCATTTCCAAAGTATACATTAATATAGGGCCACATTAGACGGTTGTGCATAGCCACAATTGAGAAATCCTAGGCACATGAGACACACTTCACATATGTAAAATATTTTATTGATACTAACCTCTTTCTTCTTGTTTTATGCCATTGTTAAAAAAAAAACGAGAAAAAAAGAAGAAAAAAGAAAAAAAAAAGCAAAGAGAAGAAGAAGAAAGGATAGGACTATGTGCTTGAAGAATCTCCTGCAAGAAACATCATTAAGGACATCCATCAACAAGAAAGACAAGCCAATGGTCAACACTGTGATGGGAGTACAACACAAAGAGATGAACATCAACCAACCTTTCACCATGGTAAAAAGAGCCTACTTTGACAATAATATAACTAGGATAGATTAGGAAACCTCTTCGTCAGTACACCCTTGAGCACTTCACTCAAGACCCAATTTCTTGCACCATACTTCTTCCAATCCATTCCCCAAGTATGCATACATAGGGCCACATTACAAGGCTGTGCACGAGGCATATATTATCTTCAACTATTGATGTACACAGACTTTCAATATTGTGCCCATAGTGCATGCAATGGCCTACAAATGCAAAAAAAGGCTTGCCACAGAAACATGGGGATGGCCCTGCAAAAGTTTTGTAGGGCCCATCCATGCGCTTTTGTGGTAGGCCTTTTTTATGCTATTCTAGGTCATTAAGCCATATGCCATGCACATTGGAGCATATGGCTTGCCTTAGCTAGGGTGCAATTCATGCAAACCCTTTGATCAATAAAGCAACAAGCTTGATGAACACTCAAATGTACTTATAAATTGATGCATGCTTACATGCACCAAGAGGAGTTTAGGTATTCTCTAATCATTGCACATCAAAAGATTCTTCCATACTTCCCCAAGTTTAGGTTGTAATTGATGTATATAGACTTTCAATATTGTGCCCATAGTGCATGCAATGGCATATGAATGCAAAAAAAAGGCATGCCACAAAAACACGGGGATGGGCCCTGCAAAATGTTTGCAGGGCCCATCCCCACATTCCTATGCCATGCCTTTTTTTTGCATTTCTACTCCACTACAAGAATTTTGGGAAACATCATTTTAAAGGAGCTACTAGAAAAACATTGATTTAACTATGCAAAACTTATGAAGTTGTAAAAAACATAAATACAGAGTAGACAATTTAATGCACATGGAAATTGAAAACATAATAATTGTTATTATAAATTTTTACAATTGGCTCTTGGCCTTGAACCTCTCCACTACATTCTTTCTTCTTTGAAAAAATAGTGGCGATTGGTAAGTCAAAATAGATCGGGATATTAAATTGGGGTCTGTCAATCCAAGACCCAAAGCTATTCCTATTTGACCTAATATTTTTCCTCTAAAGTTAACTCTTAGGGTAGTAAGGGCAAAGGACTTCCTAACCAAAATTACACAATTGGTCCCTTGCATTATTGTAGATAGGCACATTGTGACAGGTGATGATCTAAATGGCATTCAAAGGATCAAGAGACACATGCAAGAGGAGTTCAAAATCAGTGACCTAGGTGAGCTCACATATTTCCTATGTATGCAGGTGATATACACAGATGAAGGAATGTATTTGACTCAAAGAAGATACATTCAAGATCTTCTTCTCAAGTTCAAAATGGATAATGCTAAACTTGCAGGTACACCTTTGGAGATGAATCATAAATTTAGTGTTTATGAAGGTGAGAAAATTGAAGAGATTAAAGAGTATCAAAGCTTGGTAGGTAGCTTGATATATGCTACTCATACAAGGGCAGACATCTCATATAGTGTGGGAGTGCTTAGTCAGTTCATGCACTCACCAAGAAGACCACACATGGATGTGGCTAAGAGAGTACTTAAATATCTCAAAGGTACAATCAACGAAGGTATATTCTATCCTTACTCTTTAGATTTGGATATCAAAATCTACTCATATGCAGATTGGGTAGGAGCTAAGGATGATAGAAAAAGTACATCTGGTTACTTAGCATTTGCAAGTTCGAAGCTAGTGTCATGGAGTTTGAAGAAGCAACCAACAATTGCTTTACCTTGAACTGAAGCAGAGTACAGAGGCTTGACCATAACAACTCAAGAGGCAATATGGTTAAAAGCATTGTATATAGATTTGGGACTTGTGAGTTCCAAACCTCACATATTTGGAGATAATGTAAGTTCCATGCATCTAGCAGCAAATCCTATTTTCCATGCGAGAACCAAGCACATAGAAGTCCATTACCACTTCATCAGGGAGAAGCTCATGGCAAAGGAGATTGACATTTTTTTGTCCCTATTGAAAAGCAAGTAGCAGATATGATGACAAAGGCACTTGATGGAATAAAGCTTTGTAGATTCAAAGCTATGGCAGGTATTCAACCTACATCAAAGGCTATAGCGTCGAAAGAATATCCGTTGGAGAGTTCTTTTTCTTATGCTCATTTATTGTATTTTTTTGAGAGATTTTTGATGGTTCATTTACCGTTGTAAAAGACTTGAGCTTTACACATTTAAAAGTAAAAACATAAAGCCCAAATCCCACGAATTTGTGGTGGTTGAAGTTGCATTCAATCAAGCAATCAATCACCTAAAAGTAGATCAAACTAGATCTTCACTTTTCCTAGATTATAGGAAAGTGAATTGACTCCCTCCAACAACCATTCCCACCTTCATTTGAATTCAAAGTTCACTTGTAGAAGTCGTGAAACACTCCTAGAGTCTATATAAAGACTTGAAATCACTTGTACAATACATGGAAGCAATATACATACACTTGTGACCATCATTGTCTTGCTCCTTCAATTCTTTGCATCATCTTCTCCACCAATAGTAATCGTGAAGAGGCTGATGCCCTCTCTCTAGAGCTCCAAATTGAGGTCAAGATGGCTCATTGGAAAGGTATTAGTGTCTATTTTATGCTTATAAAGTTTCATAGCATTTGGTTCACTAGATTGGGAGAAATCTGAGTTTTTTCTGTCTTGGGTTCAATCTCTACGTATTCCTGAAAAATAGGAAGTAAGACCGGTGAATGTCTCATTCATTCCTATAGCATATTTTGCTTATTCCTTATACTTTTGTGAATTCTATACACTCAACCCTATGTTTATCACTCCCATAAAATGATTTTTTCTAATTGTAATCACGCTGGTTGCTATGGGCATTTGAAGTTCATTGTCTCTTCCATAGATAGTAAGTTTTTGAGCTAGTCGACCCGTGAACCTATCTGTTTTGTATCGACTCATTCTCCTTGATGCTCCAAAGTACATAGTGTGTTTCTTTGCACTTATCACATGCTTATAAGATCTATTTGAGTCTCCATAAGCTCAAGGGCTGGTCTTGTGCCGGTTGGCTAGACCAAACTTCGTTGCTTCGAAACGCATTTTTCTACCTTCTACAAGCTTCTCTAAGTTCTTTTAATAATGATGTCGCCATTTGATAGATCATGAAATCTACATCTGTCATCAATAAATTTCACAACTAAGCCAATCTTGGCTAATTTGGAAACTGATAATAGATTTTTCTTGATCCCTGACACAAACAAAGCATCTGACAAAGTGAAAGAACTACCATCAGCAGTAGTCAAAATGATCTTACCAACTCCCATAACAAGATAGGAGGAGTTCTTGGCGCATGTAACACTATTCCTTGTAGGGGCAGGCTCAAGTGAAGAGAAGACACTGTGTCGTGAGGTAATATCTTTGATCGCCCCACTATCAAAGTACCAAACATATAAGTCTACTGCAGACATGCACTACTCATGACAAGATGGGTCAAAATTGCAAACAGTAGTAAACACCCATTCTTCTTCCTGCACAAGATTAGCACACTCTGTTTTCGGTGTAGAGGCCTCTACAAAAACCATTTTGGCCTCTTTCTTCTTTGCCTCTTTAGCAACCAATTTTGGATAGCTCTTGATGACATGATCATTTGCTTTACAGTATTAGCAAAACAATTTGTGCTTTTTTTATTTCTTCTCATCTTTGTCTTCCTTATTTTAATGTGCAGCATTTGCAGATTTTTGATTACTACTAGAAGAGCTCCATTTACCTTTGCCCTTCTCACTAGCCAGGAAATCTTGATATGCAAAACACATAATAGACCTATTCTGCCTAGACTGGTCTTCCTACAACAGAACAGACACTAACTCCTCAAATGACAAGGCATTTGGATTTCCTTTCATCATCAAACGAAGAGTAGAAGCAAAACTCTGATATGAGTCAAGAAGATCATTGAGAACGGTCTACACAAGTGAGCTATCTGGTATAACTTCATCAGTAGAAATCAACTTTTCTTTCAAATCCTTGATCTTTGTGAGAAAAGTGTCCATAGAATCACCTTCATTCATGTGCTCACTCTCCAATTGTTTTCGGAGATAAGCAACACGAGCCTCATTCCTAGCCTGGTACAATGTGGTAAGTGTATCCCAAGCATCCTTAGTTATTCTACAAGAGAAAATATGAGAAATAATGGCATGTTTGATAGATAAAGCTATCAATGCATATGCCTGAGCATCTCTGCCATCCCAATGAATTTTCTCTACAATAGGTGCAACAAAGACAACATCACAGACAGAAATTTGCAGAATGTCATCATCTTTGACACCATCTCCATGAGCTCCAGCACCTGTATTTATAGTACTAGTATTCAAAGGTGTAATAGGACGTCTTTCAACACCCTACACAATATTTCATAGTCGTTTTGCAATCAATATATGTCACATAATATAAGCCCATAATGGCTAGTTGGTACCATCCAACCTATCCTCAACCCCACTGACTAAAATACCTTGATGCAAAAAATCGAGTGTATCTCAAAAACTTGAACAAAACTGCCTAGATGAATTCTATTAGACCTATAGCAGACTTCAAGATGCTTATACCAGCAAACAAAAACTGGTATATATCTTTGGCATAAAAAGATGAAATAGCATGCATAAGCGCTCCAATAGTGTGTTCGGAGACCAAAACGAGCTCAGATCGCGATTTGAGCACCACAAAGCAAAGATGTTTTGATCTCTAAAACACGGTGAGTATTCTTACCAAATTTCATGCGATTCTGAGACTGCAACCGGAGAGGTGTAGACAATGCCCTAGATGAAGCAACGACCTACTTTGATATCAATTGTTGGAGTTAGACGTCTGCGAAAGCATGCGAACAACACAAGGAAGAAGAAGAAGCTTGGAGCACAACACACAATACTGAATGTATTACCACTAGAATGTACAAAGATAAGTAGTCCATTAAGGAAATAGGCGTATATATAAGCCAAGGGAAAAAAAACCTCCTAAAGAGGGAAAAAAGTGCCTCGGTGATCCTAGAGTGTTCACACACATCAGTACCTAAATATATCAATAGTTTTTTCCTAATGATCTTATAGAACACTGAAGAGCACCTGATATTTATGAGCATTACAAACAAGAAGGTGGAGAGCTACAGAAAAGATCGAACCTGCAATCCCTCAAAGCCTTTTACCTTGATCTTTTTAGCATATAAAAATTAGAATTTTTTTTGCCTTAGAACTTAAACTCTTGTATTTTCATAAGTTGTATAGGGCTTGTTATATTTGTTTCATTTCACATGAATGTTATTACCTCATCAAAATCAAACTTGAAGGATATCTCATAAACTTACACTTAGAATTACATAAGGTTATTTTGTTGTATCGATTTTGGTTGTCATCTCATCTTTATATTACTACTTTATTTAAAATGAGAAATCTTGCACGTAATGAAATGATGTTTCATATATGCATAGACCATTCGGATGTAAATGAATACCTTCCTGTTGCAGAGCTAAAGAGCGCAGAAAGCAGAGAAAAAGACGGGGCCCAAAATTTTTCCGATTTGGACTACATATTGTTGTATCATATTCATCCTTGTAATATATTTTCCCTTGTAAATGCACTAGAGGAGTCCTCTAGATGCATCCCCACAGAAAAGTAGAGAATACCCATGTACAATAGTAGGAAATTAGTCTCTTAGTGAATAAAGTGCCGGTCTCTTGTGTGAAAGGACCATTTTTAGGGCACTAGTATATAAGTCAAATGTGACTCTTTGTAAAGGACTTTTTAGCCATTGTGAGAAGAGAGAGCACAGAAATTCGAATTTGTGTCTTTTTCCCTCCTTATCTTCTTCTTCGCGAGCTTGTATGCATGTGTATTGCTTGGAAAGAGTGCTTGTGAGTGTTGTCTATCCTTGAGAGTGTTTCTTTGCTGTAGGAAAGGTGTGTGCGAAGTGTAGGAAGTGCTGAAGTGTAGGAAAGTATTCCCGCAACTCAGTATTTCGCTCATAACTTGAAGTAGGAGCGTCGGAATTGAGTGAAATCACTGCCATTGGATGCGTCTTCTCGAGAGCTTCGAAACGCATATGCTATTCGCTATATTTGGAGTTCGGAGCTGGGAGAAAAGTCCAAAATACTGACGGCTGTTGCACCAAGTATCGTTTCGCCTTGACCAACAGTTGGAGCTTGTTTGGATAAGTCTTTGCCTCATTTTCATTCTTTGAGTGGTTCATTTGCATTGACCAATACGTGATTGCATGTCTTCATACACTCGGCTAGGTTTGTATACTCTTTGGATTGATAATTAAAAGCGTGTATCCCCACTATATGCACTTGTGAGGGGATTGGGGTATAGTCTCTTTCTCCGCAAGTCCCTAAGTTGATGCTTAGGTCAACACTGATTGCATGTCTTCATACACTCGGCTAGGTTTGTATACTCTTTGGATTGATAATTAAAAGCGTGTATCCCCACTATATGCACTTGTGAGGGGATTGGGGTATAGTCTCTTTCTCCGCAAGTCCCTAAGTTGATGCTTAGGGCAACGGCGCCAAAAAGTGTGTTGACCTAAGCATCAACTTAGGGACTTGCGGAGAAAGAGACTATACCCCAATCCCCTCACAAGTGCATATAGTGGGGATACACGCTTTTAATTATCAATCCAAAGAGTATACAAACCTAGCCGAGTGTATGAAGACATGCAATCACGTATTGGTCAATGCAAATGAACCACTCAAAGAATGAAAATGAGGCAAAGACTTATCCAAACAAGCTCCAACTGTTGGTCAATGCGAAACGATACTTGGTGCAGCAGCCGTCAGTATTTTGGACTTTTCTCCCAGCTCCCAACTCCAAATATAGCGAATAGCATATGCGTTTTGAAGCTCTCGAGAAGACGCATCCAATGGCAGTGGTTTCACTCAATTCCGACGCTCCTACTTCAAGTTATGGGCGAAATACTGAGTTGCGGGAATACTTTCCTACACTTCAGCACTTCCTACACTTCGCACACACCTTTCCTACAGCAAAGAAACACTCTCAAGGATAGACAACACTCACAAGCACTCTTTCCAAGCAATACACATGCATACAAGCTCGCGAAGAAGAAGATAAGGAGGGAAGAAAACACAAATTCGAATTTCTGTGCTCTCTCTTCTCACAATGGCAAAAAAGTCCTTTACAAAGAGTCACATTTGACTTATATACTAGTGCCCTAAAAATGGTCCTTTCACACAAGAGACCGGCACTTTATTCACTAAGAGACTAATTTCCTACTATTGTACATGGGTATTCTCTACTTTTCTGTGGGGATGCATCTAGAGGACTCCTCTAGTGCATTTACAAGGGAAAATATATTACAAGGATGAATATGATACAACAATATGTAGTCCAAATCGGAAAAATTTTGGGCCCCATCTTTTTCTCTGCTTTGTGCGCTCTTTAGCTCTGCAACACTCTCCCCCTCTTCGTCTCTGTCGTCCCTTGACAGACTTTGCTTCGCGCAAGCGCCCAGTGGTCAGTATTGTCTGATTCTTGATCTTGCATTACGTTTTAGAGGCGCTCTGATTTGTCCTGGTTGCACACATTGGACCTGGTTGCATTACTCCAAGCCGATTGATTCGGTTTGCCACGCACGCCATTAGTGCACATATGCGGATGTAGCTCGTAAGCCTTGATCTGAAACCTCTGCAACTCAAGAGGTTGAAGCATCCACATAGGTGATACTTGTTGGCCCTGATTCCTTCTTCCAGCTGCGTGCTTTTCCTTGGTGTGTGCGCCCCTGCGGGGCTTCCTGCAGAGATGTATCTTCAAATTTGCCTATCTTCAAATTTGCCTTTTAGTGAAGCTGTTTCTTTCGTTGTTTTCTTTTTTTCCTCTTTTTACTCGTCTCCTCGACACTGCCCCCCTCCTGGACTCTGTCGTCCCCGACAGGCTTTTTGTGGCGACGTGTATAGGTTTGAATGACTTGTTGCTCTCTTTGATTTAGCAGATTAGCGTGACATAGCATGAACTCCTTCCATTGTCGAGACTTTACTCCGTCCTCTGGTGCCTGTCTATGGTCAGCAAAGAAACTTATCTCGTAGGCCACCAGTCGTG
The DNA here is from genome assembly GCA_020310875.1 of Ceratopteris richardii. NCBI lineage: Eukaryota > Viridiplantae > Streptophyta > Polypodiopsida > Polypodiales > Pteridaceae > Ceratopteris > Ceratopteris richardii. The sequence goes on along the minus strand of CM035423.1, from coordinate 84,418,388 downwards.
CATTTAAGTTGGAGGTCATTTTAATGAAAATCTCTGAATCCATTTCAAAGAAGCCCGTAAAGAATGCTTCTTCAAATGTCTGCATATATGTCGATGGTAGAAACATGAGACGAGAAAAATATGCCATAATTGTTAACCGGCTGGGAATAGTAGATAAATCAAAAATTAAAGCCTCCGAGCCCTGCGTAATGCCGATGAAATTCAAAAAAGTATACTGTGCGTGTTGGAACACTTTAATTACTGTAAGGAGCATGCTAAATATTTTATTTGTCATTTTGACTGCTAGGTCTGGAACGGTAGCATATCTTGCAAGCCAAAATTCCATGGTTTTGACCATGTAATCCTTTGTCGGTAGGTAGTTGTGTGGTGGACTAGGTAATAGCGGATAATTTAGCCATTGGTTATTAATGCTACCTTGTCGCTGGCCTTCCCAAAATTGCATCCATGCTCTTCGGCGGGGTAGTGGGCAAAATGATGGGTTTACTTGAAGCTCATACGGGGATGCTTCCCACTGTACCTGTAGTGTAGGGTGCTTTTCCAAGAGCTTTCTTCTCCAAATTGGATTTGCTGCCTCAAACTCTACCTGAGTATATTTAAAAGTATCATACCGAAAATGGAGATTGTGATCAGGTTCCTTATTTGTAGTATGTTTTATGTAATGCCTAGTTTGTTCCTTCAAAAGTCCGTATGGTACATTGAATGGCCTTAGTATTTGCTCCAGTTGCTTGCTGTCGATTTGAGCCTCTTTCATTAAATTGATGATTTGATCTTCAAATTCCACCGTAAGCTGGGACACCAGTAGTGCCCTTTCTGTTCTGCTCAGCTCTGCAAGTTTTCGTGTGTTAGGTTCTAATGGAACCTCCTTTTGCTCCCTTATTGGTGAATGATAGGAGGGGGGAGAGAGAGGGCGTACCTCTTCCTCCACAGTAGCCGAGGTCCCTGGCGGAACTACTGGTGTCCCCTGTTGTGCTCGCTGCTCTAATTGCTCTTGAAGTCGTTTGATTAAATCATCTTTTTGTTGGTTTTCCTCTTCGGCCTTAGCAATAGTTGCTTGATGTTTCATTAATTCTTGGGCCACAATGTTCATTTGCTCTGTGTCTTCCTTGCACTATCGCAGGTAGTTATTTTCTGCTTTTTTCCATTTCATTCTGAGGGCTGCCGTGTCCTCCATATACCTCTTTTCCCAATCCGTTATGACATCTTGCTCCTGTCTGAGCTGATCTTGTAATTTAGTGATCTGATCTTCCAGGTTTTTGACATTTCTTTGTGGGTCATCAGCAATTGCCAATGGTTGATCACTAATAAGAGCTGTCATTAATTCTTTATTGCGTTGTCGCATGTTGTCAGCTTCCTCCATACTGGCCTTGAGCTGAGACTCTAAGATTTTACTGCGTGTTTGAAGACGTGTCTTCTCAGTCTCACTCATCTCTAATTTCTTTGTTAATTCCTGGACTTGGTCTTTTAATTTTGTCTGCTCCCTCTCTAGCATGCAGTTTAGTGATTTGACCTCTTGAAGTTCCTTTTCTTTCGTCATAGCTTGTGCTTGCACCTTGAATAGTTCTTCAGAAAGATGTTCACCTGCCCTTTCCAGTTCCTTCTTGTCTTGCATGGCTTGGTCGTAATCTTCATCAGCATCAAGCATTAACTGTTGTGTATCTAGAGCTGTTCGAATCATATCTTGCACAACAGGCTTGAGCTGAGCTATGTCTACATTTAGCCATGTCTTTGCTATTTCAGGAGTCTCTCCTGTTTGCACATCTTTGCCTTCTGCCACCTGGAGTGTCTCGTTGTGCGGCTGTCTAACTTGCAGTTGTATCTTGGGTTCCTCATCATCGCCTTTTGCTTCCTTCTTTTTAGTAGCACTCCCCTGAAACGTGACATCCATTGGGGACGGTTCTGCTACCACCCTGATTGGTGTGAATGGTTCTTCCGTTTCTATATCCTGATCTTCATTTTCCTTTTTCGAAATCTCCTCATCTGTCTTTGTGCTTGTGGTTTTCTGATTCATTTTTATATCTTGATCTATCGGTTTGGGGCATTCTGGTTCTTCACCATAATCCACTTCATTGAGTTCGGTCCGTTGCCCATCATCTTTGGATTCGCTTCGAATTTCCACATCCAACAATGATGTGTCCTTTTCTTCTTTGTCTTGAGTAGATGAGCTGGAGTTGTCTAATCCGATTTCGCGGTATCGGTGAACTTTAGTGAGTCTTCTTTTTGTTTTTGACTCCTGTTGTGACTGCTGATAGTGATGACCTTGCACTGGTAAGTTGACTTGTCCCTCCGTGTATTTGTGCGTCTCTTCGAGTGCTTTAGTCAATTCTTCTTCCGTGATTTGTTTCCGTCCTGCAAGTGTCACCTTTGGAAGTACATGGACTCTTTTTTTCATAGGTATTCCTTCTTTAACTGTCTTGACTTCCCTTAGTCTTTTGGTGCCTCTCATTCTTGGCTGAGAGCTAGTTCCTGCCTCTTCCATTCCTGTAACAATTTTCTTCTTTTTGGGAACTGAGGCGGATTTCACATATGTAGCCAGCCCTTCTGAGGTTGGCATCTCCCTTAAACAGTTCTTCATGTCCAAAGCTTCATATATCAGTAACGTCAAAGCTGAACTGCCATTCAAAAATTTCTTCTGGCCCCATTTCTTTTGGGCTTCAAACAATCGTTCTTGTACATAAGCTGTTAGATTCACTTTGTTGCCTATCTGTCTCATGGCATGCGATAGTAGTTGGACGACTATCTTTTGAGGTGCGGTGTATCTGTGCATACTTGGAAAACAGAAGTGTTGATGCACCAGCCGTACAGCATCCTCTATGTCAATTCTATTGATTTCCAGGAATGATCTCTTCTTTGGATCATGGCATTCTTCCTTCACACTAGTAATCCCTGCTTGATTCCATCCAAACGCTTTATTAATCAATTCATGTGTGAATTGTATGGTCTTCCATGTCCCGACTTTGTCCAATACTTGCGCTTCTGGGACTGAGATTTTTGTTGGAGCAGGCTGCATGGTGTGCATCACCTGTGTACACCTCTGAAAATCTGGTACATATATAGGGATCTTCAAGAATGCTTCAATTCCAGCTTGAGTCCATACGTCCTCGATATGTGGTAACCCTTGTATTATAGTCTTGAAATCTTGGGACATGATAGGGAAGTAATGGTCTGTGTCCATGATTTTGATGGTAGCCATGAAAATTAGCTCCGCCACTGGTTGATCGTCCCTGAACCAGTGACCTCTTGCTTTTGTTACCAATTCCATCGGAAGAAGTTGCACCTCTTCTTGCTGTGTGGCTTCGGAATCAGTGGAAGCCATTTGCACTCAATATAGAGTATGAATTAGTATCCATATGTTTCAGAAATCCTCCTCCATATGTTGATTAATAATTCGATGTTGCTCCGAGTGCATGGTGCCGTCCCTTTCCCGTGGGTGTGAAAACGGTAATACTTGAATTTTTTCATGTATTTTTATATTTTTTGCTGAAAAGAAAACATAAAAGTTAGTCCATAGCCGAAGCGGTTAGTAATTTTTTTTTGGAGTAATAATTTTATGTATGTACAAGTGCTCTCCTATTTCCAAAGGGAAAATGTGCGTGACTATCCGGAAGTAGAAGAAAGACGTGCCGAATGCTTGGCCTTGTAATGTGGCCCTATCATGCATACTTTGGATCTCGACAACTCCTCATGTGTGCAATTGGAAGTAGTTTCTTGATGTATGCAGCTTGTCTTGTTTTTCGGCACCCAAATTTGCTTCACTTGGATGGAATGTACTGTATTCTCCACCTCTTTGATGAATGTGGTTCTTCTTCGGTAGTACGTCTGCTTACTCTGTTTTGGGAATCTCGAGTTGGTTTGTATTGCATCTGTGGATTCCTTCTTCCTCCAAAAGGTCCTCTTTCTCGGCTGATGTGCCTGTTGACCATGTTGATGGTGATAGCCCTTCTGAGGATGTTCCTTGTTTGGGATGGTCGTCCTTGGAGTACATGACTTTGGGATCCATATTTGTGTTCGATCAGGTTGTGCAGTTATCAGTTTCTTTGGGATCCATATGCTATTGAGTCGTGGTTGACTGAAGTGTTCGAAATTCTTTGTCTTCTTATTCGATTGGACATGCTGATGTCGACGACTTTTCTGTTGCTGAAGGTATGCCTTCTTTTGATCCTTCCTTATCCAAGCTAGTGTAGAATGTGGAATAGGGTATACTTTCATAGGTGTAGACTTCAATTCTTGCAGAGGAGTATTCTCTTTTGTGCCTTGTGTTTCACTAGGCTTGATTTCATGTTCCTGTGCACTCTTGTGACTCTCTATACTCAAAGATGGAGTGCACACAGGACTCACGATATTCTCCCATGAAGTACTTGACGATGGGGTATCCATAGTGCTAGTGAACATACAATTATGACTTTGTTCATCGGGATGAACTTCTGGCTCTATAATAGCGGCTTTGGGTGGTCGTTCGTCTAGCAAACTAAATACCTCACGAGGTCCTATTCTGGCAGAGATGTATCCTAAGGCCAATTGAATGGTTACCTCATATTCATAGATTCAATCTTGACCTAACACAACATCTTCAAGCAGATCCAGGTCCCGACACACTAAGAGTCTCTGCTCCATAGTGTTGTTCCCCATATGTAAAGGTAAAGTTATCTCACCTACACATTGAGTGATTTTTCCTCCTATTCCTATTAGCTGTGCCTTCGATGGGCGTATCTCCTCTTTAAGTCTCTGAGACAAAGAAAATCTAATGCAGCTTATGGCTGCTCCTGTGTCTATGAGAGCATCCACTAAGTGGTACTCTTTTCGTCCTGCTCCCAGATTCAAATAAGGTTGTCTTCTTTGTTTTCCGGAGTTCTCAGTGGCTCCAAAATTAGCCATTGGGATGAGTTCTTCTCCTACTCGATATCTCTCGTCTCTTTCTCTCATCCACTCTTTCCGTTTTCTGATACGTTCTAGGGCTTCCTGTCTCGCTTCTTCTCGTATTCGTTCTTCTTCCTTTTTCCTACTTTGAGCTCCTAACAGTCGTGCTAGCATTTGATTCGTCAAAGGCTCCATGAATCTTTTCACTCTGCATCCACTGATGTAGTTGGGAAGAATGTCTCCGTCTAGTGTGGCGAGATTGACTGCACCACTAGTAGAGATGCGATTTATAATTAGGGGTCCATATCCGCGTTTTTGGAGCTTCTTCGCATGTTGTTTGAGGGTGTATACTAGGACTAAGTCGCCTTCTTTTAGTCCCTTGTCTTTTATATGTGCATCGTAATAAGCCTTTTGTCTCCGTTTAGCGGCATAAATGCCTGCTACCGCTTGCAATCTAGTCTCGTGCAGCTTTTCAATTTGATCTAATTGCTGAGACAATTCATGACCGTTCCACTCATATTGCTGGGCCACTTTCAATGTAGGTACTAAGAAGTCGATTGGCAAAATTGCATTCTGCCCATACACTAGGTTGAAAGGTGTAGTTCCAATGGCCGTTTTATATGCCACTCGGAATGCCCAAATTGCATGATGCAATTGTTTGTCCCAATCTGACCTTCCATTATTGACAATCTTTGTCAATACAGTACATAGTACCTTGTTGGAACTTTCAGCTTGTCCATTAGCTTGAGGGTGGTATGGGGCTGATTTTTTATGAATCACAAGAAAATCATTCATTAGCGACTCAATGACCTCGTTTAGGAAATGCGTTCCTCGATCACTCACTATCTCAATCGGTAGTCCAAAGCGTGTGAAAATGTGCTCAAAGAGAAATTTTGCTGTGGTTTGAGCATCATTCTTTCTAGTGGCTTTTGCTTCTACCCACTTGGTTAAGTAGTCAGTGGCTACTATGATGTATTCAACATGTGATTCCTTGGCCGGTGGATTGATAGGTCCTATGAAGTCAATTCCCCACTTGGTAAATGCTCTTGCACAAACCATGGGTCTTAAAGGCATGTCGTCTCTTCGAATGGGATATTTCGCTCTCTGGCATATTTCGCAGCTTCTCACATATGTCTCCGCATCCGTATGTAGAGTTGGCCACCACAAGCCTGCAAAGAGAATCATCTTGACCGTTCTGTCTGCTGAGAAATGTCCTCCCGCAGCTCCTGCATGTGCCATTTCTAAGACAGCGAGATATTCATTTTCATGAATGCACATTCTTAGTTGGTTATCCTTTCCGCGTTTAAAGAGTTGTTTTCCTATGATGGCATAATCCTTGCTCTGTTCTTCAAGAGCACGTTTCCTTGCTCAGGTAGCTCCATCAGGGTACTCTCGAGTTTTCAAGAACTTAACCAGAGGCATACTCCACCTTGGTGCTACATAATGTAGAGTTCTCGTCTGGGGTTTGTTCTTGACAGGTTTGACAGGTTGACACATAGTTATGCGCATCTCGTTGCATGGTTGGCCAATATATACCAAACCTCTTGAGAGTTTGCCACGTTCCATATGCATTCAAATGAGTGTTCCATTGGTTTATGTGTGCTTTATGAAGCCACATTTCTTGTTCCCCTTCTTCCACGCATCTCATCAGTAATCCGCTTGAATCCTGGTGATACAAACTTCTCGCAATAATGTGAAGGTTTTTAGTCCTCCAGAGATCTTGCTTTTGGTTTGGCGTGATCCCATCTTTAGGTCCATGTGTAAGTATCGGGATCAATTTTTCGGCCCATTGAGGACATACTTCCAGGTTAAAAAGATAGGTATCTGGCAGATCATCAGGAACTCCTATGGGTGGTTCACCATGGGTCATACGAGATAAGTGGTCTGCCCTTATGTGGGTGTTTCCTTTCTTGACTATTACCTCAAAATCAAATTCCATTAGCAATAAAAGCCATCGTACTAGTCGTCCTGTATTGCAAGGCTTGTTGACTAAGTACAGTAGAGCTTGATGATCAATGAAGAATTTGAATTTGTTTGCCAGTAAGTAATGTCTGAATTTCTTGACTGCGTATACCATCCCTAGGCCTTCTCTCTCCGTAGTAGTATAATTGCGTTCCGCTTGATTTAACTGTCTACTGGCATAGGCTATCGGGTGGTCTAATTTACCTGTATTAGCTGGTTGAGCTAAGATGCAACCAATGGCAAACTTGGAAGCATCAACATGAATATGAAACGGTTTATTCCAGTTGGGGACTCGAAGAATGGGTGCTGAAGTCAATCGATTCTTCAACTCATTAAAAGCTTTTTCGCATTCTTCGGTCCAATTGAATAAAGTCAATAATGCATAAAGAGGTCTAGCAATTATGGCGTACATATGTATGAATCTTCGATAGTAACCGCAATGTCCCATAAATGCTTGAACTTCTTTAGCAGTTTTAGGTCTTGGTAAATCCAAAATGACTTTAATTTTGTCTTCATCTGTGGAAATTCCATTCTTAGAAACAATATGTCCTAAGATTTTCCCTTGTCGCACCATGAAGACACATTTTTCAGGATTGAGGCATACTCGATATTGTCGACATTTAGCAAAAATCTTTTCAAGTTCAGGGATGTGCTCTGATCGTATGGCTGAATATGTACACAAATCATCCACGTACACCTCCATGCTTTTTCTCAAAAATTCCTTGAACACATGACACATCAGTCTTTGGAATGTAGCTGGGGCATTCGTTAAACCAAAAGGCATGACTCTAAAGGCGTATACTCCCCATTCAGTTGCAAATGCAGTTTTATGTTGGTCCTCAGGAGCAATAGCTACCTGATTATACCCTGAAAAGCCATCCAGAAAACTATAAACTTCCTTCCCTGCTACCCTTTCCAAGAGATGGTCAGTGATTGGTAAGGGATAGCTATCTCTTATGGTTGCGGCGTTCACTTTTTTCAAATTGATGCACACTCTTAACTTCCCATTTTTCTTTGGCACAACCACCAAGGGTGATACCCATTCCGTGTGCTCAATTTCGTAGATGAATCCAGCATCTAACAACTTATCTATTTCTTCTTTTATCTTGGCTGAATACACATCATTATAAGTATAAGGTCTCTGTTTCGAAGGTTTGGCCTCGGATGTCATGGGGATTCTATGCGCACATATAGATGGATCTACTCCTTTTAAGTCCTTATAAGTCCAAGCAAAGACATCCTGGTATTCTCTTATGAGTCGAATTAACTCGTTCTTTTTCTAATGAGACATCCTGTCCTATGAAGGTACATCGTTCTTCTCCTCCTTCCATAGTTACGACTATTTTTTTGGTTTGCTCCTTATTATCATATGCTATTCCAGGTTGTGCTTCTCTTTTAGGCATTTGAATAGCAATTTTCCTCTCTTCCACTTCGTATTTTTTGAAATGAGCTGGTACCTCAAATTGGTCTTGGGGTTTGTTTTCTTCATCTTCTAATTCCCTTTCAACTTCTGATTCTTCTTTTTGTGTGAGTTCCTTATGTGTTTCCTTGGCTGTGATATCTATGTTGGTGGCCCTAATCCCTAGATCCATGGGTTCTGGTTCCATTTCAATGCTCTCGTAGTCCTCCTTCCAGTCTTTCTCAATCACTTCTCCGTCTTCTGCCTCCTGAAGGACTACCATATACAAACTAACATCATAACCCTCTTCATCGATACATTCGTTCATGGTCACCACTTCTTCATTTACACAGACATCGAGGGTGGCTAAGATTATCATCCAACCGTGAGGTTCGAATTCTTCATCCGGAAATACTTGTGGCATATAGGCTGGATCTTGTACGGATCTCACTATTCCTTGTTTCTGCTGCCATCCTTTTCTTCTCTCTTCCTTTTTTGCAGCTTGGCATATCCATAGATGAGTGTCCTCGTTCATCCAGGATTGATCACTAGAACCTGCACTATGAACCGATTGATCGTCTTCCTCTTTATGGATTTGATTCCATTGCAGAGGTGGCACATCTTGATATGTGTATGTATGTAGGTTGATCCTAGTGGTGATTCCTGCGTGTTGTAGGTACACTGCATCTTTTCCCCAATCTTGTACGACCTTTAGCTGTCTCATGAATGGCCTTCCCAAGATCATTTCATAATTGCTTGGCCTTTCGAAGTGACAAATTGCTAAAGTATGTTCGAATTCCACTCCGCACGTAGTGAAGACTACTCGTTCCAACAATCCTAAAGGTCTTTCCGTATGTCCATCTGCCATTTGAATTTTCATGCGCGTTGGTCTCAATGCTGGTCTTCCCCATTTCTCCCAAATTTCTTTGGTAGCAATGCCAGCACCAGCTCCTGAATCTAGTATGGCTTTGGTAGTGTAACCCCTATAGGTGATTGGCAGGCATGTATTTCCTTCATCTCCTTCGCTAAAGTCTCCTACCTTATCCACTAGAATTCTCACTGTTTTCACTTCGTCAGCTACTTCTTCCTTTTCCTCCTTGACTTCCCATTGATTGATCAATTTCTCTTTTAAGTGTGGTTTTACCTTTAATAGTTCCTCGAATGTTAGGGTACATGGGATTTTCACCTCTCTAAGACGTTGTATGATCTCCGATGTTTGAGATGAAGGGTTCGTTTCTCGTCTCGTTATCGATGGAATGCGATACAGCTCTGAGTTGTGCTCGTACTCCCCGGTGTAGTTGGGTAATGCCTTTACATCTTCCTTGTCACTTGCATCCATCGGGAAAATTTCTTCTGAATTTAGCTCAGGTATTGAACCCTCTATTTCGTGTTCTGCTTCTAATTCTTCAAAGGGTGGTTCCATTCCTTCTACTTTTTTGCACTTGTCCTCTTGAACTCGTGCCCATAGATCCTTAGTCCAGTCTTCTTCTATTTCAGGGACTATGGATCCTTCCTTTCTCTCAATACCAATTTCATCATTCAGAGGTCTATTTACTTCAGGCTTTTCCTGAGTGTTTAGGCACTCTTGGAATTTTTCTTCGGAAATCCGGTTATTTGGTAAAGGTGATGCGGGTTTTTCTAATGTTTGTTGGGCAACTTCTATCAATTTTTTGCAGATTTCCAGTCTTTCTTTCTCTAAGTCGCCTCTCGGATACTCTCTCTCATGTTGTTCTATGGTAGGTCCTGCTTTTATTCTCGCCTTGTATGCCTGAATCCACATGGCTAATTCTTCAGGCATTGGGTCTGCTAATACTGATCCTACCTCCTCACTTTTATTCTCATTTTTATTTTCTCCTTCCACTTGTGATTCCTCTGTTGATTTCTGTTTACCCTTTTCATTTTCCTTCCTTTGTAATAACTTTTTTTCTTTCATCCTGTCTCTCCGTTTCTTCCATCTTTGGGATCTTTTACTGGCGATACTTTTCTCTGGTTCTTCGGAGTCTTCCACTCTGTGAGGGATGGGTGTATTTCCCTCTTTGTCACTTTGATTACTTTCGTCTGTTTTATTAGGGTTCTCTCTAGCCTTTGCTCTTGTTATGGCTTTTAACGGTATAGTGTACTCTTTGTCGCTCCCTGATGATTCAATCACTTCTATCACATTAATCTGCACGTTAGATGTGACTTTGTTGGGGTTCTTTGGACAATCTCTGAAAAGATGTTCCTTACCACAATCGCTACAGTAGCCTTCCCAAATTCGTTGTGGTGGTGGTGGGTTTGGTAATGTACATTCTCTAATATAGTGGTCACCTCCACATCTGTAGCATGGTCCTCTGGGTACAGGTGGTCTATTCATTGGTCGAGGTGGCATGGTTGCTCTAGGAGCTGTGTACATTAAGGGCACATAATCCTGCTCGTGTCCGTAAGAACTATCAGGTATCTCCATGCCATAAGCATATGGGTCATATTGTTGCCCATATTCCATTATTGAGCTCTCATAACCAGGGTATGTTCCTTGACTAGGTTCGTAAAATGAGTCATATGGTTCACTACTAGTCAAAGGTGTGGCTGGCACTAAAGCCCTTTCCAGGTTTTCCTCTGGTTGCGCTATCTTAACTGGGACAACGTTCTGAGGGTGGGGCGGTTGTTGTCCTAGCACTGGTTGAGGCTGTGTATATCCCTGATATGCGTATGGTCGTGGTATTGGTGCCTGCGGCTGATATGAGGGATATCTAAAGGCTTCTCCTCCCTGCTGGTTCTGCGGATATCCATAAGGTCTCACATAATGCTGGGTGGGTCTGGTTTGCCTATTGTAAGGGCAGTTCTCGGTGCTATGGTTTGTGTATCTCTGCTCTATACTGCAATATTGTAGCGGTCCGAGGACAGAGGGTCTATGAGGAGCATAGGCAGGTGGTGGGACTACTTCCCTAGTACACAACTAAGAAGGATGATCTCCTCCGCACTGCATACATCTTCTAAGCATAGGCATTCTCATAGGATTGGTGGGATAATTCCTCTGTCCTTGAACATTCAGTTTTTTGCTAACAAGTCGGCAATTTCCTCTACGTTGTTTTTGGGGTTTGATGAGCTACTTGTTGACTCTTCGCTTTTCAGACTACCTTGGGGTATTTTCAAATCTTCTGCAAGGTTATCTTCTAGGTCTATACATTCCTTCATACACTCTTGCAAGGTTTGAACTCTCTTTACGTACACTAATGACCTCAAGGTTCCGTTCAACAGTCCTTCTAAGAACAATGATACCATTTTGTTTTGCGTTGGTCTCTCTTCTACGGGGCATCTATCCACATACTGCTTGAATCTCCTGGCTGCCAATCTTACTGACTCGGTAGGGACTTGTTTGAAGCTGTGGATTAATGACGAAGAATTGTTTTTAATTCCAGATTTGGTAAATTCTTCAATCATTTCTTGATATACCTGCTCCATGTTCTGAAAGGTATTCGGGTCCAATGGCTGAAACCAGGCCAAAGCTGTGTCTGACAAGGTAAGGCCAAAAGACTCAAACTGAATCATGAAGTCATCTACCTGCTCGGCTCTAACTACTTGTTTAAATTCTGCTATGTGATTATAGGGTTCACTAGAGCCATCATAATGATTTCTCATGCACTTGGCCACTTGGATCGGCCTTAGTCTCCTTCTTGCTTCAGGTTGTCTTGGCATTACAGGGTAGTTGGGTCTTCCTATTGGTATGCCTGGTCCTCGTACTACCTGTGGTCTGACTGGAGCATGAACTCCATGCCTTGGGTCAATGGCTGGTTGTGGCCGGTAGTTAGGATTTGTGGCAGGCATTGCGAATTGTACATGTGGTCTGACGGGGATCTGGGTTTGTTGAGTTTGTTGTGTTTGTCCCGATTGTTGAATTGAATCATTTTGAGAAGTTCCAAGTGGATTCCTTGACGTAGTGGCTTGGTCCCTTGGGGGGAACACTGGGATGTTCTGATATTTCAGCTCAGCTCTCTCTAATTCTGTTATTGGCCAATATCTTCTGTGATTTCTATCCAAATATGTGATGATGGTGGGGAACTCAGGATCTTGTAACTCATAGATGGTAACTGGATTAGGAGCAGCTTCCCAAATAGAGGAATGGGCTCTGAGCAGGTGCTCCATCCCGTTGATCAAATATACATCTATTAGAGTGTCATCCTGGGGAATTAGGTCTCCTCTCCAAAGTTTAGTAATTGTAGATCTCCCTCTAGGAGTAGTTACTTGTTCTTCGTTTCCACATCCATTTAAGCTCGAAGCATTATTTTCCTCACCACGCTCATTAATGATTTCCGGGTGTTCTGTGACCACGTACTGAATGTCTTGTTTGTCCATGTACAGTCCTCCTATGTACTTAACTGCTGGTCTTGGCACTATATAGGCCTCTGAAGCCTTCCTCAGTGTGGCCACTGATCTGTTTAGACCATCCAAATAGATAGGGATCTCATTGTGGTTGGTGCTCACATACTCTAAGGAAGTTCTGTATTCGCCCTCAATGATGGACATCTGGCCAATCATGGGTACAGTGTTTTGCATATCCTCGGAAGCCATGGGGATTTCTCCTTCTGACTCACTGGAGGTCTCAGAATAGAGTGAACGGCTACTTGGTTCAGCTACACTCCCTACGGAAGAAATTACACTTCTTCGGCTTCCTAGGGTTCTTCCGGATCTCAGGTTCATTCACTCAAGAGCTCTGATCAAATCTTGTCCACCTCTAGCCTCTAGAATTCTAAGTTATGGCTTAGAAGTCTAGGAAAAAAAATTAGGCTGGAAAATAACTAAAGGAAAATTTCATGTCACGATACTTGACTCCTAAAATCCACGATACACGACCTCTGTCAAAACGATCGCTGAGTGACACGATACTTGGACGAAACGATCGCTGGAAAACGATCTCTGCCCAGACGATACTTGATGGACACGATACACGATATCTGAGTCCAAGCGATACACGATAGTTGATAGTCGACGATACTTGATCTTCGGGAGAAAACGATACACGATACTTTCCCAAACGATCTTTGGCAAAACGATCTCTGGACTCAACGATCTTTGGTCAACACGATACACGATCGACGATACTTGGTTCAAAACGATACGCGATCGCTGGTAAGTATCGCGATCTCTGAGACGCGATACACGATACTTGGACCAAACGATACACGATACTTCACAAGTATCGCGATCTTCAGGCCACGATACACGATATTTGACGCAGACGATATTTGACACACGATACTTGATCAAACGATACTTGATTACACGATACTCAACCAAACGATCGACGATCTTTGGCAAGTATCGCGATCTCTAGAAAACATATCCGATACTTGGCCAAAACGATATCTGACCGAAACGATACCGATCTTTAACCCCAACGATCGACGATCTTTGGCAAGTATCGCGATCTCTGGAACACGATACTTGAGCCAACGATACACGATCTTTGGGCTCAAACGATCTCTGATCGAGACGATACCGATATTAGGGAAATATCGCGATACTCGACCACAGGAGTCCACGATACTTGACAAGTATCGCGATACTCGACCGCGGGAGCAAAAACGATACTTGACCCTAATTCAAATTTTTGAAGATGTTTTTGAGATTTTGATTTTTCCCCCTTGCTCACCTAGCTCTTCTCTCTTACCCTCACTCACTATATCAATCAACTTACAACTTTTAGCCCCCTGAGAGTCAAACGATACTCAGCGCAGATCGTTTTTTTCTTTCCTAGGTTGGAATGCTGAGAATTTTTGATCAAAAAGGTGGTTTAGTTTACCTTGGTAGCACCTATGATCTCTTGGTCAAACTCCTTTGCTCTGTACTCTTCCCTATTGCTTGTTTTCCTCGCCACGATCTCTGCTATTTACGCGATACTCGACACAGGAACTCTCGATACTTGTTCAACAAGTGATTTGAAAAATGAATTTTTTTTTTTTTGGCTTTTATACTTGGAAGTTTCTAGCTTACAAAAAGGAAATTTTTTTGAACAAAACTAAAACCTACTCTAATGATTTAGTCCACTCTCTACTCACTCCTACTCTACTCCTTCTACTCTCTTCCCTAATCTATCAACTCACTACACACACTCCAAGAATGAGAAGTAGCAAGTGCGGCTGAAAATGACTTACCAAAGAAGAGAAGATTTCCGCTCCTCCACGTTCTTCAATGCAAAAAGCTACTTACCATCACACGAATGCCTCGGTTTGATTCGTCACTCCCCGGCAACGGCGCCAAAAAGTGTGTTGACCTAAGCATCAACTTAGGGACTTGCGAAGAAAGAGACTATACCCCAATCCCCTCACAAGTGCATATAGTGGGGATACACGCTTTTAATTATCAATCCAAAGAGTATACAAACCTAGCCGAGTGTATGAAGACATGCAATCACGTATTGGTCAATGCAAATGAACCACTCAAAGAATGAAAATGAGGCAAAGACTTATCCAAACAAGCTCCAACTGTTGGTCAATTTTGGACTTTTCTCCTAGCTCCGAACTCCAAATATAGCGAATAGCATATGCGTTTCGAAGTTCTCAAGAAGACGCATCCAATGGCAGTGGTTTCACTCAATTCCGACGCTCCTACTTCAAGTTATGAGCGAAATACTGAGTTGCGGGAATACTTTCCTACACTTCAGCACTTCCTACACTTCGCACACACCTTTCCTACAGCAAAGAAACACTCTCAAGGATAGACAACACTCACAAGCACTCTTTCCAAGCAATACACATGCATACAAGCTCGCGAAGAAGAAGATAAGGAGGGAAGAAGACACAAATTCGAATTTCTGTGCTCTCTCTTCTCACAATGGCTAAAAAGTCCTTTACAAAGAGTCACATTTGACTTATATACTAGTGCCCTAAAAATGGTCCTTTCACACAAGAGACCGGCACTTTATTCACTAAGAGACTAATTTCCTACTATTGTACATGGGTATTCTCTACTTTTCTGTGGGGATGCATCTAGAGGACTCCTCTAGTGCATTTACAAGGGAAAATATATTACAAGGATGAATATGATACAACAATATGTAGTCCAAATCGGAAAAATTTTGGGCCCCGTCTTTTTCTCTGCTTTGTGTGCTCTTTAGCTCTGCAACACTTCCATAGCACTATTATCACATCTAAAGATCTAAAGCACACTAAGAAACACCTCATGTGTAGTCACATAGTAAGTTTGTTATAAAATCGAAACTAATCTACCTGATGGTATTCGTGCATACCCGGATAGCAGAGTTGTGGCTTGCACTATTTATGGTTTTCTAGGATATGGTGTATATTCAGGTAATGATCTAGTTTTATAAATTTAATATATATGCATTTATATATGAGATAATCTAATTATATTTTTATAGTTTTTACGATGCAAGAATATTTACTAAGGGATATAAGGCTTGTCCTGATTGTGGTGATTAGTTGAGATCAGTTTATAGTAAGAAAATAAAAATATTTATCTTCGACATCGATGGTTCTTGCTTGATGATCATCCATTAAGATGCAAAAGAGAAGCATTATATTTTAATGGAAAGATTGAAATACGTTAGTGTCCAAAACCAATGATACCTATGGATTGATATCTAAAATGGATAGATGGGCCTCGTATAGATCCAAAATCTGAAATCTTCAATGAAGATGAAGATAATGAGAATGTAAAGATTAGAGATTAAGAAAAATTGGCACTAGCAGAGAATATATCGATATGGTATTCTTTGGAGTATTGGAAGGAGTTAAAGGTCTGTCATCTTCTTGATCCTATGCATATATTCAAAACTAATGGTTATTTATTATGGCAACATCTTCTTTAATTGGAAGACACAATAGCATCAAGAAATAATTTAAAGGAAAAACTCAAAACCAAATTTATGGTCAATTTTTTATAGAACTCGAAAAGAAACAACTTATGCACCTCCTCTTTGGATACTTACAACAAAAGATATACAAACTATCAACAATAAGATTCAATCAATTCGAACCCCTACATCATATGCAACATCTTTCCAAAACATGTTTACTATGGATGATAGAAGCTTTTCTAGGTTAAAGACACATGATTGGCATAACTTTTTGAAACACATCCTACCTCTGGTTATCGATGGATGTACACTGAAAGGAGTATGGGACGTGATCTGTCCTCTTGGATCATTCTTTTATATTTAATATATAAGATTATTTATTATGTTTTATTTATGAAATAATTTCTTTTTATTTGATTTATGAGAATAACAAGTGGATTACATCAAAAGAAATTGACAAAGACTTGATCCCAAGAAAGAAATGTGAATGCAAAGAGCTACTATGTTTGATAAAGAAAGAGATTCCAACATCATTTTTGGATATTTAGGTTCATTTATTATTCCATCTTGTGGATGAAATAGATATTGTAGGTGTTGTAGACACTCAATGGATGTTTTGGGTCGAGAAATTTATAGGAATATTAAAAGGTTATGTGCGACAAAGAATAAATCTAGAAGGATCAAAGGCAAAGGGATAGATTCTTGAAGGGTGCACATATTATGTTAGTGAATACCTTGACAGAGTTCATGAAGAAGCTCCACGTGCATGGACCAAAGAGTCTTCTCCAAAAATAACAGATGAGGTATTATCAGGTAAGGGAGTTTCATTTCAATTTACATTATAAGAAAAAAGTGATGTTTCAACTTTTGTAGCATATAATAGCAAATGCATGCAAGCATTCGTTAGCAAGTATAAATAGGAACTTCAAAATCTCTGAAGTAAAGATGGAGAAACAAAAGATATAGATGTAATCTCGATAGTAACGAGAATACAAATATATCTTCTTTCATGGATTGGCTATATAGTCGTATGCAACGAGCCAATGCAAATAATGAACAAATCTCAAATGAGCAGAGGGAGCTGATGATAGGTTATGAAAGAAAGGTAATTTAATTTTAATAATATTTTATTTGTTTATATATATATATATACATATATATATATATTTCTCTTTAATAATTTGATTTTTATTGTAGGCTCGAATGTTCACAAATATGTGGGCTTTTGGACAACATGTTAGAATCAAAATGATTGATTCTTTACGTAAAACAGAGGGTTCTAGAATTTTTGCTTCTTTCAAGTAACTATCACATGATAGATGGCAAACTTGGCTACGTAGGAATAGTTGTTGGTATCTACGAAATATAGTTTCGTATATTCAAACAAGTAAAAATAAGTTTTTATTTTTTATGATATAGTTTATTATTTTTTTGAGCACATGATAATGAATTTTTGATTCTTTATATTTTGATAGGTTATTTTGAAGATTGAATGATTTCAAGCTGAGTATAAAGGTAGTACTTCGACATTGAGAAGGGAAGTATTTGGTTTTTGCGCAATCGATTCTTCGTGATTAACTAGAGAACTATATATTCTTCTTAGGCATATTGAACAAGCATTTTTTATAAAACCTTGATGCTTATCCTTGGTGGCAAGTCATTCATGTTCAACCTAGAGGTCGTTCATTGTTTAAACACTTTATTGTTATAGAGATTGAAGAAATTTGTGTTGATGATTCATCATCAGATATTGATATATCGGCATCTCAAAGAGAAATTAGAATTGTTATACATGACAAAGATAATAATGTACTTGATGAAGACAATAATACTCTACATATTGATTCTACTCATGATGAAGAAGAATTATAAAAAATTGATATTAGTCCATCAATAGATGATGTCATTTATGAGAATACAGATTTAACAATAGAAGAATTAATAAAAATCAATAAGGTTAATGAAGATGAGACTATATTGATATCTTACCAAAATGATGGTAATAATGAAAACATGAGTAGATTAGATAGTAGATCCTACTCTAGTTATTGATCATTAACTTGAATAATTTGAATGGGTATCAGATAATAGGCTCTCCTTTATTCAACTAGAATATAGGTGAATCCCACCACAGAGAAGAAAACATGTTCTTTTAAGTTAGAACATGAAGCTGAGGGGTATGCCTAAAATTTTGTATATAGCTTTATTTTTGAGGATAGAGTATTTCATCTCATGTATATATGTGTATGTGTGTGTGTATATGTATATGTATTCATGTGTGTTATATGCATGTATATGTTAGTATGCACATATGTGTGTTTCATGTGTATATGTGTGTACATCTGTGTGATATATGTATGCAAGTATGTTTATAATTGTGTATGCATGTATATGTATGTGTGTATGTAGGCATGTATGTGTGATGTATGTAGGCCTGTATGTGTGATGTATAAAGGCAGTTGTGTGATATATGCAAGTGT
>CM035423.1:84084898-84397398 GCA_020310875.1 Ceratopteris richardii | reverse complement strand
GTATGCATATGTAGGTATAGTGTCTGTGTATGTGTGTTTTTATATGTGTATATGTGTGTATGCTTGTGTGTATGCATGTGTATATGTGTATGTGTGTCTCTCTATGTATGTGTATGTCTATGTGTGTGTCTCTATGTGTGTATATGTATATGTATATTTGTGTGTGCATATGTGCGTATGTGTGTATGTATGTGTGTGTATGTATGTGTGTGTTTGCATGTGTGTCTATGTATGTGCATGTGTGTGTATATATGTATGTGTGAACATATGTGTGTATGCATGTGAGTGTATATGTATGTATCTATGTGCAAGTATCTATGTGTGTATGTGTATGCATATGTGTGTATGTGTATGTGTTTATATATGTGTGTATATGTTTATATTGTGTGTATCTATGTGTGTATATATGTGTGTATATATGTGTGTATGTATATGTGTGTATGTATGTATGTATATATATGTGTATGTATGTGTGTGTATATGTGCATATGTATGTATATGTGTGTTTATATGTGTATGTGTATATGTATGTATGAACATGTGTGTGTATATGTGTGTGAATATAGGTGTATGTGTGTGTATATGTGTGTATGTTTGTGTATATGTGTGTGTATGTGTTTTCATATGTGTATATGTGTGTATATGTGTATTTGTGTGTATGTATATGTGTGTATGTATGTTTGTCTATATATGTATGTATGTATGTGTGTCTATATATGTGTTTATACGTGTATATATGTATGTATATGTGTGTGTATATGTGTTTATGTATGTGTGTGTATGTCTCTATGTATATGTGTGTATGTATATGTGTATGTATATGTGTATATATATGTATATGTGTGTGTATATGTGTATATATCTGTAAGTTTGTATGTATATGTGTGTATGTTTGTGTGTGTATATGTGTGCATATATATGTGTATGTATATGTGTGTATATGTGTGTATGTGTGTGTATATGTGTGTATGTTTGTGTATATGTGTGTATGTATGTGTGTGTATATGTGTGTATGTATATGTGTATATGTGTAAATGTATATGTATGTGTATGTATGTGTATGTATGTGTGTATATGTGTATATATGCGTATGTATATGTGTGTATGCATATGTGTGTATGTATGTGTATGCATGTGTGTATGCATGTGTTTATGCATGTGTATATGCATGTGTGTGTATCCATATGTGTATATGTATGTTTGTATATGTGTATATATGTGTATGTATAAATGTGTATGCATATGTGTGCATGTGTGTATGCATGTGTGTGTATGCATACATGTGTATGTATGTGTGTGTATGTGCATGTGTACGTACCTCGGGACTCACTTGCAACCGGTACACTCTTCATTCGCTTGCTCACTCCCAACACAAATGTGCCAAGAAAAATCTAAATTTTTTTCAACTCTTAGACCATTGCTTATGTGATGCCCAAGCATCACAAGTAGTTTGCTTGTGTCACTAGGCTTCGATGCTCCTAGTGATGCTAGAGCTAAGCATCACATAGTGATGCTGACCGTCACATATTTGATAGCCCCGATTTATTTTTTGGGAATTTTTTCTTAAACATCTCTTATGGGATGTTTTTTTAAAGAAGCATCGCATAAGCAATGATACCAGTTTTTTCAATTGAGGGCATTGCTACGCCCCCATTATTCTTGTAGTGTTTCACTGATGGGTTATGTATCATTATTAACTTGCCATATTTTTTTATTTTCAAAATGATATAGCCCCATGGATCTTTGAATAATGGGCTCCATGCAGAGTCAACCTTTCAAAAATCAAAGGGATGTAATATTTGTTGTCAATTTTGGATAAGAACATCGTGTAGATCTTGCATTTGCACGTATATAGCAATTGACAATTCATCTAATTCACTTTCTAACTATATGTGAGTATCAAGAAAGTTCCTAGGTCAAAGATTAGATGAAGCTACTAGCCCTTGAAGATACTTTACTTCTCTCTTTCACTTGGTGTGTGGTGTAATGTTACATGATTTTGTCTTTCCCATTAAGTGATGAGATTGTAAAATCATAGATATCCAAAATTTTTGTGTGTGTGTGTGTGTGTTTCTTATTTGTATTCCTACAAGCGACTAATACAGTAATCAAAACATGATCCTTCTCAAACACACATGCACATACACTCTTTCCTTAGGAATATATATTGAAATTTGAGAGGTAGTTAAATGTTACCAAATTATTTGCCTTAATGCACTCGCATGGAGATTAGATCCCACCTTTAGGATTCTTGGTTGCAATAAAGGACAATTAACATGATTCACTTAGCAAAGTAGGTGCCTGTACACAATATTTAGCACACAAAATTAAAATTTGACTTTGGGGAAAAAGGTAGCTCCTTGATTTTAATGTGTCCTTTTTCTTCCTCTTGTGTTGTGTTATTATCTTTTATGTTTAACTTCTTGGGATAGTACTCTTATGAAAATTGTTGAACTTGGTAATCATTGATCATCACTCAAAGAAAGACTTAGTATCTCTTGGACCAATTAAACATTTGTAAGCACTTAAGGGTGCAAAGAGACTAAGTAATAGCTCCCTTCTTTCAAAAGTAGTTCAAATTTTACTTAGGGAAATGAACTAATGGAGTTTTTGAAAGTACTTGGAGAATTGAAGGTTAGTAGGAATATGTGGTTCAAGATGTTGAAGTTTGCTCTAGCTAACCAACACAAGAACTACCCTTTAGCTTTTAGAGACTTATATAAACCTCATTGGCTTCCACTGGATGCAATAAAACACCCTATGTGCTTTGGAAAATCAATAAGAAAATATTTCTCTAAAAAAGGAACATGCAAGTTGAAGATGAAAACTTTTTGTACATTCATCGAACCATATTAGACAAGTTCTTTGGAGTCTTTATATAGAATCCTTGTGAATTCATGATTTTTACAAGCTATTTGAATTCAAAATGATTCCCGAGGTAAGTTGTTATGATCAAGATCTCTTTTCCTACAATCTAGAAAATAGAGAATTAAGCTTCAAACTTGATTTGGATAGTTGGTTGATCAGAAACCTGATGAATCATGAATTTTGAGTTTCCCATGCTTATTCTTTAACAGTAATAAAAGGCCTACTATCCATAAAGAGTTATGGATTTTTACATGGATAAAAATTTCCCATGGAATACAAATAACACTAAGGTTTATTGCAAGTAATTTCTTGATCTAAAATAGATCTTCATTCAAGTACGGTGCAAGCTTGATTGTTCTAACATCTCCCCCTCAAGCTAAAGCATGCTTGATTCTTCAATCCTTAATGATTTGGATTCTTGCTATTGACTTGAACCTATAAAGTTTAACTCCATCAATTGCTTTAGTCATCATATCTGCCACTTGCTTCTCTATTGGTATAAATAAAATATCAACTTCTTTTGTCAATAGCTTCTCCCTAATCAAATGATAATGAAGCTCTATATGCTTGATTCTTGCCTGGTATACAGGGTTTACTACTAAATGCACTGAACTTATGCTGTGTCCAAATATGTGAGGCTTGGAACTCGCAAGCCCCAAATCTACATACAACTCATTGAACCAAATGGCTTCTTGAATTTTTATGGTAAATCCTCTACATTGAGCTTGAGTTGAGGATAATGCAACTATAGGTTTCTTGTTGGAACTCCATACACAAGCTTAGATCCTTAAGATGCTAGAAATCATGATGTACTTCTCCTATCATCCTTGGATCCTGCCCAAATTGCATATGAATATAACTGGAGATCCAACTTTGATGTATAAGAGTAGAATATTCCTTCATTAGTAGTTCCTTTGAGTTACTTGAGTACTCTCTTACTTGCATCCATATGTGGCTTTCTTGGATAGTGCATGAACTACCTTAGCAATCCAACATTATATGAAATACCTACCCTTCTATAATAAAGTAAGTCTATGGTCTAGAGATCTGATTGCTTCAGACAGATCTAAAATTGGATACCGTTTGGTCACTCGTCTGTAGGACCAAAGATCTCAAGAATAGACTCAAGCATAAGTTCATGTGCTCATATTTAAGTGATCCACTTAGCCTAGTGGTCAAGTCTCATGGTTGTGAAGGAGGAGGTCTTGGGTTCAATCCCCATGGGGAGCATGGGGGGAGAGTTTTTCCGAAGATGCTCTAGAGCCTTCTAACTCAAGTTAACGTGAGCTAACTTGAGACCAGTGGACTTAACTCGAGAGGTGAGTACACCAACCACTAGTGGACTCTAGTGGAAGGTACAAAAGCACTAGAGAAGATCACTCTAGCCACTAGTAGACTCTAGTGGTAGATATGAAAGGAGTGGAGGAGATTGCACATGCACTTATGGACTCTAGCTACATTTGTGGTCCTCATGGATTCGAGCAGCTATATATTCAGGCATAAGGCTGGGAGGAGATTCATTCATTCAAGAGCATTTCCTATGGCTACACTGTTGCATTGGTATCAGAGCACTCTCCATAGCTCTCTCCTTGGTCTTCTTGCTCATCAGTCCTTGGTGTGCATAGCTCTCTTAAGGCGGCTAAATCTCTGCTCGTAGTTGTCTTGAAGTGTGTGTCGAATTTTGTCTTGGCAGGTATAGCATAAGGAGAATATTACCAAAAGATTAAGCATCTCTACTGTGAGCATGCATGGGATTCGAACTCGACACCTAACCATAGAGAGATAGTTGCCATATCCACGAAGCCAAGCGCCAATCGTAACCTCCTATCAGGGGCAGTAGGTCTTAATGGCAGTTCGGCACTAAAGAAGGCCTTAAAAAGGAGCAAAAGGTGGAGATACTGCAGATTGGTGCTCGAGATTTGATCCCTCAACCTTCCAGTGTGGAAAATATCCCTTATCCAAGAGAGCATATCTCTTGTGTGCTCACAAGGAAAATGCCTGTAAACCTGTGCTTTGCATGTTGTAGCAGCTCATAGCATGACGAATCTTCGGCAAAAGGTGCAAGCTCAGACGTGCCTGTAGGGGGAATCGAACTAGTGACCTCTCCATTGAGAGGAGGCTTGTTTATTCAAGGAGACAATTCCATGATCTGACATCAACAGCAACATGGTCTTTAGGTGGCTGGGAATCAATAGAGGCACAAAAAAGAAGTTCTTCAGGTTGTCATACTACCTTAAACGAGGGGAAAGATATGGAAGGTAGGTTGCTAGTTGAGCCAAGGCTTGGACGATTGTCCAATATTCTGAATGAGGTTGCGAAACTCCATCAATCTATTGATGGAATCCAAGATCACCTTAAGGCCATTTTGAACTTACCTCAGATGCCTAGGGATATCAGTAAGGCTATTTTGGGTAGTCACACAGATACGATCGCAACTTCACCAATGTCTGTTAGGATGGAAAAGGATAAGGGATTATCCTCTCCCCATACAAACATGTTTCCTCTAGCGGGAAGTATGAGTCATCTTAGTTTGGTATCTTCAACTCCCTTGTTTGCTACTTTGGTAGGGATGTCAGGAAGTCATAACCACCCAGTGGATCTTTCCTTAGGAAAGGAGATCCATCCTCCTTACTTCTTTGGAGAGGATAAGGATAGGAATAAAGATGCGGTTTTGATCTTCTTGGAGAAGTGGAATGATGTCCACGAACTCAAACATACCCCCGATCATGTGCGAGTAGTAGAAACAAGCTTATCACTACGACCCAAGGCTTATACTTGGTGGATGAGTCTCTTTGAGACTCACAAGAAACCTACTACATGGGTTGAATTTTCTGGCCTCTTCAAGAAAGAGTTTCTCCCCAAGAATGAGGAGGAATGCAATTGGGAGGCGTGGGATAAAATTCAATAGAAAGGTAGACCGTTATCAATTTATATTTTAGAATATCGAGATGTTATTCTGAAATTAAAAAACTTAGATGACTTTCATCTTCACGGTTTTGTCAGAGGACTTAATCAGCGAATTCGAAATGAAGTCAAAAGACATGCACCTAAATCCTTGGAAGAGGTGATTAAGGTTGCCCAGATTTATGAGGATAACTCACGTCTGGATGTTCCACAAGAAAGTAGTATTCCCAGAAGAATAACTTTAAGCGCAAGGGCAAAGGGGCAAGATCGAATGAAAGGGTGTCTAAAAGACCTCATATTTTTATACACGTACTTTCTCCAGAAGATCACCTTAAAGCGCAAAAGGAAAATTTGTGCTTTAAGTTTCTCAAGCTAGGTTGTCGTAGTCGTGCCTGTCTAGTTGGAAGAAAAAGTAAGGGAAAGGGTAAGAAGAAAATATATCTGATTCAAACTTTGGACTTGGATACAAATTCAAGTGCAAAGAAGGTTCAGATAATGCACTGCGATAGTACCCATAAATGCGAGATCTCCAAAAACATGTGGCAACCTCAAGAGTTTGGTCCACATGATTTTGTCAAGCTGCACGGATCAGTCAAAGAACACACCATCCGGATAATGGTGGATGACTCTCCTACGCATAATTTTATTAATCATGCATTAATGAAAAAACTAGCTCTTCCTCAGAAACCATCTCCTCATAAATACATTGTTTCCATGACGCACGATCAAGACACCCGTGTTTGGGACACAATGATATCTAATTTGGAACTAGAAATCAAAGGATTTAAAGACACTTTGGACTTCCAAATAATGAATATGGATCGGGTAGATCTGGTATTAGGGAGAGAGTGGCTATGGAGTCTAGGACCTTCATTGACCAGGTGTTATTTTACTAACACTTTGGAGTTCCAGCGTGACGATGTAGTGTATAAAATCAAGGGTGAGCATGATGTTCCAGGTATCCCTTTGATTTCATATACTGAACTTAAGAAACTTGTAAATAATGAAGCCAGGACTCAAACTTTTCTTGTCCTTGGCACTGATGTAATAGATTCTGATAATATAAATCAAGTTTCTTATGTCTCGTCTTTTATTCCTCATGAAGTTCATACTAAATTTAACAATTTAATGAAGGAATTTAAAGATGTATTCCCTAAGGAACTCGCCCATGGCTTGCCACCCTCTCGTGGAAACATTGATCACAGTATAGATCTGTTTCTGGGAACCAAGCCAAAATCTCAAAACCCTTACCACCTCCCCTATGTCCAGAATCGGGAAGTTGAAAATCAGGTTCAAGACTAATTGGATAAAGGATTTATCCGACCAAGCCAGTCTCCTTGGGCAGCACCCATCATTCTAGTAAAAAAGAAACATGGAACTGTGAGGTTGTGTGTAGATTATAGCGCGTTAAACAATCTTACTATAAAGAAGAAGTATCCCATGCTGCTAGTTGAAGATCTTTTTGATAGCCTAAAGGGAGCTAAAGTCTTCTCTAAGATTGATTTACGCCAAGGTTATCATTAGATCAGAATCAAAGATGATGATATTCCCAAGACAACCTTTCGAACAAATTATGGTCACTACGAGTTTTTAGTGATGCCTTTCGGGTTGACAAACGCACCCGTAACATCTATGACTTTAATGAATCAAGTGCTTAAGCCGTACTTGGGAAAATTTGTTGTAGATTTTCTCGATGATATTCTGATCTACAATAAAGATCATGAAAGTCACTTAGAGCACTTGGAAAAAGTTTTTCAACTTCTTCGCGATAATAAACTTTATGGTAAAGAGTCAAAATGTGAATTCTTTACCACAGAAGTAAAGTATTTAGGCCATATTGTTTGTGCGGAAGGAATCAAAGTTGACCCTGACAAGGTCCAAGCGATTCTTGAATGGCGTGAGCCCAAGACAGTTCGAGAACTACAAAGTTTTCTCGGATTGGCAGGATATTATCGGAAGTTTGTGGCTGGATATGCCAAAATTGCAGTACCTTTGATGGATCAACTCAAAGGGAAGCATCAGAAGATAAATTGGAAAGAGGAACAAGCAAAGAGTTTTCAAGAACTTAAACTTGCTTTAGCTTCGGTCCTGTTTCTACAAATCATAGATCCGAACAAGCCTTTCCAGTTAGAAAGAGATGCAAGTTCATCTGCGGTAGGAGCAGTACTAAGCCAAGATGGTCGACCAATAGCTTTCGAGAGTAGAAAGCTAAGTCCTGCTCAGCAAAACTACTCTACCTATGAGCGAGAGATGTTTGCTATTATTAATGCTCTAAAGAAATGGCGCTATTACCTGTATGGATCAAAGTTAACCATAGCCTTTGATCAAGAGAGCATCAAGTGGTTTTCAAACCAACCAGATCTGAGAGGTAGAAAAGCAAGATGGGCCGAACAGTTACAAGAGTTTGATTATGAACTGAGGTACAGAAAAGGAAAGTTCAATGCAATGGCAGACGCCTTAAGTCAGATGCCTATGTTGAACAACCTAAGTTTTGTACAAATTCAAAGTGAATTTATTTCAACTTTGAAAGGAAGCTGCAAAGAAGATTGAAGCTACAGTCAAGCATGGAAAGCAGCTGAACAAGCTGAACAGAATGAAACAAGTACTTCTGACAGAAAGTTTAAACACTATTCTCTCCAAGATGAATATTTGCTTTATAAAGATAAGGTTTGTGTCCCAAGTATGCTCGACATATGAAATCAAGTACTTTTTGAATGCCATGATGCTCCAAGTGCAGGACATCCTGGTATTAACCGAACCTATGAATTAGTGACACGATTTTTTTATTGGCCTACTTTACATCGAGATGTGCAAAACTATGTATCCAAATGCCATAAATGTCAAGTTAATAAATTTGAACGACTTAAAGTTGGAGGATTGCTGCATCCTTTGGAAATTCCCAAAGGAAAGTGGGAAAGTATTTCCATGGATTTCATTTCTGGATTACCCTACTTTCAAAAAGGCTTTGATTCAGTCTCGGTTGTAGTTGATCGATTAACTAAACTTGCTCAGTTTATTCCAGTCAAGACTACTTATAAGACTCTAGAACTTGCAAAAATATTTGTAGATCAACTTTATAGACTCTATGGTCTTCCAGTAGACATAGTTTCTGATAGAGATGCTTGATATACAAGTCATTTTTGGCGAGCAGTCTTTAGTAGACTTGAAACTAAACTAAGTTTAAGTACAACTACACATCCCCAGACGGATGGACAGACAGAGAAAGTCAATCAGATTTTGGAAGACATACTCAGAGCTTATGTCACTTCCAAACAGACTGATTGGGAAGACTATCTTCCTTTAGCTGAGTTTCCCTATAACACTACCAAGAATTCATCAACTGAATTTAGTCCATTCATGTTGATGTATAGGTTCCATCCTAGGTCTCCGTATGCAGTAGGACTTCAAAATGAACGAGTTCAAGCAGCTCAAGAATTCCTTCAGGATATGAACTTTAAACTTAAGTTAGCTAAAGAAAACTTAAAGAAAGCTCAAGATTGTGCAAAGGCATATGTCGATCCGAAGCAAAGAGATGTTACTTTTTAGGTAGGTGATCAAGTTTATCTTCATATTCCTGAAATATCATAAAAGTTGAAGATTGGTCAATGTGCCAAGTGTCACCTAGATATTGCGGTTCTTTTCCAATCACCAAGAAAGTTGGTTTGTGGGCTTATGAATTACAACTTCTAGATGATAGTTGGATTCATCTAGTGTTCCATGTTAGTTGTCTTAGAAAGAGTCTAATAGATTCAGATAATCTAGTTGGACAACAGGTTATACTTCCTATTCCAGTAAGTGAAACAATTCCTCATGAACCTTAAAGGATACTTCACACTCGAGATAAACGTACAAGAATTCACTTGTACGAAGAGTGCTTAGTAAAATAGAAGGATGGAACTGAAGAAAATTCAACATGGGAAAAAGTTTCCACAACCCAACGACGTTTTCCAGCTTTCAAGTTTTAAGTTGGTCCCAAATAAAGAACGTTTTCTACTTTCAAGTTTTAAGTGGACAAACCGATCATGTTCTTCAAGATCTAGAACATGATAAGGTTTTTTACTTTGAAGTTCTAAGTAAATAACCTGATTGAATGAATGCATGTTCTTCAAGGTTTAGAACATGAGGCTTGGGGGTTGCCTACAATTATATATATAGCTTTATTTTCTAGGAAGAAAATCTTTCCCAAGGGGGGAAGAATGTTAAAGTAAGTCTATGGTCTAGGGATCCGACTGCTTCAGACAACTCTAAAATCGGATACCGTTTGGTCACTCGTCTGTAGCACCAAAGATCTCAAGAATAGACTCAAGCATAAGTTCATGTGCTCTCATATTCAAGCGATCCACTTAGCCTAGTGGTTAAGTCTCATGGTTGTGAAGGAGGAGGTCTTGGGTTCAATCCCCATGGGGAGCATGGAAAGAGAGTTTTGCCCAAGATGCTCTAGAGCCTTCTAACTCAAGTTAACGTGAGTTAACTTGAAACTAGTGGACTTAACTTGAGAGGTGAGTACACCAACCACTAGTGGACTCTAGTGGAAGAAACAAAAGCACTAGAGGAGATCACTCCAGCCACTAGTAGACTCTAGTGGTAGATATGAAAGGAGTGGAGGAGATTGCACATGCACTTGTGGACTCTAGCTACATTTGTGATCCTCGTTGATTCGAGCAGCTATATATTCAGGCATAAGGTTGGGAGGAGAGTCATTCATTCAAGAGCATCTTTGGGAGATGATCCTCAAATCATTGGATCAAAATAGATGAGTTGGAGTTTCATTGTGAACCAAAAACTTGCTATTTTGGTCAACACACTTGCTCAGACAAATGACAATACTCCTTCTCTGCTAACAATTGATCAAAATTCTTTTTTGGAGTATCTAACTAGCTTAGGTAGCTAACTTTTGCAAGTTACTTCACTAGAAGTTATCAACTATACATTGAGAATGAAGCTTAGCAAGTCACTGATGGATCACAACATTTTTGGGTACTAATAGTATGTAGACCAGTGAGCAATGTTTTGCTCATAACTTGCAAATGACTAACTGATTTTTGCAAGTTATTTCACTAGAAATGATCAAGTATACACTGAGAATGATGCTTAGCAAGTCAGTGATGCATCCCAAAATTTTTGGGTACTAATAGTATGTAGACCAGTGAGCAATGTTTTGCTCACAACTCGTGAATGACTAAGCTAATGGAATGAAACTTTGCAGTAAGTAAGTAGATAGCCTAATGAATCTATATCAACTTACATTACTGAAAATGATCGAGTATAAACTGAGAAATAGATCAAAGAAGTTGATTGTTTTGAGGAGTACATGACAGAGTAAAAGAAATGGGAAATGAGAAAACTATATGTATTAATGCACAAAAATTACATTGACATTGGCAATGAATGTTTTCATAATGTAATGCCAATAGTTGATCTATAATATGAGCTCAATGTGCCACTTGTAGTCCTATGAAATCTCTGCTATATCTGGATGCTCTCCACGTGACTAGTTGGTCCTCTTTTTATAGCGTTTTTGTTGGAACCAAGAATCAATTTGAATTTGAATCTTTACCTAAAAGTTTCCCAAAGTTTTATGACTTGATTTGCTATTAATCCTCACCAAATACTTTGTGAAAAGATTCTGATGATTGAAGTGATTCCACTTATGCACTTTTACAAGGAGTAAAAATCAATCTTTTACAAGAGATCATTCATGTGCTAATACATGAATGCACATATGAACTTTAGGATAAGTGGTCAAGCATTTAGGCTTGGAGTAATTGCACCAATAGCTCCCCCTCAAGCCTAATATGCTTGGGTCTTCAACTCCTTTTAATCTCCTGCAATCCAATCATCACCTTGAACATGTTCAACTTAGTTCCATCCAAAGATTTGGTTAGCATATCTATAGATTGCAAGTTTGTTGATACATAGGATAATTGGATATCCTTTCTAAGTAGCTTCTCTCTCACATAACGATAATGCACTTCAATGTACTTAGTCCTTGCATGATATACATGATTAGCAGCCAAGTGTAATGAGCTAGTATTATCTCCAAAAATCATTGGAGTGTATTTATGTAGCCCCAAATCTGAGTAGAGTAGCTTTAACCACATTGCCTCTTGTGTTGCATTTTCTAGGCCCCTATATTTAGCTTCAATTGATGACAATGCCACAGTTGGTTATTTCTTTGCTGACCTTAAAATCAACTTAGGTCGTGCAAAAGATAAGTATCCAGAGGTGCTCCTCCTATCATCTTTTGAGCCTGCCCAATCTACATCAGAGTGTACCTTGATATCCAAGTTAGATGGGAATGGATAAAATACCCCTTCATTTATGGTACCCTTCAAGTACTTTAAAATCCTTTTGGCAACTTCCATGTGAGTTTTTCTTCGTGTATGCATGAATTGAATCAATTTACTCACCCCATAGCATATATCCACTCTTGTTAGGGTTGCATAATTGAGACTCCCAACAAGACTTTGATAACTTGTAATGTCTTCAAGCAGCTCTCCATGTGCACTGAGTTTGTGATTCAACTTCATAGGTGTACCAACATTTTTTGTATTCTCCATCTTGAACTTAGTTAACATGTCATGGGTGTACTTTCTCTGAGTAATGAAAACTCTAGAATCTGAATATACAAGCTCTAAAACAAGAAAATAATTCAACAATCCAAGATCATTCATTTTAAATTCTTCCTTCATCTGAGGTTTGATATTCTTGATGCCATTGGCATCATTCCCTGTAATGATGATATCATCCACATAAACCAAACTTATACAAGTGGGTATTCATATGTGACTTCATGTGTGTACATGTAAGTCAATAGCTAATTGTCCAAATATGTAGGCTTGGATCTATTTGCATCAACAACCAAATGGGTAAAAGTGAAAGCCACTAAGACAAAGGATGCACAAACTATAGCCAAGTTCCTAATTGAAAATGTATTTAAAAGATATGGTTTGCCAATAAAATAGTCAATGAACATGATACCGACTTCTTGAATGAGGTCATTCAATACTTGTTACAAGAATTCTTGGTCATTCACAAAAAGTCAGTCCTATACCACCCACAATCAAATGAACAAGCTGAAATGACAAATAAGATCCTATGCACTTTTCTAGTGAAGTTAGTGAATAATAAACACTCGAATAGGGACAAATAGTTGCATCATGTTGTTTGGGCATATAGAGTGGCCTAAAAAATGGTACTCAACATCACACCCTTTCAGATGGTCTTTGGCTAGAATGGAGTTTTGACTTTAGACTTCCTAATACCCACTTTAAAGGTAGCACAAGAGCATCAATGGACCGGTCATGAGCTCTCATTAAGAATTTTTTATTTAGAATGACTAGGAGAAACACAATTAAGAGAAGCTAGTGGAATCTACGCAGCTAAGATGAGACAAAAAGCTTACTTCAATGCACATGTAAAAGATAAGGGCTTCAAGGCATGAGACTTGGTTTATACTCTGAAGTAGCATGTTGGGAAATTAGAAACGCATGGTTATGGACCCATGATAATCAACAGAATATCAACAAGTGGAGCTATCCTCTCTAGAAGAGCTAGATTGAGCTTGGAGATAGATAGAGTAGATCAGGAGAGGCATAGACACCCAAGACATCAAAGAGGCATGGATGATTTTCCATGGCATAGACCGAGATAACACCCTAGGATATTGAGGCTAGCTCAATTGGTAAAGTCCATGAAGAATTACTTTGATGGCACTAGAGATCCATATGACCATGTAGCTAATTTAGACATGTGTTGAGGGTTGAACAAGTTGATGATTTGTTCACTCAATGCAATGCTTTTGGTCTAACTTTGAAGAATATAGCCTTGATGTGGTTTCAACCATTACATCAAGGTCAATTCAAAAAGATTGACCAATTGCTAGAAGCATTCATCTCTAGGTTTTCAAAGAGTGGCATTAGGCATAACACCTCATCCTTGATTCATAGCTTTAAGCAAATACCTCAAGAGACAATTAGGCTAGCTGGAAGGAGATTAAAAAAATACTCAGAAAGATGCCCTATTCCAAAACTATCTACACTATCCAAACAAGTGTCATTGTTTTTGGATGTCTTGTTAAGTGCAAAATCACAATCCTATGTCTACTTAAAGGAGCCAAGGGACATAGATCAATGCATACACATGTGCATAGATATCAAGGACAACTTAGGTGACAAGTTAGCACTTTCAGATATCTATAAGGATTCAGATAGTTCGACGAGTTCCACTTCAATAACATCAACTTCCATTGACAAATTGGTTGAAAACGTAGCTCAAAGGTTAGAAATCTCAAGCAAACACACCCCGAGGACGATCTCAATGAAATGATGTTATAATTGTGGAGGAGACTGCATGACCAATGTTTACCCAATCATGGCTCAACCCCAAGGAAACCCAAATAGCCAATACTTCACCATTGAGAGAAGATACACTAACCACATCTTACAATATTTCCCTTAAAATAAACAAGTGATTTGACACAATTATTGACAACCATATCAGCAACCATAGAGGTACCTGAATCCATACCAACAACCGCCTTACATTAGGCCCCAACAACCTTATAAACATCCATATGAATCTCAACAAAGACCTCAACCACTACTAGGTCAATAGCCTCCATCCCCTACCAATGTTATCCCAGTCAAGTATGCATCAGTAGAGGATAACTTAACTAGAGCCCTAGTTCTAGCACCCCAATGAATTTTTGAAAAAAATCCTAATGCCCAGAGCTTTGACTGAACACAAGTAGATAGCCCACCAACTTATTACATGGAGTCACTAGAGCATAAGGAGATCCACCCTTATGAAACCCCTAGTGAACCTAGTTGGGAACCAAAATATTCTAATGTGATGTGTGCAAACCCTAATTCTAGATCCCAACCAAGGTAGATAAGACCCTAGGCACCAAGAGGGCCATGTTATAGATGCCAATGAGACCATTTCATTTGCGATTTCGTGCTTTGTACATCAAGGCAACCCCAATCCATGACTATCTGAGGCTTGTGCCCTGATTGCAGTAAAGAGCACCTATCGAGAGGTTTCCCAAAGAATCTGGCCAACACACAAAAGATCACACCTATCAATGTTATTGGCTTGGATGTAGATTGGATGTAGAATCTAGTGCGAGTCCGATAACTATATCCCCTGTGCAAGTAGTCACTAGACCTCAAGCATTACAACAAACCCAAGGTTTAGGTCAAGAGAAGAATTCTAAACCTAGTGAGAAAAAGATCATAACTAAGAAGAGAAAGAGATTTTTGAAGGATAACCATGAATAGATGAAGAGATAATGGACACAAAAGATGAGTGAGATTGAAGAGAGCTTAAGAGAGACAAAGGCCAAATTGATAAAAATTGCATCTCACACATAACCTCAAGCCCCACCACCCACATCACAACCAAATCAGCTGTTATACCTCCAGCCAGGGCATGATCAGCCCTAGCAAATCCTATTCTTGAAGATTTAGACATGATGTTCAAGGCATATCTGTGGAGAGAGACGGTGGTTGCAATTCGAAGATGAATTGGTGCTGCTACAACTAGCTTCACACCAGACAAATGAGACTTTAGTGTTGGTTAGTAGACCCTTTGAGCTTCATAAATCCACCAAAATATTAGCCAAGTACTTTGGAACATGTATCTCAAAAGTTTAAGTCAAGACAGACTAGTTGCAAGATGACTAGCTCCCAAAACTTGCTATTTTTATACATACACCTACTCAAAAAAATGAACAGTGCTCTCAACCTAGTAGGAATTAGTAAATGTCCTTTTGGAAATAGCAAATAGACTTAAGTAGCTTGCTATTCCAAGTTAAAACACTTCAAATGATAAAGTGAGCACTGAGAACCAGATTCATCAACATCAGGAACATGCCTGTCATTCTTGGGGCTCTGTAGAGATAGACCAGTGAGCAATAAAATGCAGATATCTCACACACTATAAACCCAATGACCATAAAAATCTATATGCAGAAACTAGACAATGCGAGCAATTTAAATCACATTACAACCCTGGAAAAAGTTGAGTAGAAATCGGGATATGAGCTTGTGAAGTTACTGCTTTGAGTTAGTATAATAGAGAAGAAAATAGAGAACTAGAGAATGATGAATGTATAAATTCACATATGATTACAACCAAATTGGCAATGAATATTTGCACAATGGGAGTATAATGATAGAGATATGGAGTAATCTCTTCAATCTCTACAAAATGACATGAAGTGGTCACATATAAGGCTTGCTAATCACCTCTTCCTTCTTGCTCTTTTTATAGCTACTCTTTGAGGGAATTTTGAATTCCAATTCGAATGGATCCACCTAAAAGTGATCCCTAGGTCACTTATTTTGAACTCCTCCTTCATTTGAGTCTTTACCTATTTGATTCCTTCAAGATCATTGCCTGTGATAATAATATCATCAACATACACACATAAATAGATCACTTCAGATCCAATCCTCTTTATGAACAAAGAGGTATCCGCCTTGCTAGCTTTGAATCCTTGGTCCTGAAAATAAGTCACCAATCTAAAATTCTAAGCTCTTGGAGCTTGCTTCAATCCATACAAAGCTTTCTTTAATTTGCATACATAGTTAGGATGTTGTGCATCCTCATATCCAAAAGGTTGTGCCATATACACTTCCTCATAAATCCATCCATTGAAGAAAGCATTCTTTACATCAAGTTGATAGAGCTTCCAATTTCTAGATGTAGCAACACTAATGAGAACCCTAATTGTAGGAATTTTTGCAATAGGAGAGAAAGTCTCCTCATAATCAATACCATGGGTTTGAGCAAACCCTTTAGCAACTAACCTTGCTTTATGTCTATTTATACTTCCATCTGGATTCCTCTTGATTTTCTATATCCATCAAGATCCAATTACCTTCATAGATGGCTTGTTAGGTACAAGCTCCCAAGTGTCATTCTCCTTCAAGGCTTCAATTTCTTCATCCATTGCATCTCTCCAAGATTTTTTGCTTTGTGCTTCTTCGAATGTGGTAGGTTCTTCATTGGTTGAATCCTTTCCAATGTAGATTGAGTGCTTGGTGACCAAATAAATATCATAACCAAACCTCTCTGGTTTCTTCTTCTCCCTTGAAGATCTTCTAAGTGGTTGATGTGAGCTCTCGATTCCATATGTAGCATCCTGCATCTTTGCTTTACCTTTGTTCTTCCATAGCTTTAGTCTTTCCAAGTCTTCTAGGTCAATCTCCAAATCACTTTCTTCAATTCGGTTTGGATCATTTGGTTGAAGTGATGGAAAATCTTCATCCAAGTCATAAGACAACTTCACTGTCTTGTCATCATCAAACCATGATTTGTTCTCATACAAAATTACATTTCTACTCACAAAAAATCCTTTATTAGTTGGATTGTACAATCTATATCCTTTTTGGTTTTGATCATTACCAATAAATATGCACTTCCTTGCCTTGGGATCCAATTTCCCTCTTACTTGAGAAGGAATGTCAGCATAGGCTAAGCATCCAAAGATTTTACAATGCTCTAGACTAGGTCTTCTTCCATTCCACACTTCATATGGAGTTGTCCAATCTAGAGACTTAGATGGAAGTCTATTAATGAGATATGTGGTTGTAGATACAACCTCTACCGATAGGTAGTTTGGCAATCCCTTTTCATTGAGCAAGGACCTTGCAGCTTCAACTATAGCTATGTTTCTCCTCTTTGCTACACCATTGAGTTCGGGTGTATACCTTGTAGTGACTTCCCTTTTAATGCCTCTTTCATGCAAGAAGGCATCAAATTCAGAAGAGAAGCATTCTCCTCCACCATCTGATTTGAGTCTTTTCAAAGTCCTACCTTTTTATACGAATGCATAACAGAGAAGAAATCATAGGAATAGCCTATGAAAACAAAGAGAAAACTATGAAAATCGTTGTGATGGTAGATAATGGTGAAGAAATATGTACATACATAGGACATGATTTGACTGAAGAAGAAGAGAAAGAGTTTATTGCATTGTTGAGAGAATATAGAGATGTGTTTGCATGGAGCTATGAGGACTTGAAAAGAGTAGACCCAGACATATGCTCCCATAAAATCCCCATGTCTTTGGAAGCCAAGCCTTTTAAGAAGAAATCTTACACTTACAATGATAATTATGTAGCCAAAATTGAAGAGGAAATTGATTTCTTGATAGAAGCTAGATTCATTTACGAAATTGATCATACCAAATGGGTATCCCCCATTGTGGTAGTGCCCAAAAAGAATGGTAAGGTGTGAGTGTGCATTATCTTGAAAAAAGTTAATGCTGCCACCATTAGAGATAGTTATTTGCTTCCTATCACTGAATACTTGCTAGAACATGTAGCACACAAGGATTTCTACAACTTTCTTGATGGATTCTCTGGTTGTAACCAAGTGGCCATTGGCCTAGAAGACTAACATAAGATGGCTTTTGCCACAGAGTGGGGTATTTTTGCATTTTGTATGATGCCTTTTGGGCTCACTATTGCTCCTGCTACATTTCAAAGGCTGATGTATCATGTGTTCAAGGAGTTCTTGCATAAGAGCCTAGAGGTCTATGTTGATGATTTGTGTGATCATTCCAACATCAAGCAAACAAATATACCTAAATTGATATCATTTTTTGACAAATTTAGAGAATATCAGGTTTTCATAAACCCAAAAAAGTGTGTTTTCACGGTCAAGCAAGGCAAGATTCTAGGACAGATAGTGTAAAAAAAATGAAATATCGATGGATGAGGATAATGTCAGATCTATAGTAGAGCCACCTAGAACAAAGAATGTCAAGGAAGTACAAGCTTTCATGGGTCGCTATGTATATTACCGACACTTTATTCACATGTATGCAATAATAGTGAAGACCCTATACAACCTTTTGAATATCTTTGAGTGGAATGAAGAGTCTAAAAACTCTTTCAATGAGCTTAAATGATGATTGTGTTCAACAACACATTGGACTAAGCCATTCCATGTTCATGTGGATGCTTTCAATTATGTGATTGGGTGTGTGCTAGCACAAGCTATTGGTGAAGGCAACATTGGACTTCCCATTGCTTATGCAAGTAGGCAGTTGAACTAAGTAGAATGAATTTATACAACTAAAGAAAGAGAAGGATTAGGCATGGTCTTTCTGATTAAAACTTTTAGACATTATTTCCTTGAAAATAAGTTTAAACTTTTTAGGGATCATTAAGCATTACTTAACCTAGTAAACAAACCTTGCAATACAGGTAGATTAGTAAGATGGTTTCTCTTACTAATGGAATAGGATTTTGAGGTATTTTTCAAGAAAGGCAAGACTCACCTTAGGGTGGATCAACTTTATAGAATTATGTCAAGAGACTCCCCACAAGGAGAATTCGATGAACTTTTTGATGCTTACTTATTCAACTTGGAAGTAGTGCCTCATTGGGCTAAAATGATAGCCTTTTTTGGCCTTTGAAAGTAAGCACCCCATGATGAAAGCACATGGTAAAGAGGTAATGAAATCCCAAAATTATCAGATAATGGTAGGTAGTGTGTACAAGCACACGGATCAAGGGATTTTGGCTTGTTGTGTGGAAGAAGATGAATACGTGAAGCGGTTGCAATTAGCACATCTAGTTGTATTGGAGCAACACCATTTGAAATATAGAACCCTGCGGCCTCTGTCGAGATTAGGTGTATATTGGCCAACAATGGAAGCACACACCCATAGGTTGGGTAAGGATTGTCCCATGTGTATTAATAGACCTCTAGTGGAACATGCAACTTTCATGTCTTTAATATTGGATTGGAGCAATCCACTAGTTGATTTTTTGAGGATGAGAACATTCCCTCAAGAAATATGATCTTAGCAAGGCAATGAAGTTTAGAAAAAGACACCCAACATTATGCTTTCATTGACAATAATCTGTACAAGCAAGGGTGAGATGGATATCTTAGAATTTGTGTCCATGAAAGAGAATATCTCAAGATTCCAGAAATTGCACACCAAGGTGTGGTGGGCGAACATTTTGGACCCGATATGGTGATAAAAGCTATTCTAATTGAAGGGATTTGGTGGCCAACCCTTCACATGGATGCACATATCTATGCGAAGAGATGTGACATATGTCAACAAACTCAGTATTTGATATGTAAGGATGAGATGCCATTGAGACCCATGATGGGAGGATGGAGCTATCTTGTTAGCTACCTTAGAGGGTGATATACGACTCACTTACATTAGTGGTTTTCAAGTGAAGTTTTATCAGGAACCCTTAATGGAAGAAATGTTAAGTCAACTCAATACTATAAAAAAATTAGAAAGAGGGAGAAAGACAAATAAGAGAAGAAACTGAGGTAGAATCCTTAGAACATATTTGATGTATGAAATTAAGGAGATGATGTAGAGCGGAACCTAGGCAAATAAATAATGAGGCACCAAGGTATCCTATGGCAATGTGCCAAACCAAGAGTGTTATCCCTCACGCATAGTCGATGTATATCCATTCATAACCTTAGAAGTCAGACAAGCCATGGGTGTGAAGGCTATCAAAGCCTTGATTGACTCAAGGACGGCTACTAGTGCTGTTAGATTTTCATACTATCAAGACATGCAATTGTGCATTAATCCTATTGAAGCTTATCTCATAGAATTGGGAGGAGTGGAAACCCCTTGGATGGGTGAGGTGATACTTCCCATCTCCATTCAAGATGTCCATAGGACCATCAAGATGCTAATCTGTCATGATGACGATCTCATAGAACCTCTCATCTTGGGTTAGGATTGGATCTATGATTATGCACTCAACTTAAACCTCAAAAGTGGAGTTCTCAAGAAAGACCGAGTTAGTAGACAATTAGTATTGAGAGTCTTCCTATCATAGAAGTACCCACATAGAGACTGGTGGCTCTAAATCACCTCCAAGTTATCACAATTCAAGACCCCCCAGTTGGCCATATGACACACATCAATAAGAATTTCTACTAGTTTAGTGAAGTGGTAGGACCTCTTGATGAAGGGACGTATATATAGGAAGTAAAAATTCAGTATAATAATGTATGGGAACATTATCACTTTTTCAATAGAGAATTTGAGCTTGAAAATGCAAAAGAGCCTCAACCTTTCTGGCGTAAAGCAAGATTAGAAAGATATTTTAGGGCCAAGCTTCCCAAGCCAGACTTTATGAGATGCTACTACCTCATCAACACCTTGCAGGCCAACAAGGTCCATGAGCATCTAGTACATTTGTCATCCCATCTTTGATGCCCAAGAATGAGCTAAAGAAAATTTTTCTAACAAAAAATCTACTGTATGAAGCCTTAGACATGTATGGCATGGACATCCCCACAAAAAAGAATCAACTAGTCCCCAAAAATATGAGGAACAAAAACTTGACCAAGCTGAAATATATGGTGGCAATGACCCCCAACATTGTTATCCATCTTTGTATGTGCATACAACACTTTGCTTTCCTAAGAAAAATAGATTTACCATGCCCCATAAGAAGGTGTGGTTCAGCTTATATTTGATAGACATATAGAATATGACATCTCCCTCATTGAATTATAGGTCAGATACATGTTGCTCATAAGAGATGACTATGCAAAAGAGTGAGGGCTATATTTTTTATACCTCCTCTAACAATAATTTTATTCTCTATATATGTAATATTTTATTCATTTTATTTCCCTATGATATGGACATGTATAAAATAAATATAAAAGATAGAAGTGAAGTGGGTCCCACCACTAAAGGTATGACTAGCTCTCCTTGTAGTAAAGGAGAAATGATCAATATGGAAGGGAAATATAAAAGAGAGATGTAAAGTCTAGAATATTCAAGTATTTAAGCCTTGTCCCACTTTCTTTAGAATGAAACAAATGTCTTTTCAAAGGCCCCATAGCCCCACCACACCTTGTTTTATTTTCAATAAAGGAGACCTATTATTTATGCATATATCTTATAATCTTGGGTCCCAAACCCAAAAG
Organism: Ceratopteris richardii; assembly: GCA_020310875.1. Lineage (NCBI taxonomy): Eukaryota > Viridiplantae > Streptophyta > Polypodiopsida > Polypodiales > Pteridaceae > Ceratopteris > Ceratopteris richardii. The sequence continues at coordinate 84,375,681 of CM035423.1, read as the reverse complement.
AATGATGAACCATAGTCAAAATTTGGTGGAGAGGACCCATTGGACGCATTTTGAGGAGAAAGTATCAGATTTTTGTAATAAAGCCTCAAAATATCCAAGAAATATGTAAAAATAGGCCAAATATCACACCCTCCTGAGTCTAGAATCTTTTTTATCTTTGTAACAATTCCTATTTTGCCACAAATGTAAATATCTAGAAGATTCATCTCAAAATATCATTCCTAAATATCTCCCCAAAAGGCCTATAAAAGGACCCCTTGGGTGCCCTCCAAAAGAAAGAAGAGTTGTATGCAAGTACACTTTGCGGGTGTAGTGGGTGCTCTAAACCTAAGAGAAGGAGTCTAACCTATGTCACTATATTGAGAGAGCTTTACAAGCTCCAATTTCTAAGTCCCCCATGTCTCTCTAATATTTTCTATTTCAATCAAGTTCATTTCTCCAACTCCTCTCATCTTTATTACCCTTAACCTTTGCTTTAACCTTTGCTTATTCTATCCACTACACCCTCTCTTCTTCACTCACTCCCTAATCCTTACATTTTCCTTCCATCTTTTGAATCATTCCCAAACCCATTGAGGATTGTGGTACCACGTGGCTCCTCTTTTCACTGAGAATCTCTTTCTTGTGAGTGTTGGTGTTTTATGTGTTGGTACTAAGAGGGCGGTGTGGACAACCCCTGCCTTAAGAGTACTTGTGTAGTGTTTATGTATTGGTACTAAGAGGGTAGCGCAGATCATCCTTGCCTTAAGAGTACCCTTGTGTTAATTGTGTTTAAGTGTACAAAGAGGGTAGTGTGGATCACCCTGCCCTAAGAGTGCCATTGTATTTGTGTGATCAGGCAGCAGGGACCACCCCTACCTTGGCAGTGCTATGTGTGTTTTCATGTGAATGATTTTGTAGGAGCCTAGAGTCCCTCATCTTCAATTCCATTTTTTGTTTATGATCTGAGCATTGAACAAGTGTTACGAGCCATTTCCTTAATGCCCCTCTCATAACTTGGTACCCCCACTAAAGAACTCAATTTAATGAATTTCCAAAAGCCCAATAACCAAAATCGTCCCATTCATCCCAACCAACCTTATTAACCAAGACCCCTCCTTCTTGTCCATGTCATATATAGTACGAATATATTCTTCCAATAACGCATAGTCTATCATTTTGGGGCAGAGCATTTGGTAGAAATCCTTGCATCTCAAGAACCATTTATCTTTCTAGTTCTAGAGTATACCTTTAGCTTCCATGTCTCGATCTTCATTCTTCTGTAAGGAAGCCACCTTCAAGTTCAATCATGGTATCGATCTTCCCACACTACTATGGAAGACCCAATGAAGATGCTACAACGTTTTTGGACAACTTGGAAACGACATACCTCATCTCAAGAAGGGGTCAAGAAGCTATAAATCTAAGGACTTTCCCATTGTTCCTAAAGTAGAAAGCCAGAGTACGGTATAACAACCTATCAAACGAGGCGATAGGAAGCTAGGAAGCAGTGCATTAAGCATTGATAACACAATATGGCAATAAACATACACTAGATGGATTGTGGCAACAATTTCTCTTACTAAGGCAAGTAACTCTTGAAGACTTTTCAAATTATGAGTCTAAGTTTGAGTGTGTGTGGAATAAGTGGAAAATTAGCATAGGGGCAAATGAGGTAGCTCCACAATTTTTGAAAAGGGATAGATTCATCTCAGGACTCTTCCCTTCTCTAAAACAAAAGGTGAAGTCACAATTTCTAGGGACCATTGAAGAAGCATTAGAGATAGCAAGAGTGATGTGTAGAAAATTAAAGTTTTAGTTTTCAAAGGTTGAAAAAGTAGAACATATGGATGTTATTCCCCTTGTACGAGCTACATAGGAAGAGAATGGAGAAGCTTCACAACAAGATATCTTGCAAAGACTCGCACAATAGCTAGAACAATTAACACTCAACTTGATAAGGAGCCAACAAAACAAGCCACAAAGGCAACAAAATCAGGGACAACGACGACAAGCATAAGAGTTTATATGCTAGAATTGCAACTATTAGTAGCCGGTGATGATGACTACTTTTGTAATTTCAATTCTTATTTTCAATGTAATTGAATGGATGTTTACGGAGATATCAAGAGTTTCCAGAAATTGCAATTTCCTCTATTCCATATTTCGGAAGTTTGGAATGGTGTGAAGCTCTTACCTTTTCTTACAAAGTTTGGTGTCAAGTCTTATGGACAGGATGTAGGAAGTGATGATTACGGAACAAGCAGATATGCATAATGATGAAGAGTGGTCTGTATCTTGAAATCAGATTGTAAAGAGTCTATTTTACTCTCAAGTTATGATTTTGTACACATTGTGTATGATGGATTATCTCTGTGTGCAATCAATATCGGTGTAAGTGAAGGAACAGAAACACATGTTTACAAGTATTTGTATTCATAAATCCTTGTTCCCGAACCTCTATATTGGGGTACTATCGGTCTGTAGGTGATCAGTATGCTAAACATATGGCGACCACGATGGAATGGGGTAACATAGCACCACACAAAGTGGATTGATGTCGGTACGTAGTGGCAAGGAGCACTTACAACAGTCAGATCATCCTGATTATCTAGACGAGTTCATGTAGAAGACACTCGCAACATTGAGGCTTGAAGAAATCCCTCTTGAGAATGCAATTACTATTACAGAGGAAGTGTAGTTTTAGGTAGAAACCAGAGTTTTACCCCCCAAGCTTTTGATCAATTTAGTCTTTGAGTGGAAGGATGGTAAACTAGCTAAAGTATTATGGCACGAGGAATTCAGTGGGACTGACTAGCAGAACCACCTGCAGGAAGAGGAATACCCTATAGAAGAAGGTCAAAGCAGCGGCAATGCAACCTCGCCAAAATTACAGTTAACTTTAATACCCTTATCTCAAACCGCTACCTTACAGATACTTGGTAACTCAATGGTGAACAGACACCCATTACTAGTGTTAAATTATACCCATTCTCATGGGCGAGTGGATGAGGATCCAGATGTGCATGTACAGACATTTGAGAACCAATACTTATGTAACCATCGTAATATGCACGATAATTGGCACAAATTTCAAGTGTATCAAGCCATGTTAGTCAGCGATGCAATAGAATGGCTTATTGAATACCCTCCCGATTACTTTTCAACATATGATGAGTTGAAGGTGGTGTTCTTAGAACGATTCCGGACTGCTAAGAGTATTTCGAAGTTACATTCTTCACTTCAGTATATGTTGTAGAAGGGGACGGTCCAACAATATGCATCGGATTTCAGATCTACACTACGATAGTTTTCGGTAGATAAATGTCCTACCAAGGAAATGCTAACAAAATTCTTTGTTGATGGACTTCTGCCACCCATTAAAGAGAAGATCTATATGTACACACTTGAACAATCCCATACGCTAGATCATATTATTGACTTAGCAATCAGGATGGATCGAAAGATGTAGTTTGCCAATTTGGGCTCTGAAAAGACTAATTCGGTATTTAAGAAGGGTGCGACCCTAGAAAAGCAGTTGTATTGCCTACGGTGTAGGAATGTGGGCCATATTACAACCAATTGTGTGCTTAACCAGGTATTTTGTTCTATTTGTAATAAAACTAATCACAGTTTGGAGGAATGTCACTTTAATGCGCAAAATACCTTGGTGGCTACTGCACAAGTAGAGGTACCTTCCTAGAAAGAGAATTTAACTAGGTATAAGCCCCAAGTCTCTACCAGACAATGGCCGAATAGTTAGGATGCTAGACTTGCAGGACCATCTCAATATTCAGATTCATGCAATTTTTGGAGCAGCAATGTGGCTTCCAGTAAAACAGACAAGAGTTTGGCAGAGGATGGAGATCTCAACAACCTTGGCTAGTCGTGTGTTAGAACATCGAAGCAGACGGACAAAAGCATAGCAATGGTGGTCTCTTTCTCTGAATGTCACCTTCTTTATATTCCAAAGAAGTTATCACAAGAGCAAAAGGATTGGTTTGAGTGCAGAGGACTCCTACAATCCACAATGCTAGATTGACGGAGCATTAGGCCTCACCTGCAAGCGAAGGATTTGGCCATGGAGATAGCCAGGCAAACAAAGGGCAACAACATTAACTCGCAGGATATCAACATTCACTTCAATCAGGAAGTGTTCTAGTTGTCGGTGGAGTTAATAGATGAACGACTTTTTGTGGCTAAGGAGGGCATCATGTCGAGCACGGAACCTGTCAATGCTGTAAAAATCTGCGCATTGCCAAGCAAACCATGTTCGAATGAATATAGGTTTGCGGTGTTGTCAGATGACAATCGTTTGGAGTGGGGAATGTTGTTAACGACAATGATCATCAACCTGCAAGCTAAACATTACAGAGTTTCCCAGTAGGTTTACACCCTAGTGAAGGAATCGACAAAGATGCAGGTAAATTGGGTAGTAAATATTTTTTTGAAGCTGAAGAAGGAAGTCTGGAGATTGTTTCAATGTATAGGACGAGTTGTGAATGTATTTCTAGACTCCAAGGTGGGAGTAGCTTTTTCCTTACTTTTCACTACTCTGATGTACTTACCTCAAGAATACACAGTATGCTCGAGCAAGGTATTTTTATAGCTTTTAAAGAAAAGAGGGGCAAAGTGGAAATTCGAAGGTAACACTTCTCAGGAGCACGCAGAGACCGAGTGTTGTATATTATGGAATCATGGAAGGTTAAATTGATGTTTAATGTTTTAAATGTCCAGAAGGTTTTAATGTGGTTGTGCTTGATATAGCAGGTGCAAAAGCATGAGGGCGTGGATACAAGTGGATGCGCGTAAATAAATAAATTCGAAGATTAAATCAAAGACTTCTAGAATAAGTTATATTTAGGTTTAACTTGTTGTAAAAGTAGTGGTTCGCTTTAGAAAGCGATGCCTTTTGTAAATAAAGTAGTTTTTCTTAAAAGTCACTTCTAAAAGCGATGGCCCTCATGTAACTTCTATTTTTAGGATGTAACAGAAATAAACCTATAAATATAGGTACTCTGATAGACTCGTCCATGAGAGTACACAGGGGGAGACTACACCCAATATTGTGTTGATTGTCTCTCTGTTTCTGATTCCTGTTTCGTCTTCTTTCTACCTCTGTGTGTGCGTGCATTGAAGATCCAGATAACAATGGTATCAGAGTCTGGCATGTATCACTCCGGAGGAGATTGTTTGCCGAGGGGATTGTTTGTGTTCTCTGTTCGTGAATCCAAATCCGAATCCGCGTTCGTGTCCGTGTCCGCCTCCACTTCCGCATTCGCATTTGCTTCTACTTCTATCTCTGTTTCAGTTTCAGTTTCAAAACCAGAACCTGCGTTTACACCCGCGGCTTACTCCAAGGCGTTGACTAAGGCATCAAATAAGGCATCGACTAAGGAAATAACTTAGGCAATACATTGGCAACATTGGCACCCAAGGCTCCCTTGGTGACCATTGGTAGTCGTTGGTTACGCACGAGGCAATTTTAATTTTGAGTGGCAATAGAGAGTTTTAGACTCCCTAAGGTAGGAGGATTTGAACCCACATTTTCCTACTTACAAAGGAAGTACTTTAACCACTACTCCATCTCTTTGAGTTATCACTCTATCTCCCTTTTGTGATATTTACATCAACTTTCACCTCCCTCTTCCTTTTCCAAGTCCCAAGTTAAGCTCACACATGTGGAAGCGCCCGTCGATTTTTCCTAGGGAAGTGCATCATAAAAAGGGCATAACTTTCACTATATAACTCAGATTTCAGCATATAATATATCGTTGGAAAGCTCTCTGAACAAGCTTTTTAGTTAAACTATTAGATTGAGAATCCAAAATATTTTGAAAGAGGGATTTTGTTTTCTAGTTATGGACCCTACAACAATGGAAGATTTTGGCAATTCACCTTTACCTGGAGTCTCATTTGAGCAACAGTTAGAGATTATGCACCAAGAACTTCAAGCACTTCAACAAGCTATAAAAGAACTCTATGCTATGCTCCAATTCTATGGATGAAAGGATGGCCAATTTTTCTTGTGATGGCTTTCTCTATTTGACGATTTTTATTCCAATGAGTCATATTCAGAAAATAAGAAAGTCAAGTTTGCTACCAATTATTTGGTAGGAAGAGTGCAGCTATGGTGGAATGATCTTTGTCATAGTGCAGATTGTCCATGCACATGGAAGGCTTTTCAAGAAGAGTTGAAGGATTCTTTTCTACCTTTACAGTTCAACCTACATGTTCGACAATTATGGGGTGAATTTACATGGATGGAAGGTGATACATTGACAACCTATATGGATCGGTTTTACCAATACTTAGTAACTCTTTGCTTGCTTTAAGATGTTTCCAAGAATACTATGAAGAATAAGTATGATGATGGGATGTATAAGGAGGTTCAAGCAAAGCTTCGCTCATGCCAGCCTACATTGCTTCATGAAGCCATTGCCTTTGCTCATGATGCGGAGAATGAGTACCAATTACTTATCAATAGGATCCATTTGCAGTAGCCACATCAACAACAACAATCTTTTTGCTAGCCTAATTTTCTTTAATTATATGTAATGCATTTACACATAGAATTTAGTATGTAGGATCATACTTTAAATATACTTTTGAAAATGAATTAGAATATTGACTTACATAAGACTTCTTTATCACCTCACTATGATCATTTAATTTCTGCATATCATTCCCAGTTACATTAAATTTTTAGGTTTCCGATTCCATGCATGTGTTTTACATGGTTCATGCTTACTATTGTTCAATGATGGGACATGCGACTGATCATCCATGTATGTTTTTATATTTATCAACTAAGGTCAATTGCTTGTCAACTGGGAGGCATGTTGTATATTATGGAATCATGGAAGGTTAAATGTATTTTTAATGTTTTAAATGTCCAAAAGGTTTTAATGTGGTTGTGTTTGATCTAACAAGTGAAGAAGCATGAGGGTGTGGATACAAGTGGATGTGCATAAATAAATAAATTCAAAGATTAAATCGAAGACTTCTAGAATAAGTTATATTTAGGTTTAACTTCTTGTAAAGGTAGTGGTTCTCTTTAGAAAGCGATGCCTTTTGTAAATAAAGTTTTTTTTCCTAAAAGTTGCTTCTAAAAATGATGACCCTCATGTAACTTCTATTTTCAGAACGTAATAGAAATAAACCTATAGATACGGGTACTCTGATAGACTCATTCATCAGAGTACACGGGGGGAGATTGCACCCAATATCGTGTTGATTGTCTCTTTGTTTCTGATTCCTATTTCGTCTTCTTTCTACCTCTATGTGTGCATGCATTGAAGATCCAGATAACACCTAGGTTGATGAAGAGGAGGCATCCAAAAGGTGATAGGTGGAGGAGAATCAATGGCAGGAAGCCGAGAGGAAGGCCAAGGAAGAAGCAGTGAGGAAGGCCAAGGAAGAAGCCGAGAGGAAGGCAAGAGAGGAAGAGGTAGCATGAAAACAGGAAGAAGAGGAGAGACAACAACATCTCGAGGAAGAGGAGACTCGGAGAAGAGAAGGGGAAGGAAGGGAAAAAAGAGCTGCCGAAGAGGAAAGACGCCAAAAGCAACATCAAGAACAAGGTGGCCGTTTTGGAGGGCCTTTGAGAAAAATGCCAATCTTACATACATTTCATGGTTGCAGACTAATGGATAAATGGAAAACTAAGGAAAGAAGGGTGAAGTTACCCCCACTCCGGTGCACCGATGTTATCTATCTATGAAAGTACAATGATGAAACTGTTCAACTGGAGATCCTTGGAGAGTTAGCTCACAAACTGGCCTGGAGTTTGGTAAAACGTGAGGAATTTCAAAATAAATACAATTCTATGATTTTGGAAAAAGATAAATGGTTTATAGAGAGGGAACAAATGACAGCTGACATTAATCAACTTCAATCCGAGGCAAAATCTATTAGAGCTGAGAGTAATGCTAGAGACAATATGGTTAATGAAGAGCTAGTGGATAAATTGAATGAGGTGCTGACAGAAAATAGTACTTTAAAAGTCACTGTGGAAGAGAAGTCCAAAATCATAGCTCGATTACAAGCAGGGGTCGGACAAACGCAAAAGTCGAATAAAAAATTGAAGAAAAATAATAAGGAGTGAGTTGTGAAGTTGCACAAGGTCGAAACAGGAGGTGCAAAAGCTAAAGGTGAATGTTAAAAAACAACGTGGGGAAATGAAAAGACAAAGTATATCGACCGCAAAAGTGGGAGAGAAGCTGGCAGTTTGGAATTCGGAATTCACTGCCTTAGAAGAAAACTTTTGGACTGTGAAAGAGACTCTAGATACAGTGTAGGCACAAGTTGTAGGAATCCTTGAATTGGAGAAACACGTTAACGAATGAAAGCAGCATTGTGCGGATGTGAATCTTGTGTTGGCAGATAGGGAAGTGGAAGTGGAGAAATTCAAGAACTATGCTGCAGTTTTGGAACTCACTTGTAAAACTAAGATAGAAGAAATGACGAAGACTACTGCGGAAAAATATAAATAAACTATCGAATGTAACTATAGCTTTTGATAAACTGTTAGAAGGGTTTCAGCAATGAATTCCCGTATTAGAAGCTTTTGCAGTTAGTTGTAGAGGTGCTAGTCAAAAGTTATTAGATCCTAAGGAGTTTTCTCAAGCGAAAATATTATTAGCTGAAGAAGATATCAGAGAGATGTTCACCGAGTTGTGGTATGATATTGAAAGAATTATGTTCTTGGAAATGTAGAATATTTTGTAGATTTGTATATTTTGTAATTAGTGGGTTCAGATCCACCATGCATGCCAGTGTTAGCATCCGATGGGGATGACTACTTTTGTAATTTCAATTCTTATTTTCAATGTAATCGAATGGAGATATCAAGAGTTTTTGGAAATTGTAATTTCCTCTATTCCATATTTTGGAAGTTTGGAATGATGTGAAGCTCTTACCGTTTCTTACGAAGTTCAGTGTCGAGTCTTACGAATGGGATTCAGGAAGTGACGATTATGAAATAAGTAGATACGCACAATGATGAAGAGTGAAGTTTGTACCTTGAAACCTAATTGTAAAGATGATCCTATAATGTAATCGTTTTCATAATCGAAGATCCAAAGTCTATTTTACTGTGAAGTTATGATTCTTGTGTATGATGGATTGTCACTATGTCCAATCAATGTCGGTGTAAATGAAGGAACAAAAATCCATGTTTACGAGTATTTGTATTCATAAATCCCCGTTCTCAAACCTGTATATGGGGGTACTGCTAGTCTATAGGCGATCAATACGCTAAACACAAGAAATGTGTTCATGATATGTACAATTGTCCTCACCCTCATAGAAATCTAGGTGATATGTATCCTGTTAGGAGGCGACCACAATACACATAGGAACAAAAACAACAACAACCACAAGCAAATATTTCACATGTCCCAATGGCTCAATGTGAACAAAGGCAAGTGAATGTTTTAGAGCTGACCGAGGAACAAGAGACCATGGATATGATGCATCAAGAGGACAAGGGTGCAAAAAAGAGACCGATCTCAATACAAAGATTCCAACATGGGTACACAAACAAAGAAATGAAGAGTTGTAGAAGGAGATGCTAGTAAAAGAAAGAGAAGGTCGAGAAGGAAGATCATGATGGAAGACTTTCCTCTAGGTAAGGGTATCAAACCTTATGATCTGATTGAGGATATCTCCACACAAAAACCGAATATCACTTGGCCACAATTACTCCAACTATCTTCACAACCCAGGAGGGAATGCTCCAAGCTAGAGAGCACCAGGAGGACTAAAAATAAGGAGCTTAACCTTATAAGAGCCAATGCATGTGATGATGTGCTACCCATAGTGGATGCGTATGTAAAAGGAAAACGAATTTCAAATGTGTATGTGGATGGCGGAGCATAGATGTGTGCAATCACAGAAAAAACAATGCATAGGTTAGGCTTGGATGTGATAGGAACATTTGTGTGCCAAGCTAAAATGGCAAATAATAGTGTTATTAAATGTGTTGGTGTAATAAAAAATTTAAGAGTTACAATATGTGATATACAGGTTGCTTTGGATATGTATGTATTTGCAATGAAGGGGAGGGTTACTGCATCATATTAGGACATCCATGGTTAATCATAGTGATAGCAGATCAAAAATGAGGTTTTTGCCTTCTAGTTCTCAAACCAAATGATAAAACAAAGTCAATTACCTATGATTTGAAGGACCAGAAGAAGGAAGATCACAAGTATGAAACAACAATAGATGAAGAGATTTCTTATTATGAGAGTGATTCTAGTAGTGAGGAATCGACAACCGATAATGATTCATCAACACTCGAAGTCATGAGCATGATATTTCAAGGAAAGGAAGATGGAGGATAGAGGATGATCTACAACAACCACAAAGGGAGGATTTCACACCTGAAGCGGGTCTCCAAAAGATGCTAGTAGAACATCTCACCTCAGAGAAAAGGACTAGGTACATCAACATGCTCAAAAGGTACCCCAAATTGTTCATTAAAGATAATAAAGAGATACAAGGTGTGACTGCTGTTCAACATCATATTGAAATCAAGCCAAAATCAAAGCCAGTGGCACAAAAGCTCAAAAGGATCAGAACACTTCAACAAGAGGCTCTGCTAAATGAGGTAAATAGACTTATAAAGGCTGGTTTCATTTACCCTATATCAAATTCAGAATGGGAGTATCTAGTAGTAGTTACCTCAAAGAAGAACAGTAAATGGAGGGTATGTGTAGACTATAAACCCTTAAATGCAGCAACCAAGAGAGATCATTTTCCACTACCCTTCCAAGATTAAATTCTAAATGAAGTGGTAGGTCATGAAAGGTACACTGTATGTGATGGATACTCAGGGCACTTTCAAATTCGGATAGCCGAGGAGGATCAAAGGAAGACCACATTCATTATGCCATGGGGATGCTTTGCTTATTGGGTAATGCCTTTTGGCCTAGCCAATGCACCTACAACATTTCAAAGGTTTACGAACAATGTTTTTCAACCATTCTTTGGACCATCAATAAGGGTGTACATGGATGTCTTTTGCATATATGGTACTAGATCTATGCATTGTCAAAAAGATGAAGAAGGCTTAAAGAGATTATATGAGCTTGGAGTTCAATTGAATCTTGATAAGGCTGATATTGCTAAGAAAGAAGTAGTTCTCCTTAGACACCTCATATCACTTCATAAGGGCGTTCAATATTAGTGTAAAACATGCAATAAATGTCAAATTATAAGGAATAAGAGCCTTATGTATGAACCAAGGACACCAATCATATTTTATGGGCCATTTGAGAAATGGGGAATCGATGCAATTGGACCCCCTACCAAGGACAAGCTTAGAAAAGGAATACATCATTGTGGTAGTGGACAACATGACTAGATGGGTAGAAGTAGCTAGCACAAAAAGGACAACAACATAAGATATTGGGAAGTTCATTTATGATTTCATATGTTGTAGATTTGGAATACCTTCCGAGATAGTGTCTGATCATGGTCCAAGTTTTAGATCAGATGTTTTGAATGATCTATTGAGTAGATTAAACATAAGGCATAGATAATCCACACCCTATTATCCTCAATGTAATGGTCTTGTTGAAAAGACTAATGGAATTATTAGTAAAATCATTAGTAAGCAAGTAAAGAAGAATCCTAACGAATGGGATAAAGACCTCACTGCCACCTTATGGGCATATTGCACATCCTACAAGGCATCATTTGGGTTCACCCCATTTCACTTGGTATATGGACAAGAAGCCTTGCTACCAATAGAAGTAGAAATTCCAAGTCTCCCAATACTACTAAAGGAAAACAAAAAGAATTAGCAAGAGGTAATCCAAAAGAGGCTTATAGATCTACAAGAACTGAGTATGAAAAGAGAGCTTGTAGTGGAGCATTACATGAATGAGGAAAGGAGGTAGGGATTTAATAAGCAACTCAAAGATAAAAGGTTGGCAAAAGGAACTCTTGTTCTGATATATGATAACCATTTTGATAATAGGCATGACACAAAGTTCCAATCATGATGGGAGGGACCATTTCTGATCAAGACAAAGTTCAAGAATGGTAGCTACCAACTTATAGATCTATCAGGGAAAGTGCACAAGACCAAGGTCAATGGATGGAAGCTAAAGAAGTACTAGCAAAGGATAGAAGACATTGATGTTCAGCAAGAGCAATCAAAGGAGAAAGAAATATTGATGGTGGTATAGGAAGACGACTCACCCTGGGACATCAACAAACTATTCGAAAGCTAGAGATATGAATGCCTCTAGCCTTAAGGGAGGGCTAAGTATGAGGGCTATATTTTTTATACCTCCTCTAACAATAATCTTATTCTATAAATGTAACATGTTATTTATTTTATTTCCCTATGATATGGATATGTGTAAAATAAACATCAAAGATAGTAGTGAAGTGGACCCTAGCATTAAAGATATGACTAGCTCTCTTGTAGTAAAAGAGAAATGATCAAAATGGAAGGGAAACATAAAAGAGAGATGGAAATCTAGAATGTTCCACTCTCTTTAGAATGAAACAAAAGTCTTTTCAAAGGCCTCATAGCCCCACCACACCTTTTGAATTTTCAACAAAAGAGACCTTTTGTTTATGCATATATCTTATATTCTGGGTCCCAAACTCAAAAGAATGATGAACCAAAGTCAAAAGTCGGTGGAGAGGACCCATTGCATGCATCTTGAGGAGAAAATATCATATTTTTGTAATAAAGCCTCAAAATATCTAAGCAATATCTAAAACTAGGCCAAATATCACACCCTCCTAAGTCTAGAATCTTTTGGATCTTTGTAAACAATTCCTATTTCACCACAAATGTAAATATCTAGAGGATTCATCTCAAAATATCATCCCTAAGTATCTCCCCAAAAGGCCTATAAAAGGACACCTTGGGTGCCTTGCAAAAGAAAGAAGAGTTGTATGCAAGTACATGCTACTGGCGTAGTGGGCGCTCCAAACCTAGGAGAAGTCAAACAAGTTCATTTCTCCAATTCCTCCCATCTACATTCCCCTTAGCCTTTGCTTATTCTATCCACAACACCCTCTCTTCTTCTCTCACTCCCTAGTCCTTGAAATTTCCTTCCATCTTTTCCATCATTCCCAAACCCATTGATGATTGTGGTACCACTTGGCTCCTCTTGTTATTGAGAATTTCTTTCTTGTGAGTGTTGGTGTTTTATGTGTTGGTATTAAGAGGGCAATGTGGGCAACCCCTATCTTAAGAGTACTTGTGTAGTGTTTATGCATTCGTACTAAGAGGGTGGCATGGATCACCCCTTCCTTAAGAGTACCCTTGTGTTCATTGTGTTTAAGTGTACTAAGAGGGTGGCATGGATCACCCCCATCCTAAGAGTGAACAACTTGGAAATGGCATACCTCATCTCAGAAGGGATCAAGAAGCTATCAAGGTAAGGGATTTCCCATTGGTCCTGAAGGAGGAAGCTAGAGTATGGCATAACAATCGATCAAAAGAGGCAACAGGAAGTTAGAAAGCAGTGCATGAAGCGTTCATGGCACGATATGGAAAAAAAGATACACCAGAAGGATTGTGGAAACAATTTCTCTTACTAAAACAAGTAACTCTTGAAGAATTTTTAAACTATGAGTCCAAGTTACAGTGTGTGTGGAATAATTGGGAAAGTAACCTAGGGACAAGTTTCAGTGTGTGTGGAATAATTGGGAAAGTAGCCTAGGGAGAAACAAGGTAGCTCCACAGTTTTGAAAAGGATAGATTCATCTTAGGACTCTTCCCTTCTCTGAAACAAAAGGTGGAGTCACAATTTCTTGGGACCTTTGAAGAAGCATTATACATAGCAAGATTCAAGTATAGAAAATTAAAGTTTCAGTTTTCAAAGGTTGAAAAAGTAGAACATATGGATGTTATTCCCCTTGCGCCAACTACACAGGTAGAGAATGGAGAAGCTTCACAAGAAGATATCTTGCAGAAAGTCACACAACAACTACAACAACTCACACTCAACTTGGTAAGGAGTATGCAAACCAAACCACAAAGGGGACAAAATCGGGGATGACAACGACAAGCACAAGATTTTATATGCTACAATTGCAATGAACGTGGTCATGGTATGTACAATTATCCTCATCCTCGTAGGAATCTATGTGATGTGTATCTTGTTAGGAAGTGACCAGAATATGCACAGGAACAACAACAACCGCAAGCAAATATTCCACCTGTCCCAATGGCTCAAGGTGACCAAAGGCAAGTGAATGTTTTGGAGTTAGCCGAGCAACAAGAGATGATGGATATGATGCCAATCAAGAGGACAAGGCTGCAAGACAGAGACTAATCTCAAGACAAAGATTGCAACATGGGTACACAAATGAAGAAAGGAAGAGTTTCAGAAGGAGAAGTTAGTAAAGGAAAGATAAAACGAGGAGGAAGATCATGATGGAAGAGTTTCCTCTAGGTAAGGGTATTGAACCTTATGATCTGATTGAGGATATCTCCACACAAAAACCAAATATCACTTGGTCACAATTACTCCAACTATCTTCAAAAACTAGGAGGGAATGGTCCAAGCTGGCGAGCACTAGGAGGACTAAACATAAGGAAATTAACCTTACAAGAGCCAATGCATGTGACAATGTGGTACCCATAGTGGATACATATGTAAAAGAAAAAGAAATTTCAAATGTGTACGTGGATGGCGGAGCACCGATGTGTGTGATGACAGAAAAAAAAATGCATATGTTAGGCTTGAATGTGACAGGACCATCTACATACCAAATTAAAATGGCAAACAATAGTGTTGTTAAATGTGTTGGTGTAATAAGAAATTTAAGAGTTACAGTATGTGATACAGAGGTTGCTATGGATATGTATGTAATTGCAACCAAGGGGACAAGGTAGCAGTAAGAGTGCCATTGTATTTGTGTGACAAGGCAGTGTAGAACACCCTGCCTTGGTAGTTTTGTGTGTGTTTTCATGTGAATAATTTTATAGGAGCCTATTGTCCCTCATCTTCAATTCCATTTCTTGTTTATGAGTTGAGCATCGAGGAAGTGTTAGAGGCCATTTCTTTAATGCCCCTCTCATGGTCTTACATGGATGTTGCACACTTACATGCATAATTTACAAGTGCCTAGCTTATGACATATGCATTCAGCGAACACTATCTTGGAATCGAATTCAGAATTTTAGGAAAATAATGGTAGTTGTACCACCATCCAGGTGCATGAGAAGATCCATTCTGTGTGCCCAACCCCGTGGAGCCACTTTGACACCTGACATCTCTCTTATTCCATGTTTTGTACACCCATTTACACTCCCACTGCCATGGTGTAGCACCGATGGATCAAAATTGATCTTCCCATCCATACCATCCAAAAATGTTTCCCCTTTTAGTCACCACCTTGAAGTCCAACTCCATGAGGAGTTAGAACCATCTTAAAATACTACTATGTTAGCTCATCAAGCTTACATCATGCTTGAAAGGACTTCTTGAAAGTCCAAATTAAGATAATCTTTAAAGAAAGGGCATTAACTGAGGATTTTTTTTTTTAATTGTATGATCACTTATGTTACCTCATGAGAATTCCTTATCCATAAGCCTTTATTGTTATTAGACTTTTAGTCTTCTCATAAGGAAAAAATTAAGAAACCCAAAATCCACGAGATCGAAGACTAGTAGTTTGGTAGTTTCCTAGATTATAGGGAAAAGTATTTAAGGACTCAAAATCAATTGTACCATAATGCAAGAGCAAAAAAACAAATAAGTTTGAATCATACTTTGCTCTTCTTCCATTTTCTACATCATCACCTCTCAGTTCTGTCCACTTGCAAAGGGTGTTTCTCTCTTCATTGATCCAATCATTATAAGTAAGAATTCATTGGAAAGGTTATAGTTTCTAATTGATGTGTACAAATTTTTCAAGCATTTGGTTTAGTACATTGTAAAAAACAAGTGATTTAAGGTCTTAAGGTCTATCTCTGCACATCCCTAAAAATGTAAGATTACCACTAATTATAGTTAAGCTTATAATTAGCCCATTTATTGATGATAAATTCATCTCTTTTGCAAATTAGCTACACAACCCTTTATGTGACCTTCCTCTAAGATGAATTTAGCTAATTGCAATCAAGCTACTACTACTGAACATTTGAAATTCTATGAATCAACCCGAATCCCATTGTCAAGTCTATGTGCAAACTCATTTATTCGTTATCAATCATTTCTCATTGATGCTCCAAAGTACATAGTGGATATTATTGCACTAATCTCAAGCTCATAAGGTTTATTTGAATCTTAAATAGTGAAAAGGCTATTCATATATTGTCTAGTTAGACCAAACTTCAACCCTTGTGACCATAGATATCTACTCCATCAAGCTACTTGAAGTATTCATTGTGTTATCAAAACTCCATCAAGATGGGTGCTAGTTTTCCCTCAATGATTGAGAAGCTTAATAGGAACAACTATGGTGCTTGACAAATAATAATGGAAGCTTAGTTTCAAGTAAGTAGAAATCTCTATGGAATTGTAGCAAGTGATGAAGTTATGCCTATACCAAGATTCAAAGGAGGACCTACACAAGAGGAGACTTAAAAGTGCACACTTGGGTGTGCAAGAGATGCTAAAAAAAGGTCATATATATTAAAATCTATCTCTAATTTCTTGTTACCACATATTAGAGGATGCAAAACATCTCAAGAGACTTGGGATGCACTTGAGACCTTTTTCTTTGCTAGCATCAAAGCTAGGAAGAACCACCTAAGGAATGAGTTCAATCAAATGAAGAAGACACCGAAGAAAACTATAATAGAATTTATCCCCAAGGTCAAGGAGATTGCAAATCAGTTAGCTTCAGCTGAATGAAGAAGAGGCCATCATGAGGCATATTCTCAATGGAATTAGGATTGAAAAACAATGGCAATCTTTCACTACAACCTATGATCTCATTATGGATGTGTAGACTCTTGATTTGAATATTTTTCTTGGAAAACTCTTCAACCAAGAGGCCAACAACAATATGAAGGAAGATAATTCTTATCAAGGGATTCAACAAGTTCTTTTTATGCAGATAAGAAGGATAAGAAACACAAAGGAAAGAAGAAGGAAGATGGTTATGAGGAGATTTCGCAAGCCAACTCTATAGGCAAGAGCAAGTGGGAAGGGAAGAAGAAAGGAGAAAAGCATAACAAGTCAAAAGGACAAGATGTGGAACCTTGTGTCATCTGTAACAAGACCAACCACACCATTCAAAATTGTTGGTTCAATGGAAGGACTCAAAAACGAGCTAGCGCACATGGATTTGGAAACACTAGAGGTGATGTGGACACAACTTCAACACAACTTCACAATAGATGAGACTTCAACAACTACTCAGAGGATCAATAACATGAAGATTCATTACTCATAATGAACCTAAGCCACAAAGAAGTTAAAGCAGATGAGCATCTATTCTTTATAGATTATGGTTGTTCAAAACATGTTGCATGCAGTTTTGCTCTTCTATCTTACTTGGAGAATCCTAAGTGTAAGCATGGATTAAAAATAGGGAATGATACCAATCACAATGTGGAGAATATTGGTAATGTCAAATCTCCCAATGGTAGGACAAATATTTTGAGTAAGTTTCTCTATGTACCCACTACACTAAAAACCTAATAAGTTTAGGACAAATAGTTGGAAAAGGCTTCCAAGTTAGGTTCACCCAACATGGAGCTTATGTGGAAGATCCATGTCAAGGCTTCAAGAAGATAGCCAGAGGTGAGAAGCATGGTAGACTCTTTACTTTTGAACTAGGAGAAACTAGAAATATAGCTCTATTCAACTTTGGGTCTCAAACCCTAAGTGAGCTTGACGTGTGGCATCACAGACTTGTTCATGTGAATGAAAGAGCTTTGAAGGATATATGTAGGCTTCAAAGTGTTCTAGGGCTACCAAACATATAAAAACATCACATGATCAACAAGTGTGATGCTTGTCAAATAGGGAAGGCACAAAGACAACCTTTCAACCACAAAGGCTACATCCACAACAATCTCTTGGACTTAGTACACACTAATGTGTGGGGACCAAGCCAAGAAGCTTCATTAGGAGGCTCAAGGTATGATGTATCTTTTGTTGATAATCACAATAGGTGGATAACTTTGTACTTTTTCAAGAATAAAAATGGTGTTGAATCTATCAATAAGTACCTAGCACATGTGGAAAAGCATACAGGTAGATTATTGAAGAAACTCAGATTTGATGGAAGGGGAGAATATTTCCCGATACAATCTGATGAGTATTTGTAGGAAAAAAGAATAAAAAAGGAAGTGAATACCAAGTTCTCTCCTTAATTGAATTGTATTGCAAAGATGAGGAAAAAAACCCTACTTGGATCAACAAGGACTATGCTCGAAGAGAAGAAGCTACCACATTATTTATGGGCAGAAGCAATTTCTACTATTGTGTATCTTGTGAATAGACTTCCTTCCAAATTTCTTCAACGTATGAATCCTTAAGAAGCTTAGGATAGTAGAAAACCAAGTCTAGATCATTGAAAAGTCTTTGGTTGTTTAGCATATGTACATGTACCTTCACAAATTAGAGGTAAACTAGATGAAAGCAAAACCAAGGCAATATTCATTGGCTATGATTCAACTCAAATGAGCTACATGTTCTATAATACATTCACAAATCAATCTAACACCCATAGGATGTTGAATTTGAAGAACATAAACCATGGTATCATGAGGACAAATAAAAGGTAAACTTACCCTATGATCTTGATTCGGATTCTCATCTATTAGGTAACAAGCATGTTACATAGGTGCATGAACCAAGAAGTGAATAAGATGATGATCAAGATGAGAAGGAAAGAGATTATATGCTCTCGAAATGAAGAGGAAAGGTCAAGATGCAAGAATGTGGGGAATGTTCCAAACACACTCTTAGAAAGTCAACAAGGGAGAGAAAGCCACCTCAAAGGTATGCATATGAATCTACATTTTGTATTAAAGCATTCCATTTATTTGGCCAAAGAATCAAATTTAGAGAAGCCTTCAACTTATGAAGAAGCAAAGGTTAACCCTTATGGGAAGAAAGTTATGAAGAAGGAGATAGAAGCCTTAAAGGAAATGGACACATGGGAGTTAGTTCCAATGAAAATCAATCAAAAGATAATGGGTTGCAGATGGATCCATAAGTTGAAAAGGAATTTAGATGGGTCAACTTGTAGGTACAAAGCTAGATTGGTTCCTAAAGAATGTCCTCAAACTCAGGGCATAGACTACAAAGAGGCTTTCTCATTAGTTACCAAAATGACCACCACCATGACATTGCTTAGTGTAGTAGATGCAAGGATTTGGAAGCTACTTCAACTTGATGTAATGTTTTTCTCAATGGGTGTATCAATGAAGAGGTATACATGTCACAAATCCTAGGGTTTGAAAACCCTAATTATCCTTCTTATGTGTGCAAACTCAAAAAGGCATTGTATGGATTAAAACAAGCTCCTAAAGCTTGGAGTTTTATATTGGTAACCTATCTTGAAGATAAAGGTTTTAAGGAAAGCAATGTAGAACTTTCTTTGTTCATCAAGAAGGTTCATAATGAAGTTATCTATTTATGTGTATATGTAGATGAAATAATTATGACAAGTGATGATTTTAATGGAATAGAAAGGAACAAAAGACATATGCAAGAGGAGTTCAAGATAAGTGATCTAGGAGAGCTCACATTCGTCTTAGATATGTAGGTCGTATAGATAGATCAAGGGATGTAATTGAATGAAAGGAGGTACATTTAGGATCTACTCTTAAAGTTCAAGATGGAGAATGCTAAATGTGCAAGTGCACCATTGGAATGAACCATAAACTTAGTTTTTATGAAGGTGAGAAGGTTGAAGACCTAAAAGAGTATGGAATCTTGGTGTAGCTTGATCTATGCTACACATACAAGGGTAGACATCTAATATAGTGTAGAAGTGCCAAGCTAGTTCATGCACTCTCCACGAAGACCACATATGAATGCAACTAAGAGAGTAATCAAGTACCTCAAGGGCACAATCATTGAAGGTATATACTGTCCTTATTCATCAAATTTGGATCTAAAACTATAATAAAATGCATGTTGGGCAAGATCCAAGGATGATCGGAGAAGTACTTTAGGAGTCTAAGCATTTGCAGGTTCTAAAATTATATCAGGGAATTCCAAGAAGCAACAAACAGTTGCATTATCCTCAACTGAAGCAAAATATAGAGGTTTGACCATAGCAACTCAAGAAGCATTATTGCTAAATGAATGGTATGCAGATTTAGGGTTTGTGAGTTTTGATTCTCCTATATTTGGAGATAATATAAGCTTTATGCATCTAGGAGCAAATCATGTTTACCATGAAAGGACCAAACACATAGAGGTTCATTATCACTTCATCAAGGAGAAGCTCATGGCAAAGGAGATTGATATTTCTTTTGTTTTAGTAGAGAAGCAGGTTGCAGATATGATGACTAAAGCACTTGATGGAGTTAAACTTTGTAGGTTTAAGTCTATATCATGTATTCAATTTATCATGGAATGAAGACTCAAGCATGATTTAGCTTGAGGGGAAGCTATTACGACATCAACCTTACATCATGATTGGAAGGACTTCTTCAAAGCCCAAATTAGATTAATCTTTAGAGAAAGGGCATTCATTGAGGAACTTTATTTTTTGTAAACGTGTATGATCACTTATGATACCTCATGAGAATTCCTTATCCAAAATTCTTTATTGTTATTAGAATTTTATTCTTCTCAAAAGGATAAAACTAAGAAGCACAAAATCCACGAGATTAGAGGTTGGTAGTTTGGTGATCAATCAACTACCAAATCAAGATTGAAAGTTGATTTTTACTTTCCTAGATTGTAGGGAAAATAGCTTCAATAATAACAAACTCTACCTATGTATTGAATCAAATTCAAATCATTGTAAAAAAAAGCCTTGGACTTGACATAGAGTCTATTTAAGGACTCAAAATCAATTGTAACATAATCATAGACAAATCAGTTTGACTACACTTTGCTCTTCTTCCATTTTTTGCATTATCATCTCTACGTTATCTCAACTTCTAGAGGATGTTTCTCTCTCCATAGTGATCCAATAATTATGTGTGAGGAACGATCTGAAAGGTAATAGTTTCTAGTCGATTTCTAGAATGTTTTGTAGGATTTGGTTCTGTAAACTATGAGAAAGAAGTGACTTAAGTTCTCTAGGTCTATCTCTACGCATCCCTGAAAAGTTGCGATTACCACTTACTAGAGTAAAGCCTATAATTAGCTCATTAAGTGATGATAAATTCATCTCTTCTACATATTAGCTATTCAACCCTATACGTGTCCTTCCTATAAGAAGAATCAAGCTAATTGCAATTAAGCCAGCAGTATTGAGCATTTGAAGTTGTATGAATTAATCCAAAATAGTAAGTCCCTTTTCCTAGCCTTTCTACAAACTCATCTATTTTGTATCAATAATTTCTTATTAATGATCCAAAGTATATGGTGTACATTATCACACTAATCTCAAGAAAATAAGGTGTTTTTGACTCTCCAAGAGTGAGAAGGTTGGTCCTATGCTAGTTAGCTAGACCAAACTTCAACACTTGTGACTATAGATTTCTACTACATTAAGCTACTTCAAGTATTCACATACTAGTGATGCAAGGCTTGCTCACCAAATATAGCAAGTTTTAGAGATCTATAGATAATTTTAACTTGGTATCTAGATCTATAGATAATTTTAACTTGGTAGCTAAAAGTTAACATCAAACCTTTTTTTTTAGGTAAAGCATACCGAAACCTTCTCATTTTATCATTGTATAATTTTTATTTAAATTATTAAATTATTTTCTAGCACAAGCAATAGGAAGCTCCATGATGCCTTTAATTGTTGGTAAGTATTAAGGAAATTATGATAATGGAAGCGTTCACATGAATGTGAAATGATTTAATCCAATAAGACACTATAAATATGGGAGCTAAGCTTTATCATTTCTTTAATTCATTGAATGTGTGTTCACAATAATCTTTCCATTCAAAGTGTGTGATAAGAGCTCATATAATGTCTTATTCTTGATTTCATACATATGTATGAATCTCCAATAATAGCCACAATGGCCCATAAATTCTTGCAATTCCTTCATGCACATTATTCTTGTTAAATTCAATATGAACTTCATCTTATCTTCATCTAGGAAATTCAATTCTTGATGATGACAAGATCTTTCCTTAAAGCACCCTAAAACTACATTTTTGAGGGTTCAAACATAGTCTATATTGTTTGAATTTATGGAATATTTTCTAAAACTCTAATATGTGATGCTTTTGTACAAAACATGTGCATAGATCATCTACATATACTTCCAAGTTTTTCCTCCTTATTTCCTTTAAAAAATGGCACATCTATAAATGGAAAGTAGTTGGAGAATTAATAAGTATGAAGGACATACCTTGAATGCATGAATTCCCCATTCAAATGAAAGAACCATTTTGTGTTAGTCTTTAGAGGAAATGGCAAGTTGATGGTATCCTAAAAATCCATTAAATAAATTTTACACTTCCTTGCTAGAGATGTTTTGAATAAATGTTCAATTATAGGGAGAGGATAGCTATGTCCAATAGAGATTTCATCTGCCTTTTTTTAAACTGATGCAAACTCTCAACTTACCATTCTCCTTGGAGACAACCATTATGGATGACACCATTTTTTATGTTGTTTCTCATACATGAATCCAGCTTCCAATGGCTTGCCAATGTCCTATAGAATAAACATCTCAACATTAGTATATGTGTAGTCTCTCTTTGATAGGCTTATCTTCTATAGTCATCAATATCCTATGTGCATAAACTTTTGGATCCACTCCTTTTTAAGCATGTGTAAGTCCAAATGAAGATATCTCAACACATCCTAAATAGCTCTACAAATTGTTGTTCTTTTTTTACACAAACATTTTTTCCAATATATATACATCTCTCTTCTCCATCCTCTATTGGCATTACTACTTTCTTCATCTCTTCTTTGTTACTATATTTCATTCCATTGAAAGTCTCTCTTTTACAAATCTTAATTGCAATTTTTTGTTCTTCAACTTTGTAATTTTTGAAGTTTTCAAGAGCCTCCAAGCCTACAAGAGTATTCTTTGGATCCTTTGCTATTTCTTTTTTCACGGTCATGTTGGGCGGGATCTCTATCTTAAAAAGAGATGGAATATCTTTCATGAAATCATTGTGGTTGAATAGCATTTCCCTTAAGTACACATCCTCCTATTCAAACTTAACCTTCATTATTATGGGCTTTAGTTTAGATTACGTTTGTTTTTTCTCTACTCCAAATCTTCTTCCCATATCATGACCATGAATAAATCAATATCATATCCATCATGTTCTACATATTTAGTCATGGTTTTTTTAACCTATTGTTCATTGACACTGATATCCATATTAGCTAAGATTTTTGTTTAATTGTATGGATTCAAAAGTTTTTCATGGAAATTTTGAGGCATGTAGTTCGGTTAGATATTGGTCAATCTTGTTCTTGTAGAGATATTCCTGCTTATAATGTATTTTCCTCTCTTTCTTTTGCTTCACATATCCATACATGTGTATCTTTATGCATCCATGATGGATTGCTTGGGTCAACACTATGGATGGACAACTTGTCAGCTTCCTTATGGATGTGACTCCACTATAGTAGGATACATCTCTATAGGAAGAATCTTGTAGATTGACCTTTATAGTAATCCCCAAGTGCTGCAAATAAAGGGAATGGTGTCCCAAATCTTAAACAAACTTAAATTGTACCATAGACAGTGTACCTAATATCATCTCATAGTTTGCATCCTTCCCAAACTAATAGGTGGTCAAAGTGTGTTCAAACTTCACTCCAGATGTGCATATAGTGATTCTTTCTAACAAGCCTATGGGTCTCTATAAATATCCATTTTCTAGTTGTAATTTCATTTGAGTTGGTCTTAAAGTTGGTTTACCTTATCTTTCCCATAAATCATTTGTGGTTAATGCAACTTAAACTTCCATATCCAATATAGATTTAGTTGTGTAATCTTTGAAGATGATAGATAAAAATTGTTACCTTCATCACCCTAACCATAATCTCCAACTTTATCAATGGAATTTTAGCCACTCGCAATCTTTCTTTAGCTAACTTGGTTTTCTCTTTTGATGGATGAATGATCTTCAAGTGTTAAGACAATTAATTCCATAAGTGGGACTTAAGTTGCGACGGATATTGATGTATTTCAATGGTGATGTGTGTGAACACACTAGGACCACTAGGACACTTTTTCCCTCTTTAGGAGGTTTTTGCCCCCAGCTTGTATATATACCTATAACCCTTATGGGCCATTTATCTTTGTACATTCAGTTGGTAATACATTAAGTAATTTGTTGTGCTCCAAGCTTCTTTTTCTTCCTTCTCTTGTTCATGTGCTTCCATACACCTCAAATTCCAACAATTGGTATCATAGAAGGTCATCGCTTCATCAAAGGCATCATCAATACCCCTTTGGTCACATTCAAAATCGCACAAAAATTGGTGAGCATACCCAGGGTGGTTAGGAGTTCAAAATGGCTTTGCTTTGTGGTGTCAAAATTTGGATGTGAGCTTGTTTTGGCCTTTGAAGGCACTATTGTAGTTCCTATGTAGACAATTTTTCCCTTTTCTGCCTAATGTACATATAGGTTTTGGTTCACTAGTACAAGTGCCTCAAAGTATACTACAGGTATAATAGAGATCAATAGGTAGCTGTGTTCAAATGTTTGAGAAACAATCACTTTTTTGCATCAAGGTATTTAGTGAGTGGCCATGGCTAAAAGCAATGATGAATTTCATATGTTGGTTGTTGAGGCCAAGTTGGATGGTAATAATTATCCATTATGGGCATCTATGATGCATCCTGTATGTGTAGCAAAAGGAATGTGGAATATTGTGTAGGGTGTTTAAAACGACCTACTACACCTACCAATACAATTATTGAAGGTGATGCAGATCGTGTTGAAGATGATGGTCTTCAAGTTCTTGTTCATGCTGTGTTTCCTACTACACCTATTGTAGAGAAACTTCCTTGGGATGGGAAAGATGCTCAAGCACATGCATTGATAGCTTTTCCTATCAAATGTGCCATTATCCCTCATAATCTCTCTTTCAAAATATCAAAGGATGCTTGGGATACACTTACCAATTTGTACCCGGCAAGAAATAAGGCTCATGTTCCTTATCTCTGAAAATAGTTGGAGAGTAAGCATATGAATGAAGGAGATTATATGGTTAATTTATTGACAAATATCAAAAATTTGAAGGAGCAGTTGATTTGTGTAGATGGTCTTGCCAGATAGTTCTCTTGTGCAGACCATTCTTAATGGTCTTTCAAATTCATATACGAGTTTTGCTTCTAATTTTTGGTTGATGATGAAAGACAACCAACATGCCTTAGCATTTGAGAAGTTAGTCTCTATTTTTTTGCAAGAAGATCAGTCCAGATAGAACAAGTCCATTTTGTGTGTCGCAAATCAGATTTGTTAGCCAATCAAAAGGGAAAAGGTAAATTGAGCTCATCTACTAACAAGTAGAAATCTGTTAATGTTGTAGAGTTGAAGGCAAGATGAGAAGAAAATAAAGAAGTAGAAACAACTATGAAAATACAATAAAGGTAATGATCATGTCATAAAGAGTTATCCAAAATTGGTTGCAAAAGAGGAAAAGAAAAAGAGTCTAGAATGGTTGTTGCAGAAGCCTCTACAACTAAAATAGAGTCTACAAATCTTGTGCAAAATGAAGAATGATCATTTACTACTATGTGGAGTTATGACCCATCTTCTCATGAACAATGTATGTCTATAGTAGACTCGAATGTTTGGTACTTTGATAATGGATCAACCAAACATATTACCTTGCAGCACAATTTTTTTAGTTCATTTGAGCCTGCTTCTATAGGAAATACTATCACATGTGCCAACAACTCCTCTTATCCTATCATGGGAGTTGCAAAGCGCACATGTACATGATACAACAAGAATAAGTGACCCAAGACCAAGATGATTTGGGTAGAATTTAGTGTAGCAATTAACCTATGATAGTTGCATGGCACATCATTGTGCTTATAGGACCAAGACAATACAACATACTAAGAATTCTTGTTTTGAAGATGTAATTGGGAGTCTACATTGATAGAAAGTTATGTAAGAAAGTATTTATGCAAGAAAACACAGGATGAGTGCTACAGAAGACTCTATATAATAGAATTTCAAAAATTTGCTACTAATTGCTAGTACTAAGATGATGGCATTTTCCACTCATTCACTCTCAACGCTTAAATGGTGAACTAGATAACTCTAGATAGGGATTTACAAGGTAGATGTATGCTCACTCGATTTGATGTTTGGAGTAGTGAAAAATTCATGTATATATAGGCTAATGGAGAGGTGTGGTCTTTTGTGGATGGCTAGACATAGGCAATAGGACATGGGTGGCCACTGCCTATGTTATGGTGATATGCAGTTTTAGTTTGTTCAATTGACCAAAATATATGAATGATTTTATATTCTAATAGGAAATACTCCATGGAATACTCCCTTCACCTTCACAATGAGGGCACTACCCCCAAAACACAAGTAGGGGGTTTGTTGACCCCCTGGAAACCTCCAGCCAAGGGGTTTGCTAGCCCTCTTTGAACCCCTAGCAGAGGCTACTCATAGAGGGTCCAATTTGGCCTTCATCCAACATGCAAGTTTGGACTCTCATCAATACATTGGTCATATAGTAACAAGATATGGATGTGAATATGGTTATATTTTATGGAAATGAAACACAAAAGCCTATTTCATTGCCTTAACTCACTATAACATTGGCATATCAAAGTTAAAGCATAATTTTGGTGATAGCATGAGTATGTATAAAGAAAATTTGGTGGTAAAAGTATATGCATAGACATCTGACATTGATTATGAGGAAACTTTCAACCCTATAGCTAAAATAACTATTTTTAGAGAAATTTTTGCATTGACTATAGAAAAGGCATGTATTTGCATTAGATGGATGTGAAGAATGATTTCTTACACGGCAAGATGTAGGAAGAAGTATGCATGGACTAGCCACAAGGATATGAGGATTCAAAGCATCATCAATACATTTTCAAGTTGAAAAATGTTGTGTATAGGATCAAACAAGCCCCTCGTGCTTGCATGCAAGGATTGTTGAATATTGAACTTTGGTTGTAGTTTCTACAAGCATATCACTCATTATGTTCAAGGAAGTTTGATCATGGAATCATAATTATGGCTATTTACATTGATGACTTTGTTGTAGATGGTGATAATGAACAAAACATTAAAGAGGCAAAGAAACTCCTTATGTAGGAATTTGATATGAAATATCTTGGTGCATTACACTACTTTTTGGCTATTGAATTTATACATATAGGAATAGTTTTATGGTTATCTCAAAGGAAATATGGCTTCAATATGCTACAAAAGTATGGTACGTCTGATTGTAAGCCAATTTCTATGCCATTAGATCATAATTTCAAGTTGGATCTACCTCAAGTGAAGCATTGGAAAATGCTAGTATTTATAAGAGAATTGTGGGAATTTTAATCCATCTTACAGTCGCAAGGCCTAATCTAAGCTATACTATGGAACTTTAGAGTTATTTTATTTAGGTTTCTAGGAAGACACATTTAGGTCCTTTGAGATGCACTCTATGTTATGTGAGTGCTACTTTGGATTATGGTTTATTTTATGAAGGTGGTGTAGAATTGCACATCCATGGACACATCAATGCAAATTGGGCTAGTAGTGTTCCAAATAGAAGATCCACTAGTGGTTTAATATTTTCACTTTGGAGTGCTTCTATTGTGTGGAGCAATAAGAAGTAACCCATTGTTGCTATATTGAGTGCAAAGGTTGAGTATAGAGATGTTGCAATGGCAGCATGTGAGGAATCATGGATTGAGCTACTTGCATATTTAGGTGTAAATGTGCATAATACTATTGTCATTTGTTGTGATAATCTTGACAAAATGAAATTAGCTCAAAATCCTATTTTTCATGCTATAAAACATATCAAAGTAAATTATCACTTTATCAAGGAGAAGGTATTGGGAGATGATACTGATCTTGTTTATGTGAGGATAGATGAGTAGGTTGCTCATATTTTCATTAAAGCATTTGAAGTAGAGAAGATGAAGAAGTTTCCAAACATGTTGGAATTACAGGTCATGATATTGAGCTTGAGGGAAATTGTTGAGATATCAAGCTCAACATGTGTTGATCGAGGATGACATGTACAACGTTTTGTTTCTACCATGTATACTGGTTACACTCATATATGTTAGGGATATTTTCATTCAGATTCAACAGATCTATCTATCGAGAGTGATGGAACATTTTTTTCTTAGCGACTCACTCATTCACAAGCATTAGGGTTTTATTGATGCATTACTCTTTATATATTTTACTCGTTGTATTATTGTGTTAGGTCATTATTGTACATTCTCTTCATGCAAAATAGAAGAAGATCATTCTTCCTTGCCTCAATCTTTGTGTGCTCCTCTCTTGGTGTGTTAGAGTGTGTGAGATCTCTCTTCCTTATCTCCTTTCTCTTGATAGGAAGGCCCCTTTTTAACCTCCCAAATGATCAACCATGAATGCATGAAATCCTCCACAAGTGTAAAGAATCATTGGGAAATTATTATACACAATAGAAAAACAAGAAGATGATCCATGATCAACAATCAACCCACCAGATGTTAATAGCAATCTAATTACACATGATCCATGATTAAATGAGCATTGGAAACACACATTATCCATGATTAAATGAGCATTGGAAGACATCCACCGAATGGTCACTAGTGATCGGACCATTATCAATCAACCCACCTAAATATCAATGGTGATCACATAAATGGTAATCAAATAAATTGCAATTGGATAATGAAAAATGAAAATCATTCTAAAAGATCATTGGTGATCTTACTAGAAACAATTAATCTTCATCCTCAAGAGAAAAACTATGCTCACATGGGGGATCAAGTAAAGATACCTAATCATTAAAATGGCCATATCTATCTCATTTATCCATCATATTACACATGACATAGCTCAAAACAAAATTTGACAATAAGATCTAGAAAGTTGCATAGGTGAAAATGCAAAAGGTATTGTGTAGAGCCAAAATATGTTTTATTGAACATAATTACAAGAATTGCACACAAAATATAGCTTGCAATCTAGAGAAAGTTTCCACAAAAGGTTAACCTCAAGTTAGATAATGCTTATGAAACCAAGAATCAAGAATCATAAGCAATGAAACATGCAAATATTAATTCTAAAGAAGGAGAGAAAGCTTGTGCAAACACTTTTCAAGAAGACGAGCTTTTTTACTAACACTAGCAAAACGTCTCCACAAGTGAGGGGCTTGGAATTTCATTGCGGATCCCTCACATACCACTTTGCATAAGGTTTGAAAAGAACAAAAGTATGAAAATATATATATTTCATCTTGTGGATTTTTGCAAAAGAAGGCTTTCCCTATGCAATGTTGAAAATGTTAATTATGCAAGCTTTAGATGGATAAAGGGGTCAAAAGACCTTAATGTGGATAGACATCATGACTCAAATCAATTAGGGTGGTCCCAACGTCGGGCAAGGTCAGGAAAGGTAGTCCTAAGGTGGTGGAAAAGTTGGGAGAGGCATCCAAAACCTATAAAAGGAGGTGAAGAGACACAAAATGTATGGAAGTCTTGGAGGTCATTGAAGACCAAGAGCCATATACTCAAGGAGGCTCAAGGAGAGATTCATCCAAGGCTCAAGGAGATGAAACACATATGTCGAAGCTAGGAGAACATAGAGGAGGGTGTTACATGCATAGAGGAGGAGCAAGGAGCAGCTATCAAGCCCACACCCCCACTAGTCTCTTTTAGGTATAGACATAGTCTACCTATTATATCCTTGTTGTACATATCCAAATCAAGCAATTTAAAGTGCATTTTGTAGGTTATATATGTTATTTAATTTTCCTAAGATTATTTCTTGAAATCAATTTGTTATTTAGAGAAATTGGTGTATCTATATAGCCCTAATTTTTGCATATCCTACATCTCTACATAGTCTGTTTTATACAGAGTTTTTGAATGACCTAAACAGATCCATTTGGGGTTTTATATAGCTTGTTCGAAATCTTATGAATTAATAAGTATGGCTGAAAATGTATGTGATTTGGATCAGTGTAAGGCAAGTGAATTAGAGTTTTGTTGAGGCATTGTGAATTTGTCCTACTTTGGGAAGGCAAAATGTTGCATGCACATCCATAGGTGGACCATGATGTTCTGTGACATGGCCACCATATCCTTAAGTTTAGTGATATTCCTATTCTTGATGCTATCAAGGACTAGACCTTCCTTCTCAGTTGGGATGTGCATACCCCACGTGTCTAAGGCTTCACGTACTAGGTTGTTTGTCAAATAGAACCACTTTAACTCATTACTATGCACTAGGGATAAGATCATAAAAGTAGTGGATGCTCTCAGGTCCTTGTTGGGTGTTACCTAGTTGACAAGATAATAGCAACACATAAAGTCGGGCTTTGGAAGCTTTGCATCGAAATACTTGGCCAAGCTCTCTTTCTACCATATCGGATGTAACTCCACGGTGTTCTTTAGACATTCAAATTCTCTTTTGAAGAAGTCATAATTGCCCCAATTGTTGTTGTACTCTATCTCTACTTCCCAAATAAAAGATCCCTCCCATAGGGTTTATGAAATTTCACTAAACAAGTGAGAATTCTTGTTGACTTGAGATGTATGTCCCATTGGCGGATCTTGGATAGGGATGATCTATAAGTCCCTCATCTCCTCTGGTAGTTCCTTAACTTCATTTAATTATGGGCAAGCTCTCAATGTCTATGGTTTGTTGACTAGTGCCTACTTGTGAACTAGTTCCTATCATGCCTACCATGGGCTCACACTAGTTGATGCTCCTCAATCTTCTAGAAGAAGAAGATCATGTTAGCATTGCATTGGAAACAAGATGACACCTTGTCCCCTTTACAATACCAACATGATATTTGTTCTAGTTAGTGAGTTAGTAAGGGTGATGTGTGCTACAAATGTGATTGCATGTTAAGAGGTTAGTGAATTCCCTAGATGCATACTGGGGATGTGCAATGTACTCAAAATGCATATATCCCTCTTTAAGGGTATTTACACTATTGGTTCAAGGGGTTTATTACAAAGTTTGACTTTCCAAACTTCCCTTATGGGATTAAAATGTTTTCCATTTGTGACATTTAAGGGTGTCAAGGGTTGCTCTACTTGAATATGGGAATTTATAGATGCCCATGTCCAAGTAACCCTAGATGTAGTTTTATATGTTGGTGTGGTGAGAGTAGATTTCATCCTAGATGTTGGTGGGGTGAGTGCCTATGAGCACTGATTTAACCCTAGGATTTTATGTATAGCTACTTGAGCTTGTAAGCAAGTCTTAGGCACCCACATTGTTCTAGACTTGGGATAAGCCTTCATTGGACACTTAGGTATCCAAATAAAAATGACTCACCAAGATTAACTCCTAGAGTATTTAGCATTGTTTTCTTTGATTGTTGTGTTCGTTTGGTACACAATTGTGGTCCTATTGAGGGAGTATAGGGCTGCTCACTCTTGTACCCCCATATCTATTTCACACCATGAGTCACCATGTTTCAAACTCATTACTGAGTATAAGATTTGGTTTTCTGCTCCACTTGCTTCTTGGGTCTCCTTGCTTGTTTTTCCTCAGCCATCTTTGGAAAAGAAGGGAGTTCCATGTCAGCTTTTGCTACTCCTTTATGAGTTGTCTCATTCTACACCATTAAACTTTGGAAAAGAATAGCATCATTAGCTTCATGTGTATTCCTAGAAGGACCAAGAATAGGTTTCTTTCCTAGTTCAATGAGTGCACAACCTACTAGTTCAACTGTGATCCATTGTTGGTTCACCCAAAACTAAAGAAGTCCACTTCTTAGGTTCAAGTTCACCGAATGGTCATATATCTAGTCTTGACCCAAGATAAGAGGTTGATAGAGAGTAGTATGTTCTATATGTGGTCTATTGCAATAGGTTGGGAAATCCCTACACAACGTATGGACATCTCCTTCCATGGTTGACCAGTATACGCCTAATCTTTGTAGAGTCTTGAGGGTTTGATGTTTAAAATGATGTTGCTTTAGTGCACCTACATGTGATAATTGCAACCATTTTACATACTCGTCTTCTTTCACACAATGACCCAAAATCCCTTGATCTCTGTGTTGGTAAACACTTTCTAAGTGTGAAAAAATCACCATTTTCTAGTTCAAGTGTGAAAAAATCACGATTTTCTCTTTCTCTAAGTGTGAAAAAATTACGATTTTTTGGTTCTCTAAGTGTGAGAAAATTGCAGCTTTCTTCAATCCAATTTTAGAGTAAATCGTGAATTTTTAGAAAGTAAATTTTGAGAAAATCCCAACTTTCTACAATCCCATCTTTGAGAAAATCGTGACTTTTTAGAAGGCAAATTTTGAGAAAATCGCAATTTTTTGGAAGGCAACTTTTGAGTAAATTGCGATTTCTACAATCCCATTTTTGAGAAAACTGCAACTATTTGAAAGAAGAAAAGAGAAAGAAATCAAGATTTTTTGAATACTTTTTGGGCAAAACATCATGACTTTTTGCAAGGTGAATTGGGTAAAAATCATGACTTTTTAGGAGGCAACTTTGAAAAAAATCACGATTCTCTAACAAGTTTTGTTTGTCTGTTCTGACCCCTCAGAGCCTAAATTGACATAATGTTTTCATCCAAAATCCATTTTTTGAGCTCTAGAGTGCATTGGAAAATTTGTTTATTGAGTGATCTCATAGTTTCCACAAAACACAAAAGCTTTAAAACTTAAGAAATGGCCACAAAGGGATAGCAATGTCGACAACACTTACGAAAGTAATCATCAATAATCACAATCCCTAAAACATGCATAATTTACATTGGAAGAAGGGCAAAAAAACTAATGCACAAAATTTGCAAGAAGAAGAGCAATCATACTTGTTGAAAGTTTTTCAAGCTCAAGAGTGTGGGAACATGCCCCAAATTGAACCTTCCACATCATCCACAATCAAAGGAGGCTGATTTCCACGAGTTGGAGGCATCCAATTATGCCCATAATGGAAAGAAGTTGATTAGAGAAGATTTAGCTCACCTCTTGATGTGATTGGACCTCACTTTTGACATGTATATGCTTTTGATTGGTCAAAGAGGTTAGTATGTGGTCTTTAAAACCTCTAATGAGTTGTATTATGACTTAGAGTCGAGGAAATACGTGCCCAAGCTGCCCCCTTGCTTAAGCACACCCCCTACTAGTTGTTCTCTGCATATTTTGCAGAAATTTCACTTTTACAAACTCTATCTATCTAGATGTTTTTGGCAGACCCCCAGTCTTGTAATTGTTGTTTCTCCTTCATCCAGAACCCATTTGCAATGATTTTTGTCTTTTTGGAAAGCTTATAAGTTCTACTTTGTCTGGTATAAGTCTCACATTCAGTGCCTGCACATGTGCAGAGAAATGTCCAGAATAGTGTCTGTCTAGTTAGCTCATACTCTGTGAAGAGATCAAGTTATCTATTTTGTTGCAGCTGGTTGAGGCATCATCTAGTATCCAAATGGAGTGATTTTACTCTCATTTGAAAGCTCTTAAAGTCTAGTTTATGCCTGCAAAATGTCATTGTCAGTCTCTGCATATACCCAGAGAAACTCAGAAAATACAGAACCTATGTCTGAAAATTTTCAGGATCCTAGGAGGGTTCATTTGCTTTTGTCGTGCACATAGGAGTGTTTATCCTCCAACAGTTTTATCAGAGCTATAAGTGGAGTATCAAAGAGAGAAGAAGGAGCTACTGAAGTGAAGTAAAGACTTCATCAAAGTTTGAAGGAAGGAAGCAAAGAACGGGCACGTCAACAACAAGGGGAAGCAAATACATCATCAAATCAAAGACGAAGCTTCATCAAGAGGAGTACCTCTATTTTTTGAGGTAAAAGACATTCTTTTTCAACTTCATTGCATCAAGGGGCAGGTTCAAAAGAGTTAGGAGGCACCATGGCTGATCTCAATGCTCAGATTGAGAAGCTCGAAAAAGGAAACTACCAACCGTGGCGATTTAGAATAAGCAATTTTTTGATGGGGAAAGGTTTGTGGGGACTTGTGAGTGGTGGCGAGCCAAAACCCTACATAGATGAGGTAAATCCAACCAATGACCAGAGAAGAGCAGTAAGAGAGTGGGATGAAAGGGACAAAAGGGTCATTTTCATTTTATCTCAGCATATTAGCAACTCTATGGTAGGGCATATTCAAGATTTGGATACATCGAAGAAGGTGTGGGATTGCTTGGAGAGATTGTATTCAACCTCCACAAAAGCTAGAAAAATTCAGCTCAAGAATGAGCTAAATAATCTTAGGAAAAGCCCCTCTCAAGGTGCTAATGATTACATAAAGAGCTTGCAGATGCACTAGGGTCAATCGGTTGTGCCCTAGATGATGACGATCTTGTCGCCCACACCCTAAATGGACTTAGGGATGATGAAAAATGGAGGGCTTTCACAACTTCAGTGTATGTAAGGGACTCTCTTCCTGATTTTGATCAACTAATCACTCTCATGGTGACAGAGAAGATGAACCTTGGTGGTCATAATGCCAAGGATAGCCAAGGGCAATTGTTGTATGCAGGTAGAGGAAGAGGAAGACACAACCGAGGTGCTACAAGAGGAAGAGGAATATATCAAAGCAACCAAGGAGGTCAAGGACAACAAGAAAATGCAGGTCAAAGAGGTGGAAGAGCCACAAATAGAGAAAGAGGTTCAAGATTTGGTGGAAGAGGACAACCCACTTCAAATGGATGCTTTGTATGCGGGAAGCCTGGTCATTTTGCAAATGAATGCTATCATAGAGCTCAAAGACAAGGGAATCAAAGCAACAACAACAATTATAGAGGGCAAGGTAATTATGCAAACACATCAAGGGAATGATTATTTACTTGTCATGTGGTATGGTGAAGATACAACTCAAGCTAGTGAAGATGTATGGTATGTAGACAGTGGATGTAGCAATCATATGTCATGTCGAAAGGATCTTTTTAGTAATTTGTAGGTCCCAAAGCATCAAGGACATGTGGAAACAGGTGATAACTCAGAGCATACCATTCAACATGTGGGAGATATCAGTTTGGAAGGACATCAAAGAGCAAAGTGCTTATCAGAGGTATTACATGTCCCTACTATTACCAAAAACTTGATTTCGGTAGGCCAAATGGTAGAAAAAGGATATCAAGTTAGGTTCAATGAAAGAGGATGATTTGTTGAGGATCCAAGGGCAGGTTTCAAGCTCATAGCAAAAGGAAAGAAGCAAGGGAGAATGTTCACAATGGACATAAATCAGCCACACCATTCAATGTATGAGGATAGCAGATTTGGATCTATGGCACAAACGAATAGCTCACATCAACCTACAAAAGCTCAAGGACATGCAAAGGAGGAGCTTGGTAAGAGGTCTACCAAATTTTACATCTAAAATGTTGCATGAAATTTGTGTAGCTTTCCAACAAGGAAAACAATCAAGGTTGCCCTTCAAGAAGAGTACCTATGTAAGTGCAAATGTTTTAGACCTCATTCACACGGATGCTTGGGGTCCAACAAGAGAAGCATCCCTTGCTGGAAATAGGTATTTTGTAACCTTAATTGATGACTTTTAAAGAAAAGTGTGGTTGTATTGCATTAGAAACAAATCAGATGTGTTCCACTACTTCAAGAA
This sequence comes from Ceratopteris richardii, assembly GCA_020310875.1. Classification (NCBI taxonomy): domain Eukaryota; kingdom Viridiplantae; phylum Streptophyta; class Polypodiopsida; order Polypodiales; family Pteridaceae; genus Ceratopteris; species Ceratopteris richardii. The sequence continues at coordinate 84,339,891 of CM035423.1, read as the reverse complement.
ATTCAAAGCACAGGTGGAGAAGGAATCTGGCAAGTTTATCAAAACTTTGAGATCTGATGGTGGGGGAGAGTACTTCTCCCATGAATTTTCTGAATTTTTGCAGGTCAATGGCATCAAAAGACAATTTACATGCAGGTATACCCCTCAACAAAATGGGGTAGTAGAGAGAAAGAACAGACACATAGCAGAGGTAGCAAGGTGTATGCTCATCGAAATGAATATGCCGCATTGTTATTGGGGAGAGGCTACGTATACAGCCACATACATCATGAATAGATGTCCTACATCAGGTATACATCATCTAACCCCTGAGGAAGCATGGAGTGGAAGAAAACCTTGCATTTCACATCTCAAAGTATTTGGTTGTATATGCTATGTACATGTACCTCAAGAGTTGAGGTCAAAGTTAGATGCCAAATCTGAAAGGTGTATTTTTTTGGGATATTATATGGAACAAAAGGGGTATAAATGCTATAATCCATGATCACCAAGGAGCTGAAGGTAAGTAGGGATGTTGTCTTTGATGAGTTGAAGCCTTGGTATGCATGCACGAGTCCATTGCAGGTTGAAGACATAGGTGAGATAGATTTGAAGAATGATGATAGAGTTCAAGAAAGCATGGATTTAAGTGGTCCAAGCAACTCATGCAACACAAGGACACCCTCACCATGGAGTGGAAGGCTTAGGGAAAGAGAGACCAGCTCTGAAGAAAGCAAAGTCAAAGGCAAAGAGAAGATTTTAGTTGAAGAAGGAAGCTATGTGGACGAGAGCATGTTGGAAGATGAAGAGATAGAAGAAATTCAAACTCCAGGAGTGGCAAAACAAAGAAAGAAGATGGCAACCACACCAAAAGGAAGTGAAAGAAGGTCTTCAAGAGTAAGATATCCAATAGAAAGGTTAACATATGATAATTTCATTGCAAAGCATTATGCATACATGACTCAGGTAATCAAGGACAAAGAACCAACTAGTTATGAAGAAGCTAAGGATTACAAGGAATGGCAAGAGGCAATGAAGGAAGAGCTCAAAGCACTTGATGAGAACCATACTTGGAGCTTGGTACCAGCTCAAGAAGGCATGAAGGTGATAGGTAATAAGTGGGTTTACAAAATTAAAAGAAATTCAGATGGTTCCATTGCTAGGTACAAAGCAAGGTTGGTGGCGAAAGGCTTCTCCCAAAGCTACGGGATAGATTATGATGAAACTTTCAGCCCCGTAGCCAAGATGCCAACAATTAGGAATTTGATTGCAGTGGCCACATCAAGGAAATGGAGCTTATATCAATTGGATGTGAAGAATGCCTTCCTCAATGGAGAGCTTGAAGAAGTAGTCTACATGAGCCAACCTCAAGGATTTGCTAGTATGAGGTACCCAAATCATGTTTGCAAGCTAAGGAAAGCACTATATGGACTAAAGCAAGCCCCAAGGGCATGGAATCAGAGGTTAGTGGATTATTTATCAAGTTGTAGATACAAAGAAAGTGTTGCAGATCCATCACTTTACATGAAGAAGCAAGGAGACAAGACGGTATACATATGCATCTATGTGGACGATTTGAACATCACAGGAAGTGATATTGCAGGTATTAAAGATATCAAATCAAAGCTAGGGAAGGATTTCAAGATATCTGATCTTGGAACACTAAAGTACTTCTTGGGAATAGAGGTAATCTATGCACACAATGGCATCTTCTTGATTCAAAGAAAATACTTGTTGGATGTGCTATACAAGTTTGGTGTGAGTGGTTGTAAGCCACTTTCTCAACCAATGGAGCCCAATACAAAGTTGGTTGCAGGTCAAGGAGAGGCTATACAAGATATTACACTATATAGAAGCATAATTGGTTCATTAATTTATGCTACATTCACTAGACCTGATCTTGCATATGTAGTAGGTGTTCTCTCTCAATTTTTGCATGCACCTACTCATGATCATCTTATGGCGGCTAGAAAGGTGCTTTGTTACATCAAGCACACCATCAACCAAGGTCAATTTTACTCATATGATGCTGATCTAAGTGTCAAAGGATATAGTGATGCTGATTGGGTAGGTAGCAAGGATGATCGAAGGAGTACATCGGGTTATGTTTTCATGATAGGTACAAAAGTGATCTCTTGGAGCTCTAAGAAGCAACCCACTGTTGCTCTTTCATCCACAGAGGCTGAGTACAGAGGTTTAGCATTGACTACATGTGAGCTGTTATGGCTTAAGAAGCTACTTAAGGACTTGGAAGTAGAAGTGGAGGAGTTTCCTCTTTATGGAGACAACATTTCAAGCATCTATCTAGCTAACAATCCCATGTTTCATGCAAGGAGCAAGCACATAGAGGTTCATTACCACTTCGTTAGAGAAAAGGTGATGGCAAAAGATCTAGATATAAGGTATGTGAACACTAAAATGCAGGTTGCAGACATGATGACAAAGTTTCTTGAAGGTACAAAGCTTGGAGGATTCAAGGAAGCTATCAACATAAGAGACATGGGATGAAGCAACAAAAGGAAAAGACTTGAGCTTGAGGGGGAGTGTTGAAAGTTTTTCAAGCTCAAGAGTGTGGGAACATGCCCCAAATTGAACCTTCCACATCATCCACAATCAAAGGAGGCTGATTTCCATTATTTGGAGGCATCCAATTATGCCCATAATGGAAAGAAGTTGATTAGAGAAGATTAGCTCACCTCTTGATGTGATTGGACCTCACTTTTGACATGTATATGCTTTTGATTGGTTAAAGAGGTTAGTATGTGGTCTTTAAAACCTCTAAAGAGTTGTATTATGACTTAGAGTTGTGGAAATACGTGCCCAAGCTGCCCCCTTGCTTAAGCACACCCCCTACTAGCTGTTCTCTGCATATTTTGCAAAAAATTCACTTTTACAAACTCTATCTATCTAGATGTTTTTGGCAGACCCCCAGTCTTGTAATTGTTGTTTCTCCTTCATCCGGAACCCATTTGCAATGGTTTTTGTCTTTTTGGAAATCTTATAAGTTCTACTTTGTCTGGTATAAGTCTTTGGTTCAGTGCCTACACATGTGCAGAGAAATGTCTAGAACAGTGTCTGTCTAGTTAGCTCATACTCTGTGAAGAGATCAAGTTATCTATTTTGTTGCAGCTAGTTGAGGCATCATCCAGTATCCAAATGGAGTGATTTTACTCTCATTTGAAAGCTCATAAAGTCTAGTGTATGCCTGCAAAATTTCATTTTCAGTCTCTGCATATACTAAGAGAAACTCAGAAAATACAGAACCTATGTCTGAAAATTTTCAGGATCCTAGGAGGGTTCATTTGCTTTTGTTGTGCACATAGGAGTGTTTATCCTCCAACAGTGGTATCAGAGCTATAAGTGGAGTATCAAAAAGAGAGAAGAAGAAGCTACTGAAGTGAAGTAAAGACTTCATCAAAGTTTGAAGGAAGGAAGCAAAGAACGGGCATGTCAACAACAAGGGGAAGTAAATACATCACCAAATCAAAGACGAAGCTTCATCAAGAGGAGTAGCTCTATTTTTTGAGGTAAAAGACATTCTTTTTCAACTTCATTGCATCAATGGGGAGGTTCAAAAGAGTTAGGAGGCACCATGGCTGATCTCAATGCTCAGATTGAGAAGCTCGAAAAAGGAAACTACCAACCGTGGCGATTTAGAATAAGCAATTTTTTGATGGGGAAAGGCTTGTGGGGACTTGTGAGTGGTGGAGAGCCAAAACCCTACATAGATGAGGTAAATCCAACCAATGACCAGAGAAGAGCAGTAAGAGAGTGGGATGAAAGGGACAAAAGGGTCATTTTCATTTTATCTCAGCATATTAGCAACTCTATGGTAGGGCATATTCAAGATTTGGATACATCGAAGAAGGTGTGGGAGTGCTTGGAGAGATTGTATTCAACCTCCACAAAAGCTAGAAAAATTCAGCTTAAGAATGAGCTAAATAATCGTAGGAAAAGCCCCTCTCAAGGTGCTAATGATTACATATTAAAGGTTAAAGAGCTTGCAGATGCACTAGGGTCAATTGGTTGTGCCCTAGATGATGACGATCTTGTCGCCCACACCCTAAATGGACTTAGGGATGATGAAAAATGGAGGGCTTTCACAACTTCAGTGTATGTAAGGGACTCTCTTCTTGATTTTGATCAACTAATCACTCTCATGGTGACAGAGGAGATGAACCTTGGTGGTCATAATGCCAAGGATAGCCAAGGGCAATTGTTGTATGCAGGTAGAGGAAGAGGAAGACACAACCGAGGTGCTACAAGAGGAAGAGGAAGATATCAAAGCAACCAAGGAGGTCAAGGACAACAAGAAAATGCAGGTCAAAGAGGTGGAAGAGCCACAAATAGAGGAAGAGGACAACCCACTTCAAATGGATGCTTTGTATGCGGTAAGCCTAGTCATTTTGCAAATGAATAATATCATAGAGCTCAAAGACAAGTGTAGCTCAGTGATGAGTAGCACCTCCTTTAATGTCAATCCGGGAAGACGTGAGGATGGTATGAAGACCTCGAGCAAGTGACGGCACAAGTGCGTGAGTGAGAAGCACACAAGCATGCACACACATACACACACACGCGCACACACGGCAAGACAAAGAGAGAGAATCAATGGAGTTCTTTAGAATACTTTCAAAAGCTCTTACAGGTTCGTTTCAATTACAATCTAACCTCAAAAATGAGCTCTCTAGCTCTTTTTATAGTTTTTGACTAGCTTTTGGCCCTGTCCAGACCTAGTGTCCGGCCTAGTTAAAAATTAGGTTCCAGGGCTTATTTGGGGGCTCAAACGAGATCTAAAAAATACGAAAATTGGTACGCAACTACTTCTAAGGCTCCTCAAGCTCAAGGACTCCTTGGCTTGCACAAAATGGAGCTACAAAAAGGTGAAATGATATTTACAATGATTGTTAGTGATAAAAATCACTGTTGTTGTAGGGATTTCTTCTAGTGCTCTGCCATACATATCTTCGAGCTCCCTACTTGCTCTTCCTTCCTGCATGTCCATCTCTTTGATTTGCATTAATGCCTTGAAAAAATATTGGCCTACTTGCCAGATCTTCTTTGACTGCCCTGTTTGCTTGTGCTATCCCTTCGCTCTGACTCCCTTCTTTGACTTTCATGTCTTGTACGTCCTGGTGTACCAAGGCTACTGCCAACACCCCCCCCCACTCTCGCGTCTGTCGCCCCTGACAGACCCTTGTCTAGCTGCTTTTTGGACGTAGTATTGTACAACATCGGCGGCGAGGTGGTGTTCTTCTAACCTGAGTCCCCTTGCTAGATCTGTCAGCAATGCATCCCAATTGACTGGCCCTGGGACATCTGGATGTGGCACCCGTAACTGCTCTGAGTGAATGGTTCGCTCCACAGCAAATAAATGGAGGAGATGTGAGGGTCTGGGTACAAATATTTCTGAGTGGTATTCCCAGAACCCTGTTATGAACATCTCTTCGAATGTTTGTTTGAAGCAGGCCGGGAGGTATTTTATTCTGGCGTGCCAAGCGTATATCACCTCTATGGAAGGAGTGGTGCTCATGTCATAAACTAAATCTTGGTTTCCTGTAAGGAATCCGACGCCTGAGAAGTGTGGGTCCTTGATATTCTTGAATGTCCTGAATGTAATAAGCATTAACTCAAAAATTTTCATGCACATCTGGGCCATTACATCAGGGGTATTCTTTAATCGGATGCTCCAGTGCCGTATAGTGGAAATCATGTAATTGACGGTGGGAGGCCCTTGAGGGGGTGCTAGATAGACGTAGTTTAACCATTTGGCGCATCCCTTGATATTCTTGACTGCAATGGTAAACTCTGGCCATGTGCGTCTGCGGAGTACAGGAACATAACAAGGGTTATATTTAATAAAAAGAGGCATATTCGTCCAGGTGCGAACCATCTCCGGATAGGTTTCGAGGAGTCGGATCCTCCAAGTGGGTTGATGAATGGATCCTTTTTTAGCGCTCTCTGGGATGTCATCTGGCCCAAATTGTGTAGCAAACGTTGGAGGTTTGCCACATCTGTGTTGGATTTCTGCATTGTAGTCCGCCAGAAGTATACAATATGGCACGTATTGATCATCATTGGTTCCGATCCATCTATGGTGGGACATGCTGCGGAAGTATTCTGATTTAATAATAGTGTCCTCTATCTTTGCCATAGATTGGATCTGAACTGCCACTCGATCTTCATGAGTTGATGCCGTTTTCTCTAGTGTTTGGAGCCACTCAGGTACTTCGATTTCTAATGTATCCATTCCTTCTGCGGTTTGCTCACCACCTGGCATTGGCATAGGAACGTAAGGTTCCTCATACGTCTCATCTACCTCGATGGGCACCAAATCCTCGGGTTCAGGTTCGACAACTGGAGAGGGTTGCCTTTCATGTGTGAGTAATCTTGCCTGTAATTCGGCCACCTGCTCTTTCAATGCCTTGACTTCCTCTGAAGTCGTGGTCGTTTCCGTGACTTTGGGTGCTGTCTGTTGCTCTTGGAGTTGATTGCGCAGCGCATCACGTTCCCTTTCCAAGTCATCATGAGCTTCTAATAGATCTGCATAGCTGTCCAAGATGGTCTTCATTGTCTCTGAGGGCACAGCTTTAAACTGCTCTGGATCAATTTCGTGTGGAGAGCCTTCCATTGCTGCTTCTAGATTTGCTTCATTTTGCTGCTGCAGCCTCTTGTTTTCTTCTAGGGCAGCCGCCATGTGTTTTCTGAGAAGTGCCAGGTTACGCCGGACTTTGAGATTATCGGCTTGGTATACCTCGAGCAAAGCTTCTAGTTGTTTGGCACCTGATTCTGTCGATGGTTGGGGTGCCGCCAATAAGGTTTGGTGAGCCTGCTCAAGCGTCGTGTAGCGTTGATTCAGTTCTGCATTTTCTGTTTGTAGACTGAGAAATTGTCTTTGTAAGTTTTGATGGTGCGTTTCCAGATTCTGATACCGGTTGTCCAGAGCTTTGTACTCATGCTGGAGCTGGTATACACATTGGTTTAATGCTAAGAATATGTTATTTACATTAAATAATGCTGGGAAGGGTGAAGATGCAGGGGGAATGGGGGCGGGAATGGGAGAGGTGAATGATGTGGATGTACGTGGAGATGTGGGTGGAGGGGGTATGGGTGATGAAGGTGGCATGGGGGGAGGGAGCGGTGCTGTGGCAGGTGATGTTTCCATCGTGTCAACTGTTTGAGTGACGGTGTAGATGGGAATCGTTGGTGGAGTGGATGTGACATCGGTGAACAGGGTGGTGAAGGTGGGCATGGTGACTCCCCCGTATTGGATTCCCGGAGAGAGTGGGATGCCCATGACAACGGTAGTGGTAGTGGATGTGGTAGTGTTAGTGTCCTGTGGTGGAGTGAATTGTGTAGTGTGAGGTGGGGATGGTGGTGACAACGGTGCTTCCTGATATTCTTCTGCTTGCGCTGCCTCGCCTGGTGCTGATGTGTTGATGTGAATTTGCTTCCCGGACCTCCTGGGACGAACGGGAACTCTTTTTTCAAACCTGTGGATGTAGGCCATTGCCTCATGAATGGCCTCGTCCAGTCCTACAGCGTCGGCATGAAGGTTCATGGACTCAATGAACAACTCGTCCACACCTTCCTCAGCTAGCAAGTCGTTCATGAGTCTTTTGCCCTGTTCTAGAGACATCTGATGCTGTTCCTGAACCAGTCGCATGGTTCGATATAGTCTCTTGATTTGTGCCGAATATGCTGGGGCACTTGCTAACTCGGAGAGTTCGTCATATTCTTGATGTTGTTCTTCGTCGGCCTCTTCTTCATCTCCTCCTGCCGCTTGTTCATCTACATCGACTTCTACAGTTTGTGGTTGGGTGGGGGCCGATGTTGTTTGGGGTCGCGGTTCCTGAGCTCGCGCTGCTTCGGCTTCGAGGTTAGAGTCATAGATTAATCTGGCAATTTCTTCATCCGTGAGGTCCTCAAGAGTAAATCCCTGCGGAAATTCCAAATCGGATGGAATGGGTGGAAACACCAGATTAGGCCCCTCTGTGCTTGGTCTTGGTAACCGGATTGTGAATGGCCTAACTCGTCGTGTCTGGGGAGGAGTGATTTCTGGTGTAGCGGTAGCTCCCCTTGGTTGAGCACAGGGTAGTTGGACTCCCCCCCTCATCTTCTTTGATGGGGGACCTGCTGCTGATAGTCTTCTCTGGAATTCTTGGACTCGGGACCATACGAGTGCCCGCTGAATAGGCACGTCATAAGCCAAGCATCTATAGATTATTCTGGTCAAAGCACAACACCCGTGGAGCACATTCTTCTGTTTTTTGTTCCACCTTTGATGCGCTAGGTGGATCTGATCTATGATCCAGTGTGGTACATTGATGGGCAGGCTTTCGGTTTCTGCTAGATATAAACTGAACCATATTTTTTTCGGGGGCATTGTGAAGCGTTCTTGGGCGGGAAAAGCAAAATGTTGCATGATGGTTCGCAGGTGAAGCGCAATGGTAGGTGTCATCGCAACCATGTCCTTCAGCTTATTAAGATCTTTGTGCTTCATTCGACCTGGAACCATGGTTTCCTTTTCTGTTGGGATGTGCATGCCATACATACCCAATGCTTCTCTTACTAGATTGAGGGTCAACTTGAATCTTTTAAGCTCATTACCCGGCAGCAGTGATGGCAGCACAAAGGTGCTGTCGCCGCCCTTGGCTCTGCTTGGTGTGATGGTACTGATCAGATAAGAACATCGTAAAAAATCCGGCTTTGGTAAGTGAGTCCTGAAATAACTTTCCACACCTGCTTTGACCCAAACTGATCTCATGACTTCAGCATTTTGATAGCTTTCAAACTCGCGTGCAAAAAAGTGGTATCGACCCCATTTGCCATTGAATTCCAATTCTGCTTCCCAGAAATAGGTCCCATCGCCCAGTGGTCCAGCAACATCACTGAACCAATGCGCATGCTTACCTACTTGAGAAGTGTGCCCTTGAGGAGGATCCTGAATGGGGAGCACATGCACTGCTTGAAGCTCTTGCGGTCTTGCTGTGAGACGTGGCTCAAGGAGAAGTGTTTCTATGTCCACAATCTGGGCACCAGATCCGGCTTGAGAACTAGTACCTGCTTCTGCCATGGCCCTGTTCGCTGGTTGGTTCTGTGAGAATATAGAACCAAGTGTTAACATCGTAATGGACAGAATAAATCCGTTGTTGTCCCCGTTACAACATTAACATGAGGTGGATGATGAGTTAGTGGTTAGTAAGTGCATGAAGACAGTGTGTGTATTTAGTGCTTGTGTTGTCCTAGGAGGCTACTGCAGTTAGTAAGTAGGTAAGGATTTACAAATTGGGGTCGGGGGGTTTATTACAGGCCCTAGGCTGCCAAATGCAGTGAGTGGGCTTTGCCTTCGGTTTCGGAGAGTCTCTACAGAGCCTTCTCGGTGTCGTGGTTTGAAGATGAGGCCTTTTTGGGACCCATTTACAATTGATTACATGTACGCTCTTGGATTTTGGTGTGTACATGAGTGTCGAGAACGAGTGAAATCTGGCAGTATGCGTCGCTGCGTTATGCTGTTTAAGTTGTGGCCTCAGCATAGCTACTTGTGCCATCAAGCAAGCCTTAGGCACCCAAATTTGTCTTGATTGTGGGCTTGCCTTCATCGACTTCTTGGGCACCCAAATAGATTTTACTTTAGCAGAAGAATTTCTGAAGGACTTCTTATTAGCGTTGCGTTGTTGGTCACTAATAAGAGGCTTTGCCCCTGTAGTTGACGGTGATGCAACCGGTCGTTCGCCTTTCCGCACCCATACCTGGTCTATTTTCTGGGCTGTTCTGCTGCGCAGGTACTTTTGATCTCTGACATAGGTAGTACCCTGCTTCTTCTGCCTTTGATCCACCTTGGGTTGCTGCCTCCTTCTAGCCTTTGGAAAAGAAGGGAGTTCCGTTGCATTCCTGACTCCTTTTTTGCAAATATCATTCCTCTGCAACACATAGTTTTGGACAAGAACAGCATGGTCATCTTCATGTGTACCCCTGGAAGGACCAGGAGTCTGTGCCTTTCCTAGTTCCTTGAGTGCTCCATTGTCTAATTCTACTGTAACTCGACTATGATTGACCCATACCTGGAGAAGTCCACTTCTTAGGTTTAGATTGACTGCTTGGTCATAGATCCAATCCTGACCTAAGACGAGAGGTTCAGTGAGATCCTCATCTTGACACACTAGTACTTTAACGGTCATTGCCTCCTCGTGAATGTAGAGGGGAAGTTCCACCTCGCCCATGCAAGGGGTTTCCACGCCTCCCAATCCTATGAGGTATGCTTCCACAGGATGGACAGTTAACTGTAACTCTTGACAGTAAGACAACTTAACAGCGCTAGTGGCAGCACCTGAGTCAATCAAGGCTCTTACGGTCCTTGTACTCTTTCCTTGTCCTATGTCTATGGTTATGAAAGGACGTCTATCAATTATTCTATTCGAGCTTGTTCCTGCAACTTCACACATGGCTATGGGAAATCCTTGGTCTGCAGAGTCATTCGCTCCAGGCTGATCTCTACCTTGCCTTCGTAATTTCATCCTTCTGATGCGTTCTAAAGCCTCTGCTTGAGCTTCTTCTCTAATTCTCTTTTCTTCCTCTTTGCGTTTCTTAGCAGTGTTGAGTCGGCTAAGCATTTCCTCCGTGAGGGGTTCCTGATACAACTTGACTCTGCAACCGCTAATATAATTTGGGAGAACATCACCCTCTAATGTGGCCAATTGTACTGCTCCGCTCGTGGAGATCCTATTGATGATCATAGGTCCGTAGCCTCTCTTTTCTAGCTTCCTCGCGTGTTGTTTTAGTGTATAGACTAAGACTAGATCTCCAGCTTTCAAGCCTTTATCCTTCACGTGGGCATCAAAGTATGCCTTCTGTCTCTTCTTGGCTGCATATATCCCTGCAGCGGCTCTCAGTCTTGTTTCTCCTAATCGTTCAAGGTCAAAGATCCTAGAGGAGAGCTCATGACCTGTCCATTCGTGCTCTTGTGCTACTCTCAATGTAGGGATCAGGAAGTCCAAGGGTAGCACAGCATTTTGGCCAAATACCATCTGAAAGGGGGTGGCTTGGAGTACCGTTTTGTAGGCAACTCGGTATGCCCAAACAGCATGGTGTAGCTGTTTGTCCCAATCAGAGCGTTTAGTGTTCACTAACTTTGTCAGTACATTGCATAAGATTTTATTAGTGCTCTCAGCTTGTCCATTAGCTTGAGGGTGATACGGGGCAGACTTTTTGTGTATTACCAAGAATTCTTGGAGTAGATTTTCAATCACTTCGTTCAAGAAATGAGTGCCTCTATCACTTACAAGCTCTATGGGTAGTCCATATCTCGTGAATACATTCTCAAACAAGAATTTGGCAGTTGTTTGAGCATCGTTCTTGGTTGTAGCTTTTACCTCTACCCACTTGGTGAGATAATCTGTTGCCACAATGATGTATTCCGCATGAGAACCTTTCGCTGGGGGATTAATAGGACCTACGAAGTCTATTCCCCACTTAGAGAATGCACGTCCACCCATCATAGGTTTCAGTGGCATCTCATCTTTGCGTATAGGATACTGAGTCCTCTGACAGACATCACACCGTTTCACATAGGTATGTGCATCCATGTGAAGGGTAGGCCACCAGAAGCCCGCAAACATTATTGCCTTGATCACCCGATCTGGTCCAAAGTGTCCTCCTGCTACCCCTTGGTGAGCATTTTCCAAGATCTTGAGATATTCACTTTCATGGACACATAACCTCAGGTAACCATCTTTACCGCGCTTGTATAGATTATCACCAATGAGTGAATAATCCTGGGCTTCTTGTTCCAAACTCCTTTTTCTAGCTAGAGTCATGTCTGGAGGGAATGTGTTTGTCCTCAGGAATGATACTAGTGGTTCGCTCCAATCTGGCACAATGGATACTTGATAGAGAGTGGCATGTTCCACAGGTGGTTTAGTGCAACAGATTGGGCATTCCTTGCACAACTTTTGGACATCCGCTTCCATGGTTGGCCAATGCACTCCGAATCTCTTTAGAGTTTGCAACGTTCGTTGCTTCGAATGGTGTTGCTCTAACGCACCTACATGTGCTAATTGCAACCATTTAGCGTACTCATCCTCTTCTACGCAACAAGCCAAGATCCCTTGATCTGTGTGCTTGTACATGCTGCCTGCCATGATATGGTACTTTTGGGCTTTTACGATCTCTCTATTCCGTGTGTTCACCACTGGATGATTAGGCCCGTATGTCAATACTGGTACTATTGGCTTGGCCCACTGCGGCACCACTTCCAAATTAAACAAGTAAGCGTCAGGAAGGTCATCTGGCACTCCTTGTGGGGCTTCTCCCGATGTGAGCCTAGAGAGATGATCTGCTCTCAAATGAGTCCTTCCTTTTCTTACCACAACCTCGAAGTCGTATTCCATTAGTAAGAGAAACCATCTTACTAATCTACCTGTATTGCATGGCTTGTTTACTAGGTACAACAATGCCTGATGATCAGTAAAAAATTTAAACTTATTTGCAAGCAAATAGTGTCTAAATTTCTTGACTGCATATACCATGCCTAATCCTTCACGTTCTGTAGTGGTGTAATTCCGTTCAGCCGCATTCAATTGTCTACTGGCATAGGCAATTGGAAGATCCATATTACCTTCACCCGTAGGTTGTGCAAGCACACATCCAATGGCATAATTGGATGCATCCACATGAACATGGAATGGCTTATTCCAATCTGGTGTGGTCAAGATTGGTGCTGAACATAATCTTCGTTTAAGTTCCTGGAAGGAATTCTCACATTCATCCGTCCACTCAAAGTTAGTCAGAAGTCCGTACATGGGCTTTGCAATGACAGCATACATGTGTATAAATCGTCGATAATAACCGCAATGCCCCATGAAAGCTTGTACTTCCTTGACATTCTTTGGCCTAGGTAGCTCCGCTATGGCTCTCACTTTTTCTTCGTCAGTAGATATGCCATTCTTTGACACTATATGTCCTAGGATCTTGCCTTGCCTGACCATAAAAACACACTTTTCGGGGTTCAGGCAGACTTGATATTCTCTACATTTGTCAAAGATTTGTTTGAGTTCAGGAATATGGGTTTGCCTAACATTGGAATGAGCACAGAGATCGTCAACGTAGACTTCTAAACTCTTCCTCAGGAACTCCTTAAACACATGGCACATCAGCCTCTGGAAGGTGGCTGGTGCATTGGTAAGCCCAAATGGCATTACTCTAAAAGCAAAAATGCCCCATTCCGTGGCAAAGGCTGTCTTATGCTGATCCTCTGGAGCTATGGCCACTTGGTTGTAGCCCGAAAATCCATCAAGGAAGGTGTACACTTCCTTGCCTGCCACTCTTTCTAAGAGATGTTCTGTGATGGGAAGCGGATAGTTATCTCGAATCGTGGCTGCATTAACCTTTTTCAAGTTAATGCACACACGCAGCTTGCCATTCTTCTTGGGCACCACTACGATGGGGGATACCCATTCAGTGTGCTCAATTTCATAGATAAATCCGGCTTCGACCAGTCTATCTATCTCTTCCTTGATCTTAGCAGCATAATTATCGTTATATGTATAAGGCTTTTGCTTAGAGGGTTTAGCATCTGAGGTCATGGGGATGGTATGTGAGCATATGTCCGGGTCAACACCTTTCAAATCCTTGTAACTCCAAGCGAATACATCTCTGTATTCTCTTAGCAAGGTAATCAATTCGTACTCTTCTTCTTCTGTCAGGTCATGGCCTATATACGTACATCTCTCCTCTCCTTCTTCTAGGGCCACTACGATTTTCTTGGTGGTTTCTTTGTTATCATAGGCCTCTCCTGATTGTGCCTCTCGTTTAGGCATTCTTATCATGACTCTCCTGTCATCTATCTCGTACTTCTTAAAATTTTCTGGGACCTCAAACAAAGATTCTTCCTCCTCTGGTAAAACTTCTTTCTTTCTTCGTTTCTTTCCTTCTTCCTTCGAGGTCATATGTGTTGCTAATCTTACATCATTTGTAACCTCTCCATGCTTCTGAGGTTGAAATTCTACTTCATGGAAGTATTCTTCATCTGATGCAAATGGAGGGTCCATAATGATTGACTCTAGATCGGAGTCACTTGCATCCTCAAATGCATCAGGGCTAGGTTCGCATTCTTCTAAAACTGCCTCTCCCATGATTGGCTCTATGGAGAAGACTGAAATATCATAGCCATCCTCATCACAGTGAGGTGTCCATTGTTCTTCATTGATGGCTACGTCCATTGTTGCTAAAATTTCTGCCCAGCCATGGGGTTCAAATTCCTCGTCTGGAAAAACTACAGGTGCATAGGCTGGGTCTTGAATGGGTCTATGAGTTTCGTTCGCACCTACCTCTCTGGCTTTCTCTCTCTTCTCTTCTTCTACTGCTACCTTGCACATCCATAAGTGAGTATCTTCATGCATCCATGAGGATCCCGACCCTATGGAATGCACCGATTCTGTATCATCTTTGGCTCTATGGATGGGATTCCATTGGATAGGAGGGACATCTCTATGGGAATAATCCTTGAGATTGACTTTGGTTGTAACACCTAAGTGCTGCAGGTACAAAGAATTGGTCCCCCAATCCTGTACCACTTGCAACTGTCGCATGAATGGTCTTCCTAAAATCATCTCATAGGCATGATTTTTGCTGAAGTCACATATGGCAAAGGTATGTTCAAACTCGACACCACAAGTGGTGAGAGTTATTCCTTCTAGCAATCCTAGGGGTCTCTCTATGTGACCATCGGCCATCTGCAATTTCATTCTCGTCGGCCTGAGTGCCGGCTTGCCCCAACGCTTCCATAAGGAGGTGGTGGCAATTGCAACTCCTGCACCTGAGTCCAAAATTGCCTTGGTGGTGTACTCCTGGTAGGTAATGGGAAGATAGGTGTTCCCTTCTTCACCTTCGCACATATCTCCTATCTTATCCAAGGGAATTTCTGGCACTGTCCTATGGGATCCTACCCGGGAATGAGGTTTTGCAACTTCAGTTACTCGACTGGCTGCATATTTCCCCGCGTTTGGTCTATCCTCAGGCAGTTCTTTCAAAGTGAGATTGCGCTGCACCTTGGTGTTCGTTACTACCTCTGTGTTCCTTGGTATGACTGAGTCGTCGTTCCTTACCATGACTGTGGGTGCTCTCATACACGTGGATTTTGCTTCCCATAGGCCTGTGAAGTGGGGTAACTCTTGTATGGAATTAGATTCAAAGTCCAATCTCTCGTGAGATGGAGTACTCTCATGTTCCCCGTAAATGGATGGGATGTCTTGTGGGAATTGGTCGTGTGCATCGTCCACAAGTTCAAAAGGAGGGGCGACCTCGCTTTCGTTTTCCCATTTGTCTTCTTGAATCTCTCGTAGGAAGTCTGGTGCAAACCGATTCATAGAAGAAGAAGTGTCCGGCTCCGTAGAATTGGGCACATAAGCAACCTGGGAAGGAGGGCTCATTCTTCCGTTGGCTCTCTCCTTGCTCTCATAAATGGCTGGAGCACAAGCTTCTTGGGGAGGATTGCTTATTCTATTACTCTTCCGAGCAGGCTCATACACTCTCTGGGAAGGAATGTGGGTTACCTGTGGAGGTACGTAAGCTTTCGAGGGAGGCTCCTGTGACTTTTGGGGGGGGAGATAAGCTTCTTGAGGAGGCTTGCTTATCTGTTCTCTCGCCCTTTCCTTTCTTTGAGGGACAGGTTCCTTTTCTGATTGTGCAATTAGCCTTTCTATTCTTTCTAGGGAGGGGAAGTTGTCTGGTTTAGTGGAATTGGCTGCATAAACTTCCGATGGGGAATGGCTCAGGTTTTTGCTTGCTTTTTCTTTCTCCTGATTTTTTTCTTCCTTGTCAGATCTTGCAATTATCCTCTCTAACTTTTCTAGGAATCCATCCAAGTGTAATTGCGTCTTGGCTGAGCCCGAGTAATTGAAAAGGCGACTGGCTTCAAACATAGTCTGAGCCAATGCGACCATTTTCGCGCACAGTTTGGTTCTTTCTATCTCTAGGTCAGCTCTAGGATAGCACTTGTCATGATCCGTGACGTTTGGCCCTTCTTGGATTCTGGCCTGATATGCTTTAAGCATCATGTTTAGGTCTTCAGGAGTGGGATCTGCTAGGACTGATCCTACTCTAGGGGGTGGTGGGATTTGATGAGGCAGTGGGGAAGGTGGTGAGTCGGATGGAGATGGGAGTGGTGGAGGCGGGGTGATGTGAGAGGGAGTTTGAGCTGTGAGTTCAGTTATCCTCGCTTTGGTTTCTCTTATGCTTTCCTCAAGCTCACTCATCTTTTTGGCCCATTGTCGTTTCATTCTTTCTCGACTATCTTTCCATGCTCTAGTCCTTTTCTTTGTTACGCTCTCGGTTTCACTAGCCTCTTGGCCCTTTTCCTGGCTTGTCTCTTGGTTTTGCTGCAATGCCTGAGCTCTAGTGACTACCTGCACTGGTGCAGTGGAAGTGACGCTTCCTGAGGAATCTACAACCAAACCAATCACATTGATAGGAGTGATTTTTGGCATATTATTGGGGTTCTTAGGGCAATCTCGTAAGAGATGTTCTTTTCCACAATCTTGGCAGAAACCTTGGATAGTCACTGACTGGGGTTGTGTAAGTGGAGGTAAGGGACAATCACGAATGAAGTGATCCCCCTGACATCGGTAGCATGGTCCTCTAGGAAAGGGTGGTCGTACCTGCCTAGGTTGAGGCCTAGGGTTGGGGTTTGCATACATGACGTTCGTGTAATCTGACTCCCAACTAGGTTCACTTGGTTCTTCACTATAGTAGGACTCACCATGTTCTGGAGACTGCATGTAGTAAGCCTGGGGACTATCGACATGTGTAGAATCAAAGCTATGGTCACTCGGGTCACTTTCTGAGATCAATGGGGTTACTGGAACGATGGCCCTATTCAGGTTTTCTTCTGCAACAGCATACTTTACTGGAATCACGTTAGAGGGGTTTGGGGGCTGTTGAGCTAGCACCGGTTGGGGTCTCTGTTGGGCCTGATATTGTGGTTGGTAGGTTTGTTGGGGTCTAGCATATTGTGGTGGTGGAGGGTACTGGTTCTCGTATCTTCCTTGTTGGTAGGGCTGAGGGTAGGGTTGCCTAACAGTCTGCTTGTTGTATGGGCAATCTTGCGCAGTGTGGTTTGTGTACTTCCGTTCTATAGTGCAGTACTGGCTACTAGGGTTAACTTGGGGTTGAGCCATAATGGGACAGACGTTCGCCATATGGTCACCACCGCATGTATAGCACCTTTTCACAGGGGCAAACCTAGGGATTTGTTTGCTAGTTACACCTAATTTCTGAGCTACTTTTTCGGCCAGTTCCTCAATTGATGTGGACTGCGTGGAAGAGTGACTAGATGCACTATCTAAATCTTTGTAGATTTTGGAGAGCTCTAGTTCTTCCCCTAGGTTATCTTCAATGTCAATGCACATGCGCACACATTCTTCTATGGTCCTAGGGTCCTTCAGATACACATAGGATCTCAATTTCGTACTCAGCAATCCATCAAGGAATAAGGCTACTTGTTTAGCAGATGTGGGTAGCTCCGAAATAGGGCACCTTTCAAGATATTGTCTAAATCTTCTTCCGGCCAATCTGACAGTCTCTTGGGGGGTCTGTTTGAAGCTGTGAACCAATGAGGAGGTGTTGTGTCTTATGCCGCTCTTAGAGAACTCTACAATGAATGCCTCTAGGAGTTGGTCTATGCATCTGAACTGGCGCTCATCCAATGGCTGAAACCATGTAAGTGCTGTGTTCCTAAGGGTTAGACCGAAGGCATTGTACTGCGTGAATAGATCCTCCACTTGTTCAGCCCTCAAGACTTGCTTGAACTCCGCCACATGATCATAGGGATCTCCTGTGCCATCAAAGTAATTCTTCATGGACTTAACCAGCTGGGTCGGTCTCAAAGTTCTTGTGTGCTCTCTAGGCCTCGGCAGAGGGAATCCATCTACATTTCTTTGGTTCCTGTGGGCTCTATGCATCTCAGGTTCTACCCTATTCGTCTCTGTTCTCGTTCTTTCTCTGCCCACGGGGTTGGCGAAACTTACTTCTGGTTTATCCCTACTTCTATTTCTTTGCGTACCATGAGCTTGGGAAGTTCCAGCCCCAGGGTGACCATAGGATACATTTGATCTTGGTTGGGGAAAAATAAATTCACCCTTCCACGTGTAGGCATGCCTATCATTTTCTGTCACCACAAAGATCCGTTCTGAAGCATGATCTAAATAGGTCACTCTGCCTGGGCTATCCGGATCCTTAAGCTCATAGATCATGATATTTCCTATGTCTGTTGGCTGATTAGACTTATACCTCCAAAAGGCTTCATCAGTTTCTCGATTGAGGAGCAACTCTATGCTCTTGTTGTCTTGGGGGACCCATTCAGGCGTGATAATCCTAGTGAGAACTGATTTACCTCGAGGAGTTCTAGGTTCCGCACCCATGTTCCCTTGCTCCAGGTCACCTAAGTCCGCTTCTGAGATTACATTCCCAAAGTCATCGGTCCTATCAGGGTGACTAGTGACTACATATATAGTTCCTTCTTTGTCCAGGTATGCACCATTTTCAAACTTGACAGCTGGGTGCTCGAGTCCAATGGATTGATCCGGGTTTTTAATCTGGACCACAGATCTTCCTAAGCCGTCCTCATAGATGCTAGCACCTAATCGGTTGGTCCTAAGGTACTCCAGCTACGTTTTGTAAGGGCCTTCTACCCTGTATAGGTAAGGCACTCCTGAACTTCCCGTAGGTTTGTCCATGCCTTGGGACATTTCTGACTCACTGGTCTCAGAGCTAGGGTAGTTTGAGCGGTGGCTCAACTGCTGGGCCCAAGACCTTGCAGTGTGATTGACACTAGCCTCTGAAGACCTAAGGCTTTGTCTCTCTCGTGCTAGGTGTCGTCCTGATCTAAGGTTCATATGCCTAACTGGTTAGCCCAATTTTTTCAGAGTACAACCTCGTTGCCGATCAATTGGTACCAGTCACTTGATTCTTTTTAGTTAATTATTGTGTTTATGGTCTTGTCTGATATCACGTCGTCAGGAACACTTGAATGTTCTTCGTATTTTAGGTTGATCGTTCCACGTTAGATTCTTTTCCTTTAGGTTATCGACAGTACAGAGATTATGTTTTTAACTTGAACTTGAGTTTTTAGGTAGTCTTCAACTTGATAACTGCCTATCGTCGCCCTGGCTTACTCCTATCTCTACTCGTTCTTAGCTTGAGCTAGGAAATGACAGAGGGAGTTGAGAATAATCCAACCTTACTTGTTGATCCCTTGCTTTATGGTGCTCAAGAACCCGGTTCTCAAGCTTGCAAAGAAACCTTGCTTTGTACGCTCTCAGTTGCTCTCAATGGACCTATAAAAGATCCACGGTTAGCTCAATGCTTAGATTCAAAGGACAAAACCATCCACTTTCATTCATGTGACACAAACACACATTTGCATTGTGACTTTTAGGAAAATAATTCTAAAGACCCCTGACTTTGATCCCCCTGGGTATGGTCAACTTCAAAATACCCTCTCTGAAAATCAACGCATTATCTTTATAAAAAACAGTTGAGGGCGTGTAGTATATGCCACGAGCTTTCCAACAAGCCCAAGAGCTCAAAAATGGGATTTCGTATGAAAAAGTTAGGACTGTTCAGGGTTTAGGGAGTTAAATCAGAATTCAACACAAGCTAACAGTCAAACAGGAATACTCTAGTAGCTTGTGGCACGGCCTCGCGATGCAATACTACACCCTAGTGTTTGTCCCACACTCAATCAAAATTTAGACCAATAATTTTGCCTTGAAAATTTGACCTAATTTGCCCTTCTAACGCGTTCGCAAAGTCTGTCGGTCGCGATTGACAGGTCAGTCGCGATCGACGTGTCGATCGCGATTGACAGGTCCGTCGTGGCTGTCAGTCGCGATTGACTGGTCAGTCGCGATTGACACGTGGCCGAAAAGTCAATCAATCGTGGTCAAAGCGTCGTTGACTCTGTCGGTCGCAATTGATGAGTCGATCGCGATTGACAGGTCGGTCGCGAGGGTCTGTCGATCGTGGTCAATCGGTCGTTGACTCTGTCGGTCGCGATTGACAGAGCCGTCGTGGGTTGTCGGTCGCGATTGACGTGTCGATCGCGATTGACAGATCTGTCCGTCGTGGTTTGTCGATCGCGATTGACAGAGCGATCGCGATTGACAGAAATCTGTGGAATTTCAAAAAACTAAACACATTTTTGGGAAGCTCTAGGCCTGTAGGTCATGGATATGCACTTTGTTTAGCAATTAGAGCAATTTTTCAGTCGGTCGCGATTGACAGAGCTCGGCGACACACAGACAGTTACTCAGATTTCCGTACCTGCGCAGGGTGCTGGGGATGATGATGCGGCCTGTACCTGCAGAATACTCACAAAACATGCAAAAAACAGCACATGCAAATTCGCTCTCTCGCTCTCTCTCACAAGTGAAACGAGGGAAATGAGGTGGAGATGGGGATATAGTCAAAAAACTGAAATTTTCGCGATGATGGAGATGGAGGTGGAAGATGGTGATGATGATGATGGTGATGAAGATGGTGAAGAAAGTAAAAGAAAATCGATGAGAGTGAAGAAAATACCTACAACTCCAACGCGTCAACTCTACGTCTTACCATCACACGCTCGTCCTCAAAGCTCGATCCCCGGCAACGGCGCCAAAATTTGGTGTAGCTCAGTGATGAGTAGCACCTCCTTTAATGTCAATCCGGGAAGACGTGAGGATGGTATGAAGACCTCGAGCAAGTGACGGCACAAGTGCGTGAGTGAGAAGCACACAAGCATGCACACACATACACACACACGCGCACACACGGCAAGACAAAGAGAGAGAATCAATGGAGTTCTTTAGAATACTTTCAAAAGCTCTTACAGGTTCGTTTCAATTACAATCTAACCTCAAAAATGAGCTCTCTAGCTCTTTTTATAGTTTTTGACTAGCTTTTGGCCCTGTCCAGACCTAGTGTCCGGCCTAGTTAAAAATTAGGTTCCAGGGCTTATTTGGGGGCTCAAACGAGATCTAAAAAATACGAAAATTGGTACGCAACTACTTCTAAGGCTCCTCAAGCTCAAGGACTCCTTGGCTTGCACAAAATGGAGCTACAAAAAGGTGAAATGATATTTACAATGATTGTTAGTGATAAAAATCACTGTTGTTGTAGGGATTTCTTCTAGTGCTCTGCCATACATATCTTCGAGCTCCCTACTTGCTCTTCCTTCCTGCATGTCCATCTCTTTGATTTGCATTAATGCCTTGAAAAAATATTGGCCTACTTGCCAGATCTTCTTTGACTGCCCTGTTTGCTTGTGCTATCCCTTCGCTCTGACTCCCTTCTTTGACTTTCATGTCTTGTACGTCCTGGTGTACCAAGGCTACTGCCAACAACAAGGAAATCAAAGAAACAACAACAATTATAGAGGGCAAGGTAATTATGCAAATACATCATCCAGCCAAGGGAATGATTATTTACTTGCCATGAGGTATGGTGAAGATACAACTCAAGCTAGTGAAGATCTATGGTATGTAGACAGTGGATGTTGCAATCATATGTCATGTCGAAAGGATCTTTTTAGTAATTTGCAGGTCCCAAAGCATCAAGGGCATGTGGAAAGAGGTGATAACTCCAAGCATACCATTCAACATGTTGGAGATATCAGTTTGGAAGGAAATCAAAGAGCAAAGTGCTTATCAGAGGTATTACATGTCCCTACTATTACCAAAAACTTGATTTCGGTAGGCCAAATGGTAGAAAAAGGCTATCACGTTAATTCAATGAAAGAGGATGTTTTGTTGAGGATCCAAGGGCAGGTTTCAAGCTCATAGCAAAAGGAAAGAAGCAAGGGAGAATGTTCACAATGGACATAAATCAGCCACACCATTCAATGTATGTCACATATGGAGATAAGAGGATAGCAGATTTGGATCTATGGCACAAACGAATAGGTCACATCAACCTACAAAAGCTCAAGGACATGCAAAGGAGGAGCTTGGTAAGAGGTCTACCAAATTTTACATCTAAAATGTTGCATGAAATTTGTGTAGCTTGCCAACAAGGAAAACAATCAAGGTTGCCCTTCAAGAAGAGTACCTATGTAAGTGCAAATGTTTTAGACCTCTTTCACACGGATGTTTGGGGTCCAACAAGAGAAGCATCCCTTGCTGGAAATAGGTATTTTGTAACCTTCATTGATGACTTTTCAAGAGAAGTGTGGTTGTATTGCATTAGAAACAAATCAGATGTGTTCCACTACTTCAAGAAATTCAAAGCATAGGTGGAGAAGGAATCTGGCAAGTTTATCAAAACTTTGAGATCCGATGGTGGGGGAGAGTACTTCTCCCATGAATTTTCTGAATTTTTACAAGTAAATGGCATCAAAAGACAATTTACATGCATGTATACCCCTCAAAAAAATGGGGTAGCAGAGAGAAAGAACAGACACATAGCAGAGGTAGCAAGGTGTATGCTCAACAAAATGAATATGACGCATTGTTATTGGGGAGAGGCTACATATACAGCCACATACATCATGAATAGATGTTCTACATCAGGTATACATCATCTAACCCCTGAGGAAGCATGGAGTGGAAGAAAACCTTGCATTTCACATCTCAAAGTATTTGGTTGTATATGCTATGTACATGTACCTCAAGAGTTGAGGTCAAAGTTAGATGCCAAATCTGAAAGGTGTATTTTTTTGGGATATTCTATGGAACAAAAGGGGTATAAATGCTATAATCCCATCACCAAGGAGCTGAAGGTAAGTAGGGATGTTGTATTTGATGAGTTGAAGCCTTGGTATGCATGCACGAGTCCATTGCAGGTTGAATACATAGGTGAGATAGATTTCAAGAATGATGATAGAGTTCAAGAAAGCATGGATTTAAGTGGTCCAAGCAACTCATGCAACACAAGGACACCCTCACCATGGAGTGGAAGGCTTAGGGAAAGAGAGACCAGCTCTGAAGAAAGCAAAGTCAAAGGCAAAGAGAAGATTTTAGTTGAAGAAGGAAGCTATGTGGACGAGAGCACGTTGGAAGATGAAGAGATAGAAGAAATTCAAACTCCAGGAGTGGCAAAACAAAGAAAGAAGATGGCAACTACACCAAAAGGAAGTGAAAGAAGGTCTTCAAGAGTAAGATATCCAGTAGAAAGGTTAACATATGATAATTTCATTGCAAAGCATTATGCATACATGACTCAGGTAATCAAGGACAAAGAACCAACTAGTTATGAAGAAGCTAAGGATTGCAAGGAATGGCAAGAGGCAATGAAGGAAGAGCTCAAAGCACTTGATGAGAACCATACTTGGAGCTTGGTACCAGCTCAAGAAGGCATGAAGGTGATAGGTAATAAGTGGGTTTACAAAATTAAAAGAAATTCAGATGGTTCCATTGCTAGGTACAAAGCAAGGTTGGTGGCGAAAGGCTTCTCCCAAAGCTACGGGATAGATTATGATGAAACTTTCAGCCCCGGAGACAAGATGCCAAAAATTAGGACTTTGATTGCAGTGGCCACATCAAGGAAATGGAGCTTATATCAATTGGATGTGAAGAATGCCTTCCTCAATGGAGAGCTTGAAGAAGTAGTCTACATGAGCCAACCTCAAGGATTTGGTAGTATGAGGTACCCAAATCATGTTTGCAAGCTAAGGAAAGCACTATATGGACTAAAGCAAGCCCCAAGGGCCTGGAATCAGAGGTTAGTGGATTATTTATCAAGTTGTGGATACAAAGAAAGTGTTGCAGATCCATCACTTTACATGAAGAAGCAAGGAGACAAGACGGTATACATATGCATCTATGTGGACGATTTGATCATCACAGGAAGTGATATTGCAGGTATTGAAGATATCAAATCAAAGCTAGGGAAGGAGTTCAAGTTATCTGATCTTGGAACACTAAAGTACTTCTTGGGAGTAGAGGTAATCTATGCACACAATGGCATCTTCTTGATTCAAAGAGAATACTTATTGGATGTGCTATACAAGTTTGGTGTGAGTGGTTGTAAGCCACTTTCTCAGCCCATGGAGCCCAATACAAAGTTGGTTGCAGGTCAAGGAGAGGCTATACAAGATATAACACTATATAGAAGCATAATTGGTTCATTAATTTATGCTACATTCACTAGACCTTATCTTGCATATGTAGTAGGTGTTCTCTCTCAATTTTTGCATGCACCTACTCATGATCATCTTATGGCGGCTTGAAAGATGCTTTGTTACATCAAGCACACCATCAACCAAGGTCTATTTTACTCATATGATGCTGATCTAAGTGTCAAAGGATATAGTGATGCTGATTGGGCAGGTAGCAAGGATGATCGAAGGAGTACATGGGGTTATGTTTTCATGATAGGTACAAAAGTGATCTCTTGGAGCTCTAAGAAGCAACCCATTGTTGCTCTTTCATCCACAGAGGCTGAGTACAGAGGTTTAGCATTGACTACATGTGAGCTATTATGGCTTAAGAAGCTACTTAAGGACTTGGAAGTAGAAGTGGAGGAGTTTCCTCTTAATGGAGACAACATTTCAAGCATCTATCTAGCTAACAATCCCATGTTTCATGCAAGGAGCAAGCACATAGAGGTTCATTACCACTTCGTTAGAGAAAAGGTGATGGCAAAAGAGCTAGATATAAGGTATGTGAACACTAAAATGCAGGTTGCAGACATGATGACAAAGTTTCTTGAAGGTACAAAGCTTGGAGGATTCAAGGAAGCTATCAACATAAGAGACATAGGATGAAGCAACAAAAGGAAAAGACTTGAGCTTGAGGGGGAGTGTTGAAAGTTTTTCAAGCTCAAGAGTGTAGGAACATGCCCCAAATTGAACCTTCCACATCATCCACAATCAAAGGAGGCTGATTTCCACGAGTTGCAGGCATCCAATTATGCCCATAATGGAAAGAAGTTGATTAGAGAAGATTTAGCTCACCTCTTGATGTGATTGGACCTCACTTTTGACATGTATATTCTTTTGATTGGTTAAAGAGGTTAGTATGTGGTCTTTAAAACCTCTAATGAGTTGTATTATGACTTAGAGTTGTGGAAATATGTGCCCAAGCTGCCCCTTGCTTAAGCACACCCCCTACTAGCTGCTCTCTGCATATTTTGCAAAAATTTCACTTTTACAAACTCTATCTATCTAGATGTTTTTGGCAGACCCCCAGTCTTGTAATTATTGTTTCTCCTTCATCCGGAACCCATTTTCAATGGTTTTTGTCTTTTTGGAAAGCTTATAAGTTCTACTTTGTGTGGTATAAGTCTCAGGTTCAGTGCCTACACATGTGCAGAGAAATGTCCAGAACAGTGTCTGTCTAGTTAGCTCATACTCTGTGAAGAGATCAAGTTATCTATTTTGTTGCAGCTAGTTGAGGCATCATCCAGTATCCAAATGGAGTGATTTTACTCTCATTTGAAAGCTCTGAAAGTCTAGTTTAGGCCTGCAAAATTTCATTGTCAGTCTCTGCATATACTAAGAGAAACTCAGAAAATACAGAACCTATGTCTGAAAATTTTCAGGATCCTAGGAGGGTTCATTTGCTTTTGTTGTGCACATAGGAGTGTTTATCCTCCAACAGTGGTATCAGAGCTATAAGTGGAGTATCAAAAAGAGAGAAGAAGGAGCTACTGAAATGAACTAAAGACTTCATCAAAGTTTGAAGGAAGGAAGCAAAGAACGGGCACGTCAACAACAAGGGGAAGCAAATACATCATCAAATCAAAGACGAAGCTTCATCAAGAGGAGTAGCTCTATTTTTTGAGGTAAAAGACATTCTTTTTCAACTTCATTGCATCAATGGGGAGGTTCAAAAGAGTTAGGAGGCACCATGGCTGATCTCAATGCTCAGATTGAGAAGCTGGAAAAACGAAACTACCAACCGTGGCGATTTAGAATAAGCAATTTTTTGATGGGGAAAGGTTTGTGGGGACTTGTGAGTGGTGGAGAGCCAAAACCCTACATAGATGAGGTAAATCCAACCAATGACCAGAGAAGAGCAGTAAGAGAGCGGGATGAAAGGGACAAAAGGGTCATTTTCATTTTATCTCAGCATATTAGCAACTCTATGGTAGGGCATATTCAAGATTTGGATACATCGAAGAAGGTGTGGGAGTGCTTGGAGAGATTGTATTCAACCTCCACAAAAGCTAGAAAAATTCAGCTCAAGAATGAGCTAAATAATCTTAGGAAAAGCCCCTCTCAAGGTGCTAATGATTACATATTAAAGGTTAAAGAGCTTGCAGATGCACTAGGGTCAATCGGTTGTGCCCTAGATGATGACGATCTTGTCGCCCACACCCTAAATGGACTTAGGGATGATGAAAAATGGAGGGCTTTCACAACTTCAGTGTATGTAAGGGACTCTCTTCCTGATTTTGATCAACTAATCACTCTCATGGTGACAGAGGAGATGAACCTTGGTGGTCATAATGCCAAGGATAGCCAAGGGCAATTGTTGTATGCAGGTAGAGGAAGAGGAAGACACAACGGAGGTGCTACAAGAGGAAGAGGAATATATCAAAGCAACCAAGGAGGTCAAGGACAACAAGAAAATGCAGGTCAAAGAGGTGGAAGATCCACAAATAGAGGAAGAGGTTCAAGATTTGGTGGAAGAGGACAACCCACTTCAAATGGATGCTTTGTATGCGGTAAGCTTGGTCATTTTGCAAATGAATGCTATCATAGAGCTCAAAGACAAAGGAATCAAAGCAACAACAACAATTATAGAGGGCAAGGTAATTATGCAAACACATCATCCAGCCAAGGGAATGATTATTTACTTACCATGAGGTATGGTGAAGATACAACTCAAGCTAGTGAAGATGTATGGTATGTAGACAGTGGATGTAGCAATCATATGTCATGTCGAAAGGATCTTTTTAGTAATTTGCAGGTCCCAAAGCATCAAGGGCATGTGGAAACAGGTGATAACTCAGAGCATACGATTCAACATGTGGGAGATATCAGTTCTGAAGGAAATCAAAGAGCAAAGTGCTTATCAGAGGTATTACATGTCCCTACTATTACCAAAAACTTGATTTCGGTATGCCAAATGGTAGAAAAAGGCTATCAAGTTAGGTTCAATGAAAGAGGATGTTTTGTTGAGGACCCAAGGGCAGGCTTCAAGCTCATAGCAAAAGGAAAGAAGCAAGGGAGAATGTTCACAATGGACATAAATCAGCCACACCATTCAATGTATGTCACATATGGAGATAAGAGGATAGCAGATTTGGATCTATGGCACAAACGAATAGGTCACATCAACCTACAAAAGCTCAAGGACATGCAAAGGAGGAGCTTGGTAAGAGGTCTACCAAATTTTACATCTAAAATCTTGCATGAAATTTGTGTAGCTTGCCAACAAGGAAAACAATCAAGGTTGCCCTTCAAGAAGAGTACCTATGTAAGTGCAAATGTCTTAGACCTCATTCACACGGATGTTTGGGGTCCAACAAGAGAAGCATCCCTTGCTGGAAATAGGTATTTTGTAACCTTCATTGATGACTTTTCAAGAAAATTGTGGTTGTATTGCATTAGAAACAAATCAGATGTGTTCCACTACTTCAAGAAATTCAAAGCATAGGTGGAGAAGGAATCTGGCAAGTTTATCAAAACTTTGAGATCCGATGGTGGGGGAGAGTACTTCTCCCATGAATTTTCTGAATTTTTTCAGGTCAATGGCATCAAAAGACAATTTACATGCAGGTATACCCCTCAACAAAATGGGGTAGCAGAGAGAAAGAACAGACACATAGCAGAGGTAGCAAGGTGTATGCTCAACGAAATGAATATGCCGCATTGTTATTGGGGAGAGGCTACATATACAGCCACATACATCATGAATAGATGTCCTACATCAGGTATACATCATCTAACCCCTGAGGAAGCATGGAGTTGAAGAAAACCTTGCATTTCACATATCAAAGTATTTGGTTGTATATCCTATGTACATGTACCTCAAGAGTTGAGGTCAAAGTTAGATGCCAAATCTGAAAGGTGTATTTTTTTGGGATATTCTATGGAACAAAAGGGGTATAAATGCTATAATCCCATCACCAAGGAGCTGAAGGTAAGTAGGGATGTTGTCTTTGATGAGTTGAAGCCTTAGTATGCATGCACGAGTCCATTGCAAGTTGAAGACATAGGTGAGACAGATTTGAAGAATGATGATAGAGTTCAAGAAAGCATGGATTTAAGTGGTCCAAGCAAATCATGCAACACAAGGACACCCTCACCATGGAGTGGAAGGCTTAGGGAAAGAGAGACCAATCTCTGAAGAAAGCAAAGTCAAAGGCAAAGAGAAGATTTTAGTTGAAGAAGGAAGCTATGTGGATGAGAGCATGTTGGAAGATGAAGAGATAGAAGAAATTCAAACTCCAGGAGTGGCAAAACAAAGAAAGAAGATGGCAACCACACCAAAAGGAAGTGAAAGAAGGTCTTCAAGAGTAAGATATCCAGTAGAAAGGTTAACATATGATAATTTCATTGCAAAGCATTATGCCTACATGACTCAGGTAATCGAGGACAAAGAACCAACTAGTTATGAAGAAGCTAAGGATTGCAAAGAATGGCAAGAGGCAATGAAGGAAGAGCTCAAAGCACTTGATGAGAACCATACTTGGAGCTTGGTACCAGCTCAAGAAGGCATGAAGGTGATAGGTAATAAGTGGGTTTTACAAAATTAAAAGAAATTCAGATGGTTCCATTGCTAGGTACAAAGCAAGGTTGGTGGCGAAAGGCTTCTCCCAAAGCTACGGGATAGATTATGATGAAACTTTCAGCCCCGTAGCCAAGATGCCAACAATTAGGACTTTGATTGCAGTGGCCACATCAAGGAAATGGAGCTTATATCAATTGGATGTGAGGAATGTCTTCCTCAATGGAGAGCTTGAAGAAGTAGCATACATGAGCCAACCTCAAGGATTTGCTAGTATGAGGTACCCAAATCATGTTTGCAAGCTAAGGAAAGCACTATATGGACTAAAGCAAGCCCCAAGGGCCTGGAATCAGAGGTTAGTGGATTATTTATCAAGTTGTGGATACAAAGAAAGTGTTGCAGATCCATCACTTTACATGAAGAAGCAAGGAGACAAGACGGTATACATATGCATCTATGTGGACGATTTGATCATCACAGGAAGTGATATTGCAGGTATTAAAGATATCAAATCAAAGCTAGGGAAGGAGTTCAAGTTATCTGATCTTGGAACACTAAAGTACTTCTTGGGAATAGAGGTAATCTATGCACACAATGGCATCTTCTTGATTCAAAGAAAATACTTGTTGGATGTGTTATACAAGTTTGGTGTGAGTGGTTGTAAGCCACTTTCTCAGCCCATGGAGCCCAATACAAAGTTGGTTGCAGGTCAAGGAGAGGCTATATAAGATATTACACTATATAGAAGCATAATTGGTTCATTAATTTATGCTACATTCACTAGACCTGATCTTGCATATGTAGTAGGTGTTCTCTCTCAATTTTTGCATGCACCTACTCATGATCATCTTATGGCGGCTAGAAAGGTGCTTTGTTACATCAAGCACGCCATCAACCAAGGTCTATTTTACTCATATGATGCTGATCTAAGTGTCAAAGGATATAGCGATGCTTATTGGGCAGGTAGCAAGGATGATCGAAGGAGTACATCGGGTTATGTTTTCATGATAGGTACAAAAGTGATCTCTTGGAGCTCTAAGAAGCAACCCACTGTTGCTCTTTCATCCACAGAGGCTGAGTACAGAGGTTTAGCATTGACTACATGTGAGCTATTATGGCTTAAGAAGCTACTTAAGGACTTGGAAGTAGAAGTGGAGGAGTTTCCTCTTTATGGAGACAACATTTCAAGCATCTATCTAGCTAACAATCCCATGTTTCATGCAAGGAGCAAGCACATAGAGGTTCATTACCACTTTGTTAGAGAAAAGGTGTTGGCAAAATAGCTAGATATAAGGTATGTGAACACTAAAATGCAGGTTGCAGACATGATGACAAAGTTTCTTGAAGGTACAAAGCTTGGAGGATTCAAGGAAGCTATCAACATAAGAGACATAGGATGAAGCAACAAAATGAAAAGAATTGAGCTTGAGGGGGAGTGTTGAAAGTTTTTCAAGCTCAAGAGTGTGGGAACATGCCCCAACTTGAACCTTCCACATCATCCACAATCAAAGGAGGCTGATTTCCACGAGTTGGAGGCATCCAATTATGCCCATAATGGAAAGAAGTTGATTACAAAAGATTTAGCTCACCTCTTGATGTGATTGGTGTTGGAGCAAGTCTATGACAAGCCTAAGTATTGGCTTGAGTCCCACAAAGTCATAGAAAAAGCCTTAAAATGAAGACTATGTAAAGTTCACTTGTGAACTACCTCTTGTAACTTTTGAAGAGTTTACTTAATGTAAAAGTAAGAGAATCTTAAGTGGTTGAGTCCACTTGATCAAGAATGGAAAGAGGAGCCACGAATTCGTGATTTGTGGTAGGTAGAGAATCAAATCAATCATTGATTGATTGGAGAGTGATTGAGGGAAGTTAGCCTCCCAAACTCAACTATAAATAGATGGCAGTTTTAGTCGTGGTTAGAGAGACCTATGTGAAGACCTCCAAGAGCTGAGCTTTATTCCATATCAAGGTGTGATTACAAGGCACACATATGTATCAGTAAGTCCATTGTATTTTACAAGCAATATACTTTCATTTTCATTATCATTTGGGTTCATATTTCCATGTTCTTGTGAAGTGTACTACTCACTGCCATATCTCTCAGTTTTCTCAGTCAGCTTGCAGAGATGTTTTCTCTGAGCTTGGTGCATCATTTTCCGTGATTTAACTTGGTAAATTTAGCTCTATAAGTCTACTATATGCTCACAAATTTTCATGTCATTTGGATGTTGCAATATTCAGTTATGTTCATTTTAAGTTATATATATATATACATATATATATATATATATATATATATATATATATATATATATATATATATATATATATATATATATATATATATATATATATATATATATATATATATATATATATATATATGGTCTGTTCATCTTCACTTCTCTGTCAGGTACCCGATTTTTTCACTCATCTTGTCAGAGGTGTTTCTCAGTGGTTACTTATAAAAATTTAGTGATTTAAATCTTGTTGGATTAAGCTTACTGTCTAGTATAACCATACAAATTTTCATAATCATTGGATTCCTAGATTTTGAGTTATGTGGATTTTTCTGCTCACTGATCTCAAACTGTAGCAGCCCGTGAAAATCGGGATGATGTCATGAATTGTTAAAACTCATTCTCAGTGTGTGGTTCATTATTTTTTATGAGATTACTCTTGAAAGTTACCTCTTTAAGTTAACTAGACTTCCCCAAGAGGAATTAAGCTAATTGCTGCTGTGCTGAGAGAATTATGTAAAACACTGGACAGGTGTATGAACCAAGAATAGCAAGTTTTCACCTCTGAGCTAACTCCAACTTATCTGCTTTGATCTATCTTTTTGAGAGTGATCTTCCAAGGTACATAGGGTGTCTAATACATCCATTGGCAAGCTAAAAGGGCCCACCATATACTCTTGGAGTTCATTTGGTTGGTGTAGATCAAGGATTTTGCAACACCTCTTCATCTTCAAGCACATACCTATCCATCTTTTCACAGTGGTATCAGAGCAAGGTTGGACAACATGGCGGATGGATTTCCTTCATCAATTGACAAATTGGACAGAGGTAACTACTCAGCTTGGTCATTAAGAATGGAAGCTTATCTCCAAGGTAGAAGTTTATATGGTTATGTGGTTGGAGATGAAGTTATGCCAAGTTTCAGGAACAAAAGTCAACCAACACAAGAAGAGCAAGAAAGATTGAGCACATGGTGCTCCAAGGATGCACTTGCAAGGTCTTATCTCCTCAACTCTATCTCAGATTTTTTGTTGCCTCACATTAGAAGTTGTAAGACGTCTCAGGAAGTATGGGATGCACTTGAAGCTTTCTTTTCTTCAAGTACTAAAGCTAGGAAGCATCAACTATGGCTGGATTTCAGAACTCTCAAGAAGGCTCCCAAACAAAATGTGACTGATTTTGTCACAAAGCTCAAGGACATACCGGATCAGTTGGGAAGCATTGGAGAGGTAATAGATGAAGAGCAAATTGTAAGGCAGGTGATCAATGGCTTGAAGGCAGATGACAAGTGGGAAGCATTCACCACAGCTATGGATTTGTACATGGACATGCATGTACCTGATTTCAATACACTCATTGGACAACTACTTACTCAAGAGGCAAAGCTTATCAAAAATGGAGAAAGCTCTAAAGGTAATCAATCTTCAGCTTTATACACTGATAAAAGCAAGTCCAAAGATAACAAAGGAAAGGCAAAGAAAGTGGATGATGAAGCAAGTACATATCAAGCTAACTATGCAGGTAGAGGAAGACATGGCAGAGGTAGAGGAAGAGGAGGTAGACAAGGTAGGGGGAGATCCCAAGACTCCAACTCATGTTCTATTTGTGGATTAACTAATCATACAACTAAAAATTGCTTTAGGAATTCCAGGAATCAAAGAGGCAGAGGATACAATAGAGGAAGTTATGGCTACTCAAGAGGAAGGTTCAACAACTATCATGGCAACTACAACAACTACAATCATTCAAACTATCAAGGAGGCTACAAAGGAAGGAGAGACTACAATAACTACACAGAAGACTCAAACAAAGAGGATTCATTATTGATCATGAACATGGCTATGCCACAAGGTAAATCTGATGAGCATGTTTTCTACATAGATTCAGGCTGTTCAAATTATGTGGCAGGAAATGTGGCACTCCTATCAGATTTAGAAGATCCAAGGAATAAGCATGAGGTACAAACAGGAGATGATACAAAACATCCTGTGGAGAAAATAGGCAATGTCAAAGCACCTGATGGAAACATCAACCTACTCAGTAAGGTACTCTATGTCCCTACCATTACAAAGAATTTGATAAGTGTTGGGCAGATAGTAGAGAAAGGGTTGCAAGTCAGTTTCACAAAGCAGGAGCATTTGTTGAAGATCCAAGTCAAGGATTCAGAAGAATTGCAAAAGGTGAAAAGACAGGTAGATTGTTCACATTTGAATTACAAGACACTAGAAACATTGCTCTCTTTAATTATGGTAGTCAGACACTCACAGAATTGGAAGTATGGCACAAAAGGTTAGCACATATTGGTGAAAGGTCATTAAAGCAAATCTGCAGGGACCAAAGTGTACTTGGACTTCCTAATTTGTCAAAACAACATATGATTTATAAGTGTAGTGCATGTCAATTTGGAAAGTCTCACAGGTTACCATTCATGAAGAAAGGTTATATGCATGGAGATCTCTTGGAGTTGGTTCATACAGATGTATGGGGACCTAGCAAGGAAGCTTCAATATCTGGATCAAGGTATTATGTTTCCTTTATTGATGATTGCAGCAGATGGACTATCCTATTCTTTATGAAACACAAAGATGAAGTTTTTTCATGTTTCAAAAGATATTTGGCTCTTGTGGAGAATCAAACAGGTAAATCACTAAAAAGGCTAAGGTCTGATGGAGGGGGAGAATACTTCTCTCATGAGTTTGATTCTTTTCTTCAAGAAAGAGGATCAAAAGAGAGGTAACTACAAGGTACACTCCTGAGCAAAATGGAGTGGCAGAAAGAAGGAATAGGACAATTGTTGAAGCTGCAAGGTCTATGTTAAATGAAAAGCATTTACCTAATTACTTATGGGCCGAGGCTGTATCTACAGCCACTTACTTGATTAACAGGTTGCCTTCAAAATCCCTTGATGGGATGACTCCATATGAGGCTTGGAATGGAAGAAGACCAAGCTTAGATCATTGTAAAATTTTTGGATGTATTGCTTTTGCTCATGTTCCTTCACAGGTTAGAGGCAAGATGGATCCAAAGGCAGAAAGGTGTGTATTTATTGGATATGACAACAATCAAAAGGGCTACAAGTTATACAACCCTACCAACAAAGGATTCTTGGTAAGCAGAGATGTAGTTTTTGATGAGAACAATTCATGGTATGAAGATTCATGCAGGAAGGTCAATTTACCATATAATCTTGAAGAAGATTTTTCAAAGCTTGGTAGAGAACAATCGAAGATTGAAGAACAAGACACCTTAGAGGATGATGAAGAATCTCACATGGAAAATATCAAAGCATGGAAGTCTAAAGGTAAAACAAAATTGCAGGAACTTGGACATGAGGCAGAATCATTACATCATGGCCTAAGAAGATCTATGAGGGAAAAGAAAAAACCAGAAAGGTATGGGTTTCACACCTCATTAGTAACTAAACACTCTATCTACATAGCACAGGATATAAACCAAGAGGAGCCATCATCATTTGAAGAGGCCAAAGCAAAATCAGAATGGAAGCATGCAATGAAGGAAGAGATTGAAGCACTTGAGGAAAACAACACTTGGGATTTGGTGCCCAAGACTTCATCCATGAAGGTAATAGGCTCAAGATGGGTCTATAAACTCAAGAAGAATTCTGATGGTTCCATTAACAGGTATAAGGCAAGGCTTGTAGCAAAAGGCTTTGCACAAACTCAGGGAATTGATTATGAGGAGACCTTCTCTCCTGTGGCAAAGATGCCTACTATTAGGGTTTTGCTTAGTATTGCCTCTTCCAAAAATTGGAAGATACTTCAACTAGATGTAAAGAATGCATTCTTGAATGGTTGGATAACAGAAGAGGTATATATGGCGCAACCACCTGGTTTTGAGAACCAAGTTTATCCTGATTATGTGTGTAAACTTAACAAAGCATTGTATGGTCTCAAGCAAGCTCCAAGAGCTTGGAATTTCAGGCTTGTTTCATTCTTGTAGGACAAAGGCTTTCAACCAAGCAAGGCAGATCCTTCACTCTTTATTAAAAAGAGTAATTCTGAGGTCATCTACCTATGTGTATATGTAGATGATATTATATTGACAGGAAATGATGCAGATGGTATGAAGAAGATCAAAGATCAGATGAGAGAAGAGTTCAAGATAAGTGATTTGGGTTCACTTACCTACTTCCTAGGTTTGGAAGTTGTCTACAAAGATCATGGTTTGTTTCTCACTCAAAGGAAGTACATTAAGGACATGTTGGCAAAATTCAAGATGCAAGATTGTAAGATTGCAGGTACTCCAATGGAGGTCAATCACAAATTGAGCTCACATGAAGGTGAACTCATAGAGGACATCACATCATATCAAAGTCTAGTGGGTAGTCTCAACTATGCCACATTGACAAGAGTAGATATATGTTACAGTGTGAGTGTGCTAAGCCAATTTATGCACACACCAAGGAAACCACATATGGATGCTACCAAAAGGATTCTCAAGTATCTCAAAGGAACCATAAATGAAGGATTTTATTATCCTTATGTATCTGATTTAGGTTTGAAGCTATTTTCTGATGCAGATTGGGCTGGCTCCAAGGAAGATAGAAGGAGCACTTCAGGTTATCTTACCTTTGCAGGTTCAAAGCTTATTTCATGGTCATCCAAGAAGCAACCCACAGTTGCTCTCTCTTCTACTGAAGCTGAATATAGAGGTCTTGCCATAGCTACACAAGAAGCTATGTGGATGAAGACATTATTCAAAGATCTTGGATTGGAGTTTGGAACTCCAACTATTTTTGGTGACAATATGAGTTCTATTCATTTGGCTGCTAATCCTATTTTTCATGCAAGGACTAAACATATTGAAGTTCATTATCACTATGTACGAGAAAAGGTTCTAAGCAAAGAGATTCAAATATCATATGTGTCCACTCATCAACAATGTGCAGATATTCTAACCAAAGCATTGGATGGTACAAAGCTTTGCAAATTCAAGGCTATGATTGGTTTGCAGGTAATCTTGGAAGATTGAAGACCTCAAGCATACTTGGCTTGAGGGGGAGCTGTTGGAGCAAGTCTATGACAAGACTAAGTATTGGCTTGAGTCCCACAAAGTCATAGAAAAAGCCTTAAAATGAAGACTATGTAAAGTTCACTTGTGAACTACCTCTTGTAACTTTTGAAGAGTTTACTTAATGTAAAAGTAAGAGAATCTTAAGTGGTTGAGTCCACTTGATCAAGAATGGAAAGAGGAGCCACGAGTTCATGATTTGTGGTAGGTAGAGAATCAAATGAATCATTGATTGATTGGAGAGTGATTGAGGGAAGTTAGCCTCCCAAACTCAACTATAAATAGATGGCAGTTTTAGTCGTGGTTAGAGAGACCTATGTGAAGACCTCCAAGACCTGAGCTTTATTCCATATCAAGGTGTGATTACAAGGCACACATATGTATCAGTAAGTCCATTGTATTTTACAAGCAATAGACTTTCATTTTCATTATCATTTGGGTTCATATTTCCATGTTCTTGTGAAGTGTACTACTCACTGCCATATCTCTCAGTTTTCTCAGTCAGCTTGTAGAGATGTTTTCTCTGAGCTTGGTGCATCATTTTCAGTGATTTAACTTGGTAAAGTTAGCTCTATAAGTCTACTATATGCTCACACATTTTCATGTCATTTGGATGTTGCAATCTTCAGTTATGTTCATTTGAAGTCAACAGGGTCTATTCATCTTCACTTCTCTGTCAGGTACCCGATTTTTTCCCTCATCTTGTCAGAGGTGTTTCTCAGTGGTTACTTATTCAAATTCAGTGATTTAAATCTTGTTGGATTTAACTTACCGTCTGGTATAACCATACAAATTTTCGTAATCATTGGATTCCTATATTTTGAGTTATGTGGATTTTTCTGCTGACTGGTCTCAAACTGTAGCAGCCCGTGAAAATCGGGATGATGTCATCAATTGTTAAAACTCATTCTCAGTGTGTGGTTCATTATTTTTTATGAGATTACTCTTGAAAGTTATCTCTTTAAGTTAACTAGACTTCCCTAAGAGGAACTAAGCTAATTGCTGCTGTGCTGAGAGAATTATGTAAAACACTGGACAGGTGTATGAACCAAGAATAGCAAGTTTTCATCTCTGAGCTAACTCCAACTTATCTGTTTTGATCTATCTTTTTGAGAGTGATCTTCCAAGGTACATAGGGTGTCTAATACATCCATTGGCAAGCTAAAAGGGCCCACCATATACTCTTGGAGTTCATTTGGTTGGTGTAGATCAAGGATTTTGCAACACCTCTTCATCTTCAAGCACATACCTATCCATCTTTTCACAATTGGACCTCACTTTTGACATGTATATGCTTTTGATTGGTTAAAGAGGTTAGTATGTGGTCTTTAAAACCTCTAATGAGTTGTATTATGGCTTAGAGTCGTGGAAATACGTGCCCAAGCTGCCCCCTTGCTTAAGCACACCCCCTACTAGCTGTTCTCTGCATATTTTGCAGAAATTTTACTTTTACAAACTCTATCTATCTAGATGTTTTTGGCAGACCCCCCAGTCTTGTAATTGTTGGTTCTCCTTCATCGGAAATCCATTGGCAATGAGTTTTGTCTTGTTGGAAAGCTTATAAGTTCTACTTTGTCTGGTATAAGTCTCAGGTTCAATGCCTGCACATGTGTAGAGAAATGTCTAGAACAGTGTCTGTCTAGTTAGCTCATACTCTGTGAAGAGATCAAGTTATCTGTTTTGTTGCAGCTAGTTGAGGCATCATCCAGTATCCAAATGGAGTGATTTTACTCTCATTTGAAAGCTCTTAAAGTCTAGTTTTTGCCTGCAAAATTTCATTTTCAGTCCCTGTATATACGCAAAGAAACTCAGAAAATACAAAACCTATGTCTGAAAATTTTCAGGATCCTAGGAGGGTTCATTTGCTTTTGTTGTGCACATAGGAGTGTTTATCCTCCAACAATACTCACATTAAGAAAGGTCCCCTTCTTATAGGAACTTATCTTTCATGTGAGCATCAAATCATGTTTTTAAAAAAATTTTAGCAGCATAAATATTTGTTATAGCTCTAAGCTCTAAGCTTGGTGTCTTATATTTTTTCTAATAGCTCAACAAGATTATATATCATGTCCAATCCATTCATATTTTTTCAATTGCATGTGATTAGGAACTAAGAATCTAGAGCTAGAATAACATTCTAACTATAAAGAAAATTAAATGGCATGGTTCCTAGAAGTATTATGTAAACCATTCTATAGGCCCAAACTACATGTTTTTTGTTCTACTCAATGTGAATAATGTTCACTAGCTTGGAAAATACTCTAAATATAATTTTTTTCTAGCCAATCGGCTTGACCATTGGCATGTGTATGATAAGGAGCAGATTTTTTATGCACCATCAGAAACTCTTCTAACAAGTGCTCAATTACTTCATATATGAAATATGTGGTCCTATCCCTTACAATCCTAATGGGAAGGCCCTGTCTAGTAAATTTTTCTTCAATTCTCTAAACTTCATTATCATTAGTGCACTATATCTTTCCATTGCTCCTCATTTCAAACCATTTGTTTACATAGTTAGTTGCCATTATCATACAATCTGCATGTGGACCTTTTGTAGGGGTTTCTAGTAGGCCTAAAAAAATCAATTCCCCATTTAGCGAAAGCATGTCCACTCATCATAGGTCTTTATGGAGAATTTCTCCCTTTTGAAAGGATATTTCACTATTTGGCAAACATCACGTTGCTATACAAAACCGTGTACATCCATATGGGGTGTTAGCCACCACAATCTTATGAAAAGAATAGTTAGAATTTCAAGAAAGAAATGTCATATGGAAGCACTTACATGTTCCATCTCCAAGTATTATTAGATATTTGCTCCATGTATAGAAATTTTGAGGAAATTATCCTTCCCTCTTTGTAAAAGTAATTACCTATTGAAGGATATTCTCTTGCTTCTTCTTCAAGCAATTTTCGTTGTGTTGGAGTAACATCTTCAATATAGCTTTGATCTTAGAGATAATTGACTATAGGTGTACTTCATTCTCGTGCTTTATTTATTTGCTATAATAATGAGATTTATATGGAGGGTTTCTCTCCACAAAACTGAGATGAGGGATTCAAACCTCTAGTAATCTGATGGATTAGCAATCTGATGCTTTAAGCCTCTAGACCATCTCTCTAGTAAACTTGCAACATCTTTTTTTGTTGTGTTATTTGGTACTACTACCATGCTACAATTTTAAAGAGCATAGATGATATTTCATATACATCACGGATCCACAATTGGCAACCTATGATGTATGATCAATGATAAATGATCATACACTCCAAGTGAAAAATGGTGTCACATAGACAGTCCAATGAAAATAATTAGTAACCAAAATGTTCATATCTCTCTCATTTTTTTACCAAATTACACACATGATAGCTCAACGTGAAGGTATAAAGAAAAAATGCAAGGTTGCATAGGCAAATGACAATGAATATAATCATATTAAATAATAAATAGATTAAGAAGATGTTATACTAAACATGATCTCACAATTTCCACACAAAAAAGAAGCCTAAAAACTTGAGAAATGGCTACAATGGTATAGCTTGAATGTAGATAACACTCATGAAAGTAATAATCAATCATCACAATCCTTAGGCCAGTTGGTTGAGCTTTGGCCTCTTGAGGCGGAGGTCTAGGGTTCAAGTCTCGGGCTGGACATGTTATGGCTTAGGCCAGTTAAACCCAGTTGTAACCATGTCTCTTTCAGTTGTAACCTTGTCTAACCCCTGCTTTGTGGGATATGGGGGGTCCCGCGGGTGCTATGCCCATTCACTTGTAGAGTTGCAATTTCAAAGTTAAAGTTCGGGGGAGTAGGCTTCGGCTGAACCTCCGTTTATAAAATAATAATCACAATCCTTGAAACATGCAAAATTTACATTGGAAGACAGAAAAAAAACTCATGCATAAAATTTGCAAGAAGAAGAGCGTTCATATTCAAACTAGTAAACATCCCTTCTTATAAGACCTTAGATTGCATGTGAGCATCAAAGTATGTTTCCAAAAAAATTTTTAGCAACAAAAATACTTTTTATAGCTCTAAGCTCTAAGCTTGGTTTCTTGTATTTTTTCTAATAGCTCGACAAGATTATATATCACGCCCAATCCATTCATATTTTTTTATTTACACGTGAGTAGGAACTAAGAATCCTAGAGCTAGAATTGCATTCCACTTATATAGAAAATTAAATGGTATGTCTCCTAGAAGTATTATGTAAGCCATTCTATAGCCCAAGCTGCATTTTTTTGTTCTAATTAGTGTGAATATTCTTCACTATCTTGGAAAATACTCTAAATATAATCCTTTTTGTGCTCTTGGCTTGACCATTGGCATGTGTATGATAAGGAGAAGATTTCATATGCACTATTAGAAACTCTTCTAATAAGTGCTCAATTACTTCATCTATGAAATGTGTGGTCCTATCGCTTACAATCTCAATGGGAAGGCGATGCCTAGTAGAATTTTCTTCGGATTAATCCCCTACACCATCTCTCCAATAAACTTGAAATATCTTTTCTTGTTGTCTTATTTGGTTTTACTACCACGGTACGATATTCATGAACATCTTTGGCCATGTGTGGCTAGTAAATGCCTAAGTGTCATAAGTTCTATAAATTTTTAGTTTGGGAAAATGCAATCCTAAAGTTGAAAATTGGGCTTATGCAAGTAGATTCTTATTCTCATCATCACCTAAAAAACAAAAGATGGTAGAAAAATCCAATCTTCCTTCATTGAAAGGTTGATCTAGAATAAATTATATAGAAAGTTTATATGTGTCAATGTGCACAAAGAATATCTTTTTCCAGCCTACTACGTTTTAGATGGAGTGACTAGCCAATGCTTGATCTTTTCAAAAGTTTTGTTGCACTCTTTCATGTTAGTATATGGCCAATGTCTACCCCTCATGATCGTATGTACTAATGCACATTTTGTAAGTCCCCTTGGTCCAAGAAATGAGTATAAAAGGAGGAGATTTTAGTCACTAAGATATGAGCCACTATTGAGAGTATTGAGCTACACTATTGAGCATACCTTGCAATCAACTTATTCAAGAGTAGTCCTCTACACTTCCCATGTATCATATGTGCATTATCAGCTACCAATTGATACATTTATTCATGATCATCTCTATCTATTGTTCTCTATCATATCTTCATTATTTCAATGATATTGCAAAAGCATGTTTGTTGTGTGTACTTGATCATTTGTTAGACTTTAGCTTGGTGTATGTAGAGTGAAATATCTACTATATGCCTATCAAGTCTCATTAAGTTTGTTCTAGCCAAACTTGAGATATGAATTGATAAATTCCACTATGTCTGCATATCATCTTGCCCTTGTGCAAAATCTCTCTAGTCAATTCGTACCAGGTTGTGAGCTTTTATCAAAACACTAAACACTTCTATTGCCAAAATAGAAGGTTTCTTCACAATTCTATTACATCTAAATCATCTATCTTGATGCAAACTTTTGGAAGTAATAATCCAAACTAGTGGGTATAAATGCACTATTGTGAAGCAAAAGGAGTCTACGAAGCATCCTTGGAGCTAACTTGGTAGGTGTAGAGTAGGTTTTGTGCAACACCAGCTCATTTTTGGAGCATACTCAACCATCTCAACACAATGGTATCAGAGCAATAACAAATCAACATGGGAGATGGATTTTCTTCATCCATAGACAAATTGGATTGAGGTAATTACTCAGCTTGGTCACTCAGAATGGAAGCATATCTTCAAGGGAGAAACCTCTATGGTTACATTTTTGGAGATGAGATGATGCCAATCCTTAGAAGCAAAGGACAACCTACTCAAGAAGAACAAGAAATTTCAACCACATGGTGCTCAAAGGATGATCTAACCAGGTGATACATTCTTAGCTCAATCTCTGATTTTTTTACTTCCACTCATCAGGAGTTGCAAGAGTTCACAAGAGACTTGGAATGCTCTTGAAGCATTCTTCTCATCAAGTACTAAGCCGAGGAAGAATCAACTCTGGATACTACACTCAAGAAGATGCCCAACCAAAGTGTGCCTGATTTTGTCACCAAAATGAAGGACATAGCAGATCAACTTGGGAGCTTTGGAGAATTCACTGATGAAGAGTAGATAGTGAGGCACATGATAAATTGAATGAAGGCAGATGACTTATGGGAAGCTTTCACCACAATCATGGACCTCTACATGGATATGTTGGTTCCTGATTTCAACACCCTCATGGGACAATTCTTCACACATGAGGCAAAGCTTATGAAGAATGGAGCCAACTCAAAAGGTAATCAATCCTCTACCCTATTTACAGATAAGAACAAGAGTAAGGATGGTAAAGGAAAGAGTAAAAAGTCTAATTATGAAGGGCGTACCTCTCAAGCAAACTTTGTAGGTAGAGGAAGAGGTTCAAGAGGAAGAGGTAGAGGAGGAAGGTAAGGCAGGGGGAGATCCCAAAGCTCCTCTCCATGTGCCATATGCGGCTTAAATAACCACATTACTCAGAATTGTTTCAAGAACCCTAGAAACCAAAGAGGAAGAGGCTATAACAGAGGTAGCTATGGAAGCTCAAGAGGAAGATGATCAAAATCAAGAGGACTCATTACTTCTAATGAATATGACTATGAAGCAAGGTGAAGCAGATGAACATTTATTCTATATAGACTTTGGTTGCTGAAATCATGTAGCAAGGAATGTAGCTCTACTCTTAGACTTGAAGGATCCAAGGAATAGACATGAAGTCAAAACAGGAGATGACACAAGGCATTCAGTGGAGAAGATAGGAAATGTAAAGAATCCAGATGGTAATATGAACCTATTGAGCAATGTATTGTATGTGCCTACCATAACCAAAAATCTCATAGGTGTTGGCCAGATTGTTGAGAAAGGATTGCACGTCAGATTCACAAAGAATGGAGCATTTGTTGAGGACCCACATAAGGGATTCAAGAGGATAGAAAGAGGCAAAAAGTCAGGTAGACTATTTACATTTGAGATCCAAGATACTAGGAACATTGCTTTGTTCAACAATGGTAGTCAAACATTATAAAAATTGGAAATATGGCACAAGAGGTCAGCACATATAGGTAAAAGGGCTTTGAAGCAAATCACTAGACACCAGAGTGTGCTTGGCTTACCAAATATCTCCAAACAATGCATGATTTACAAATACAGTGCTTGTCAATTTGGCAAGTCTCATAGATAACCATTTACAAAGAAGGGATACATTCATGGAGACCTATTGGAGCTAGTCCATACAAATGTATGGGGCCCAAGCAAGGAGCCATCCATATATGGATCCAAGTATTATGTGTCTTTCATTGATGATTGTATCAGATGGACAATACTCTATTTCATGAAGCATAAAGATGAAGTTTTCTCTTTTTTTAAGAAATATCTAGCACTTAATGAAAATCAAACAAGGAAAATTTTGAAGAGGCTAAGGTCAGATAGAGGGGGAGAATATTTGTCCCATGAATTTGATGCTTATCTCCATCATAGAAGAATCAAAAGAGAGATCACAACCAGATATAATCCATAGCAAAATGGAGTGGGGGAAAGGAGGAATAGATCTATAATGGAGGTCGCAAGGTCAATGCTAAATGAGAAGAAGTTTCCCAATTATCTACGGGTGGAGGTTTTATACACGGCCACCTATCTGATCAAGACTCCCATCAAAAGCATTAGATGGGATGACACCTTATGAAGCATGGATATGGAAGAAGACCTAGCCTTGACCATTGCAAGATATTTGGGTGCATAGCATATGCACACATACCTTCACAAATCAGAGGCATATCAGATCTAAAGGCAAAGAAGCATATATTCATTGGTTATGACCTTAATCAGAAAGGTTATAGATTATATAATCCAAGCAATAAAGGTTTCGTTGTTAGCAAAGATGTTGTTTTTTATGAAAACAAATCTTTGTTTGAAGATGATTGCAGGAAAATCAAACTTCCCTATGACCTAGAGGAAGACTTTCCAACATTGACAAAGAGGAATGAGCATATACATGAAGACTCAAACTGACTCTGATGATGATCAGAAGACTCCAACTAGAGAAATCAATTCTTGTAACTCCAAAGGTAAAGCTAAAGTGCAATAGTTGAGAGATGTGGCACAATCATCTCAACAAACTATAAGAAAATCTACTAAAGAGAAAAGGAATCCAAAAAGGTATGGTTATGACACATCCTTCATTACTAAGCATTCAATTTATATTGCTCAGGATACAAACTCAGAAGAACCATCAACATATGAAGATGTCAAGAAGAAACCAAAATGGAGAGATGCCATGGAAGAAGAGAGAAGCTCTTCAAGAAAATCAGACTTGGGAATTGGTTTCCAATAAACCATCCATGAAGGTCATTAGATCAAGGTGGATTTACAAGGTAAAGAAGAATGCTCAATTAATAGGTACAAACAAAGTCTTGTGGCTAAAGGTTTTGTTCAAACCCAAGGTATAGATTATGAAGGGACATTCTCACATGTGGCAAAGATGCCTACTATTAGAGTACTCATGAGTTTAACATTTTCTAAGAATCAGAATATCTATCA
This sequence comes from Ceratopteris richardii, assembly GCA_020310875.1. Classification (NCBI taxonomy): domain Eukaryota; kingdom Viridiplantae; phylum Streptophyta; class Polypodiopsida; order Polypodiales; family Pteridaceae; genus Ceratopteris; species Ceratopteris richardii. Next base: position 84,295,447 of record CM035423.1, on the reverse strand, counting down.
AATGGATGTTAAAAATGATTTTTTAAACGGTTGGATTTCAAAGGAGGTATATATGGCTCAACCTCCTAGTTTTGAAGACAAATCATATCCAAAACATGTATGCAGGTTGAAGAAAGCTTTGAATGGCTTGAAGCAAGCTCCTAGAGCTTGGAATCATAGATTGGTTACTTACTTGCAGGATAAAGGATTTATCGTTAGCAAGGCAGATCCTTCCCTCTTTATAAAGAGGAACAATTCAAAGGTCATATACTATGTGTATATGTGGATGATATAATCATGATAGGGAATGATGTAGATGGAATCAAGAGGATCAAAGCGACGATGAAGGAAGAGTTCAAGATCAGTGATCTTGGCCTACTCACTTACTTCCTAGAATTGGAAGTGGTATATATAGAGAGAGGTATGTTCCTAACTCAGAAAGAAAGTATATTGGAGACATGTTCTCCAAATTCAAGATGGAAAATACAAAGGTTGCAGGTACTCCAATGGAGGTAAATCATAAGCTAAGTGCTCATGAAGGTGAGCTGATTGAAGATGTGACTAGTTACCAAAGTCTTGTTGGAAGCTTGAACTATGCTACCCTAACTAGGGTTGATATATGCTATGGAGCTAGTGTGCTAAGTCAATTTATGCACACTCCAAGGAAGCCTCACATCGAAGCATATCAAAGAATCTTGAAGTATTTGAAGAGTACAATTAATGAAGGATTATATTACCCTTATACATCTGATTCAAATCTCAAGTTATTTTCTGATGCAGATTGGGCAGGTTCCAAAGATGATAGAAGAAGCACCTCACACTATCTTGTTACCGTTAGTGTCCATGTGAAAGGCCAAATGGCCACGGGACACTTCTTTGTATATGTTCTTTAATGAAACATATAGTGGCCTAGTCAATCACAGACTGTAAGTTCGATCGCACTTGTAAGACCTAAGAAGTCTACCTTGGAGCTCCCTCTGTACTGTGTTTTTTTGTGTATTCTGCAGCGTCTGTGCGGAGTACTGTGTGCGACCTTAGGAGCTTGGTTTTCTACTCCGAGCATATCATCATGAAGCTCTCGAGAAGGAGAGCGCACTGTGGTGCATCAACATCAAAATCCTTCACTGGTATCAGAGCAGTTCCAGGCAAAAGCTTTGTTCCCTTTGTGCGAGCGAAAGGCATTCATAGTTAGTAGGGATGTAGCATTTGATGAGAATAATTCTTGGTTTGAAGATGATTGCAGGAGAGTCAAATTACCATATGATTTGGAAAATGATTTTCCAACCCTAAGTCAAGAAGATCAACACCAAGCAAAAGACATCAACTCAGAAGATGAGGAGCATATTGATTTCAAAGCTTGGAAGTCAAGATGCCGGTTCGAATACAAGCAATTAGAGGATCTACTTGAGTCTTCCAATCAAGCTTTAAGGAGATCACAAAGAGAAAGTAAGAAGCCCATAAGGTATGGATATGATACCTCCTTAGTCACAAAACACTCTCTGTACATCACTAAAGATTCCATGGTAGAGGAGCCTTCTTCATTTGAAGAGGCTATGAAGAAGAAAGAGTGGAGAGAAGCCATGTAGGAAGCATTGTAGGAAAACCACACATGGGATCTAGTTCCCAAGAAGCCAGATATGAAGGTAATTGGTTCAAGGTGGATATACAAAATTAAAAAGAACTCTGATGGCTCTATAAATAGGTACAGGGCAAGACTAGTGGCAAATGGATTTGCCCAAACACATGGAGTAGATTATGAAGAAACACTTTCACCTTTGGCAAAGATGCCAACAATCAGGGTATTGGTAAGTCTTGCTGCATCCAAAAATTGGAATTTATATTAATTAGATGTCAAGAATGCATTTTTAAATGGTTGGATATGAGAGGAAGTGTATATGGCACAACCACCAGGTTCTGAAGATGAAGAAAGAGCAAGTTATGTTTGCAAGCTTAGAAAAGCACCTCAAGGAAGCTTCTAGAGCTTTGAACCATAGGCTTGTTACCTATTTGCAAGATCAAGGCTTTGTGGTAGGCAAGGCAGACTTTGCTTCATTTGTTAAGAAGAATAAGTGAGAGGTCATCTACTTATGTGTTTATGTAGATGATATCATTATTACAGGTAATGATTCTGATGGTATCAAGCAAGTCAAGGATCAGTTAACGAAGGATTTCAAAATCAATGATCTAGGGTTATTAACCTATTTGTTTGGATTAGAACTTGTGTATACAGATTCACGTATATTCATCACACAAAGAAGTACATACATGATATGTTGGTAAATTTTAAGATGGAAAATACTAAGGTTGCAGGTATTCCTATGGAGATCAAACATAAGCTAAGTTCACATGAAGGTGAACTACTTGAAGATGTTACAGGTTATCAACAACTTGTGGGTAGTCTTAATTATGCTACTTCGACAAGAGTAGATATTTCATATGCAGTAAGTACATTAAGTCAATTCATGCATGTACCAACAAAGCCACACGTGGAAGCTACAAAGAGGGTGCTTAAACATCTTAAGGGAACAATGAATGAGGGATTGTTCTATCCCTTTACTTCTGACATAGATATAAAGTTATATTCTGATGCAGATTGGGCTGGCTCCAAGGATGATAGGAGGAGCACTTCAGGGTACCTAGGTTCAAAACTCATATCATGTGTTAAAAGTCAAGCTTCAAGCTACAAAATTCGTGGGGAATCTTTTATGAACATGTAGAGCAATCAAAGGAATCCAAAAGCCACGAGATTCCATCAAGAAAAGTCACTCAACCAGTCCCTAATTCATCTCAACTAAATCCTCCAAGTTAGGAGGCTGATTTGGAAAGGTAGTTCCTAGATTTTAGGGGCACACTTCTCACTATAAAAGGAGCATGTATCCTGACTTCTTTTGGGCCATCTTCTTGGAGTTTTAGCTCATTTAAAGTGAGAACTAGGTACTGGAGTTGTGATAAGCAAGCCCCATGCTTAAGCTAGCCCCTTGCTTGCTTGTTTGTTTTCTTTTAGTAGGCATATCTATGTGTGTGTGCAGGTAGTGTTGCAACTCTCTACCCTTGAGTTGTTAGCATTGGTTCTCCCTCATATTGTATCCATTGGATGTAAATATTGTCTCATTGGATAGCTATTAGAGTCTATTTTTTTCTCACAAAGTCTCTGGAGCATTCTCTTAGTATTCTGGGAGCAACATTCATTTTAGTGAAGTTATGTGATTGATCTCTTGGTGTGTAGGCTCTATTGGAAGGGCTGTTTCTCCTTCTCTATTTATCCATTTGCTATGATTTTGGTGTCATTGGGTAGCTATTAGAGTGCTCTAAATTTGACCCAAGTTTGAGATTCATTCTTTGTATACTTTCTGAGAAACGCTTGCTGGAGTGAAGTGAGGTATCTGCTTGACTAGCAGTTGTGAGCATTCAACTAGCTCATGTTGTAGACATTGTTTCTCTTTGTGTAAGCATTCATTTGAAGTGAAATGTGTTTTGTTAGAAAGCTCTTAGTGTCTACTACAAGTCTACAAAAGCTCAGTGGAGTTCTCTGCATAAGCTCTTAGTAAGAGTATTTTTGGTGTGTAGAGTTCAAAGAAGTATACCTGTGGAGGTCATTCGCGCTTTGTCGTTGCTTAGGGGTTGAGATACTTCCCCCATCAGTGGTATCAGAGCATTTGGGCATCTTGGAGGCATCACATACAAGCAAGAAGACCTCTTGGAGTTGGTGGTTGAAGATTTTCATCAACAAAATCTTCTTGGAGGTAGCTCACATCAAGGGGGAGCTATTCTACTCAAAGTTTCAAGAGCACAAGGTGTCCATCTAAGGAAAGCTTTGGATTGAGGTAACCTCAGAGCCTCATTTTCATTTTACACACATTGGAGCATTAGCCAAGGGCTAGGTCAAGTATCAAAGACTAGTATGGGAGACTTCAACACTCAAATTGAAAAGCTAGACAAAGGGAACTATCAACCATGGAGATTTAGGGTCTCCAACTATCTTATGGGCAAGGGCCTTTGGGGGTTGATTAGTGGAAGTGAATCAAGACCTAGGTTGATGAGAATCCAACCAATGACCAGAGAAGGGCCTTTAGGGAATGGAATGAAAGAGACAAGAGGGTTATCTTTATCCTTTCCCAACACATTAGCAATAGCATGATCGGCCATATCCAAGACTTGGATTCAAGCATGAAGGTATGGGAGACACTTGAAAGGCTTTATTCAACAAGCACCAAAGCAAGGAAGCTCCAACTCAAGAATAAGCTCAACAACCTTAGGAAGGGCTCAGGGAGTAGCATAAATGACTACATACTTAAGGTCAAGGAGTTATCAGATGCATTGGGATCCATTGTGGCTTATGCAGGACTATGAAGAAGAAAAGCATGGACATGATGAAGAACAAATCGACCTAGAGCTAAGCGGCCCAAGGTGTTCCATCAATGAAGATAGTTCAAGCATGAACTCACCATGGAGGGGGAGATCTTCATCAAGCTATCAAGAACAATCAATCAACAAAGGCAAAGCAACATTGGTGGAGTTGGATGAAGAAGGTAATGAAGTTGGAGATGATGGACACATGATGGAGAAAGAAGCCACGTCAAAGAAAGAGATCAAGTTCCCAAGGCAAAGGAGGTTTATTCCTCCAAAAGGTGAAGAAAGGAATTCTTCTAGAGTTAAGTATCCAACTCAAAGGTTTACTTATGATTCATACATGGCAACGCATTATGCATATATGAACAAAGTAGTAGAAGATCATGAGCCCGATTGCTATGAAGATGCAAGCAGGTACACCGAATGGAAAGAGGCAATGCAAGAAGAGATCGACGCACTTGAGGAAAATCAAACATGGACTCTAGTGCCCAAGAAGGAGAACATGAAGGTAATAGGTAATAAGTGGGTGTATAAAGTAAAGAGGAATTCATATGGATCTATTTCTAGGTTCAAAGCAAGATTGGTGGCCAAGGGTTTTGCACAAACCTATGGAGTGGACTTTGAAGTGACATTCAGCCCTGTGGCAAAGATGAGCACCATTAGGACACTCATTGCAATGGCTGCTAGCAAAGGATGGAAGCTTTTCCAATTGGATATCAAGAATGCCTTTCACAATGGAGACTTGGAAGAAGAGGTATACATGAAGCAACCACTAGGTTTTGTTCATAAAGAGTTTCCACATCATGTTTGAAGGTTGAAGAAGGCACTTTATGGCCTAAAGCAAGCTCCAAGGGCTTGGAACCAAAGATTGGTGGACTATTTGATCAAATGTGGTTACAATCAATGCAAGGCGGATCCATCTCTCTTCATCAAACAAAGAGGAGAACTTGTAGTCTACATGTGTGTGTATGTAGATGATCTTATCATTACAGGTAATGATACAAAGGGCATTGAGGAGATCAAGGCAAAGCTTGGAAAGGAGTTTAGGATTTTTGATCTTGGAGATCTTCGGTATTTTCTTGGCATTGAAGTTGTATATAAAGAAGAAGGTACTATGCTCATACAAAGGAAGTATATTCTAGACCTACTTGAGAGGTTTGGGATGCTACATTGCAAGCCTATTTCAAATCCCATGGAAGTTAATGTAAAGCTAAGCTCCATTGATGGAGAACCATTAGAGGATGTAACTTTGTATCGATCTATTGTAGGCTCTTTCAATTATGCCACAATAACTAGGCCCGACATAGCATATGGAGTTGGAGTGTTATCACAATTTATGCATAGTCCAAGGACTACACACTTACAAGCTGCAAGAAGAATGTTACGATATCTCAAGGCCACTATAAATGAAGGATTGTTCTATTCATTTGATGATGATATGCAGGTCAAAGCTTATTCGGATGCCGATTGGACCGGTTCGAAGGAAGATAGAAGAAGTACAAGTGGTTACCTAGTCATGCTAGGTAGCAAGATTATCTCATGGATTTCAAAGAAGCAACCAAAAGTGGCATTATCTTCCATCGAGGCTGAGTATAGAGCTTTGGCACAAGTCACATGTGAGCTAATGGGGATTAAGAAGTTATTTATGGAGCTTAATTTGCAGGTTGACACATATCCAATTTTTTGTCACAACATGAGTAGCATTCATCTAGCATCGAATCTTGTCTATCATGCTAGAACCAAGCATATTGAAGTGCACTATCACTTCATAAGGGAAAAGGTGATATCCAAGGAAGTTTCAGTACATCATATTGGTACCAAGGACCAAGTTGCCGACATGTTTACAAAGGCTTTGGATTGGATGAAGATTTCAAAATTCAAGCAATGCATCAACATGAAGGAGGTTGGATGAGGATGAAGAATTGAAGCTTGAGGGGGAGTGTTAAAAGTCAATCTTCAAGCTACAAAATTCGTGGGGAATCTTTTATGGACATGTGGAGCAATCAAAGGAATCCAAAAGCCACGATATTCCATCAAGAAAAGTCACTCAACCACTCCCCAATTCATCTCAACTAAATCCTCCAAGTTAGGAGGCTGATTTGGAAAGGTAGTTCCTAGATTTTAGGGGCACACTTCTCACTATAAAAGGAGCATGTATCCTGACTTCTTTTGGGCCATCTTCTTGGAGTTTTAGCTCATTTAAAGTGAGAACTAGGTACTGGAGTTGTGATAAGCAAGCCCCTTGCTTAAGCTAACCCCTTGCTTGCTTGTTTGTTTTCTTTTAGTAGGCATATCTATGTGTGTGTGCAGGCAGTGTTGCAACTCTCTACCCCTAAGTTGTTAGCATTGGTTCTCCCTCACATTGTATCCATTTGATGTAATTATTGTCTCATTGGATAGCTATTAGAGTCTATTTTATGCCCACAAAGTCTCTGGAGCATTATCTGAGTATTCTGGGAGCAACATTCATTTTAGTGAAGTTGTGTGATTGATATCTCTCTTGGTGTGTAGGCTCTGCTGGAAATATTTTGATCTCTGTTGTAAGGGCTGGTTCTCCTTCTCTATTTATTCATTTGCTATGATTTTGGTGTCATTGGGTAGCTATTAGAGTGCTCTAAATTTGACCCAAGTTTGAGATTCATTCTCTGTATACTCTCTGAGAAAATCTTGCTGGAGTGAAGTGAGGTATCTGCTTGACTAGCAGTTGTGAGCATTCAACTAGCTCATGTTGTAGACATTGTTTCTCTTTGTGTAAGCATTCATTTGAAGTGAAATGTGTTTTGTTAGAAATCTCTTGGTGTCTACTACAAGTCTACAAAAGCTCAGTGGAGTTCTCTGCATAAGCTCTGAGTAAGAGCATTTTTGGTGTGCAGAGGTCAAAGAAGTATACCTGTGGAGGTCATTCGCGCTTCGTCGTTGCTTAGGGGTTGAGATACTTCCCCCCTCATCATGGTCATCCAAGAAGCAACCAATTGTGGCCTTGTCTTCCACAGAAGTAGAATATAGAGGTTTGGCAAATGCAACTCACGAAGCTATGTGGCTCAAGCAATTGTATGCAAATTTGAAGATACATTCCTACATTCCAATTATCTTTGGAGATAACACTAGTTCATTTCATTTGGCTGCTAATCTTGTGTACCATGCCAAGACTAAGCACATTGAAGTGCATTATCATTATGTTAGGGAGAAATTTCTTAGCAAGGATATTCAATTATCCTATGTATCAATGCATTTCCAATGTGCATATTTACTCACCAAAGCATTGGATGGAACAAAGATGAACATGTTCAAACTGATGATGGAGATGCAAGAGATCAAGAAGCAATGAAGATCAAGCATGTTAGGCTTGAGGGGGAGTTTTTGTTGCAATTAAAACCCAATCCTACACACTTGATCACCTCACATAAGCTTGATGTATTAGCATATCATTTGAAAGGATTCATATGTACAACCTCCTATAACTTTGAGTTACAATTACTCATTCTAAAAGTGTGATAAACCCACAAGGAGTTAAGAAGCATATAATCTCATGATTTTTGGTAGTTGAGTCAAGAGAGAATCAATCCTATACTTTAGGATGCACTTTATTGGTACAGATTCAAATTTGAATTCAAATCCTTGGCTCCAACAAAAGCTATAAAAGAGGACATGAAAAGCCCGCATGTATCTCAAGGTTCAGAGATCATTTCCATGTAATTTCATTGAGAAGAGGAGCTCATCTCATAACGCAGTCATTCCGCACTCATTGAGCAATGCTTTGTTGCCAATGACATTGTAGTTTTATTTGTTTTAAGTCATACATGATCATTACTTCTTACTCTCATATCTCTATCACACTCCATCAGAACACTGAATTTGTCCGAGCTGATTCTCATTGTATAATGCATCATTTTGTGTGATTTAAAGCTTGACATTGTCAGCATACTGTCTACTTTAATCCTACAAAGTCTCATTTATAATGTTTCACTCGATCATTAGATATTAATCAAACATTGCTCATTGGTCTGTGACTGTCAAGGCCCATAAAAGTCGGGATGCAAGCTTGATTTGCTAAACATATCTTTGTGCATATAGTTTATCATTTTAGATAATTCCACTCATGATTGGTAGCTTGTTAAGATAATTGAAGTTCCCCAAAAGGAATTTTATTAACTATTGTTGTACTTAGAGAATTGTGCAAAACTCTCAGTAGGTGTCTCAACAAAAATAGCAAGTTTTGTACATTGGATCATATGCCTACCTATTTGTTTTGATCCTATCATTAGTGCATCATCTTCCAAGCAACATATGTGATCATTTATTCTTATTAGCCATCTAAAGAGGCCCAGAACACTCTTCAGCCATCACTTATAGTAGGTGTGAATAAGTTTTTAGCTACGCCAACTCATCTCTTGTGATTATCCACGATCTCCTCCAACAATTCACAACCTCTATGTGTGCAAGGGATTCATTACCAGATTTTGAGCAACTTACTTCTCTTATGGTGACTGAGGAGATCAACCATGGAGGCAACAAGTCAAAGGGCAGCCAAGACCAACTCTTATATGCAAGCAAAGGAGGAAGAGACAAAGGCGACAGAGGTGGTTCAAGAGGAAGAGGTAGAAGCAACTACCAACAAGGTAGCCAAACTTATCAAGGGAGTCCATTTAGCCAAGATGAAGGTGAATCATCAAGAGGAAGAGGAAGAGGAAGAGGTAGAGGAGGAAGATAGGGAGGTAGAGGCTACTCCAACTCAAATGGATGCTTCAATTGTGGGAAGCAAGGACACTATGCCAAAGATTGTTGGTAAAAACAAGGTGGGAACAATTACAAAGGGCAAGGTAATGATGTTAATTCCTCAACCAATTCAGAAAATGAGCACTTGTTAGCTATGAAGCATAGCAGTGAAGGTCAACCACATGATGAGGTGTGGTATATAGATAGTGGTTGTAATAACCACATGTCAGGTAAAGAGGAGTAATTAAATAATCTTTAGGCCCCCAAGCAAAGAGGCTTTGTGGAGACAAGAGACAACATAGAGCATGAGATACAAGAAATGGGAGATGTGAAGCTTGAAGGCAACCAAAAAGCAAGAGGACTATCTGAGGTATTGCATGTTCCTACTATTACAAAGAATTTAATCTCTATTGGGCAGATGGTTGAAAAGGGATACCAAGTCAAGTTCAACCAGAAGGGATGCTTCATTGAAGACCCAAGGAATGACTATGAACTAATAGCCAAAGGAAAGAATGAAGGAAGGCTATTCACTCTTAACATTGGCAATGGACAAAGAAACAAGGCAATGTTCATCACCTATGGAGACAAGAAGATTGGAGATTTATATTTGTGGCATATAAGGTGTGGTCACATCAACATAAAAGGTTGAAAGACATGGAGAAGAGGCAATTGGTAAGAGGTTTAGCACATTTTTCATTACAAATGTTGCATGAGATGTGTGAAGCTTTTCAACTAGGCAAGTCTACTAAGGAGCCCTTCAAGAAGAGTGGATATGTATTACATGGTGTGTTAGACCTTGTGCACACAGATGTGTGGGGATCAACCAAAGAGCCTTCTCTTGTAGGTAATAGGTACTGTGTAACCTTCATAGATGACTACTCAAGAAAAGCATGGTTGTATTGTATAAGCATCAACACCCTAAGTTCAGATGGAGGGGGAGAATACTTCTCCCATGCCTTTTGTGATTTCTTGCATGACCAAGGGATAAGGAGACAAATTAGTTGCAGGTATACTCCCCAACAAAATGGGGTGGCAAAGAGGAAGAATAGGTATATTGCTGAAATTGCTAGGATAATGTTAAATGAAATGAATGTGCCTTTAACATATTGGTCATATGCTATATCTATTGTTGTGCACTTGATGAATAGGTATCCCACATCAGGGTTACATGACATGACACCTAAGGAGACATGGAGTGGAAGGAAACCAAACCTTTCGCACATTAGAATCTTTGGTTGTGTATTCTACACACATGTGCCACAAGAGTTGAGAGGTAAGATGGATGCAAGGGCTGAAAAATGTATGTTTATTGGTTATGCTATGGAGCAAAAATGTTACATGTGCTACAATCCTAATACAAAGGAGTTAAAGGTATCTAGAGATGTAGTGTTTGATCAACTCAAACCATGGTATGCTTCCAAAGTTCCATTGCAGGATGAAGATATTGAAGAGGTAGAGAGGAGATATGAAGTTAGGGTTCAAGATATATTGGAATTTAGTGGTCCAAGAATACAAAGGAGTTCAAGCATGGATTCAGCCCATCAATCAGTGAATAAAGAAAAGGCAAGATTGGTAGAGCTTGATGAAGAAGGACATGAAGTTGAAGACTTTGAAGAACCTATGTTAGAAGGGGGAGCTACATCAAAAGCAGAGATCAAGGCACCAAGACAAAGAAGGTTGATTCCACCAAAAGGAGAAGAAAGGAGGTCAACAAGGGTAAAAAATCCAATCTCAAGGCTTTTTTATGATAGTTATATTGCTAGGAATTATGCTTTCATGACTAAGGTTTCAAAGATCATGAACCTTCTACCTATGAAGAGGCCAAAGACACAAAGGAGTGGCAAGAAGCTATGGAAGAAGAGTTCAAAGCCCTTGAAGACAACAAGACATGGATTCTAGTTCCAAGAAAAGAAGGGTTGAAGGTAATTGACGAAAAATGGGTCTACAAAGTGAAGAGACATTCTGATGGTTCAATTGCTAGGTACAAAGCAAGGATTGTGGCAAAGGGATTTGCTCAATCCTATGGAATTGACTATGAAGAAACAACATTCAGCCCAATTTCAAAGATGACCACAATAAGGGCAATCATTGGGATTGCCACATCTAGGAGGTGGCCAATATATCAACTAGATGTAAAGAATGCTTTTTATAATGGTGATTTGCAGGAGGCAATCTACATGACTCAACCATTAGAATTTGAGAACCCAAAATATTCAGATTTTGTTTATAAACTTAGAAAAGCATTGTATGGTTTAAAACAAGCTCCTAGGGCATGGAATCAAAGGCTTGTGGAGTATTTGTGCAAGTGTGGATACAATCCAATTGATGGAGATCCTTCCTTATACCTCAAGAAGGAAGGATCACTAGTTGTCTATGTATGCATATATGTGGATGACTTGATTATAACAAGAAGTGATGATGCATGTATCACATGGATCACGGCTAAGCTTGGAAATGAATTCAAGATTTTATATCTTGGTGTTCATAAATACTTTCTTGGGATTGAAGCTATTTATTTGGAAAATGGTATTTACCTTGCTCAAAGGAAATACTTGCTAGATGTACTTTATAAGTATTGTATGAGTGGATGTAAGCCACTCACACAACCTGTGGATCCAAACACTAAGTTATGTGTAGGTGAAGGACAACCTCTTGAAGATATTTCAACATATAGGATCATAATTGGAAGCCTTAATTATGCTACCATCACAAGACTTGACTTGTCTTATGTTGTAGCTGTTTCTTAATTTCTAAATTCACCAATTGATGTTCATATGAATGAATCCAAGAGAGTGCTTAGGTACATCAAGCACACTATCAACTAAGGGTTGTTCTACCCTTATGGAGATGGATTACAACCTCAAGGCTTTAGTGATTCTGATTGGGCTGGTTCAAAGGAGGATAGAAGGAGCACATCTGGTTATGTCTTCATGCTAGGTCAAAGATTTATTTCATGGATGTCCAAGAAGCAACATATAGTTGCATTATCATCTACTGAGGCTAAGTACAAAGCTTTAGCAATTGCTAAATGTGAGATCATGTGGCTCAAGAAGCTCTTGAAAGACTTGGATGTGGAGGTCAAAGAGTTTACTCTATTTGGAGATAACATGTCAAGCATTCATCTAGCAAGCAACCCTATGTTCCATGCAAGGAGCAAGCACATAGAGATCCATTATCACTTCATCAGAGAGAAGGTACTAGCAAACGAAGTGGACATCAAGTACATCAATACCAAGAATCAGCTAGCAGATATCCTAACCAAGTTTATGGATGCAAGAAAGCTGAGGAAGTTCAAGATCAACCTCAACTTGAAGGACATCAATGGAGACTAACACTTGAGCTTGAGGGGGAGTGTTAGAATTTTAGCAATCTCAAGTGTGGGAACTCATGGAAATTTGAAGTGCCACATCACTCACAATTTTTTGTAGGATATACAACCACTTTTCCACGAGTTTTCTCAACTCTTTACTCACCTAATTGATGGAGAAAGGTCTGTTAGTATATGATCAATGTCTACCCCTCATGATTGTATGCACATTTTGTAAGGCCCCCTTTATGAGGATAAGCCAAGCGTACATTACCCAATTGATGGGAATCCCAACTTGCATGTTGGATGGTCATATTGGACCATGTAAGGTATTATAAGAAAAGGGAGTTACCAGGGTCCCCAATTGTGGGGTCCAGGGCAGTGGTGAGCAGCCCCGGCTGGGGGGTCCAAGGGGCCCAGCGGACTCCCTGGTTGGGGGGTCCCAGGGGGCCAGCGGGCCCCCTGGTGGGGGTCTGGGGGCAGCGCCCCCGGCGCGACGATAAAGGGAATATTCCATGGAATATTCCCTGTCAGAGTCAGAAATCATTTATATTTGTTAGGTCGGTTCAACCAGTCTAAGCCGTGTATGGCAATTACGCGGGCGGTGGCCGCCCACACTCTACCGCCCATGTATAGCCGTCCATGGCAAGCCACCCATGATCCTATATATACATGACTTCTGCACTACCTGAGACACTGAGTTGAGCCAACATACCTCTACCTTGTATCTCCCGTTCTAGAGTTGTGTAGATCACCATTTAAGCTCTACCTTAGAGCGCACGGGTGGACAACGCCATCATCTTTGTACTTGGTGTTTGTAGAAAATTATTGAGATTCTCCTATATCTATTATCTTCTCTGCTATTGCTCCTGTGTTATATTGCGTAACTTTTGTCTTACAAGGTCGAGATCATTTGGAGGGCATTTTTTAACTCAAATCTACAACTATCTTTTTTAGTAATATATAAGCAAACACATGGAGCAAAGTCGTAACCATCATCCTCTACCATTGAGCAATTGTAGGCTCTCATTAGGAGTGTTTACTCTAGGTCTAAGCTAGCCCCTAGCTAAGCAAGCCCCTTGCTTGCTAGTGTTTTCTCATAGGAAGTGATCTTTGATGACCCATATCTCTTTGTTTAGTAGTCCAATTCATTTGCAACATAGCTCATTTTGTTCCTATGATTGTAAGCTTTGTTTTGGATATAATCTTAGTATTAATGTTTCATTATCCTTGAGTATATTGAACTTGAAAGCTCTTTGTTCTAATCTCTACATACTCCCAAGTGTATATGTGTTGGAAGGTACACATAGGTGCAAGCTACCTATTTGGACAATTTTTAGTCTATGTTGTGGAGGGAGGTTGATAACTTTAACGTTCTCCAAATTGAGTAATCTTTGGATTTTTGGAAACCCATACTTTCTATTTTTATTGTGCAAAATTTTATAGGTTCAATTCTCAGTTTAAGGAGCAATTCAATTTTTGGTGGACCATGGTAGTGAATTGTTTCATCCTAGGAAGGGCCTGTCATTCTTCTGTTGCAATTAGGAGTGGATATACTCCATCATATGTATGTATGTATGTATATAATTGTGTATGCATGTGTGTGTTTATATGCATGTCATTGTATGTATGTTTTTGTATATGTGTATGCATGTGTGTCTATGTGTGTATGTACATGTGCGTGTATGTGTATATGTGTGTCTATGTGTCTCTATGTACTTGCATGTGTATGTGTCTATGTGTGTATATGTATATGTGTGTTTATGTGTATGTGTGTGTAGGTATATGTGTGTATACATGTGTATATATATGTGTGTATGTGACTATATGTGTGTGAGTATGTGTATGTGTGTGTACGCATATGTGTGTGTATGTGTATATGTGTGTATGTATATATGCATATGCATGTGTATACATGCCTTTTGTATGCATGTGAGTGTATATGTGTGTGTATGTGTGTAGGTGTGTGTGTGTTTATGTGTGTGTATGTGTATGTGTATGTGTGTATATGTGTATCCATGTATATATGTATGTGTGTTTATGTGCATATGTGTGTATATACATATGTGTTTATGTACATGTGTGTATGTGTATGTGTATGTGTATGTGTATGTGTATGTGTATGTGTATGTGTATGTGTATGTGTATGTGTATGTGTATGTGTATGTGTATGTGTATGTGTATGTGTATGTGTATGTGTATGTGTATGTGTATGTGTATGTGTATGTGTATGTGTATGTGTATGTGTATGTGTATGTGTATGTGTATGTGTATGTGTATGTGTATGTGTATGTGTGTGTGTATGTGTATGTGTATGTGTATGTGTATGTGTATGTGTATGTGTATGTGTATGTGTATGTGTATGTGTATGTGTATGTGTATGTGTATGTGTATGTGTATGTGTATGTGTATGTGTATGTGTATGTGTATGTGTATGTGTATGTGTATGTGTATGTGTATGTGTATGTGTATGTGTATGTGTATGTGTATGTGTATGTGTATGTGTATGTGTATGTGTATGTGTATGTGTATGTGTATGTGTATGTGTATGTGTATGTGTATGTGTATGTGTATGTGTATGTGTATGTGTATGTGTATGTGTATGTGTATGTGTATGTTGTATGTGTATGTTGTATGTGTATGTGTATGTGTATGTGTATGTGTATGTGTATGTGTATGTGTATGTGTATGTGTATGTGTATGTGTATGTGTATGTGTATGTGTATGGGTATGTGTATGTGTATGTGTATGTGTATGTGTATGTGTATGTGTATGTGTATGTGTATGTGTATGTGTAATTGTTGGAACATCAAGCTTACACTATGCTTGAGGTGGATTTGATCTACATCAAAGGCTATCGCGTCGAAAGAATATCCATTGGAGAGTTCTTTTTCATATGCTCATTTATTGTATTTTTTTGAGAGATTTTTGATGGTTCATTTACAATTGTAAAAGCCTTGAGCTTTACACATGTAAAGGTAGAAAGATAGAGCAAAAATCCCACGAATTTGTGGTGGTTGAAGTTGTATTCAATCAAGCAATCAATCACCTAAAAGTAGATCAAACTAGATCTTCACTTTTCCTAGATTGTAGGAAAGTGAATTGATTCCCTCCAACAACCATTCCCACCTTCATTTGAATTCAAATTTCAATTGTAGAACTCTTGGAACACTCCTAGAGTCTATATAAAGACTTGAAATCACTTGTACAATACATGGAAGCAATATACATACACTTGTGACCATCATTGTCTTGCTCCTTCAATTTTGTGCATCATCTTCTTCACCAACAGTAATCTTGCAGAGGCTGCTGATCTCTTGCCAGAGCTCCAAATTGAGTGAAAGATGACTCATTGGAAAGGTATACGTCTCTAAGTTATGCCTGTAAAGTTTCAAAGCATTTGGGTCTGTAGATTGGGAGAAATCTGAGTTTTTTTGTCTCGGGGTCAATCTCTGCGTATTCTTGAAAAATAGGAAGTACCACCAGTGAATGTTGCATTCATTCCTATAGCATATCTTGCTTATTCCTTATAATTTTGTGCATTTCATACACTCAACCCTATGTGTATCACTCCCATAAAAGGATTTTTTCTAATTGTAATCACGCTGGTCGCTATGGGCATTTGAAGTTCATTGTCTCTTCCATAGATAATAAGTTTTTTGAGCTAGTCGACCCCCGAACCTATCTGTTTTGTATCGACTCATTCTCCTTGATGCTCCAAAGTACATAGTGTGTTTCTTTGCACTTATAGCATTTCTATAAGGTCTATTTGAGTCTCCATAAGCTCAAGGGCTGGTCTTGTGTCGGTTGGCTTGACCAAACTTCGTCGCTTCGAAACACACTTTTCTACCTCCAACAAGCTTCTCCAAGTTCTTTCAGTGGTATCAGAGCTAGATCAAGATGGGTGACGGCTTTCCCTCAATGATCGAGAAGCTTGATCAATACAACTACATGGCTTGGCAAATCAGGATGGAGGCCTATTTGCAAGGTAGAAAACTTTATGGAATTGTAGCAGGTGATGAAGTTATGCCTATTCTAAGATCCAAAGGAGGACCTACACAAGAGGAGATAGATAAGCTCACACTTTGGTGCGCAAGGGATGCTCAAGCAAGGTCGTACATACTAAACTCTATCTCTGACTTTCTATTACCACATATTAGAGGATGCAAGACATCTCAAGAGACTTGGGATGCCCTCAAGACTTTCTTTTCTGCTAGTACCAAAGCAAGAAAGAATCAACTTTGGAAGGAGTTCAACCAAATGAAGAAGACGCCTAAACAAACCATCACTACCAAGGTCAAAGAGGTTGTGGATCAGTTAGCATCCATTGGAGAGCTGGTTGAAGAAGAGGTCATCTTGAGGCAAATTCGCAATGGCATTCGAAGTGATAAGCAATGGAAATCCTTCACGACGACTTATGATCTCATCATGGATGTGAAAACTCCACACTTCAACATCTTTCTTGGACAACTCTTCAATCAAGAAGCCAACAATAGCATAAAGGAAGGTAACTCTTATCATGGTAATTCAACTAGTGCTCTATATACAGATAAGAAGGATAAGAAGCAGAAAGGCAAGAAGAAGGAAGAAGATGAAGAAGAGACTTCTCAAGCCAACTTTGCAAGCAAGAGCAAGTGGAAAGGGAAGAAGAAAGGACCAAAGCAAAACAAAGCCAAAGGTCAAAATGTTCAACCTTGTGCCATATGCGATAAGACCAACCACACCACTCAGAATTGTTGGCTCAATGGGAAGACCTAGAAAGGAAGTGGAAGAGGTGGATATGGCAACAATAGAGGCAGAGGTGGACACAACTTCAACAATAACAATAGAAGCTATAATAGAAGGGACTACAACAATTATTCAGAAGATCAACCACATGAAGACTCATTGCTTCTTATGAATCTAAGCCACAAAGAAGGTAAAGAAGATGATCATTTGTTCTACATAGATTCAGGATGTTCGAATCATGTTGCAGGCAACATTGCTCTTCTATCTGACTTGGAAAGTCCAAAGTATAGACATGAAGTGCAAACAAGGGATGACACGAAGCACAATGTGGAGAAGATTGGTAATCTCAAAGCTTCCAATGGCAGGACAAACATTCTGAGTAAGGTTCTCTATGTACCTACTATCACTAAAAACCTGATAAGTGTAGGCCAAATAGTTGAAAAAGGCTTGCAAGTTAGGTTCACCCAACATGGAGATTTTGTGGAAGATCCATGTCAAGGCTTCAAGAAGATAGCCCGAGGTGAGATGCATGGTAGGCTCTTTACTTTTGAGGTAGGAGAAACCAGGAACATAGCTCTATTCAACTTTGGGTCTCAAACCCTAAGTGAGCTTGAAGTGTGGCATGAGAGACTTGCTCATGTGAATGAAAGAACCTTGAAGGATATATGCAGGGATCAAAGTATTCTAGGACTGCCGAACATAACAAAGCAACACATGATCAATAGGTGTGATGCATGTCAGAG
The DNA here is from genome assembly GCA_020310875.1 of Ceratopteris richardii. Taxonomy (NCBI): domain Eukaryota; kingdom Viridiplantae; phylum Streptophyta; class Polypodiopsida; order Polypodiales; family Pteridaceae; genus Ceratopteris; species Ceratopteris richardii. The sequence goes on along the minus strand of CM035423.1, from coordinate 84,277,624 downwards.
TGGGAAGGCACAAAGACAACCATTCAACCACAAAGGCTACATCCACAACAACTTATTGGACTTAGTACATACAGATGTATGGGGACCAAGTCAAGAACCTTTATTGGCAGGATCAAGGTATTATGTCTCATTTATTGACAATCATAGTAGATGGATTGTTCTATACTTTATCAAAAGTAAGAATGGAGTGTTTGATTGCTTCAAGAAGTATCTTTCACATGTGGAGAATCATACAGGTAGATCACTAAAGAAGCTTAGATCTGATGGAGGGGGAGAATACTTCTCCAAAGAGTTTGATGAGTTCTTGCAAGACAAAGATATCAAAAGGGAAGTGACTACTAGGTACTCTCCTCAACTAAATGGAATTGCAGAGAGGAGAAACAAGACATTGGTTGGATCAGCCCGAACAATGCTTGAAGAGAAGAAGTTGCCACATTATATATGGGCAGAAGTTATTTCAACTACTATGTACCTTGTTAATAGACTACCATCCAAATCACTTCAAGGTGACTCCTTATGAAGCATGGCATGAAAGAAAACCTAGTCTTGGACATTGCAAGGTTTTTGGCTGTTTAGCTTATGTTCATGTACCATCACAAATAAGAGGTAAGCTAGATGAAAGGGCAACAAAGGCAGTGTGTTGGATATGATTCAACTCAGATGGGTTACAGGCTCTTTAATCCTTCAATCAAGCAATTCACTACAAGTAGAGATGTTGTGTTTGAAGAACACATGTCTTGGTATGATGAAGAAAAACAAAAGGTAACACTACCATATGATCTTGATTCTGACTCTCATCAATTAGGAAGCAAGCATGATACACAGGTCCAGGATCCAAGAAGTGATACATGTTGGGAGAAATGGTTGGATGCACTCAAGAGATTGAGTTGAAGCTGCTAGACCTGCTTTGCTTCAGCCCTCCTTTGCTTCAGATATGCTTAGTACACTTGCTTAGCTTCCAAATGATACCAATAAAGCATATATGTACTTTGCAAATGATATGTGTAGTGATCAAATCAAAACAGACTACTTGAGACTTCAAGAATCCAAGAAAACTTGCTAATTTGGTATTGACACCTGCTCAGTCTTTCACTCAGTGTGACCAGCACACTTACAATTGATCTAATTCCTTCTGGAAATATTAAATTAGCCTAACAAGCTACCATTTGCAAGTGGAATGAGAAGAAATGATAAACTACACACTGAGAAATCACTTTAGCAAAATTATATGTACCCCCGACTTTTTAGGAACTCTGCAGTCTAATACAAGTGATGACTTCGAGTGAGATTTCTCCGAGATGGCTGATCCTTTGACCTTGAAATTTTGTAGGCGTGTAGTATGCTTGGAGCTGGTTCCAATGTGCCTTGAATCACTTGATTTGGTTCATTAGATCCTGAGATATGCCCCTTTGAAGTTGACAGACTTGGAGATGATGACTCAGAGAAAACAGAGATAATGAATGTAATGATATGTATTAATTCACATTGATGTACATTCCCATTGGCATGATAAACATTGCCAAATGGTACTCAGAGGTGTAGGCTATGAATAAGTCCTCACACACTCAATGATAGTGAAGAATGGAGCTCGTAAGATCACTGACTATCCCGCGAGTTTTTACATTGACTTTTATAAGTGATGGAGATACATTTGAATTTCAAATTCAAACTAAAGCTCCCTGGAATCTCTCCTCTAAAAGTAGGGAGATATTCTCTCCATTTACACCATTCAAATTCCACGATTAATCAAGTAGGTGTGATCATTTACATGCCAAGTCATTTAGTCTTTTACAATAGAGTAAAAGATAGTAAATCATAGGTATGGGTTCCTATGCCCTTTCCTTCAAGTGAAGCCTTGATGAAAAAATTGTCCAAGCTACTCTTCCAAAGTTCCAAGCCAAGTGTGAAGGCTTGAAATGCACCAACAGCTCCCCCTCAAGCCAAACACTTTGGCTTAAGTCTTCATCTTTAGTCTTCAATCACATCCTGCAATCCAATCATGGATTTGAATCTGCATAGCTTGTTTCCATCCAATGCTTTTGTGAGTAAATCTGCACATTGCATATTAGTAGACACATAAGTCAACTGAATCTCTTTGCTTAATAATTTCTCTCTCACATAGTGGTAATGAACCTCTATGTGTTTGGTTCTAGCATGATATATTGGATTAGCTGCAAGGTGAAGAGAGCTAGTGTTATCTCCAAGGATAATTGGAGGTCTAGTGTATAGACCTAACTCTGTATACAAGAGCTTCAACCAGATAGCTTCTTGAGTAGCATTGGCAAGCCCTCTATACTCTGCTTCAGTGGATGACAATGCCACTGTAGGTTGCTTCTTGGCTGACCAAGAAATAGGTTTATCTCCTGCAAAACAAATGTAACCTGAGGTGCTTCTCCTATCATCCTTGCATCCTGCCCAATCTGCATCTGAGTATACTTTAATGTCAATATCTGATGTATAAGGAAAGCACAAACCATGGCTTTGAGTTCCTTTGAGGTACTTCAAGATTTTCTTTGCTGCCTCTAGGTGAGGTACCCTTGGTTTGTGCATGAATTGGCTTAGCACACTAACTCCATATGCTATGTCAATTCTGGTCAAGGTAGCATAATTCAAACTACCTACCATACTTTGATATCCTGTGATGTCTTGGACTTCTTCACCTTCATCACCACTTAGCTTTAGGTTGACCTCCATTGGAGTAGTTGAGACTTTAGCATCCTGCAAGCCAAACTTCTTGACCATATCCTGTACATACTTCTTTTGAGTGATATATATACCTGAGTTGGTGTAGACTAACTCAAGAACTAAGAAGTACTTCAATAATCCAAGATCATTGATCTTGAATTCCTTCATCATCTGTCCTTTGATGTGTCTAATACCATTGACATCATTGCCTATAATGATGATGTCATCAACATAAACACACAAGTAGATTACCTCTGTACTACTTCTCTTTATGAATAGAGAAGTGTCTGCTTTACTCATCACAAATCCTTGGTCTTGGAGATATGTTGTCAACCTGTAATTCCATGCTCTAGGTGCCTGTTTTAATCCATATAGAGCCTTCTTCAATTTACAAACATAGTTTACCTTCTTGGGATCTTCATAGCCAGGTGGTTGTGACATGTAGACTTCTTCAGATATCCATCCATTCAAGAAAGCATTCTTGACATCTAATTGGTACATGTTCCAATTCTTGGATGCAGCTATACTCACCAATATTCTGATAGTTGGCATCTTGGCCACAGGAGAAAATGTCTCCTCATAATCAATGCCTTGGGTTTGTGCAAAACCCTTGGCAACCAACCTAGCTTTGTACCTGTTTATTGTTCCATCAGAATTCCTCTTTAGCTTATAGATCCATCTGGATCCTATCACCTTCATAGAGTCCTTCTTGGGTACCAAGTCCCAAGTATCACTCTCCTTGAGAGCTTCCATTTCTTCATCCATAGCTCCTTTCCATTCTGGTTTGGTGATTGCTTCTTCATAGGTACCTGGTTCTTCATTCAACAAATCCTTTGCAAGATATACAGAATGTTTAGTTACAAGTGATGTGTCATACCCAAATCTGATTGGTCTTTTGCTTTCTCTCTGAGATCTTCTAATAGATTGATTTGAGGATTCTTGAATATCCTCTAGTTGCTTCATCTTCATCTTCCCTTTGGACTTCCATGCTTTGAACTCCTCAAGATTGATAGTGTCATCATCCTCTGAGCTTGGATCTTCTCCATTGCTTGGTTCCTCTTTGATTAGCTTTGGGAACTCTTCTTGCAAGTCATAGGGTAGACTAACCTTCCTGCATTCATTCTCATACCATGAGTCATTCTCATCAAAGATGACATCTCTGCTTACCTTGAAGCCTTTGTTTGTTGGGTTGTAGAATCTGTATCCCTTTTGGTTCAAATCATAACCAATGAAGATACATTTTTCAGCTTTAGGATCTAGCTTTCCCCTTACCTGTGAGGGAATATGCACATATGCTACACAACCAAAGATTTTACAATGATCCAGAGAAGGTCTCTTACCATGCCAAGCTTCATATGGTGTCATGCCATCAAGTGATTTGGATGGCAATCTATTGATGAGATAGGTGGCAGTAGATACACTCTCTGCCCAAAGACAATTTGGCAATTTCTTTTCATTAAGCATAGACCTAGCTGTTTCTACAATGAGTCTATTCCTTCTTTCAGCTACCCCATTTTGTTCAGGTGAGTACCTTGTAGTTATCTCCCTTTTGATGCCTCTTTCTTGCAAGAAATCTTCAAACTCATTGGAGAAGTACTCTCCTCCACCATCTGACCTTAGTCTTTTCAAGCTTCTTCCTGTTTGGTTTTCAACAAGTGCAAGATACCTCTTGAAACAATTAAACACTTCATCTTTATGTTTCATAAAGTATAAGATAGTCCACCTGCTATAGTCATCAATGAAGGACACATAGTACCTTGAACCTGAAATGGAAGGATCCTTGCTAGGTCCCCAAACATCTGTGTGTACCAAGTCTAGGTAGTCTTCATGCATGAAACCTTTCCTTGAATAGGGTAACCTGTGAGACTTACCAAACTGACAAGCACCACACTTATAAATCATGTGTTGCTTGGATACATTAGGTATCCCAAGCACACATTGATCCCTGCACATTTGCTTTAGGGTTCTTTCACCTATGTGACCTAACCTCTTGTGCCATATTTCTAACTCTGAAAGTGTTTGATCCTTGTAATTATATAAAGCAATGTTCTTGGTGTCTTCTAGCTCAAAAGTAAACAATCTACCTGATTTCTCCCCCTTGGCAATTCTTTTGAAACCATGTCTTGGGTCCTCCACATATGATCCATGCTGAGTGAACCTGACCTGCAAACCTTTCTCCACAATCTGACCAACACTCATTAGATTCTTGGTGATGGTTGGTACATAGAGTACCCTGCTCAATAGATTCTGGTTACCATCACATGTCTTCACATTTCCAATTTTTACAACAGAGTGTTTAGTATCATCACCTGTTTGTACCTGATGTTTGCCTTTGGGTTCTTCCAAATCAGAGAGTAGTGCCACATTGCCAGCTACATGGTTAGAGCATCCTGAGTCAATATAAAATAAATGATCATCATTTGTACCTGCCTTGGAGGTCATATTCATGATCAATAGGGAGTCATCTTGCTCCTCTATGTAGTTGTTGTAATCTCTTCTATTTCTGAATCCACCTTGGTAGTTTCCATTGTGGTTGTGGTTGTAATTGTTGTTGTATTGATTGTTGTATCCATTGTAGCCTTGTTGTTGATTGAATCTGCCTCTCCCTTGAGAGTATCCACCTCTTTGATAGCCTCTTCCTCTCTGATTCTTGTAGTTCTTGTAGCATTCATCTGTGGTATGATTGGACAATCCACAAATGTTGCATGGTGATGAGTTGTAGGGTCTCCCCCTACCTGATTTACCTCCTCTGCCTCTTCCTTTTGAAGATCTACCTCTCCCTGCATAATTAGCTTGGGAGGTAGAGCCTTCTTCTTCCTGCTTCTTCCCTTTACTTTTATCCTTAACTTTCTTATCAGTATATAGAGCAGAGGGGTTGTTACCTTTTGATTGATCTCTTGCCTTTGTAAACTTTGCTTCATGTGTGAATAGTTGGCCCATGAGTGTTGTGAGATCTGGGGTATGCATGTCCATGTAGAGGTCCATTGCAATGGTGAAGCTTTCCCACTTATCATCTGCCTTGAGTCCATTTGTTACTTGCCTGACTATTTGCTCCTCTTCAATCTCCTCTCCAATACTTGCTAATTGGTCTGCCACATCTTTAATCTTGGTCACATACTCTGAGACTGATTGCTTGGGCTGCTTCCTAAGGGTTGTGAATTCAATCCACAGTTGATTCTTCCTGGCCCTTGTGTTGGAAGAGAAATATGTTGACAGAGTTTCCCAAGTCTCTTGGGAAGTCTTACAGTTCCTTACATGAGGTAAAAGGAAATCAGATATAGAGTTTAGAATGTAAGCCCTTGCCAAAGCATCTTTTGCACACCATTGGTTGAGTCTCTCTTGTTCATCCTTGGTGGGTAGTCCTCTAGCTTTGAATGAGGGCAATTCCTCATCTCCTGATATGTATCCAAATAAGCTTCTTCCTTGTAGATAGGTCTTCATCCTTAGAGACCAAGCTTGGTAATTGTTCCTGTCCAATTTGTCAATGAATGAAGGAAAACCATCTCCCATGTTTACCTTATTTGCTCTGATACCACTGTTGGGAGAAATGGTTGGATGCACTCAAGAGATTGAGTTGAAGCTGCTAGACCTGCTTTGCTTCAGCCCTCCTTTGCTTCAGATATGCTTAGTACACTTGCTTAGCTTCCAAATGATACCAATAAAGCATATATGTACTTTGCAAATGATATGTGTAATGATCCAATCAAAATAGACTACTTGAGACTTCAAGAATCCAAGAAAACTTGCTAATTTGGTATTGACACCTGCTCAGTCTTTTACTCAGTGTGACCAACACACTTACAATTGATCTAATTCCTTCTGGACATATTAAATTAGCCTAACAAGCTACCATTTGCAAGTGGAATGAGAAGAAATGATAAATTACACACTGAGAAATCACTTTAGCAAAATTATATGTACCCCCGACTTTTTAGGAACTCTGCAATCTAATACTAGTGACGACTTCGAGTGCGATTTCTCCGAGATGGCTGATCCTTTGGCCTTGAAATTTTGTAGGCGTGTAGTATGCTTGGAGGTGGTTCCAATGTGCCTTGAATCAGTTGATTTGGTTCAGTAGATCCTGAGATATGCCCCTTTGAAGTTGATAGACTTGGAGATGATGACTCAGAGAAAACAGAGATAATGAATGTAATGATATGTATTAATTCACATTGATGTACATTCCCATTGGCATGATAAACATTGCCAAATGGTACTCAGAGGTGTAGGCTATGAATAAGTCCTCACACACTCAATGATAGTGAAGAATGGAGCTCGTAAGATCACTGACTATCCCGCGAGTTTTTACATTGACTTTTATAAGTGATGGAGATACATTTGAATTTCAAATTCAAACTAAAGCTCCCTAGAATCTCTCCTCTAAAAGTAGGGAGATATTCTCTCCATTTACACCATTCAAATTCCACGACTAATCAAGTAGGTGTGATCATTTACATGCCAAGTCATTTAGTCTTTTACAATAGAGTAAAAGATAGTAAATCATAGGTATGGGTTCCTATGCCCTTTCCTTCAAGTGAAGCCTTGATGAAAAAATTGTCCAAGCTACTCTTCCAAAGTTCCAAGCCAAGTGTGAAGGCTTGAAATGCACCAACAATACAGATGATGACCAAGATCAAAGAGAAAAGGATTACAACCTATGGAAGTCAAGAGGCAAAGCAAAGATGCAAGAGGTTGGAGAATGCTCCAAACAAGCACCTAGAAGATCAGCAAGAGAGAAGAAACAACCAGAAAGGTATGTTTATGATTCCACATTTGTTACGAAGCATTCAATCTACTTGGCAAAAGAGTCTACAGAGGAACCCTCAACCTATGAAGAGGCAAAGGGAAACCCTAATTGGGAAAAGGCCATGAACAAAGATATAGATGCATTGAAGGAGATGGACACTTGGGATTTGGTTCCAATGTCACCGAATCAAAAGGTAATTGGTTGCAGATGGGTATATAAAGTTAAAAGAAATACAGATGGATCAGTTTGCAGGTACAAGGCAAGATTACTTGCCAAAGGATGCTCACAAACTCATGGTATAGACTATGACGGAACATTCTCACCACTTGCAAAGATGACTACAATCAGGACATTGATAAGTGTAGCTGCTGCAAGGAATTGGAGACTCCTCCAACTTGATGTGAAAAATGCATTCTTAAATGGTTGGATAAGTGAAGAGGTATACATGTCACAACCACCAGGTTTTGAAAACCCTAATCATCCATCTTATGTTTGCAGACTTAAGAAAGCATTGTATGGATTGAAACAAGCTCCTAGAGCTTGGAATTACAGGTTGGTTACATATCTTCAAGATCAAGGGTTCAAAGCTAGCAGCTTAGATCCTTCTCTATTCATCAAAAGGGATCACAATGAGGTTATCTATCTATGTGTATATGTAGATGATATTATTGTGGTGATGATCTAAATGGCATTCAAAGGATCAAGAGACACATGCAAGAGGAGTTCAAAATCAGTGACCTAGGTGAGCTCACATATTTCCTAGGTATGCAAGTGATATATACAGATGAAGGAATGTATTTGACTCAAAGAAGATACATTCAGGATCTTCTTCTCAAGTTCAAAGTGGAGAACACTAAACCTCCAGGTACACCTTTGGAGATGAATCATAAACTAAGTGTTTATGAAGGTGAGAAAATTGAAGACATTAAAGAATATCAAAGCTTGGTAGGTAGCTTGATATATGCTACTCATACAAGGGCAGACATCTCATATAGTGTGGGAGTGCTTAGTCAGTTCATGCACTCACGGAGAAGACCACACATGGATGCGGCTAAGAGAGTACTTAAGTATCTCAAAGGTACAATCAACGAAGGTATATCTATCCTTACTCTTCATATTTGGATATCAAAATCTACTCAGATGCAGATTGGGCAGGAGCTAAGGATGATAGAAAAAGTACATCTGGTTACTTAGCATTTGCAGGTTCGAAGCTAGTATCATGGAGTTCCAAGAAGCAACCAACAGTTGCTTTATCCTCAACTGAAGCAGAGTACAGAGGCTTGACCATAGCAACTCAAGAAGCAATATGGTTAAAAGCATTGTATACAGATTTGGGACTTGCGAGTTCCAAACCTCACATATTTGGAGATAATGTAAGTTCCATGCATCTAGCGGCAAATCCTATTTTTCATGCGAGAACCAAGCACATAGAAGTCCATTACCACTTCATCAGGGAGAAGCTCATGGCAAAGGAGATTGAAATTTCTTTTGTTCCAACTGAAAAGCAAGTAGCAGATATGATGATGAAGGCACTTGATGGAATAAAGCTTTGTAGATTCAAAGCTATGGCAGGTATTCAACCTATCAAAGAATGAAGACTCAAACACACTTTAGCTTGAGGGGGAGCTGTTGGAACATCAAGCTTACACTATGCTTGAGGTGTATTTGATCTACATCAAAGGCTATCGTGTCGAAAGAATATCCGTTGGAGAGTTCTTTTTCATATGCTCATTTATTGTATTTTTTTGAGAGATTTTTTATGGTTCATTTACCATTGTAAAAGCCTTGAGCTTTACACGTGTAAAGGTAGAAAGATAGAGCCAAAATCCCACGAATTTGTGGTGGTTGAAGTTGCATTCAATCAAGCAATCAATCACCTAAAAGTAGATCAAACTAGATCGTCACTTCTCCTAGATTGTAGGAAAGTGAATTGATTCCCTCCAACAACCATCCCCACCTTCATTTAAATTCAAACTTCAATTGTGGAAGTTGTGGAACACTCCTAGAGTCTATATAAAGACTTGAAATCACTTGTACAATACATGGAAGCAATATACATACACTTGTGACCATCATTGTCTTGCTCCTTCAATTCTGTGCATCATCTTCTTCACCAATAGTAATCTTGTAGAGGCTGCTGCTCTCTCTCCAGAGCTTCAAATTGAGTGAAAGATAGCTCATTGAAAAGATATAAGTGTCTAGTTTATGCCTGTAAATTTTCAAAGAATTTTGTTCAGTAGATTGGGAGAAACCTGAGTTTTGTTGTCTCGGGGTCAATATCTGCATATTTTTGAAAAATAGGAAGTACCACCGGTGAATGTCACATTCATTACTATATCATATTTTGCTTATTCTTTATACTTTTGTGCATTCCATAAACTCAACACTATGTGTATCACTCTCATAAAAGGATTTTTTTTAATTGTAATCACGCTGGTCGCTATGGGCATTTGAAGTTCATTGTCTCTTCCATAGATAGTAAGTTTTTTGAGATACTCGACCCCCGAACCTGAAAGGAGTGGATCCAAACATTTGTTCTCATAGGATCCCAATGACCTTAGATGACAAGCCAACCAAGGAGAAGCCTTACACTTACAGTGATAATTGTGTAGCCAAGATCAAAGAAGAAATAAATTGGTTGATAGAAGCGGGATTCATCTGTGAGATTGAGCATACCGAATGGGTATTCCCCATCATTGTTATGCCCAAACAGAATGCAAAGTTGCATGTGTGAACTAACTTGAATAAAGTTAACACCCCCCCACCATACGAGATAGTTATTTGCTTCCTATCACTAAAAACCTATTAGAATGAGTGGCAGTCAAGGAATTTTACAACTTCCTTGATGGATTTTTGGGCTAAAACCTTGTCTACGAATCCAAAATTTTCCCATGTATTGCTCAAAATCCTTTGGAACCCCTTGCTTCCTAGTGCCACATGAGGAAACAGGGAAACAGGGAAAAACGAAAATAGGGAAGCAAGGTCTTTAAGGAATTAGTTCAGAACAGGTGATACACAATACTGAGCCTGACAATATGATACTGGACGGTTGCGATACAATACTTGTCTTTGTACGATACCACCTCAGGCAATACACAATACCACCAAGGGCGATACTAACTCCCAACGATACGATATTGCCCTAGACGATACGACACCATGAGATCTAGGCATGATACAATCCTTATATTTGATGTGAACATCATGATATGCTTTTTGCCTTTTCTTATCTACATACATACTCATAACTACTTGTAACCTTGAAGATCCTAATTTTTACAATCCCAGCACTCTATCAGATAATTCATGTCCTGTCCATCTCTAATTGATTTGCTACCTTCACGGTTGGTATTAGAAATTCTAGTTTTAGTATTGCAATAGGTAATCCAAATCTTGTGATTATGTTTTCATAAACAAACTTTTCAATTGTGTGAGCATTATTTTTACTTGTAGCCTTAGCTTCAGCCCATTTAGTGAGATAGTGAGTGGCGACAATGATATATTCTACATGAGAACTTCTAGCTAGTGGATGTATTGGTCCAATAAAATATGATCCCCATTTGCTAAAAACTCTTGCAAAAATCAAAGGTATTAAAGGCATGTCATCCTTCTTTCCAGTTTGCCTTGCTCTTTGACATATATCACATCTTTTGACAAAGACTTTTGCATTTGGAAAAGGAGCTAGCCACCAAAAACCTGAATAAAGTATTAGTTTGGCAGTTCTTTCTCTTGAAAAATGTCCTCTTGCTAATCCTGAATGTGCCATCTCCAAAATTTGCAAATACTTCTCTTCAAGAACACAAATTTTTAAATATTCATCTATTCCTTTCTTATATAGTTTTTCCCCTATTAATTGATATTCTTGACTTAACTTCTTAATATTTCTAGAATCTGCATTCTGCTCATGATTCTTCTGCTCTTGTGGTTGTTTAAGTTTTTCAACTATATGTTCACTCCACTTAGGATTTTCTTGGAACCAATACAAAGTGGCTAATTCAGTAATGTTTTTTATTTCATAGTTTTGGCATTGCATAATAAATTTCTCAACATCCTGTCCTTTGGTTGGCCAGTGTACTCCCATTCTAGATAAATTATTTAGAGTTACAATCTTAGAAGCATGAAAACATGGATTCCAATAATGTGCTTTTTATAAATAATTTCTTTGCTCTTCCTCTAGAGCACAATATTCCAACACACCAATATGATTTACATGGTACAAATGTCTAGCCAATAATACAAAGTTTCTACTTTGTAATTACAAATGTATTTTATTATCCATATTTTTACATGGTCTAACTATAAGAAGTGGCACCAAAGGCAATGCCCAACTAGGAGCACTTTCTACTTTGAATAGATAAGCATCTTGCAAGTCATCATTAATGGGAAGAGTTTGTTCTTTTGTGTGGATTCTAGACAAATGATATGCTCTCAAGTGTGTTTTCCCTTGTCTACCCACTAGTTCAAATTCAAATTCCATTAAGAGTAAGAACCAATCTTACAAGTCTTCCACTATGACAAGGTTTGTTTACCAAATATAATAATGCTTGGTGATCCACAAAGAACTTAAATTTATTGGCTAGCAAATAGTGTCTATATTTTTTTACTACAACACCATTCCTAATCGTTCTCTTTCAGTAGTGGTATAGTTCCTTTCTATTTGAGTCAATTGCCTGCTAACATAAGCAATGGGGAAATCTAATTTACTTCCTTCAATAGGCTATGCCAAAACACATCCTAGAGCGAAATTGAAAGCATCCACATGAACATGAAAGATTTGATCGCATTGTGGTGTTTTCAAAATAGGTGCTCTCAATAAACAAGTTTTTAAAATTTCAAAGGCTTCATCACATTCTTGGGTCCATTCAAATTTGGTTATTAGAGCATATAACGATTTAGCAATATCTGCAAACTTACGAACAAATTTCCTATAATAACCACAATGACCCATAAAGGTTTGAAGTTCTTTCACATTGGTTGGCTTGGGCAAATCCATTATTGCTTTGGTTTTCCCCTCATCAGTAGAGATCCCATTCTTGGAAACTACGTGTCCCAACATTCTTCCTTGTCTAACAAAGAACACACATTTCTCAAGGTTAAGACACACTCTATAGATTGTGCATTTTTTGAATATATTCTCCAAATCTTGTAGATGATTTCATCTTTTATTTGAGAAAGTACAAAGGTCATCTACATAGATTTCCATCATGCTTCTCAAAAAATCTTTGAACACATGACACATTAATCTTTGTAATGTAGCTGGTGCATTGGTTAAACAAAATGGCATAACCCTAAATGCATAAATACCCCATTCTATTGCAAAGGATGTCTTATGTTGATCTTCTATTGCAATAGGAACTTGATTATATCCTGAAAATCCATCCAAGAAACTGTAGACCTCTTTGCCAACTACTCTTTCTAGTAAATGATATGTTATTGGCAATGGATAGCTATCCCTTATAGTTGCAGCATTGACTTTCTTCAAGTTAATACAAACCCTAAATTTTCCATTTTTCTTTGGAACTACAACCATAGGAGAATCCACTCATTATACTCAATTTCATAAATGAAATCAACAACCAATATCTTCTCAATTTCCTCTTTTATTTTTGCAAAATATTTATCATTGAAGGTGTAATGTATTTGCTTACTAGGTTTTGCATATGAAGCAATGGGTATCTTATGTTCACAAATATTGGGATCTATACCCTTCAAATCTCTATACCTATAAGCAAACACATCCCTGTATTCTCTAGCTAACATTATTAAAGCTTCCTCCTCATGTTCTTCCATATCATCTACTATGATAATGTGTTTATCTTCTCCTTCTTCCTTAGTGATGAGTACCTTTTTGGTTTGTTCCTCATTGTCATAGGACTCAGCTTTCTTCTTTTCCCTTCTTGGTTTCATTTTGAAAAGTAGTCTCTCTTCCACCTCAAGGGTATATCAAATTTTTCTTCCTCTATTTTAGATTTCTCTTGTTTTTTCTTGTTTTACTTTTTTCAGAATCTTGATTTTCACTCCTCTCCTTATGTACACATTTTTTATATTTTCTTGAGATTCTATCTCTGATTAGATCATCTGCCTGAACTTCTTCTAAATAAGTATTTTTTTTATGTATCAGAAATGTTTGGTCATCTTGGAAATTATTTTATTGAGCTACATTAATCATATTGACTTTTATATGAAAAATCTCATATCCTTCCTCATTTTGTAAGTTTATCCCCACATGTTCATCATTGGCTATGTCTAGTGTGGACAAAATTTGATTCCATCCATATGGTTCAAACACTTCATCATCAAACTTCTGGGGTACATATGTTTCATCTTCAATTCCTCTCTCCTTTTTACAATCCTCCTTTTTAATGAGAATTTTGTTATAGATTTCCTTGTTTATTGCATTACACCTCCACAATGGGGGTTCAACATCACTTTCACTTCCTTCTTTTGACTCCTCACTTGTGTCTCGACTTTGATGTATCTTGAACCACTCTTGGGGGGATATATCACAAAATTGTCCATTTTTTAGGTTTACTTTGGTAATTTTTCCTTGATTCTAGAGGTATAGGCAATCCTTTCCCCAATCTTGTATTATTTCCATTTGTCTCATAAAAGGCCTACCTAGGATAATCTCATAGGATGTCAATTGTGGAAATTCTACGACAGCAAATGTATGTTCTATTTCTATTCCAAAGATCTCTATTATTACCTTCTCCCAGATCCCTAAAGGTGCCTCAATGTGACCATCTACCAATTGTAATTTCATTTTGGTTGGTTGAAGTGTGTGTGCTCCCCAGCTTTCCCAAGTTTGCTTTGTCATAATTACAACTCCTGATCCACTGTCCAAAATTGCATTTGTTTGGTTGTGACCGAATTGTACTTTGAGTATGGTGTTACCTTTCTCCCCTTCATAATATCCTCCTATTTTATCAATGGGTACATGCATAATTTCCTCAGCTTCTTGTTCTATTCCTTGGTTCCAGTGGGAACTTTTTTCACGTTCTAAAATAAGATGTTGCAAATGAGGGTTTTGTTTCACCAATTCACTCAGTATTGTCTGATATTGAATTTTACATTGTTTTGTTAGTTTGAATTGTATAGTGATGGGTTGTGTTGTATTAGCAAATTTTACATTGTTTTGTTAGTTTAAATTGTATAGTGATGGGTTGTGTTGTATTAGCTCCTTCTTCTTATAATGGATCATTAATTTCTTGATTATAATTTTTTTGTTGTGAGCTTTTTGTGCTTCTAGCATCCTCACTGTCTCCATCTTCTTCAAAGTTTTGCTGAGTTTTAGTGATTATTTGTTTATGAAGCTGCATTTTTTTCCTGCTCCAAAGCAGGCATTGGATAAGTTCTTTCATAGTGGAAAGCACTAGTTCCTTCCTCAATGAACAATGTGTCTAAATTCTTTGATTGATTTTCTTTCTTGTTCTTGGTTTGACTCTATGTATTGTTTGTGTTTTCAGGTTTTTTGTTTATTAGATTTTTCTAGTGTTTCCACTTGTTTCACTTTCTTTTCCCATTTAGCTCTTTATGTGACTCTTTTTCTCTCCAAGATGTATTTTTCTTTATCTCTGATGAGTGTGGTTCCAATAGTATTCCTTGCTCCTTAGCCTGAGGTCTAGCTATTTTCTATATAGATATTACCTCATTCTCACCCAGCTCTCCTTGCTCCATTATCTTCTCAGATTTCAAAGGTATATGAGTTGTTTTTTTTTTTATTTCTAGGACAATCCTTAATTAAATGTTCTCTACCACACTCTTTACAAAAAGCTCCCTCCACTCTTAGTGTCGGTGGTTGAGTGCAATCTTTTACAAATGTTCTCCTCCACACCTATAGCAAGTAATCTTTTGATTAGTTTTGAACTGAGGTCTTTGACTTGATATGTTGCTCCATCCAACTAAAATCTTCCATTTCCCAAATCTAGGGCTTGTAAATCTGTCTCTCTTTGTTCATTGTTTTCCCATCCAACTGGATCTTGATATTCCTCTAGAGAATGAAACTCATTCATGTAGTTATATCTGACTGTTATATTTTCATTTTCCTCTATTGGAATATATTTGATAGGAACTGCATTTGTGGGTAAGGGAGGTTGTTGCCCTAACACCAGCCTTGGTTGTTCTACTACAAACCCTAATTCCCTTTACTGGTTGTATTGTCTCGGGTAGTCATTTTCCCTGACAAGTTGTTTGTTGTAAAAACACTCTTCCCTTGTATGGTTGGTCCATTTCCTTTCCAAGGTGCAATATTTCAGTGTTTTCTTATCTTGCAAGTTTTGAGGGCTCTGATAATGACATTGATGTGTCAGATGGTTTTCCCCACAGTTATAGCATTTCTTTATTGGTGTTAGTTTTTTGTTTACTAAGTTTGCCTTAGTAATAGCCTCTAAGGCCTTTCCTATAGCTTTGGCTAGTTCCTCTATAGGTGGTATCCTATCTTCATGGTTTCTTGGTTGGTCAAATGGCATTAGATCTTGCCCTCTATTGTCTTCCAAATCTATAGCTTCTTTGACACATGAATCTAAATCAATTAATAAACCAAAGTTCTTATCCGTATCAATATGAGGCACAACCTATGAAGCCAAATTGGGAGCCAGAATACTCCAATGTCATGTATACAAATCCTAACTTCAGGCCCCAATTGAGATAAGTAAGACCACAAGCCCCTAGAGGACCATGTTTTAGATGTCAGGGCAACAATTTCATGCGTGAATGTCCCCACTCACCAGCTCTAGGACAAGGACAAAACATCACAATCCAAGGTTTTTGACTTCAGTGCAACAAAGAACATCTTCTGAGAGATTGTCCAAGGAACCCCTCTAGTGTGCCCAAGGTTACACCCATCAATGTGGTAGGCTTAATGGTGGATTCAAGTTCATTTAGTATTAATGTGACTCCTATATAGGTAGTCACCAGGGCACAAGCCTTAAAGTAGGATAAGCAAACCTAGACAAGAGCTATCCTAGAGTAGATTAGAGATTGAACGGACAAAAATGTGCATGAAAATGGTAGAACTAGCTCAGTCTATGCTTGATGCCAATTAGTTGTTCAATCAAATAAATAAACTCTATCAAATCCGGTTTGCATTTGTAGGGCTTACTAGAAATATTAGAGCAGTTGGTAAACAAGCCACATATTTCTTTAACTTTACAGGCTCAACTACTTGTTGAAAGAGAAAGCTCACAACCAACAAAAGTTTATGTTCTTGATGCCACAGATGTTGGAACACCTCTTTCAATTGAACAGTACTCTCAAGAGTTCTTACAGGAAATACAAGAAGAGGAATGGGCCAATGAAAAGGATAATCCCCTTGGTATTCTTGAAATTGATGATCTTCATGATCAATTTCCCCAAGTCATTCCATCTATTTACGGAGACCAAGTAGAGCAACAAGAAGACGAGAAATTAAAAATCTAACTCTTTATAAGAGTTGCCACAATTCATAGGCCCATGGGAATCCAAATCTCTTCATATTAGAGCTCCCATAATATTGATAATAAATGAAGACTTAGTGGTTCCAAGAAACACAGAAGTTGTGAAGTACACATTTATGTGCCTTGTGATTGACCTTGAGTGTCAACAACCCCCACCCTCAAGTCTATTATCCTTGACAGACCCTTGTTGGAATGGTTGTTCCATGTAGTACTTTAAGAGGTAGTATCCATCATGTATTAGCAAGAGCAATGTATTTTCCAAATGTAGCAGGGTCGTTGTCCAGTTCTTCATATTTTTACTGCTAGCTTTTGCAAATTTTTCTCCCTTTATATGTACTTCCACCTTGGAATCTGGCATGAGGGTGTATTTGTGAGCTTCCACAAATTGTTAGTTGCTCAAAAGAATTGTCCCCGTTGATTTTGAGCAGCTATTGACAATGAATTGCATCATAGGTACTGATGTTGTATCCTTGATGTCCTTTGGGTATTTCAAAGATGGCTTTCATAGTTTGCATGACAAGTACTCATGTCCCATGATGAATGATGGGTGAGTGTGTTAGTGCATCGGTTGAAGAAAATATGTGCCTTGTGCATGGCCTTGTAATGTGGCCCTATGCATGCGTACTTGGGGAATTCATTGGAAGATGTATGGTGCAAGAAATTTAGTCTTGAGATAAGTTCTCAAGGGTATGCTGACAAAGAGGTTTCCTAATCTATCATGGTTATAGTGTTGCCAAAGTGGGCAATTCTTACTAGGGTGAAAGGTCCGTTGGTCTTCCTCTCTTAGTGGTGTACTAACATCAGGGCCATTGACCATTGGCTTGTCATTCTTGTTGATGGATGTCCTTGCTGATGGTTCATAGATGAGATTCTTAAATTGCTCAATTATGTCCTCCCTCTTCATTTTTTCTTCTTCTTCTCTCTCTCTCTATCTCTTTTTTGCACAATGTCACAAAACAAGAAGAAGGTGGTTAGTATCAATAAAATAGTTTACATATGTCAAATGTGTCTTATGTGCTTGGGATTCTCAATTGTGTCTATGAATGGTCATGTAATGTGGCCCTATATTAATGGATACTTTGGAGATGCATGACCTAAATTGTGCAAAAGATGGGTTACACAAAGAGCACATGGTTTTCGCATGTTGAGGCTTCCTTGTTCTTGCAGATGTTGGTGCAACCTTTGGTGGATGTATCCATTGGATCTCTAAATGATAACTGATCATTCCTCCTTATAGGGATCCATTTTAGAATTGTGTTTGGTTGTGTACAGATAATTTGTGGCCTCTTCATCTCTGGATGGTTCCTTAAATTTTGTATCCCTCGTGGTTGGCTATTTGATTTTGTGGTGGCTACTGGTGCTTTTGGCTTCCAAACAAATACTCTTGATGATTTTCTTCTTACTACTGTGGAAGAGGTGAATTGATCTTATTTTGGTCTTTGTGCTTGGTTGTGACCCTTCCCTCTCCTTGGCTTTTTTGTTGAGACTTTTCTTGTGAGGGAGAGCAGTGGTGTTTGTGCATGTAAGAGTGCCTTCGGTACCCACATGTGTAATTTTCCTTATTGAGCTGCAACTAATCTCTTAGGCACCCAAATTTTTCAGATACCTTGTGGTTGAGCTTTTCCTAGTTGCTTGGTTCTTCTTTTGTCATGGTTGGACTTCCTGGATGGGAATTGTTGACGCAAAGCTAGTGGTTGCTCTCCTTTTCGTACCAAGATCTCCTCCATGCTCGAAACTTCTTTCTTCTTAAATTTTGTTTTTTTATTTGATATAGCAAGTGTCTCATACTATTTTTCTTGCCTTGTTGGTTGAATTACGATGCTAGAATTAGTCATTGAAAAGGAAGAGAGGTCTGCTCACCTTTGAGCTTGCTCTTCCATGATTGAGTCCTTTTGCATCATAGAGCTTTTAACACATACAACATCTTCTTCTCAAAGATTAGGCTTAGAAGAATTGAGAGAATGTGTGCAACATGAATTTGTGATCATGCGATTCTCTAATCCTAATGTAATGCATTTTTTGTATACCCATACTTGAAGAAGTTGACTTCTTATGTTTAAGTTGACTGCATGGTCATAGATCTAGTCTTGACCCAGGACAAGTGGTTCCATAAGGTCCTCATCTTCACACACTAGCATTTTGATTGTCATTGGAACATCTTGAAGGTAGATGGCAGGCTCCACCTCACCCAAACAAGGGGTTTTGAGACCTCCTAATCCTATGAGATAGGCTTCTATGAGATCCATGTCCAATTGTAGGTCTTGGTAGTATGAAAGTCTAAATGCACTAGTTGCTACACCTAAGTCAATCAAGGATCTCACAAGCCTTACACTCTTTCCTCATCCTACCTCTATGGTCACAAAGGAGTGTCGATCGATTATTCAAGACGCAGTTGCACATGATGTTTGACACATGGCCATGTGATATCTTGGAGCTTTGGGATTGACATTTGGGCCTAGTTGCCTTAACTTATTTTGCCTAATGTGCTCTCTAGCCTCTACATGTGATTCTTCTCTAACCTTTAACTCTTCTTCTTTTCACCTTAGCTGTGTTGAGTCTCATTAGCATATCCTCTATAAGAGGTTCTTGATATAACTTGACTCGACATCCACTTATATAGTTTGGTAAGATGTCACCTTCTAGAGTGGCCAATTGAACCGCACCACTGGTGGAAATTCTATTAATGATCATGGGTCCATATCCTCTTTTTTCCAATTAGGAGCATGCTACTTTAGTGTATAGACCAACACAAGGTCATGTCTATTTCTTTCAATCCTTTATCCTTGATGTAGGCATCAAAGTATGCCCTTTGGCCTTTCTTTGCAACATAGATGCCTACTATAGCTCATAGCATCGTATCACCTAAGCATTCTATATCAAAGATCCTAGAGGACAACTTGTGTCCATTCCACTCATGCTCTTGTGCTACTTTTAAAGCTTGGATTAGGAAGTCCAATGGTAGCACATCATTCTATCCAAAGACCATCTGAAATGGGGTGGCATTGAGTATTGTTTTGTAGGCAACTCAATAAGCCCAAACAACATGAGAAGTTGTTTGTCCCAATTAGAGCGTTTATTATTTACTAGTTTTGTCAATACATTACATAGGATCTTATTTGTGCTCTTGGCCTATCTGTTAGCTTGTGGATGATAGGGGTGAGACTTCTTATGTATCACTAAGAATTCTTGGAGAAGGTTTTCAACGACTTCGTTCAAGAAGTGTGTATCTCTATCACTTACTAACTCTATTGGTAACTTGTATCTAGTGAACACATTCTTGAATAAGAACTTAACCATTGTTTGAGCATCATTCTTTATTGTGGATTTGACTTCTACTCACTTTGTAAGGTAATCTATGGCTACATTAATGTACTCTGCATGAGATTTTCTAGCTTGGGGGGGGGGGGGTAATAGGACCTACAAAGTCTATACCCCACTTTGAGAATGCACATCCTCCCATTATTGGCCTCAAAGGCATCTTGCATTTTTTTTTTTGGATATTGTGCATGTTGGCATGTGTCACATTTCTTCACATATGTATGTGCATCCATATAAAGAGTGGGCCAACAAATTCCTAGTCTTAACTACTCATTCAGGTCCAAAGTGTCCACCTGCAACACCAGCATGTACAATTTCTAAGGTTTTTAGATTGTTTGATTCATCCCTTTCCTAAGAACCACTTAAAAGTCATATTCCATTAGTAAGAGGAACCATCTTACTAAGCATCCTATATTGCAAGGTTTATGGACCAAATATGATAAAGCTTGATGATCAGTGAAAAACTTGAATTGGTTGGCCAATAGATAGTGTCTAAACTTCTTCACATCATACATCATGCCTAAGCTTTCTCTTTAAGTTGTTGTATAGTCTTCTTCAGCTATGTTTAGTTGTCAACTAGAATATGCTATATGAAAATCTAGATTTCCTTCACCTGTGGGTTGTGCTAGCACACATCCTATTGCATAATTGGATGCATCTACATGGACATGAAATGGTCAGGAGTGGTCAATATTGGTGTTGAGCACAAATGTACCTTTTGCTCATTGAATGATTTTCACATTTGTCATTCCACTCAAAATTTGTCAATAAATCTTTAAGAGGCTTAGCTATGATTGCATACATGTGGATAAACCTATGATAATATCCACAATGTCCCATAAAGGCTTGTACTTCTTTAACATTCCTTGGCCTCGACAACTCTACTCTCTTACTTTGTCCTCACGTGTTGATATTCCATTCTTAACATGACCTAAGATTTTACCTTGACATACAAATTCTTTGGTACCTCAAACAATGATTCCTTCTCTTCTTGTTTCACTTCTTTTCTTTTCTTTTTCTTTTAACTGCCTTCACTTTTATCACTTGAATTTATCGTTTTAATGCTTGTGAGAGGTTCTTCTTATTTTTGGGTAAATACTCCTACATCTTCTAGATAGTGCTCCTCTGAATTAAAGCAACTATCCATCACAATGAACTCTAGATCATTGTTGCCCCCTTCTTCTTCTATGACCTCATTAGAGTCACACTCTTCAAGCAAGGGCTCACACATGAACACAGAGATATCATAACCCTCCTCATCACAATGAGGTGTCCACTATTGTTCATTGATAGAAATATCCATGGTGGCTAAGATTTTTGCCCAAACATGAGGCTCAAATTCCTCATCTAGAAAGATCATCGGTGTGTAGGATGGGTCTCTAATCGCTCTGTCTCCTGGAGGAGTTCCTTCATCTATCACTCTTAGATGTCTTTCCTCTTCCTCTACAACCTTGCACATCCACAAATGAGTGTCTTCATAATCAGAAGAGCTTTCAGAATGCACCGAGATTGAATCTTCTTGCACCTTGTGGATAGGATTGCACTATAGGGGTGGTACATCTCTAAATGTATAATCCTTGAAATTGAACTTGGTTGTGACCCCTAAGTGTTACAATTACAAGGAATTGGTTCCCCAATCTTGCACTATTTGGAGTTGTCGTAGGAAGGGTCTTCCTAGGATCATCTCATAGACATTATTTTTGCCAAAGTCACATATAGCAAAGGTGTGTTCAAACTCTACACCACAAGTAGTTAGAGTTATCCCTTCTAACAATCCTAGAGGTCTTTGACATGGCCATCAGCCATTTGAAGCTTCATTCTAGTTGGTCTTAATGCGGGTTTGCCCCATTTCTTCCACAAGGGGGTGGTAGCAATCACAACACCAACATCTGAATCTAAGATAGCTTTGGTTGTGATACCTTGGTGGGTGATTGGAAGATAAGTATTACCTTCTTCACCTTCACTCATTTCTCCTATTTTGTCTAGAGGTATCTCTCGTACTTTTTGCTTAGAGCCTACTTTTGACATATTGGAAGTTCTGGAACTTGATTTGCCACATGATTCCATAACTGAGGTTTTACTTTGAGTAGGTCTAAATATGCCATGGAACCTAATTTTTAAGTAGACCAGACACTAGTCTAGACAGGGCCAAAATTATTCAAAAAACTATAAAAAGAGCTAGAGAGCTCATTTTTGAGGTTGGTTTGTTAGAGATTGAAGCTTTTGTAAGAGAGTTCTTTTGCAATAGAATGCTTTCCATTGTTCATCTCTTTGTTCTTGACGTGTGTGCACGTGTATGTGTATGTGTGTGCATGCTTGTGTGTATAGCATATGCTAGTAGAAAATTAAACACAATTGAACAAAACTATACAAAAATAGAAAGAGAAGGCTTAGGCATGGTATATGTCGTGAAGAAGTTTAGATACTATCTATTGAGCAACAAGTTCAAGTTTTTCATTGATCATCAAGCTTTATTATATTTGGTCAATAAACCTTGTAATATAGGACACCTAGTAAGATGGTTTCTCTTACTGATGGAATATGATTTTGAAGTGGTTGTTAGGAAAGGTGGAACCCACCTTAGGGTGGATCACCTCTCTCACGTAACTTTAGGAGAGTCACCGCAAGGAGTTTCTGATGAACTACCTGATGCTTATCTCTTCAATTTGGAAGTTGTTCTAAATGGGCAAATAAGTTGGTACCTGTCGACCTAACCTTCAAACCTACAGATAAGAATGTGAAAACAAACAAAGATGAAATTGTAAAATCACAAAAACATAAAATATTGGCAAGAAGTATGTACAAACAAAATACATAGGGTGTACTAGCTTCTTGTGTCGAGGAGGATAAACATAGCAGTTGGTTGCAACAAGCGCATGAAGGATTGCTAGGAAATCACTATTCTAAACAATCAACATTGTAGAATCGAAAACATTTATGAATGTATTGACCTAGTATGGACAAATTAATACATGAGTGGATTAAGAATTGTCCAATGTGTTAGGAGAGAACCCCAATGGAGTATGCTAATCTTTATCATGTGTCATTATTTCCAGAATGGAGTGCTCCACTGGTAGAATTTACGAGATCCAAAACACTACCCAGTAAGGCTAGTCTAGCAAGAAAATGAAGCATGGAGCAAGAGGCTGAGGACTATGCCTTCGTACGAGACAACCTATACCAAAGAGGAAAAGATGGTTACTTAAGACTGTGCATTCACAAATTAGACTATTTGAAAATCTTAGAAACTAGACATAGCGGTGTTGCAAGTGGACACCTCAAGCCTAACCAAGTAATTAAGACCATTCTATTCTTATGACTTTGGTGGAACACTCTTCATATGGATGCACATACCTATGTGAAAGATGTGACACATGCCAACGAGCTCAATATTCAATCAAAAAAGATGAGGTGCCTTTGAGACCAATGATGGGAGGATGAGCATTCTCGAAGTGGGCTATAGACTTTGTAGGTCCTATTAACCCCCCACCTAGAAACTCCCATGCAGAGTATATTATTGTAGCCACAGATTACCTTACAAAGTGGGTAGAAGTAAAATCAAAGAATGATGCTCAGATAATGGCTAAGTTCTTATTCAAGAACATGTTAACCAGATATGGGTTACTAATACAGCTACTGATTGATAGAGGCACACACTTCCTAAACAAAGTTATTGAAAACCTTCTCCAAGAATTCTTTGTGATACATAAGAAGTCTACCTCTATCATCCACAAGCTAATGGACAAGCTGGGAGTACAAACAAGATCCTATGTAATGTATTGATAGAACTAGTAAATAATAAACACTCTGATTGGGATAAACAACTTCATCATGTTGTTTGGGCTTACAGAGTTGCCTACAAAATGGTACTCAGTGCCACCCCATTATAGATGGTCTTCCAACAAAATGTTGTGTTACCATTAGACTTCTCGATCCCAACAAGAGCATGAGTGTAATGACATGAGTTGTCCTCTAGGCTATTTGATCTAGAATGCTTAGGTGAGACCAAACTACGAGCAGCACCAGACATCTATGCTGCAAAGAAAAGACAAAAGGCATACTTTGATGCACATGTCAAGGATAAAGGATTGAAAGAGGCAGACCTAGTGTTGGTTTATACACTAAAGCAGCATGCCCATAGATTGGAAAAACGAGGATATGGAACCATGGTCATTAATACACTAGCAGTGTGGTTCAATTGGCCACTCTAGAAGGTGACATCCAGCCAAGTTATAGTAGTGGATGTCGAGTCAAGCCATATCAAGAACCTCTTATAGAAGATATGCTAATGAGAGTCAACACTGGTAAGAAGCAAAAAGAAGAAGAGTTAAGGGTTAGAGAAGAAGCACAAGTAGAGGCTAGAGAGTGCATTAGGTGAAATAAGTTAAGGCGACAAGGCTTAGATGTCAATCCCAATGCGCCAAGATATCACATGGCCATGTGTCAAACATTAGGTGTAATTGCTCCTCAAATAATTGATCGATGTCCCTTTGTGACCATAGTGGTCAGGCAAGGAAAGAGTGTAAGGACTATGAGGGCCTTGATTGACTCAGGGGTAGCAAGTAGTGCAGTTAGACTCTCATACTACCAATGTCTACAAGGAAAGAGTGTAAGGACTATGAGGGCCTTCATTGACTCAGGGGTAGCAAGTAGTGTAGTTAGACTCTCAAACATTAGGTGTAATTGCTCCTCAAATAATTGATCGATGTCCCTTTGTGACCATAGTGGTCAAGCAAGGAAAGAGTGTAAGGACTATGAGGGCCTTTTTTGGGTGAGGAGGAACTTCCTATCTATCTTCACGATGTCCCAATGATAGTCAAAACGCTAGTGCATTAGGACATCCATAAACAACGAAAGAAAAATCCAATGGTCAATCACCATGATGGGAGTACAGTGCAAAGAGATGAATATCAATCAACCATTCACCATGGTAAGAATCCCCTACTTGGGGAATGTTATAACCATGATAGATTAGGAAACCTCTTTATCAGCATACCTTTGAGCACTTAGCTCAAGATCGAATTTTTCACACCATACTTCTTACCATGCATTCCCCAAGTAAGTATGCATAGGGCCACATTAAAAGGCCATGCACAAGGTAGATATTTTTTTCAACCCATGCACTAGCACACTTACCCATCATCCATTATGGTTTATGAGTACTTGGCATGATAAAAGATCTAGAGGACATCAAGGTTACAACATCAGTACCTATGAAGCAATTCAGAGCTAATAGCTACTCACAATCAACATTGACAACCTCATTGAAACAAGTAACAAATTTTGGAAGCTCACAAATACACCATCATGCTCGAATCCAAGGAAGAAGCACATACAAAGGGAATAAAACTTGCAAAAGCTAGTAGTAACAAACTGAAGAACAGGACAACTAACACTACCAGATTTGGAGAAAAAACCACTCTTGTTGATACATGATGGATACTTTAGCTCAAATTACCACGTGGAACACCCACTCCGATAAAGGTATGTTAGGGATGATAGACTCGAGAAGGGGGGGTGTTGGCACCCAAGATCAAGCACAAGGTGCACAAATGTGTCAAAGAATTGAACACAGAAGAAGAGGGAGCATACAAGGAGCTCCAATAAGTGCATGTCAAATTTTCAAAAGATATCCCTATAAAAACAATGATTTTTATCACTAAAAACCATTGTAAATAGTGTTTCATGTTTTTGCAATCCCATTTTGTTCAAGTTGAGGAGTCTTCAAGCTTGAGGAGTATAAGAAGCATCTACATACCAATTTTCATAATTTTAAGACTCTGTTTGAGCCCTCAAATAAGCCCTGGAACCTAATTTTTAACTAGGCCAAACACTACATCTGGACAGGGCCAAAACTAGTCAAAAAACTATAAAAAGAGCTAGAGAGCTCATTTTTGGCATTTAACATTCTTTGGGGTTGGCTTGTTAGAAAGTTGTCTTGGTAGAGAGTGAAGCTTTTGTAAGAGAGTTCTTGTGCAATTGAAGCTTCCATTGTTCATATCTTTGTTATCTTGCCTTGTGTGTGTGTGTGTGCATGTGTGTGTGTGTGAATGCATGCATGTGCTTGTCACTCACATTTTCTCACCACAAATGCTCGCGATCTTCGTATCCTCATCACGTCTCCTTGGATTGACAAGTAAAGGAGGTGGTGCTCACGCTTGGGCTACATTGTCTATTGTAGTTTTTGGCCTATCATAATAAAGCCTTAAATAGAGAGTTTACATTGATGCATTTAGTGCGTAGAGATGATGTTGGGGAGCCCTACATCATAATATAGATGCAAATGCAAAATCCCAACTTTTTGGTTTGTCACGATAGATGAGTTTGTTGGGACGGATCTCAAAAATTCTCTATGTCATACCTATGTAGGCTTGGAGATGATGACATAACTCTAACTACAAGAAATCACTAAAAACAAGTCAAAACAAAGCACATGTAAGCTCACTCTCGTGCTCTCTCATGAATTCAAATGAGAGAAATAAGGGGGAAGGGTTAGATATGGTGAGAATTGAAAAATTGGGCAGTTCATCATGAAAGGATATGGTGGTGATGAAGATGATGTTTAAAATGGATGAAAATGGTGATTTTTTTTTTAAAACACAAATTTTACCTTCCAACATCAATTTTCCTACACTCTTACCATAACACGCTTGTGCTCAAGCGGGGTCCCAAGCAACAGTGCTAAATTTAGTGGCACTATAGACAAGGATGAGTACCATGTCAAGAAGGTTCACCTCCTTAATTTTCAATGCATAGAGACATGAGCATCATATGAAGATCATGAACAAGTGAAGTGTGCAAAGGTGATGGTGAGAAGCACACAAGATGCACACACATAGGGTAGAGTAAAGAAGAAGATCCGTAGAAAGAAGTAGATTCTCAATTGTTATAGCTCTCAATGTACACACAAGAAACATCTCTATAAAAGTCCAACCTCAAAAATGAGCTCTCTAGCTCTTTTTATAGTTTTCCTACTAGTTTTGGCCAATTTCATACATAGTTTCTAGCACAGTTAAAACTTAGGTTCTATGACTAATTTGAAGTATCTAGTGGGCTCCAAAAATCATGAACATTTGTGGATAGAACTCTACATGAGCTCTTAAGCTCAAGGAGTCCTCCTCTTTCAAAAAATGGAGTGTTAACTACAAAATTGGTTGCCTAAAATACAAGGGTAGTGATGAAAGTTTCTATTTGGGTATTTGATGGAATCATTTGCATTTAATATTTGATTGTTTGAAAACATATGGCTCAACATCATTTATCCTTGCACACACCTTGCTTCACATAATTCCTCTCCTTTAATGTCTCCTTCCTCCTCTAGTCAAGCCTTGGCCTTGTGCACTTACACACTCTAATACTAGGTGATTGTTCCTATGCTAGAGTGGCCTCTTGCTTCTAATCAATAACTCTAATCATGTTTAAGGGATACGAATTACATGAAGTTTTGGTTTAAGCAATCCTTGGTGTGGTGAACCTTTGTATCTATGAAATTTTTTCATAGAGGTGCATTTTCACGAAGGGAATATTTTCTTTGGAAAATGTCCATATCCTCAACATCTAAAGCACATTATCAGCCATTGGGGTCTAATTTGTCGATATCCTCCCATTGGACATGTCTGGTTATTAGTCTAGCCATTGGTATAGTGAAGTGATGGTAGTTGGGAGCAAAATTGCCTTGAAAGAGAAGATTGGTTTGACCTCATCCATAGAGAATTATTCCTTACAACATTCCTAATGGCCTCTCAATGTGATTGTTAGCCATTTGAAATTTCATTCTCATTGTTCTGAGTGTCAATTTGCCCCATCGCTTCCATAAGGAGGTTGTAGCAATAGAAACATCCACACTTGAGTCTAAAATATCTTTCATTGTGTAGTCATGACAAGTGATAAAGATAGGTATTTCCTTCTTCTCCTTCACTCATGTCACCTATTTTATCAAAGGGTTTTTCTGTCTTATGTGATCCTACATAATGCATTTTAGTCACTTCTAGTACCTGATTGGCTATGTGTTTCCATGGTTCTAGTTTAATTTTGTGTAGCTAGTCCAAAGTGAGGTGACACTGCACTTTGGTGTTCTTCATTAAGTCGGTGTTCCTAAGTAAAATTGAGGTTTTGTTTCTTACCATGACCATGGGTTCTCTCATATGGATGGACTTAGACTCCCATGAACCTGTGAAACAAGGCAATTCTTGCAAGGAATTAGACTCAAAGTCTAATCATTCACTAAATTGACCATCCTCGTATTCTCCATAGATAGAGGGAATGTCTTGTGGAAACTGATCATGAAGATCATCCACAAACTCAATGGGGGGAGGATTCTCACTTCCATTGGCCCATTTTTTCCCTAACTATCCAAGAACTTATCCCACTACAAGTGCCAAATTTCTCCTATAGACAAATGACATGTTATGGAGTTCCTTTTATTGGTGCAATATACATATTTTCTAGATAATTATACAACAAAAACCATAACCATACACACCCAAACCACTTTTGATAAAGACGCATGCGGCCTACTTTGAAAGACAAGAAATAACACATGAGGGACACACTTAGAGATAAAGAAACAAAGAACCTTTTGAAATATCCCAATTAGCCACATGTGACTCACCTCCCAAACTTAAATAGCCCTTGCCCTTATGCACATAGAGTCTTCCCTAAGGTCCAAATAGCCCTCATACGTCCACCATGAGGAGATGGAATAGACTTGAAGACCCACGACAAAGCTTGTCACTCTAGCACAATGGAAGTACCACAATGGTGAAGATCCACCTCATAAATATCAATTTGCGGGGATGTCAGGATGGTGTGATGACCGTGAGTGATAGAAGTGCACAAGTGAGTGAGTGAGAAGCACAAGAACATGCACGCACACACACACACACAAGATTAAAAAAAATATTAGAACAATGGAATCTTCTATTCAATAGCACAAGAAAATTATATAGTTCTTAAAGGAAACCTCAATCTCTAACCATGTAACCACAAAAAATAGCTCTCTAGCTCCTTTTATAGTTTTTCACTAGCTAGTGGCCTTTTTCAGACCTAGTGTCTGGGCTAGTTAAAAAATAGCTTCCCAAGCTACTTTGAGGGTTCAAATGAGCTCCAAAAAATTATGAAATTTGAAATATAGGCTCTACTAATACTCCCTAAGCTCAAGGACTTCTCGGCTTGCGCGAAAAGGAGGTCGAAGTTTCAGATCAAATCATCTACATATACAATGACAACAACTAGCTTGCTATCCCTTTTCATTACATACAAGTTAGCATCAGAAGTACTTCTTTCAAAACCCATATTTTTGAAAAAATGATCTATTCGTTGGAACCAAGCCCGTGGAGCTTGCTTAAGTCCATACAAAGCTTTCTTCAACCTGCAAACTTTAATTTCTGAATTGGGCACCTCAAAACCTGGTGGTTGAGATACATATACCTCCTCCTTGAGGTGACCATTCAAAAATGCAGATTTGACGTCCATCTGGAAAATAGGCCAGGCCTTCTGTGCAGCTACTGCAAGTACCGTCCGAATAGTTGTCATGCGTGCTGTTGGTGCAAAAGTTTCTTGAACATCAAATCCTTCGATCTGTGAAAAACCCTGTGCAACTAATCTTGCCTTATACTTTTCTAATGTTCCATCTGCTTTATACTTAGCTTTCCAAATCCATTTAGTACCTATTACCTTCTTCTTTGGCGGCAAGTCAACTAGATCCCATGTATCATTTTTTAGTATAATATCATACTCTGACTGCATTGCCGCTCTCCAACCTGGATCATCAAGGGCTTCTTCAATGGTGGTAGGTTCCTTTATCGAGCCCATGATATCTGCCATTAGATCCATGTTAACAATGTGTTCTGAGGCTCTTCTTTGCTCCTCTATTCTCTTTGATCTTTGTAATCCATCCGATGAGGATTCTGGTACATCTACATGTGGATTGTGATCATCAAAGAGCTGTTGTGCCCACTTCGGTAGTGGCTTACGCTGTGCAGCTACAACTGGTTGGCTTTTTATTGAGGAAATTTCTCCATCAGATGTTTCCTCCTCCTCAACTTTAACCTGTCTTTTGATAGGCACAAGGTGAGATATTTCTCCATTTGATGAGATAGTAGATTTACCTTTATCTTCTACTAAGTGTGGTCGTTCATCAAACACCACATCTCGACTTACAAAAATCTTCCTTGCCTCAAGATCCCACAACCTATATGCTTTAGACTCTTCACTATATCCTAGGAAGACACACTTTTTGCTTTTTGAATACAACTTTGATCTTGTTGAATCAGGAATATGTGCATAACAAAAACAACCAAAATTTCTGAAATGCAAAACTGAAGGCTTTTTACCAGAATATACTTCTTGAGGAGTCCTCCCCTTCAGAGCTTTTGTGTAGCTTCGATTGAGGATGTAGACTGCTGTATTGACTGCTTCTGCCCAGAATGAATCAGGCATGTCGTGAGCCTTTAACATACAACGAGCCATTTCAACTACTGTCATGTTCCTGCGCTCAACAATGCCATTTTGTTGAGGTGTATGAGCTGTAGTAAGTTGCCTTTTCACACCATGCTCCTTACAGTAATTGTTGAATTCTGTTGACAAGAATTCACCTCCTCTATCTGTTCTAAATTTCTTCAGTTTCCTTCCTGATTCATTTTCTACATACTTATGCCACGCTTTAAATTTTTCAAAAGCATCAGCCTTCTCTCGAATGAAATAAACCCACAGCTTTCTACTATAATCATCGACTAACAGCAAGAAGTAGAAAGATCCTCCTAAAGCAGGTGTAGACATTTTACCGCAGAGATCAGCATGTACCAACTCTAGAGGAGCTTGAGATCGATTGCTGGTCTCTCTTGGAAATGCCTTTCGTTGTTGTTTGCCCATCATACAAGCTTCAAAAGGTTGCTGCAACTCTGAAAATGCAGGCAAATGACCAACCATCCCTGTTCTTTGCATCTCCTTCAAAACTGCAAATCCAAGATGCCCAAATCGTTGGTGCCATAACCTGCTTACATCTTTATCTTCTGTAGCAGTTAAAGCACTTAACTCATACAAGTTATCCCGTCGTATGCCTTTACCTACAACATTACCTGATGAATCCATGATTTCCGCACCACTCTTATTGAAGTGAACTTCGAGTCCACGATCTGTTATTGGAGAAACTGACAACAAATTTCTTTTGAGTGTACATAGAGAACATCAGATAACTTTTTCTCAACACCTGGAGAAGTGATAAAAGAGATGGTTCCAGTTCCTTCGGTTGGACACTTGGAGTCATTTCCCACCACTACATTGATGGATTCCCATAGAGGCACTAGGGAACTATACCAATCCTTTTTACTAGTCATATGGCGAGAAGATCCACTATCTAAAATCCATGGTTCTAGTCTATCGCACTTGGGACCTCTAGATGTAGTAATGTGTAATGCATGTTGAATATTGTCTAATCGCATGCAAAAAATTGTAGCAAATGAGTGGGTTTTGAGATGAAGACTTTTGAATGGTATTCCCAAAATCTTTTTGTGAACATGTCTTCGAGGATCTATTTATAATAGGTAGGGAGGTACTTTATTCTACAGTGCCATGCATACAGAATTTTGAGGGAAGGTTTTGTGCTTAAGTCATAAACCATATCTAGATTGCCATTTTCAAATCTCAATCTGGATAAATGAGTAGCACATATATTCTTGAAATTCTTGAAGATCACAAGCATGAGGTCAAATATTTTGATAAGCATATGTAACGTCAGGCATGGGCTTCAAGCAAGGTGTCCAATGATGAATGGTTGTAATCATATTAGCTACTATAGGAGGTCCCTATGAAGGTGCAAGATATGGGTAGTTAACCAAATCTCGAAGCAAACATGTCTCTATACTCCCTTATTAGATTTATCAATTCTCCTCCTTCTTCTCCACTCAAGTCATGTCCTATGACCTTCTTGGTTTGTTCTTTATTATCATAAGCTTTTCCTAGGAGATCCTCTCTTTTTGGCATTCTTACCATGATTTTTATATCCTTGGGTAGTTCAAATAAGAAATCTTCAAAACTTCTTCATGTGTGGGGTGATTCTTTTTTTCTCTCTTTTTTTGACCTTCTATCTCTAGTTGTGAAGCTAACCTCTCATCATTCTTAAAGTTATTTTGCTCTAGGATCTAGCTTTACAAGGAATTCTATCTTGTACTTCTTGGAATTCTTGATTACTTCAAATAAGGACTCTTCTAAACTTCTTCATGTGTAGGGTGATTCTTTTTTTCTCTCTTTTTTTGATCTTCTATCTCTAGTTGTGAAGCTAACCTCTCATCATTCTTAAAGTTCTTTTGCTCTAGGGTCTAGCTTCTATCAAGTGTAGGTACTCTTGTTTAGAGGCACAAAAGGGATCCACCATGATGGATTCTATATCCTCTTCAGTATCTTCTTCTAGTACGTTTATACTAGCTTTGCATTCCTGAAGTATGGGTTCATACATGCACACTAAAATGTCATAGCCATCTTTATTACAATGGGGGTCCATTTTTCTTCATTTACTGCTATGTCCATTGTTTCTAAGATCTATGCTCTTCCCAATGATGGGGCCCAAATTTTTCATCTTGAAATATCATAGGCATGTAAGGTTGTTCTGGAAGAAATCTTTGGTTCTCTGTGGCACCAATGTGTCTAGTGTCTACCCTCTTCTCCTCTTTTGTTGCAACTTTACACATCCATAAATGTGTATCCTCATGCATCCATGAAGAAAGAACTTGATCCTATGGGGTACACTAATGTATCCTAGTATTGTGTTTTCTCGATCAGGCTCCATTGTAGGGGTGGTACATCCCTATGTGAATATTCTTTGAGATTAAATTTGGTAGTTACCCCTAAATGCTGCAAGTACAAGGAATTGGTTCCCCAATCCTATAGCATTTGCAATTTTATCATGAATTGTATTCCAAAAAACATCTCATAGACATGGTTCTTTCCAAATTCACCAACGGAAAAAGTGTGCTCAAACTCTACACCACAAGTAGTGAGAGTGATGCCTTCTACCAATGCGAGTGGCTTCTCTACATGTACATCTGCCATTTGTAGATTCATTTTCATAAGTCCTAGAGCTATTTTTCCCCAACATTTCCATAAGGAAGTGGTGGCAATGGCCACTCTTGCTCATAATTCTAGGATACCCTTCATTATGTATCCTTGGTATGTGATAGGTAGACAAGTGTTTCCATCTTCTCCTTCACTCATATCTCCTATCTTGTCTATGAGTATTTCTGGGACTTTTGCTTACGATCCTACCTCAGGGTGGGTATTAGCGACTTTAAAAATTTGGTTTGCTACATGCTTCCACAACTCTCGTTTGACATAAGTAGTTCTTTTGAAGTGAGCATTAGGATCACTATTTGATACCAATGAAGATGTTGGCACCAATGCCTTGTTGAGGTTATCTTTAGGCATCGCATACTTGACTGATACCACACTGATAGGGGGTGGTGGTTGCTCTCCTAGCACTGGTTGTGGACTAGGTTGTGTTTGATATTGTGGCTTGTAATTTTTTGGGCTATAATATGGATGTTGCAAGTATTGCTTGTTTGTTATAGGGATAGTCTTGAGCCACATGATTTGTGCAGTATTGGGCATTTAAGTTTTCTCAATTGTGTAGTATTGGGAATTTAAGCTCCCTAATTGTGAGCTTGCATTGGACACACATTGTTCATGTGATCACTTCCAAAAGTGTAGCAACACTCCGTTATGACCACTCTTTGGGCTTGTCTATTTTGAACTCCTAGCTTTCATGCTACTTTCTCTACCAATTCATCAATTGATGTTGTGGGTTTGGATGTGATACTAGTGGAAGAATCTCAATTCTTGTAGAGCTTAGAAAGTTTTGATTCATCATCCAAATTATCCTCGATGTCAATAGACATTCTTAGGCATTGCTCTAGGGCATGAGGCTCTATCAAGTAGACATATCACCTTAATTTTTTACTCAGTAGACCATCTAAGGACAAGAAACCTATTTAGCTTAGGTGGGTAGTTCTAGGATGGGGCATCTCTCAATGTCTTATCTGAACCAATGATTTTCTAATCTAATCATTTCCTTAGGTGTTCATTTGAAACTATGGATCAAACATGAAGTGCTATGTCTAATTCCACTCTCGAAGAATTTGTAAATACACATGTCCAATAACTGAGCGATATTTTTCGATTGCTCTTAGCACAAGGGTTGAAACCAAGTGAGGGATATGTTCTTCAAGGTTAGCCCAAAAGCCTCATATTGATTAAACAATTCATCAACCTATTTTGCTCTCACACCTTGTTTGAATTTGGCTACGTGATTGTATGGATCTTCTGTACCATCAAATTAGTTCTTCATGGACTTACTAACTCAGTAGGTCTCAAGATTCTAGGTGGTCTCTTGGTCTAGGTAATGGAAATTCGTCCACACCCCTTTCATTCCTTTGCACTTTGTCTCGCTCTCATTCTGTTATGTCAATGTCTAGCCCTCATCATTCTCTCCCTATGGTAGGCATGAATCTCACTTTAGGTCTTTCCTTAAATTCTTTTTCTTTGTGTGCCCCTAGAGTGTGAGATGATCCTACTCCGTTTTGACTATGAAGGTTAGTAGACTTATGTGAGGGGAAAATTTGTTCACCCTTCTAAGTGTATGCATGTCTAATATGCTCTGTAAACACATATTTTTTAGTATTGTTATGAAGTATTGTTTGAGTATATAATCTTTCTTGAAACATGAAGATCCTTGAACTTGTGTATGATGATACCACCTACATCATTAGGTTTATCAGGTTTAAATCTCCAAATTGCCTCATCAGTTTCCCTATTGATAAAGATTTATATGCTCATGTTATCTTGTGAAATCCATTCTTGTGTTATGATTCTTTCAGGAATGATTTGCCTCTAGGGGTTCTAGGCTCTCTCTCTCTCTCTCTCTCTCTCTCTCTCTCTCTCTCTCTCTCTCTCTCTCTCTCTCTCTCTCTCTCTCTCTCTCTCTCTCTCTCTCTCTCTCTCTCTCTTCTCATGATCAGATCTCCTATTTCATACTCAAGGATGACTAATCCAAATTCATCCATTCTATCAAGTAAGTTGGTTACCACATACATGGTACCTTCCTTATCTATGTAGGACCCATCTTCAAATTCGACCATGGGGTTATCAATTCCAAAGGGTTGCTCTAGGTTTCTAAGTAGGATCATCGGTATCCTTAAACCATCCTAATATATGCGAGCACCTAATTGGTTGGCTCGAATATATCATAGCTCTATTATGAGGACTTTCAAGGGTATGTCAAATGGTATGTCTTTCACGATAGATGTATCTATCATCTATCATTAGCGGATTCATTCTATCATGACAAATGGTATGTCTCTCACGATAGATGTATCTATCATCTATTATAAAGGCATCAATCATGATAGATGGGTGAAGCTCGTGATGGATGGTTAGTCTATTGTGATAGATGGGTCTATCACAATAGATGGGCATCTATTGTCTATCGTGGGACATGTCTGTCGTAATAGACTACTCTTTTTTGTGATAGATGGCATGTCCATTGTCTGTCGTGATTTTAGCCTATCACAATAGACATGTCTATCATGATATACGATCTCTATCATGGATATCTATCTATCGCAATATATGGTGTCTATCATGATAGTGGCGTTGCTATCATGGTTTCTCTATCATGATAAACAATATCTTTCACAATAGACCAAAAAAAATGAAAATTTTCCATGTGCACCTAGTGTTTTGGGATGGTGCTATGCACATGTCTATCATTCATATGATGGAAAACAAAATTATAAACTTTTTCTTTCTATCAGGATAGATAAAGATGGCCATCTTGGGTCGTGCACAAGGTTCTATCATACCTGATCATGATGTTGAAGTTTTTGGGGGGATTCTTTTGCACAAAGGTACTTGAGTGTTTGTAGGAGAAGGAAGAAGAAGAATTGGAATACAGACACTGAAGGCTTTTGTATATTGATTAACAATAGGAAAATACAATAATGATGTATAAAACAAGGCCAAGCTCTCTCTGCATGGAGTGTTTAATCCCAAAGAATACACACACACACACTAGGTTACAAGATACCCAAAGTTTTTTATGTTGCCAACCTTCTCTACACTAGACCTCCACCTTCTCTAGGAGCTTGCCCTTGTGCACACCTTGCACTCAAACTTCCAATAGCGCAGGAGGGAGGGACACCTATTGTCGATGTGCACACTTCTCCAATGGTACATTATGCCACCTTGATATCCTTGCTTATTGGGTCTCTGAAATCCTTCTTTGCATAGACTAGATCACCCTTCTTGCACACTTTGTCTCACACTTGCTTCTCTATGTCACACTGTGGTTGAATGTGTCTTGCTCTTCTCACCTAGTGTAGACTATGCTCTCCCTTGCTTAGTCTAACTCCAAGAATAATGCCCATTTCTTGTGTGTCGATTTACTTATGTATGTCGCTCCTAACTGATAGAGCATCTTGGTGCTCACTTTGATGTCCCATGAATGTCTCAAAGTGTGTACAGCCAATGGCTCCCTATTTTGTCCTATAGTGACTTTAGGCCAAAAAACAAAATTTTAAATAGGGGCCATACATACACTTTTGCATACCACTTCCTCTTCACATGCTTTCACTTTTGCCTTCATTTGTTCAATATGTGTACATAAAGCGAGGGTTCACTTGAACCTTCCAAACACTTCAAAACCCTTGAAAACTTATAGAAGCGCACTCCGCAAGACAATCTGCAACCTTGCAACCTATATCCAACTTTCTGAAAAACCATAACCATTGTAAATAAATTGATTGTGCACTACCTGTGCAGCTTGACCAACTTGACTTTGATCAACTTGACTTTGACCATTTTGACTTTGACTAGCTTGACTTTGATCAATTTGACTTTGATGGGCTCAATAGTTGCCTAACACCTAATGGGCTCTCAGTCCCAAAGATCTAACAGCCAAACCATGAGCAAAGAGGTTCACCAAACACATGAGCAGCCACTAAGTCCACCAAGAGAAGGAAAGAACAATCACTAGAGATCCAAAATTGTATATTGACTCATTGGAGAAGCAAAAGCTAGAGAATTGGGGGGTAAGAAGGGAAGGGTAGGGAGGGTTGAAGGGCTAAGAAGGATAGGATAAGGACAGGTAAGGGTGGGGCTAGGTAGAAGGATAAAGGGAGGGACAGGAGTATGAGTATGGGCTTTGGAGAGGGTCAAAATGCTAAAACATGAGAGCTCCACAGGGTTCACATGGAAAAATGAGAAACATGTGGAAAAGTAAGGTGATAATAGACCATGTGGAACATGTGCAAGGTAAAAGTGTTGAAGATTCACTCACTAATTATGCATAACAACATAAAGACAAAGAAAAGCAGAGACAAAGAATTCAAAAAACCAAAGCCTTAGTGAAGGGACAAATTCACAAGTGTAATATACAGTGTAGAAACTTCCAGAATTAGAGTTTGTTGAAACCGGATCAAATTGTATATAAGAGAGCTGAGATAGATAGATGAAAGTGTGCGCGTATGATAGAGCAGTACATAAGTGCACATATGAGAAAGAAATAGAATAGCATAGAGTAGAAGACGCCAGAGATTGCGTATGTAGAGATGAATAAAAAAACCTGAAATGTCGAGTATTCATCTGAGAGAGATGGTAAGGAATAACTACTCAGAGTAAGAGAGTTTTCCATAGCTATGAGCAAAGTGTGGCCAAGCTATATTTTGTACACATCTTTTCTAATAGAAAACACATGTTCATGTGGAAGAATTTGAGCGCATTTTTCATATGTGAAGAAATCTGAGAGATTTCATATTACTATGAAAAGTTAGTTAACAGTTAGAGTTTTCTCAGTAAATGTTTTTCGGTACTTCTATGAGTTAGATCTCGAAGTACAGTGTAAAGTTTTGTATGAGATATAGCTTATCTTGTAGCTATAAGTCTCAACTATAAAATGATCAAGGATTCGATGAAATGAATATGTACACACAGTACAAAGTCTGACCGGAAAGAGGCATCCAGAACTGGTGAAGTTTTTCTTTAAACTTCAGATAGAGTTCATCCAGTGAAGAAAGTTCATGCATCACTTTCTTACTTCATGTATACACATTTGAAGTAACTACAAACAAAGTTGCAGTTGATTCCGGTAAGATTCCCGTCTAATTACGATGGAATTCTGATGACAGTCCGGTGAAGTTTCGGTGGAATTTTGGTGAATTTAAAACACAGTTTTGACACAGTTAAGTAACGCAAAGATTCTTTAACTGTAAACAACACAATAGTGTAAATTTTGAAGTAAATCAGTTCAGAATTGAAGCTTGAAGAAAACGAGAAGCTTTTTGTAAAATGAATTTTTGGTGTTCACTAAATACAGTTATAAGTTTTTAGAAAGTTTGCTAAGCTACTGGTGATTATAGAGGTGTTCTAACATCACTCTAGCTTAGTTTCTGTGGTGTAAGCGAATTCCGCAATAAGCGCTGCACCAACAGTGGTATCAAAGCAAGTAAGATCCATCAGTGGTATCAAAGAAGGTTAATCAACAGTGATATCAGAGTGGTGAAATCCACAAGTGGTATCAGAGCAGAAAAGGTTCTGAAGAGCAGAAAAGGTTTCTCAGAAGTAGAAACGGAAGTAAAGATACAAGAGAATTTGAAGAACTTTCACAAGAAAGGTGAAAGCTGAGGAGATTAGCAGCAAACGGAATCAGAAAAGTGTTCCGAAGTCACTCTCAAGGGTAAAGGTTTGTAAAAGGTAAAACCTTTTAACATTACACTCACCGGAAGTAACAGAAACAAGAAGATCATGGCAGATCATATCTCAATTGATAAATTGGACAGAGATAATTATCCCGCATGGGTAATGTGCATGGAAGCTTTACTTATGAGTAAAGACTTAATGAAATATGTGACCGGAGAAGAAAAGAAGCCGACTTTTGAAGATGACAGTCAACCGAAGAAAGAAGAATTAGAAGCCTTGAAGTTGTGGCAGAAGAAAGATGCAACGGCAAGAGCTTATGTTTACAATACCATTACAGATCATTTGTTACCGCACATTAGAGGTCTGGAGAAAGCAAAAGACATATGGAGAGTGTTGGAAGATCACTTCCAAAATACGACGAAAGCTAGAAAGGCTAGCTTATGGTCAGAGTTCACAACATTCAAGAAAAAGCAAAGTCAAAGCATTAGTGATTATGTCACTAAGATGAAGGACTTGGCAGACAATCTTGGATCGATTGGTGAAGATATCGAAGATCACAGGTTAATAGCGCAAGTGCTTACAAGTTTGAGAGGAGATGAAAAGTGCAAACCTTTCGTACTCTCAACTGAACTGTCCTTAAAGCATTTTGTACCAGATTTAAATCAATTGCTTGAACTAATGCTAATGTTTGAGCAAGATTTGAAGACAGACGGAGATAAAGGACATAGTTCGGCTATGTATGCAAAGAACAAGAAGAAACATGATAAAGGTAAAGAAAAAGATGAAGAAGAAATGACTGCTCAAGAAAATTTTGCAAGAGGAAGAGGTAACGTCAGAAAGAGAGGTAATACAAAACGTAGAGGTAATCAGAAGAAGGCCTGCTGGATCTGCGGATTAAGCAATCACTTGGCTCATGATTGCTGGCATAATTCTCAAGGATCAAGTCAGAATCAAGAACAATAACAATAGAGGCAGAAGCGGAAGATATCAAAGAGGAAGACAAAGCCAAAGAGGTGGATATGGTAGAGGTGGAGCAAGAAGTTGGGGACAGAATCAGTCTCACAATACTACCTACTACAACTATGCGAATGATACGCAGAATGACAGTCATACAACGTTGATGATGAACTCGATAAGTATATCAGAGAATGAAGACCTCAAGGTATTCTATATTTACTCTAGTTGT
This sequence comes from Ceratopteris richardii, assembly GCA_020310875.1. Taxonomy (NCBI): domain Eukaryota; kingdom Viridiplantae; phylum Streptophyta; class Polypodiopsida; order Polypodiales; family Pteridaceae; genus Ceratopteris; species Ceratopteris richardii. The sequence goes on along the minus strand of CM035423.1, from coordinate 84,237,570 downwards.
TCAAATCATTTGTCAGGAAATATAGAATTGTTATCAGAATTGGAAGGAGGTATTTCAAATCATACAGTATAGACACGTGATAATACAAAACATAATGTAAGGTCAATTGGAAAAGTAAAGTGTAAGAATGGAGTTGACCTACTAACAAATGTTTTGTATGTTCCAACAATCCCGAAGAATGTGATCAGCGTGGGTCAGATAGTAGAAAAAGGTTTTGAAGTCAGATTTACAAATGAAGGAGTATTTGTCGAAGATCCAGAGAACGGATACAATCAGATTGTCCATGGTAAAAAGGAAGGTAGACTTTTTACTCTTAAAGCACAAGGAAATGTTGGTCAAGCCTTGATCACACATGGTGATGAAGTATTCATAGAGTTAGACCTCTGGCATAAGAGGTTAGGACATTTTAATGAAACAGGAATCAAAACTATGGTGGAGAAACAATCCGTGAGAGGATTACCAAATATGAAGAATCAACATATGATTCATAAGTGTGAAGCCTGTCAGATGGGAAAAGCCCACAGGTTACCATTCCAGAAGAAAGGGTACAAACATGATGATGTGTTAGAACTCATACATACAGATGTATGGGGACCAACTAAAGAAGGGTCTATCAGCGGCTCAAGGTATTATGTTCTTTTTATTGATGATGCAACAAGATGGATAACTCTTTATGTTTTGAAAGAGAAGTCAGAAGATTTGAAGCTTTCAGGCATTTTCATGCATATGCTGAAAGACTTATAGGACAGAAACTCAAAAGACTAAGGTCTGATGGAGGAGGAGAATATTTTTCTCGAGAGTTCAATGATTATGTGTGGAATGCAGGTATAAAAAGAGAAATAACTTGCAGGTATACACCACAACAAAATGGAGTAGCAGAAAGAAGAAACCGAACTCTAGTAGAGTTTGCAAGAGCAATGCTAAAGGAGAAGAATTGTCCAAACTATCTTTGGGGTGAGGCTGTAAATACAGCTACATATCTGGTAAATAGGTTACCATGTACAGCTTTAAATGGTATGACCCCTTATGAAGCTTGGTGGGGCAAGAAACCAACACTTGATCATTGTAAAGTGTTTGGATCATTTGCTTATGCTTATGTACCATCACAGTTAAGACATAAGCTTGAACCAAAAGCTGAAAAATATGTGTTCATTGGATATGATGAAAAACAGATGGGTTACAGGTTATGGAGTCCTTTAACCAAACAGTTTATTGTGTCCAGAGATGTAACATTTGATGAAGGAAAAAGCTGGTATACAGTTAAAGGGCATAGTGTTGAAACACTTGAAGAAGAGATAAGAAGAAAAGAAAAAGGAAAATCACATATGCAGGTGAATGAAGATGAAGATCATATGCAGGCAAGTACGTCTAGGATCGGATCAGGTATGAGGAATGAAGATGAACCAAGATTTGATGAAGACGTGTATTCAGATACACATGAAGAATATGAGCTAAGAAGGTCAAACAGAGTAAGGAAACAACCAACAAGGTATTCCTATGATACTTCTTATTTGACTCAGAAAAATTATGCTTACTTAGTAAAGGAAGATGAAGAACCTCAGAATTACAGTGAAGCAAAAGGTAAGAAACAATGGGAAGAAGCAATGAAGGAGGAGTTCAATGCTCTTGAAGAAAACATGACTTGGGATCTTGTTCCAAAACCAAATGGTAAGAAAGTGATTGGAAATAAATGGGTTTACAAAGTCAAGAAGCTTGCAGATGGAAGGATAGCCAGATACAAAGCTAGAATGGTAGTCAAAGGCTATGCTCAAACATATGGCATAGATTATGATGAGACGTTTAGTCCGGTGGCAAAGATGTCAACCATAAGGACATTGATTGTTGTAGCAGCATCAAAAGGATGGAAGCTAAGTCAGCTGGATATAAAGAATGCATTATCGAATGGATATATATCAGATGAGGTTTACATGGAACAACCTGAAGCGTTCGTAAGTTCTAGTTACCCAAAACATGTTTGCAGATTAAGAAGAGCTCTCTATGGATTGAAGCAAGCTCCAAGAGCTTGGAATTACAGACTTGTGAAGTATCTCAATGACCTTGGATACCAAAGCTCGAAGGCTGATGCAAGTCTACTCATTAAGAGAACAGATGAAGGTATGATCTACATTTGTGTTTATGTAGACGACATAATAATCACAGGAACCTCAGATGAAGGAATCAAAGAGGTAAAGAGACTGCTTGAAAAGGAGTTCAAGATCAGTGACGTAGGAAAGTTATCGTACTTTCTTGGAATGGAAGTTACATATACAGATCATGGTGTATATGTTTCGCAAGAAAGGTATCTCCTAAACTTACTGAAGAAGTTTAACATGGAGAATTGCAGAGAAGCTTCAACACCGCTTGAAGTAAATCATAAACTCAGCAAATATAGTGGTGCAGAGTTTAAAGATATGAGAAAGTATCAGTCGTTAGTAGGAAGCTTAATTTATGCTACACTAACAAGACCGGATCTCAGTTATGCAGTAGGAGTTCTCTCACAGTTCATGCATTGTCCGAAGGATCAACATTGGGTTGCAGGACAAAGAGTTCTTAGATATATCAAAAGAACTATAAAAGAAGGATTATATTATCCTTTTACGTTAGATATAAAGCTGAGAGCATACAGTGACTCAAACTGGGCAGGAAGTCAAGATGATAGAAGTTCGACACATGGGTATATGATATACCTAGGAGATAAGCTTGTAAGCTGGTGTTCAAAGAAGCAACACCCAGTGGCTTTATCGTCAACAGAAGCAAAATATAAAGGACTTGTAGAAGCAACGAAAGAAGTGATATGGATGCAGACCTTGTTCAAAAGCATGGGTATTGATCAAGGTATACCTATCATACATGGAGATAATATGAGCTCGTTATATCTTGCAGCAAATCTAGTATTTCATGCAAGAACAAAACACATAGATATTCAATATCATTTCCTGAGGGAAAAGGTAATGGAAAAGGAGATTGAATTGGTATTCACTCCTAAGAAAGATCAGATTGCAGATATTCTAACAAAGAGCTTAGATGGAATAAAGACAAGCAGATTCAAAGAAATGGCAAGTATAAAAGAGAAAAGAATATATGAAAGATCAGAGAATGCAAATTAGTGATTGAGGGGGAGCTGTTGAAGATTCACTCACTAATTATGCATAACGACATAAAGACAAAGAATTTAGAAAACCAAAGCCTTAGTGAAGGGACAAATTCACGACTGTAATATACAGTGTAGAAACTTCCAGAATTAGAGTTTGTTGAAACCGGATCAAATTGTATATAAGAGAGCTGAGATAGATAGATGAAAGTGTGCGCGTATGATAGAGAAGTACATAAGTGCACATATGAGAAAGGAATAGAATAGCATAGAGTAGAAGACGCCAGAGATCGCGTATGTAGAGATGAATAACAAAACCTGAAATGTCGAGTATTCATCTGAGAGCGATGGTAAGGAATAACTACTCAGAGTAAGAGAGTTTTCCATAGCTATGAGCAAAGTGAGGCCAAGCTATATTTTGTACACATCTTCTCTAATAGAAAACACATGTTCATGTGGAAGAATTTGAGTGCATTTTTCATATGTGAAGAAATCTGAGAGATTTCATATTACTGTGAAAAGTTAGTTAACAGTTAGAGTTTTCTCAGTAAATGTTTTTTCGGTACTTCTATGAGTTAGATCTCGAAGTACAGTGTAAAGTTTTGTATGAGATATAGCTTATCTTGTAGCTATAAGTCTCAACTATAAACTGATCAAAGATTTCGGTGAAATGAATATGTACACACAGTACAAAGTCTGACCGGAAAGAGGCATCCAGAACTGGTGAAGTTTTTCTTTAAACTTCAGATAGAGTTCATCCAGTGAAGGAAGTTCATGCATCACTTTCTTACTTCATGTATACACATTTGAAGTAACTACAAACAAAGTTGCAGTTGATTCCGGTAAGATTTGGGTGTAATTACGGTGGAATTCCGATGACAGTCCGGTGAAGTTTCGGTGGAATTTTGGTGAATTTAAAACATAGTTTTGACACAGTTAAGTAATGCAAAGATTGTTTAACTGTAAGCAAACACAGTAGTGTAAAGTCTGAAGTAAATCAGTTTAGAATTGAAGCTTGAAGAAAACGAGAAGCTTTCTGTAAAATGAATTTTTGGTGTTCACTAAATACAGTTATAAGTTTTCAGAAAGTTTGCTAAGCTACTGGTGATTATAGAGGTGTTTCTAACATCACTCTAGCTTAGTTTCTGTGGTGTAAGCGAATTCCGCAATAAGCGCTGCACCAACAAAAAGCACGTGATAAATGTGCACAAAACATGTGGGTTTTGAGCAAAAGTAGGAAAAAAGTTGGGATTTTGGTAAAATTAATGCAAAAAATTAGTCCAATAGTGTCAAGAAACATGAAATTGATCCCAAATTTGAAAAAATTAGCCATCAAAGGCACAATGTAAATCCAGAAACTTTTTTCCAATAAAATTAAAAAAAATCTATAAGTTTAAGCACACCATAGGATAAAAGTTATCCTATGGTGGATGGGGGGTGGGGGGGAGGGGGGGGAGGGGGGGAAGGGGGGGCAGTGGGAGGGGGGGCAGGGGGGAGGGGGGGCAAGGGGGGAGGGGGGGCAGGGTGGGAGGGGGGGCAGGGGGAGGAGAGAGAGAGAGAGAGAGAGGAAGAAAGTGGAGAGAGAGGAGAGAGAGAAGGTTGAGAGAGGGTAGAGAGAGATTAGAGAGTAGAGGGAGGTAGGAAGAGGTAGAGAGAAGCTAGAGAAAGATAGGGAAAGAGGGGTAGAGAGAGGTAGAGAGAGGTGGAGAGAGAAGATAGAGCAAGGTAGAGAGCAAAGATAGAGCAAGGTAGAGAGAGTTTTCTTAATAAAAAACAAAAGCCAGGGGCCACTTTTTTTTGGAAGATATCTATAAAAATAGACAAAAAATAAAATTAAATTAAAAAAATTCAAAAAGAGTCAAACAAAATTCTCAAAAAAATTTATAAATTTCTAGACCACTTTTCCCACTCAAAACCATAAAGAGCTTCCTTTTTTTTCTATTTTATCAAGAAAAATGACATTTAAAAAGATAAAAAAATCTAAAAAAATCTAAAAAAATCTAAAAAAATCTAAAAAATTTTCTAAAAATTCTTTAAAATTTTCTAAAAATTTTGCAACAAGGTGTTTATAAAAAAGGCTTTGAAATGGCATAAAAAATCAAAGAACAAGCATGGAAATGGATGAAAATTGATAAAACTTAAGCAAAAAAATAGTATGAGAAGGTTATGTACAACGTGGATAGATTTTGCAAGTTTGAGGTGATCTAGAAAGCTTCACCCTTAGTGATGATAGGCCTTGAGCCTGAATTAGATGACGAATGGAAGCTCTTTGCCCTCCACAATCTCTAATTGTACTGCACTTCATTTGAAATGTCTTCCTTTTGGGCACATTGACCATCTGATAGGGACCTCTATTTGTATCTCTATTTTTGCAAATTGTTTATTTAAAGTATAGCCTTTCCATCTTATTATTCCCGCTTTTTAAGAGAATGGAATATTGTGTTTCCAAAATACCTATAGGTACTCCTTCCACGTCCTTGTAAATCCTTGCACTTACTGCCATAAAAGTAATCATAATAGATGGTATCCATACCATTGTCCATAACAAAGTGGCCATTGATATAGGATTTGATGCAGCTTCATCAATGTTGCACTTAAGGGTATGTCTTGCCTTCTCTCTTTTCTAGCCTGTGAGTGGTTCACCCAAATCAGCAACCTGAATGATTTCGTCTCTACTTGAGTTGTTTGGAAAAATTCTGTGGTGGGAAGATGAATCTTCTTCAAGTAGCCAAGCCAACATGTTCTCTTATTCATATAAATCCACCTCTGCATTGTCCAACATATCTTCTTCCATGCAAAGACCAATTGTCTACATCATGTTGGTATGTCTTTAGTTGTCTGGTCCTTCTTCTAAAAATATATGGTGCAACTCTTTTCCCTCTTGCTTTATCCACTTTGTGTCCTTACCCATCATCCAGCACATTGGCATGCCTTAAGCAAGATCTCCCAATCAACACGGGGAAACTTCCATCCAGCTGTGGTAGCCTTAAGACAACAAAATCCAATTTAAAGATGGTACCTTGTATCTCAACTAGGACTCCAAGGACCACTCCCATAGGCCTTACTATGCTTTGATCTGCCAATGTTACAGTGAAGGTTGTAGTCCAAGCTTTTCCATTGTATGTTCAAGCATCAAGTTAATGCCAGAACCTCCGTCTACAATAACTCCTTGTAACTCATGCCCTCTGATAGTGATAGTCAGTTGTGGGCTCTTATAATTTGTGAGGGGGGATTCCCCTACATTTTTATCTGTTGCAGAGCTAAAGAAAGTACAAAGCAGAGAAAAAGACGGGCCCCAAAATTTTTCTGATTTGGACATCATATTTTTGTATTATAATCATTCTTGTAATATATTTCCCGTTGTAAATGCACTAGAGGAGTCCTCTAGATGCATCCCCACAGAAGATTAGAGATTTACCCATGTAAAATAGTAGGAAATTAGTCTTTTAGTGAATAAAGTGCCGGTCTCTTGTGTGAAAGGACCATTTTTAGGGCACTAGTATATAAGTCAAATGTGACTCTTTGTAAAGGACTTTTTGCCATTGTGAGAATAGAGAGCACAGAAATTCGAATTTGTTTCTTCTTCACTCCATATCTTCTTCTCTATGAGCTTGTATGCATGTGTATTGCTTGGAAAGAGTGCTTGGGTGTGTTGTCTATCCATGAAAGTGTTTATTTGCTGTAGGTAAGGTGTGTGCGAAGTGTAGGAAGTGTTGTAGTGTAGGAAAGTATTCCCGCGACTCAGTATTTTGTTCATAACTTGGAGTAGGAGCGTCAGAATTGAGTGAAACCACTACCATTGGATGCGTCTTCTCGAGAGCTTCGAAACGCATATGCTATTCCCTATATTTGGAGCTCGGAGCTGAGAGAAAAGTTCAAAATATTGACGGCTGCTGCACCAAGTATCGTTTCGCCATGACCGACAGTTGAAGCTTGTTTGGATGAGTCTTTGCCTTATTTACACTCTTTGAGTAGCTCATTTGCATTGATTGTCACATGATTGCATGTCCTCATACACTCGGCTAGGTTTGTATACTCTTTGGATTGATAATTAAAAGCGTGTATCCCCACTATATGCACTTGAGAGGGGATTGAGGTATAGTCTCTTTCTCCGCAAGTCCCTAAGTTGGTGCTTAGGTCAACACACTTTTTGGCGTCGTTGCCGGGGAGTGACGAATCAAACCGAGGCATTCGTGTGATGGTAAGTAGCTTTCTTGCATTGAAGTAAGTGGAGGAGTGGAAATTTTCTCTTCTTTGGTAAGTCATTTTCAGCCGCACTTGCTACTTCTCATTCTTGGAGTGTGTGTAGTGAGTTGTTAGTCTAGGGAAGTGAGTGGAAGGAGTAGAGTAGGAGTAGGGAGAGAGTAGGTCAAGTCCGGAGAGTAAGAGTTAGACTTTGTTCAGTAAAGTTTTCTTTTTGAAAGCAAGAAAATCCCAAGTATAAAAGCCAAAAAAAGTCACTTTGCAAGTTACTTGTATTTTTGAGCAAGTATCGTGAGAGAAACCGTCGAGTATCGTGAGCTGTGGTCCGAGTCGTGGGAGCTGCGCAGAGCGATTGGGGTGTGATTAAAGTGTTGAGAGAGAGAGCTTGAGGTAAGCACATTCACAGATGCTCATATTTATCATTTGAATTCAGTTGTTAGAACCAAACGATCTGCGTCAGGTATCGTTTAGAACTTTCAGGGTAAAAAAGGTGTGTTTTGATTGATACAGAGAGTGAGGAGAGGGTAGGAGACCTTGTAAAACATCTGTGTGTAATCAAAACTTGAAAAATCTTAGCAAAAATTTTGAAAAAGGGTCAAGTATCGTTTTGCTCCCGCGGTCGAGTATCGCGATACTTCACAAGTATCGTTTTGCTCCTGTGGTTGAGTATCGCGATATTTCCCTCCGATCGTGTATCGTTTCATACCGATCGCGATACTTGGTCAGAGATCGTTTTGGCTAGCGATCGTTGATCGTGTATCGTTTCGTGCCGGTCGCGATACTTGGCCAGCGATCGTTTTGCCAGCGATCGTCTTGTGAGCGATTGTATCTGAGAGATCGTTTTGACAGCGATCGTTTCTCTGAACGATCTTGTGCCAAAGATCGTCCCTCAAAGATCGTAGATCGTGTATCGTCTGGTCTTCAGAGATCGCGATACTTGATCGTGTATCGTTTCATACCGATCGCGATACTTGAGAAGTATCGTGTATCGTGTATCGTTTCGTTCAAAGATCGGTATCGTCTCTCAGAGATCGCGATACTTACCAGAGATCGCGTATCGTTTGACCCAGAGATCGTTTTGATCAAAGATCGCGATATTCATCAGCGATCGTATATTGTTTGGTTCAGCGATCGCGATACCTAACAAGTATCGTGTATCATTTTGCCAGCGATCGTCTGCGAGAGATCGTTTTTGAGGTATCGTTTTGTGAGAGATCGTGTATCGTTTGGTGGAAGTATCGTGTATCGTTTGGAGCGGAGTATCAAAGATCGCGATACCTAACAAGTATCGTGTATCGTTTTGCCTGCGATCAAGTATCGTCTGTAGTCAGAGATCGTGGAATTTGGAGGTTAAGTATCGTGACTTGAAAAGTTATTTTCAGTCAATTTTTAGCCAACATTCTTCCTAGAATTTTGACCCTTGGTGAAGAACCCCAGAGGCTAGAAGGTTGCAAGGACTGATCAGAGTTGTTAGGTGGATGAACCTGAGATCCGGAAGAGTGCTAAGTAGTCGAAGAAGTGTCATATCTTCGGTAGGAAGCGCTGCCCAGGCTAGTCACCACTCTATTTACTCAGAAACTTCTAGTGATTCGGAAGGGGAACTACACATGGCCTCGGAAGACATGCAAGGTCCAATGCCAAATAGGAATTTCATGTCTACTGTTGAAGGGGATTACCGTACCTCCTTACAATATGTGTCCACCAATGCCCAGGAGATCCCAATCTACCTGGATGGGTTAAACAGATCTGTTGCTAGGATGATAACTTCCCAGAATGCCACAATTGTGCCCCGACCTGCTGTCAAGTACGAAGGAGGAGCATATGTAGATAAGATTGGTCATATCTATATTGTGACTGAATTTCCTGAGAGAATCAATGAAAGAGGAGAGTTTGTGGACACCAACAACTCCGAAAGAACACAACCTGAAGAGTCTGTGTCTACCCCGAGGGGCAGGTCTCAAGTGTCACGGGTCTTGAGAGGAGATTTGATACCTCAAGATGATTACCTATTGGAAGTCTATATGATCCATGGATCAGACCTGTTGCTTCAAACTGACTTACCGGATCCAGGGAGAGAAGAAAGCCCCATGACATTTTATGAGTTGAAAGACCCAGATGATGAAACTAGACTTACTTACTTGGATAAGGATCAAAGGAGATATTGGCCTGTGAGTGCCTTAGACAGGGCTCGACTAAGATACATGGGTACACCTGTATTTCCTCAGAGAGGTCAGGCAACTACTTCACAAAATCCTTTTGGGAATCAACATGAAACGGAGCAAACCACATCAGGACAGACCAGTCAACGAAGTGTGCCCAACCATACTCATGTACAGTTTGCAACTCCAGGAGTGCACACACATAATCAGGCCCACGCAGGGATAGGGAACTAGTACCGACCACCAGCGAGACCACAACCACCGATAGGAAGACAGCCTGGAGTGCAGCCATTACGACCAGCTATCCCAGTCTTCCCTGTGATGCCCAGACCACCTGAGCCAATAAGAAGGCTGAGACCTATCCAAGTAGCTAAATGTGTAAGAAACCATTATGATGGGCTGGGAGAGCCCTATGATCATATCGTAGAATTTAAACAAGTTCTAAGAGCGGAGCAAGTAGAGGACTTCTTTGTGCAGTATGAGTCTTTTGGGCTCACCCTCACAGGGACTGCTCTAACTTGGTTCCAACCTTTAGATCCTAATCAATTTGGAAACATGGAACAATTCTTTCAAGAATTCATTGGAGAATTCACAAAGAGAGGGATTAAACACAATTCTGCATCTTTAATCCATAGCTTTAAACAAAACCCTAACGAAACTGTGAAGACTGCTGCCCGAAGATTCAATCAGTATGTGGATAGATGCCCAGTAGCTGAGAGACCCACTCAACAAAAGATGATTTCTCTATTTCTAGATGGACTCACCAACGGAACCCTAAGAACACTAGTGTATGTGAAGAGATTACAAACACTGAGTGAGTGTCTTCAAGAGTGCATTGATTTGGAAGACAACCTTGCCGAGGATCTCAAAGGTACAACCGACCACACTAAAACAGAAGATTTAAAGAGCACTATCACGTCCAACTCCAGTAGCATGGAAGAATTAGCAAAATTATTAGCAAGAAACTGGGAGTTCAGGGACAGAGAGCTTACCAAAACCCAGCACAAAGATTGCCTGTGCTACGAAGATGTAATTTATGTGGAGGAGAGCACCCCACACACTTGTGCGTCCGAGGAGGGGCCGGTGCACAACCTACGTATCCATACTACAGACAGCAACAACAAGGGACTTCTTCATACTGCCACATCGAGCAAAAATACACCAATCACACCACTGAAAACTGTCCCTTCAATAGGCAAGCACGGCCTATCCAACCACCTCAATACCAACCATATGGACATCAACCGAGAGAGCCTGGTAGGGAGATGCCTAGATACAATCCTTATCCAACACAAGCAAGGGCACCAAGACAATATGAGCAAGCACCGTACCCACCACCACAGCCAGTACTGGGACCCCAGCTATCACAACCTCAACAAGTAGTACCAGTGAAGTATGCTCAACTAGAAGAAAACTTAGAGAGAGCTATAGTACCAGCATCAATAATGACCAATGTGGAATCAACCAACCCAGGGTATGAACCTCCACTAGGGGAGTACTATCCATATGAAGCCAACATGATGGAATATGAACCAACATGTGACACGGCTTATTATGGTTATGAGGGCTATGATCAGACATATGGAGCAGAAACCACCACCTTAATGTATACGGCTCCTAAAGCACAACAACCCATGAGACCTCCTGTTAGACCACCGGTGCAGAGAGGACCATGCTATAGATGCGGAGGGGATCACTTCATTAGGGAATGCCCTCGACCTTATAATCCACCACCACCCAGAGTTTGGGAAGGGTATTGCAGTGATTGTGGAAAGGAACATCTTTTTAGAGATTGCCCTAAGAACCCAGCCAAATCCCAAGACACTGCACCTATCAATGTGATTGAGGTCATTGAAGGATCCGGAAGTGATAAGGAGTACACGATGCCACTAAAGGCCATTACGAGAGCCCAAACAAAGCAACAAAAAGAACAGCACTCGGAAGAGAAACAAAAAAGCAACAAAAAATAAGCCCTTCAATTCAGATAGTGGAAGATTCTGAGGACCCATGTGAAAATTCGCAGAACACGAAAGCTCAGAAATGGAAGGAAAGACGAGAAAAACTCAAGGACAAATGGGCAAAAAACAAGACTATAAACAGTAAAAAGCAAACCAAAAACCCGAATAAACACAAAGAACAAGGGAATCCTAAGGAGACCCCTGAGCTACCCGAACCTAGCTCAGGGGAGAAGCCCGGATCAATTCTAGCAGACCCAAAGCCAGACGACTTAGACATGTGGTTGAAAGCCTACCAAGCTAGAATCAAGATGGGCCCAAGCGTTGAACAACATGAAAAAATCTACCCTAAAGGGGAATTAGAAAAAGAAAGACTGACCATATGCAGGAAACTCATAGAAGTAGCACAAGCAACCCTAGAAAAGCCTATCCCAATTCTACCAGAGACCAGGATTGCACATAGTCTGTATGAAGAATGCTTAAAGTCCAATAACAAAGAACCTAGGAAAGAAGATGACCAAAGCGGCCAGATAACAACCCAAGAGAAATCGATGTCAATAATCCCAGATCTAGAGGCAGATTGGCCAAAAGACTTATGGAACAGAATACGAGAGGAGCAATGGAAGAAGAATGGAGATAATACACCTCCTTTTGAAGAAATAGATGGGGAAGATTGTCAACTTCACCCCAACTTGGAGGAAGTATACGAAGAAGTGTCAAGACTTGACAGAGGAAGAGAGGAAACCATAAGCATTTCAACGTTGCCTAATTACATGGGAGAATACGAAAGGGAGTCAGTGATAATACGAGCACCCACAGTGCATGGAAAGGAAAAAGAAAAGGTAGAAGAGAGTTCACACAATCTAACAGAATTAAAGAAAACAAAAGTACGATGCCAATTGACGGTGGAAGAATTGCTTCGACTTAAACCACAATTATGGAAGCAAATGGCAAACCAATTAGAACCACAGCCAGAGATTGGAGGACCGACAGAAAAGGGGAAGGAAAATAACTCCATAATACAAGTTCCTGTGGACAAAGTGGGAGAGTTTAGTGAAGGAGATGAGGGTAATACTTGTCTACCAGTCACGCACAATGGGTACATGACCAAGGCCATTCTAGATACGGGAGCCGGGGTAGGAATTGCCACTAAGGAAATCTGGGAAAAATGGGGAAAACCTGCCTTATGACCCACACGCATGAAACTCCAATTAGCAGACGGTCATGTAGAAAAACCCTTAGGAATATTGGAAAGGATCAAACTAACCACTTGCGGTGTAGAATTCGAACACTCCCTAGCCATCTGTAAATTCGAGAAAGCAAACAACTACGAGATGATATTAGGACGACCCTTCATGAGACAAATGCGGGTAGTACAGGATTGGGGAAGAGATTCGTTATACCTGCAACATCAAGGAAACACCACCAAAATAAATTTGCACACATTTGCTTATCGAGATGTCCCTCCACTACAATGGAATCCAGTACACCGAGAAGAAGATGACTTATCCATTCACAGTGCTGGATCAAGTGATCAATCTTGGATGCATGAAGATGCTCAGTTGTGGATGTGTAAGGAATCCAAGAGAGAAGAGAGCAAAAGGCAACCATGGCCGATAGGACATCCTAACCATAGACCCGTAGAGGACCCCACTTACACACCTCAAATTTTCTCTGATGAAATCTTTGAGCCACATGGATGGATGGAAATCTTGGCAACTCTAGATGTGTGTGTAAACGAGGAAGTTTTGACGATGAATGAATGCATAGATGAGGAGGGCTATGATGTAAACCTCTATATGGTTATCCTTCAAGAAGTAGAAGAAGGGGAAACCCTGGAAAAAGAATGGAAAGAGGAATATGAAAGCATAGAGATGGAACCAGAATTTGATTCCGAAGAAAGCTGCTTAAATACTATTCAGAACCAGAAGGAACAGCAACCAACAAAGATCTTAGCAATTGAAACTGCTATGTCACTACACAGGTAGGAGGAGAACAGGAGTAAGGTAGGGCCGGACCCAGATCTTTTTGAAGTTCCTGAACACTTTAAAAAATACGAAGTAGAGGAAAGAAAAGTGGCTATTCAAATGCCTCGACGAGAGGCACGAGACGGGGAAGCATATGACAACAAGGAACAAACGAAAAAAATTGTTGTGACAGTTGAGGAAGGAGAAGAAAGATGCACCTATATTGGTAAAGATGTGTCTGAAGAAGAGGAAGAGGAACTCATATACCTTATTCAGGAGTACCGAGATGTATTCGCATGGACCTATAAGGATCTCAAAGGGGTAGAACCCACTATTTGTTCCCATCGAATACCAATGACAGCAGATGCAAAACCCTCCAAACAACGTCCTTATACATACAATGAAGTCTATGCAGCAAAGATTAAGGAAGAAATAGACAAACTACTAGCGGCAGGATTCATATACGAGATAGAACATACCGAGTGGGTATCGCCACTAGTAGTAGTGCCTAAGAAAAATGGAAAATTGAGAGTGTGCATAAATTTGAAGAAGGTGAATGCAGCCACTATACGTGACAGCTACCCACTACCTATCACGGACCATTTATTAGAGAGAGTAGCAGGTAAGGAGGTCTATAGCTTCCTAGATGGATTCTCCGGATACAATCAGGTAGCTATTGCGAGTGAGGATCAACATAAGACAGCATTCGCCACTGAATGGGGAGTGTATGCATTCAGAGTGATGCCCTTTGGACTCACTAATGCTCCAGCCACCTTCCAGAGATTGATGTGTCATGTTTTCAAGGAATTTATGAAAAAAAGCATGGAAGTATATGTAGATGACCTTTGCACATACTCCAATCAAAGACCCGATCACATTCTCGAGTTGAGGAAGATATTCAACAAATGTAGACAGTACAGAGTCTGCTTAAACCCAGAGAAATGTGTCTTCATGGTAAGGCAAGGGAAAATTCTAGGACACATAGTTTCGAGAAATGGAATATCAACGGATGAGGACAAGATTAAAGTCATCTTAGACTTACCAAGACCCAAGAATGCAAAGGAAGTGCAAGCTTTTATGGGACATTGTGGATACTACCGTAGGTTCATTCACATGTATGCCATAATAGCAAAACCCTTATATGGTCTCTTGACTCAATTTACTTGGACAGAAGAGTGCGAAAAGGCATTCATCGAGTTGAAAAAGAGACTTAGCACTGCCCCTATTTTGAAATCACCCAATTGGAACAAGCCTTTTCATATTCATGTTGACGCTTCTAACTATGCCATTGGATGCATCTTAGCCCAGTCGGCTGATGAAGGCAAGCTTGATCATCCAATTGCTTATGCGAGTAGACAACTGAATCAAGCCGAAAGAAATTATACCACTACGGAACGAGAGGGCTTAGGAATGGTATACGCAGTGAAGAAATTCAGACATTATCTTTTTGCCAACAAGTTCAAATTCTTCATAGACCATCAAGCTTTGTTGTATTTAGTCAATAAGCCTTGTAACACGGGAAGGTTGGTACGATGGTTTCTACTACTAATGGAGTTTGACTTCGAGGTAATAGTGAAAAAGGGCAACACACATGTGAGAGCAGACCACCTTTCAAGGCTAACACACGGAGAGCCACCAAGTGGGGTGCCCGACGATCTACCAGATGCTTATTTGTTCAATCTAGAAGTTTGCCCAAAGTGGGCAGAGAAATTGATCCCTATACTCACCCATGGCCCTCAACACCCAATCAATAGGAATAGCAAGAAAGAAATTCTTCAATCGAGGAACTTACACATTGTGTCAGGAAGTGTATACTACAAGGAACCCAACGGAGTGCTACTCAGATGTGTTGAGGAGGATGAACAAACGCAACTAATTGAGCAAGCACATGTGAACAAATGGAGAACACACCAAGGGACTCATGGAACCATCCGAGAACTGAAAATATTAGGAGTGTATTGGCCTGACATGCCCAAGAATGTTCACGACCACGTAAGTAATTGTGCAGAATGCCGAGAGACGGTTCCCGAAGATCATATGTCTCTATCTTTTTCGACCATAGCACCCAATTGGAGTACAACTTTAGTGAAATTCTTAAAAACTCGAGAACATGAGTTAGGAACCAGCTTAGCAAGAAAGCGATCCTTAGAGGAAATGAGCAAGGACTACATTCTCATAGGAAAACAATTGTTCAAACGAGGGAAGGATGACCAACTAAGATTATGTGTGCATGAAGGAGAATATCTACCCATATTAGAAATGGCACATGCAGGTGCTGCAGGAGGTCATTTTTCGGCTCAAAGAACTGTTAAAATGATTCTCTTTGCGGGCTTGTGGTGGCCAACTCTACATATGGATGCTGAAACGTATGTACGAAGTTGTGAGACTTGTCAGAGAACTAAATACCCAATTCGGAGAGATGACATGCCATTAAGACCAATGATATGCGTGAGAGCCTTCACAAAATGGGGTATAGACTTCATTGGACCTATCAATCCACCTGCCAAAGGATCACATGCAGAGTACATCATAGTAGCCACTGACTACTTAACTAAATGGGTAGAAGCGAAAGCCACTAGAAAGAATGATGCTCAAACTACCGCAAAATTTCTCTTTGAGCATATCTTCACCCGCTTTGGCTTGCCTGTTGAGATTGTTAGCGATCGGGGAACGCACTTCCTCAATGAGGTAATCGAGTCATTAATGAACGAGTTCTTAGTGATTCATAAAAAATCAGCACCATACCATCCCCAAGCCAATGGACAAGCTGAGAGCTCTAACAAAGTACTGTGCACGGTGTTGACTAAGCTTGTCAATAATGGAAGGTCTGATTGGGACAAACAATTGCATCATGCAATTTGGGCATTCCGAGTTGCATATAAAATGGCCATTGGGACTACACCTTTCAATTTAGTGTATGGGCAAAATGCAATTTTGCCAATTGACTTCTTAGTGCCTACATTGAAAGTGGCCCAGCAATATGAATGGAACGGTCATGAATTATCCCAACAACTAGATCAAATTGAGAAGTTACATGAGACTAGATTGCAAGCAGTAGCAGGCATTTATGCTGCTAAACGGAGACAAAAGGCATATTATGATGCATATATAAAAGACAAGGGACTCAAAGAAGGAGACTTAGTCCTAGTATACACCCTGAAACAACATGCCAAGAAGTTACAAAAACGCGGATACGGACCTTTGATCATAAATCGAATCTCTACTTGTGGTGCAGTCAATCTCGCCACGCTAGACGGAGACATTCTCCCCAACTACATCAGTGGATGTAGAGTGAGACGATTCATGGAGCCCTTGACTGATCGAATGCTAGCACGATTGGTAGGTGCTCAAAATAGGAAAAGGGAAGAAGAGCGAATTAGAGAGGAAGCTCGACAAGAAGCACTAGAACGCATTAGGAAACGGAAAGAGTGGATCCGGAAAAGAGATGAACGCTATCTCCAAGGAGAAGAGCCCATCCCTATGGCAAATTACCAGGTCAAAAATCATGATACAACAGGTATGTGTAAAACGCAACCTTACCTAAACCTAGGGATTGGCAAGACAGAGTACAAATTGATAGATGCATTGATAGACTCAGGAGCAGGACTTAGCTGCATGCGAAAGAGAATAGCAGAAGAGCTGCAATTAGAATTGAATCCCACAAAAGCCCGATTAATAGGAATTGGAGGTCACATTATAGAATGTATTGGAACCACGAATATATCCCTCCACCTAGGAAATTCCTCAATGGAACACAGGGTTCTAGTGTGCGAGGATGAAGATTTGATAGAAGACTTCATCATAGGACACGGCTGGATCATAGAGACTGAGGCGTGTATCCATCTAGCTCAAGGCTATATTTCAGCTAAGATAGGACATAAGGAGATTTTCAGCTTACTTGAAGAGAAACCTTGTATTCAAACAAATATAATACAAAATTCAGAGAAAGTGCAGAAAACGACTTTAGAAAATATCAACAATCCTCAAAATTCTGAAACCAAACGCATAGAAGCTGAAACTTCAATCCTAGCGACGTCAGCATTAGAATCAAAGTCATCCAATGCAATTGAGGGAAAGCCAACCGTTAAGGAGACTTGCTCTCCTACACATACTCAAAACATCAAAAGATCGCACTATTGGAAACCAACAAGCAGATACTCAAATCAAGACCCACCCAAATATAAGTGGGTACGCAAGGATCAAATACAGAGCCGAGAAACGTCCGCACCCACTCTTAAGAAAGAAACAGGAATCACCAAACCAGCTTCACAGAAGTACATACCAGAAGAAACAGTGCAAGTATGGATCCCTAAGACTTTGCTCGAAGCTCAAAGATCACGACTTCAGATATGGATCCCCAAAAAGCTCAAACAAGCAGCTAAACAGGAGTTAAAGACAAAAGAAGAGGTACTACATCAGACAAGGCGAAAGACAACAACACGTAGGAGTCATTCAAGAAATTGGATAAGCAATGCCAATTTCACTCGAACAATGGAGGAAGCAAACAGAACAAAAGGAACTGTAAGCATCAAGGAAACGAGACGACCTCCCTTAGTGTTCACGAAAGGGATCTGGAAACCAAAGCAACCACGAGGAGCGGAGAATCGAAGAGATGAAGCTTTCCATTGCACTCATGAAGTTTTTAATGCACCTCAAGTATGCATGATAGGGCCACAATACCAGGCCAAGCATTCGGCACATCCTTCTTCTATTTCAGGATAATCACGCACATTTTCCTCTTGGGAAATAGGAGAGCACTTGTACATACATTAAGAAAATTACTCCAAAAAAAAAAAATTAATAACCGCTTCGGCTATAACCTAACTTTTCTGTTTTCCCTTTCAGATAAAAATATAAAAAATACCTAAAAATGTGAAAAATCCAGGTATTACCTTTCTCACACACACGAGAAGGGGACAACACCATTCACTCGGAGCAATATCGAGCTTATCACAAACAAACAAAGGAGGAATTCTGATAATATATGGCAACTAATTCATGCTCTATATTGAGTGAAGATGGCGTCTACTAATTCTGAAGCTACACAAGAGGAAGAGGTCTAGCTTTTCCCACTCGAGTCCATTACAAAAGCAAGAGGTCACTGGTTTCGGGATGACCAACCAGTGTCAGATCTCATCTTCATAGCAACTATCAAAATTATGGATACAGATCACTGTTTTCCTATCATGTCACAGGACTTCAAAACAATAATACAAGGATTACCTCATATTGAAGATGTATGGACACAAGCAGGCATACAGGCATTTCTCAAGTTGCCGATCTATGTGCCAGATTTTCAGAGATGTGCACAAGTAATGAATACTATGCAACCTGCAGCTACAAAGATATCAGTTCCAGAAGCACGCGTCTTGGATAAAGTCGGAGTTTGGAAGACCATCCAATTCACACACGAATTAATCAACAGAGCATTTGGATGGAAGCAAGACGGCGTCACAAATGTCAAAGCAGAGTGTCATGATCCCAAGAAGAGATCATTTTTGGATATAAATAGAATTGACATAGAAGATGCTGTCCGTCTTGTGCATCAACATTTCTGCTTCCCCAGTATGCACAGATACACGGCTCCACAAAAGATTGTAGTACAACTATTGTCACATGCCATGCGACAAATAGGAAACAAAATTAATTTAACAGGCTATGTTCAAGAAAGATTATTTGAAGCCCAGAAGAAGTGGGGCCAGAAGACATTCTTGAATGGTAGTTCGGCTCTCACATTACTGATATATGAAGCTTTAGATATGAAGAATTGTTTGAGAGAGATGCCAACTTCAGAGAAGCTAGCTCAATATGCAAAACCCGCCATTGTCCCTAAGAAAAAGAAGGTTGTCATCAGCGGGGAAGAAGCAGAAACCAGTTCTCAACCGAGAATGAGAGGCACAAAAAGACTACAAGAAGTCAAGCAAGATGAAGAAGGAGAACCTATGACAAAAAGAGTCCATGTACTTCCCAAAGTAACCATGGCAGGACAAAAACAAATCACGGAGGAAGAATTGACTAAAGCACTGGAAGAGACGCACAAATACACGGAAGGACAAATCAACTTACCAGTGCAAGGTCATCATTATCAGCAGTCACAACAAGGATTAAATACAAAAAGAAGACTCACTAAAGTTCACAGATACCGCGAAATCGGATTAGATAATTCCAGCTCGTTATCCGAGGACAAAGAAGAAAAGGACACATCATTGTTGGATGTGGATATTCGAAGCGAATCGAAAGATGATGGGCAATGGACCAAATTAAATGAAGTTGACTATGGTGAAGAACCAGAAGGCCTCAAGCCAGTCGATCAAGAAATAAAAGTGAATCAGAAAAGCACAAAGACAGATGGGGAGATATCAAAAATGGAGAATGAGGATAATGCTATAGAAACGGAAGAACCCTTCACACCAATCAGGGTTGTGGCAGAACCCTCCCCAATGGATGTCACGTTTCAGGGGAGTGCCACTAAAAAGAATGAAGCAAAGGGAGAGGATAAAGAACCCAGGATACAACTACAAGTTAGACAACCGCATAATGAAACACTCCAGGTGGCAGAAGGCAAAGATGTGCAAACAGGAGAGACTCCAGGAATAGCAAAGACATGGCTGAATGTAGACATAGCTCAGCTCAAGCCTGTTGTGCAAGATATGATTAGAATAGCTCTGGACACACAACAATTAATGCTTGACGCTGATGAAGATTACGACCAAGCCATGCGAGACAAGAAAGAACTTGAAAGAGCAGGTCAGAATCTTTCCAACGAGTTATCCAAGGTAAGAGAACAAGCTCTGAATAAAGAGAAGGAACTTCAAGAGGTCACAACACGAAATAACATACTAGAGACAGAGCAGACAAAACTGAAAGAACAAGTCCAGGAATTAACAAAGAAATTAGAGATGAGTGAGACTGAGAAGACACGTATTCACGCACGCAGTAAAATCTTAGAGTCTCAGCTTAAAGTCAGTATGGAGGAAGCTGACAATATGCGACAACGAAATAAAGAGTTAATGATAGCTCTCATTAGTGATCAGCCACTTGCAATTACTGATAACCAACAAGGCAATATCAAGAACTTGGAAGAACAGATCACTAAACTTGAAGACCAGCTCAGACAGGAGCAAGCTGTCATTACAGATTGGGAAAAGAGATACATGGAGGACACAGCTGCCCTCAGAATGAAATGGAAAAAAGCAGAGAATAACTACCTGCGACAGTGTAAGGAAGACACAGAACACATGAATATTGTGGCCCAGGAACTAATTAAACACCAGGCAACTATTGCTAAGGCCGAAGAAGAAAACAAGAAAAAAGATGATTTAATCAAACAGCTTCTGGAGCAATTAGAGCAGCGAGCAAAACAGGGGACACCAGTAGTTCCACAAGAGACCACGGCTACTGTGGAGGAAGAGGTACGTCCTCTCTCTCCCCCCTTGTATCATTCACCAATAAGGGCGGAAAAGAAGGTTCCATTTGAACCTAACACTCGAGACATTGCAGAACTAAGCCGAGCAGACAGGGCACTACTGGTGTCCTAGCTTACTGCGGAGTTTGAGGATCAAATCATCAAATTAATGAAAGAGGCTCAAATTGACAGCAAGCAACTCGAGCACCTACTCAAGCCATTCAATGTACCATACGGGCTATTGAAGGAACAAACTCGGCATTACATAAAGCATACGACAAATAAAGAACCGGATCATAATCTCCACTTTCGGTATAACACGTTTAACTACACTCAAGCAGAGTTTGAGGTAGCAGATCCAATATGGAGAAGGAAGCTCTTGGAAAAGAACCCTACACTACGGGTACAGTGGGAAGCATCCCCGTATGAGCTTCAAGTCAACCGATCATTTTGCCCACTACCCCGTAGAAGAGCCTGGATGCAATTTTGGGAAGGTCAGCGACAAGGTAGCATTAATAATCAGTGGTTAAATTATCCACTGTTACCTAGTCCACCACATAACTACCTACCGACAGAGGAATACATGGTCAAAACCATGGAATTTTGGCTTGCAAGATATGCTACCGTTCCAGATTTAGCAGTCAAAATGACAAATAAAATATTTAGCATGTTCCTGACTGTAATAAAAGTGTTCCAACATGCACGGTATACATTTTTGAATTTCATCGGCATTACGCAAGGATCGGAGGCATTAATTTTTTATTTATCTACTATTCCCAGCCGGTTAACTATTATGGCATATTTTTCTCGTCTCATGTTTTTACCATCGACATATATGCAGACTTTTGAAGAAGCATTCTTTACAGGCTTCTTTGAAATGGATTCAGAGATTTTTGTTAAAATGACCTCCAATTTGAATGCAAGACTGGTGGCCTACGAGACAAGTTTCTTCGCTGATCATAGACAGGCGCCAGAGGACGGAGTAAAGTCTCAGCAATGGAAGGAGTTCATGCTATGTCACGCTAATCTGCTAAATCAAAGAGAGCAACACTCCATCCAAACCTACACACGTCGCAACAAAAAGCATGTCGGGGACGATAGAATCCAGGAGGGGGGCAGTGTTGAGGGAGAGTCAAGTAAGAAGAAGAAAAGAAGAAGACAACGAAAGAAGCAGCTTCACTAAAAAGAAATATCTGAAGACATATCTCTGCAAGAAGCCCCGAGGGGCGCAACACCCATCTCTGCACAGAGCCCCGCAGGGGCACACACACCAAGGAAAGGACGTAACCCACATGGGTGCTTCAACCTCTTGATCTCTGGAAGGTCCAGATCGAAGATTGAAGCACCACATCTTCATGCCTTCCACTGGTGGCGTGCGTGGCAACCCAGAATTAATGAGCCTATAGGTGAATTAGACTGCAACATATCAGGTAGCCAGTCTAACTCCAAGGGTTGCGGGCAAGCAAGTCGAATGCATCAGGCCCAGAGAATGTAAAACAAGAATTAAGAAGAGGCCGTCAAAACTGAACACCTGTTTTATAAACAGGTAACAATGAGCAAAGGTGGCGTGCAGAGAAAAGAACTGAATAACACAGCAAGGTCCGATGTGTGCAACCATGACAAATCAGAGCGCCTCTAAAACGTAATGCAAGATTAAGAATCAGGCAATACTGACCACTGGATGCGTGCGGACAACAAACTGAGGACAAGAAGCAAAGCCTGTCAAGGGACGACAGAGACGAAGAGGGGGAGAGTGTTGCAGAGCTAAAGAAAGTACAAAGCAGAGAAAAAGACGGGCCCCAAAATTTTTCCGATTTGGACATCATATTTTTGTATTATAATCATTCTTGTAATATATTTCCCGTTGTAAATGCACTAGAGGAGTCCTCTAGATGCATCCCCACAGAAGATTAGAGATTTACCCATGTAAAATAGTAGGAAATTAGTCTTTTAGTGAATAAAGTGCCGGTCTCTTGTGTGAAAGGACCATTTTTAGGGCACTAGTATATAAGTCAAATGTGACTCTTTGTAAAGGACTTTTTGCCATTGTGAGAATAGAGAGCACAGAAATTCGAATTTGTGTCTTCTTCACTCCATATCTTCTTCTCTATGAGCTTGTATGCATGTGTATTGCTTGGAAAGAGTGCTTGGGTGTGTTGTCTATCCATGAAAGTGTTTATTTGCTGTAGGTAAGGTGTGTGCGAAGTGTAGGAAGTGCTGTAGTGTAGGAAAGTATTCCCGGGACTCAGTATTTTGCTCATAACTTGAAGTAGGAGCGTCAGAATTGAGTGAAACCACTACCATTGGATGCGTCTTCTCGAGAGATTCGAAACGCATATCCTATTTGCTATATTTGGAGCTCGGAGCTAGGAGAAAAGTCCAAAATACTGACGGCTGCTGCACCAAGTATCGTTTCGCCATGACCGACAGCTGAAGCTTGTTTGGATGAGTCTTTGCCTTATTTACACTCTTTGAGTAGCTCATTTGCATTGATTGTCACATGATTGCATGTCTTCATACACTCGGCTAGGTTTGTATACTCTTTGGATTGATAATTAAAAGCGTGTATCCCCACTATATGCACTTGAGAGGGGATTGAGGTATAGTCTCTTTCTCCGCAAGTCCCTAAGTTGGTGCTTAGGTCAACATTATCCTTACTCAAAGTGGAATTCTTTGCCACTAATGTGGCTGTGGATGCCTCATCAATGATCTACAAGAGCTCTACCTAAATTTTGCATCCATATTTATTAAATCAAAAAATAGTAACCTCCTTTTTAATTGATTTGAGTAGTCTTGCTTCAGATTCCTAATGAGCTCTAAGAAATATGAAATTCAAAACATGGAATCTACTAATACTCAAGCTTGAGGATGCCTCACCTTAAGCAAGATGGAGTTGGAAGTATCAAAAATGATTCTATACAATGAGGGTACTGATGAAAATCACTATTTCACATAAATAAAGTTTTGAAATTTTGAGGCCCTATTCTTTATCTATCCTCCTCTAACTTCCTTGTAAGAATACATGATAATCTTCTTGGAATTTTTGTGGTGTGTGATGTCTGTGTACAAAAGCTTTCACCCTCTCAACAGCTTGCTAAAGATTGGATTGAGCTATCTTTAATTTAGCTTCCATATCTATAAGAAATTATCAAGCACTTGGAGATTTCCTCAATAATCCTATGGTAGCTAGACTATATGGGACATAACCGTAAATCATCTCCAAAGGTGTGAGCTTAGTATGTTTGTGCTTCAAACTATTATAATCAAACTCAACTAACAGAAGGAAACTATTCCAATTTGTTTGTTTTTCTAAAGCATATGACCATAGAATATCTTCTAGTATTTGATTAACTCTTTTGGTATGACTATCTTTCTATGGATGCTCTCCACTACTCATCTTGAGTTGAATTTGTGGTTTGTTAAACACGTGTTTCTAAAAATTTCATGTGAGTTGGGATTCTTGTCTCAAATTATGGACCTAGGTAAATGATGTAATCTAAAAATGTTTTGAATGAAGAGATCTAGAACTTATGCTACTTATTGTGATTACTTAGTAGAAATAAAGTGTAACACTTTACTTAAATGATGGACCACCACAAGAATAGCATTATTGTGACATGATGCCCTAGGTAAAACCATTATGAAATCCACAAAACTACTCTCCCAACAATACTACGGTATTTCCAGTGGTTGTAGCAAAATTAGAGGATGTATCATCCCTCTTTTCTTTAACTAACACTGACTTACATGATTTTTTTACATATGTGACCATCTTTGTCCACCAAAATGTGCATCTAACCAGTTTCAAAGCTTTCTCATTACCAAGATGTCTTGCAAAAGGTACATCATATATTTCCTTTTCTTTTCAACAAATCTTGCTCAACTTGGAAATCAAAGAATGACTTAGTCTCACTACTATCTACAAATTTGATTACTATGGACTAATAGTATTCATCCTCAACATGTGAGTCTTTAATCTCTTGAACCAAATCACTATCTAGGATTGTAAATCTAACTTGATGCATAATAAGAGATAATGCATGCACAACTATATCGCTCTTGCCATTTTATACAAAATTTCCATGTGAAGTTTTTGCATCAACTCAACCCATCTAACATGTCTCCCGATAGATAAGGATTGGAACAAAAATACTTTAGTTTTAATGATTTATGAAAACTACCAAGAAAACATGTTTGTGAAGGCTATATTTTGGGAAAAATACAGTGTTCCTCCTTTCCAAAAGATGGTTCAATTTGGGCTACTCAAAAATTGCAACTTGTACATATTGATGTATGTGGTCCTATGCAAACACCTTCTTTTGGAAATTATCTTTACTTCGTGGCTTTCATCGATGATTTTTCTAGGCATGCATGGGTATATCCATTGAAGGCAAAGTCTGAAGTGTTCATGTGCTTCAAACAGTTTTTGGTTTTGGTTGAAAATTTGTTAGCATGTAAAATGGGCATCCTCCATTCTGATCGATGGGGGGGAATATATGTCTTCTGATTTTAATGCATTTCTGGCTGAACGTGGGATAAAACACCAGTGTATAGTGTCATATACACCTCAACACAATGGAGTTGTTGAACAAAAGAATAGGTCACTAATGGAGATGGAAAGGTGTATGGTCAAGAGTCAGGCTTTACCACAAGCAACCGCCACGTGCTTGGTATGAAAAGATACATGCCTATCTGATTCCACATGGTTTTGTGAACAATCCAAGTGAAAGCACCTTATATGTCAAACGTGCCAATGATGTACTTCTGATCATTGTGGTGTATGTTGATGACATGCTGCTCACTGGTCCTCATGAGAAGCATATTGCTGATTTCAAGGCTGATTTACATGCCTCATTTGAGATGTCTGATTTGGGGCATTTACATCATTATTTGGGCATTCAGTTTATGCACGTTGATGGTGGAATGGCTTTGTTTCAAACAAAATATATTGACACATTATTGTAGCATTTTAGCCTTGAAGACTGGAAACCTATTGCTACTCCTATGGAGATAGGTTTATGACTGAGTCTTTGTAAGACAATAGTTACGCAATATAACACAGGAGCAATAGCAGAGAAGATAACAGATATCGGAGAATCTCAATAATTTTCTACTAGCACCAAGTACAAAGATGATGGCGTTGTCCACCCGTGTGCTCTCAAGGTAGAGCTTAAATGGTGATCTAGACAACTCTAAAACGGGAGATACAAGGTAGAGGTATGCTGGCTCAACTAGGTGTCTCAGGTAGTGCAGAAGTCATGTATATATAGGATCATGGGTGGCCTGCCATGGACGGCTATACATGGGCGGTAGAGCGTGGGCGTCCACCGCCCGCGTAATTGCCATACACGGCTTAGATTGGTTGAACCGACCTAACAAATATAAATGATTTCTGACTCCGACAGGGAATATTCCATGGAATATTCCCTTTACCGTCGCGTCAGGGGCGCTGCCCCCGGATCCCCACCAGGGGGCCAGCGCAGGGGGCCCGCTGGCCCCCTTGGACCCCCCAGCCGGGGCTGCTCACCACTGCCCCGGACCCCACAATTGGGGACCCTGGTAACTCCCTTTCCTTATAATACCTTACATGGTCCAATATGACCTTCATCCAACATGAAAGTTGGGATTCCCATCAATTGGGTAATGCACGCTTGGCTTCTCCTCATAAAGGGGGCCTTACAAAATGTGCGTACAATCATGAGGGGTAGACATTGATCATATACTAACACCCCCCCTCAATGTTTACCGATGATAAATCAAGTAGGTCTCGGTCCTATGCCCATCTGTTGAAGATGCCTGTTGAGCTGCTCTCTTCCAAGTGCTTTAGTGAATAGGTCAGCACAATTTGCCTCTGTTGGGCAATATTCTAGCTCCACAATTTCATCTTCAATTAGCTCACGAATGTAATGGTACTGTACTTCTATGTGCTTGGTGCGAGCATGAAATACTGGGTTCTTTGCAATAGCCATACAACTTTGATTATCACACTTGAGTACAGTTGGCATATTTGATGGAAAGCCTAGATCTACAAGAATTCTCCTTAACCAGACTGCCTCACAAGAAGCAAAACAAGCTGCTTTGTACTCTGCTTCAGTGGAGGAGAGTGCGAGAGTTGGTTGCTTCCTACTTACCCAAGAAAATATTCCTGAACCAAGTGAGAAACAATATCCAGAAACTGATTTTCTAGAATCACAATCTCCAGCCCAATCTGAATCACAATATCCTTGGAGTGTATCACCTGTGGTATACAAAATACCAAAATCCAAGGTTCCTGCAATGTACCTTAGAATTCGCATTCCAGCATTCCAGTGACTCTCTTTAGGTTTGTTGGAAAACCTGCTTAACACTCCAACAGCATAGCAAATGTCTGGTCTAGTGTTGCACAAAAAAATAAGACTTCCAACGAGCTTCCTATACTTCTTAGCATCTACATCAAGCATGTTATCATCCATAGATAGCTTATGATTTACCTCCATAGGTGTGCTAGTTGGTTTGCAGTCCATCATTCCAAATGCCTTGAGAATTTCTTTGGAATATTTCTGTTGTGAGATGAAAATGCCATCCTTCCTTTGCCATACTTCAATTCCCAGACAAAAATGGAGTAGAACTAAGTCTGTCATTTCAAACTCAGTTCCCAAGCTGATCCGAGTTTGATTGATGAGTTCCTGATGATCTCCTGTAATGATCAAATCATCTACATATACAATGACGACAACTAGCTTGCTATCCCTTTTTGTTACATACAAGTTAGCATCAGAAGTACTTCTTTCAAAACCCATGTTTTTGAAAAAATTATCTATCCGTTGGTACCAAGCCCGTGGAGCTTGTTTAAGTCCATACAAAGCTTTCTTCAACCTACAAACTTTATCTTCTAAATTGGGCACCTCAAAACCTGGTGGTTGAGATACATATACCTCCTCCTTGAGGTGACCATTCAAAAATGCAGATTTGACATCCATCTGGAAAATAGGCCAGGACTTTTGTGCAGCTACTGCAAGTACCATTCGAATAGTTGTCATGCGTGCTGTTGGTGCAAAAGTTTCTTGAACATCAAATCCTTCAATCTGTGAAAAACCCTGTGCAACTAATCGTGCCTTATACTTTTCTAATGTTCCATCAGCTTTATACTTAGCTTTCCAAATCCATTTAGTACCTATTACCTTCTTCTTTGGTGGCAAGTCGACTAGATCCCATGTATCATTTTTGAGTATACTATCATACTCAGACTGCATTGCCGCTCTCCAACCTGGATCATCAATGGCTTCTTCAATGGTGGTAGGTTCCTTTATCGAACCCATGATATTTGCCATTAGAGCCATGTTAACAATGTGTTCTGAGGCTCTTCTTTGCTCCTCTATTTTCTTTTATCTTCGTAATCCATCCGAGGATGATTCTGGTACATCTACATGTGGATTGTGATCATCAAAGAGTTGTTGTGCCCACTTCGGTAGTGGCTTACGCTGTGTAGCTACAACTGGTTGGCTTTTTATTGAGGAAATTTCTCCATCAGATGTTTCCTCCTCCTCAACTTTAACCTGTCTTTTGATAGGCACAAGGTGAGATATTTCTCCGTTTGATGAGATAGTAGATTTACCTTTATCTTCTACTAAGTGTGGTCGTTCATCAAACACCACATCTCGACTGACAAAAATCTTCCTTGCCTCAGGATCCCACAACCTGTATGCTTTAGACTCTTCACTATATCCTAGGAAGACACACTTTTTGCTTTTTGAATCCAACTTTGATCTTGTTGAATCAGGAATATGTGCATAACAGAAACAACCAAAAATTTTGAAATGCAAAACTGAAGGCTTTTTACTAGAATATGCTTCTTGAGGAGTCATCCCCTTCAGTGCTTTTGTGTAGCTTCGATTGAGGATGTAGACTGCTGTATTGGCTGCTTCTGCCCAGAATGAATCAGGCATGTCTTGAGCCTTCAACATACAATGAGCCATTTCAACTACTGTCCTGTTCCTATGCTCAACAACGCCATTTTGTTGAGGTGTATGAGCTGTGGTAAGTTGCCTTTTCACACCATGCTGCTTACAGTAATTGTTGAATTCTGTTGACAAGAATTCACCTCCTCTATCTGTTCTAAATTTCTTCAGTTTCCTTCCTGATTCATTTTCTACATACTTATGCCACGTTTTAAATTTTTCAAAAGCATCAGCCTTCTCTCGAATGAAATAAACCCACATCTTTCTACTATAATCATCGACTAACAGTAAAAAGTAGAAAGATCCTCCTAAAGCAGGTGTAGACATTTTACGGCAGAGATCAGCATGTACCAACTCTAGAGGAGCTTGAGATCGATTGCTGGTCTCTCTTGGAAATGCCTTTCGTTGTTGCTTGCCCATCATACAAGCTTCACAAGGTTCCTGCAACTCTGAAAATGCAGGCAAATGAGCAACCATCCCTGTTCTTTGCATCTCCTTCAAAACTACAAATCCGAGATGCCCAAATCGTTGGTGCCATAACTTGCTTACATCTTTATCTTCTGTAGCAGTTAAAGCACTTAACTCATACAAGTTGTCTCGTCGTATCCCTTTACCTACAACATTACCTGTTGAATCCATGATTTCTGCACCATTCTTATTAAAGTGAACTTCAAGTCCACGATCTGTTATTGCAGAAACTGACAACAAATTTCTTTTGAGTGTAGGTACATAGAGAACATCGGATAACTTTTTCTCAACACGTGGAGAAGTGATAAAAGAGATGGTTCCAGTTCCTTCGGCTGGACACTTGGAGTCATTTCCCACCACTACATTGATGGATTCCCGCAGAGGCACTAGGGAACTATACCAATCCTTTTTACTTGTCATATGGCGAGAAGCTCCACTATCTAAAATCCATGGTTCATCAACACGAGCTTGAGCAGATGAACATACCTCTTCAATAGCTACCCAAAGTTCCAGCTCTGTGTTGTTTGCAGACTCTTTGTTCTTCCATGATGATTTTACAGTCCCATTCCGTTCATCAGCTTGCTTCTTCCTGCAATCCTTGATGGCATGGCCTTTCTTTTCACAATAGAAGCAACTTCCTATGAACTTTTTCTTCTTTGGCTTCTTCTTTGATACATCAGAAGAGCCTTTACCTTTTGCATTTGCTGAAAATGCAGCATCACTTGTGCTTTGCCGATTCCTCAACCGCATCTCTTCTTCTAAAAGCATAGCACAACTCTTCAAATGTGAGGGGAGTTGGTCGTACCTGAGTGTTAAGGGCTGTTACTAATCCATCATACTTTGCCGGAAGAACACGTACACATCTTTGAGCCAGCTCTTCTGGTGTTATAACAACACCAACTGCAGCCAATTGGTCTTGAAGATGTTTTATCCGTTTAATAAAATCTTCAGCCTTTTCAGAATCAGAATGCTTTTCATTTGCCAACTGATTTTCTAAATTCTGTATCCTAGTGTGGTTCTTGGTCTCATATTGTCGAGCCAATATGCCCCAAGCCTCATGTGCTTTAGTAGTATGTTGAACTAAAGTAAGCACAGAATCACTTACACTAGTGACAATTACACATAATGCATCACCATTCTGCCTCTTCCAAGCTCGTAGAAGATCTGGATCTGGCTGAATCATCAATCTTGAATTAGCTGGATCTTCAACTGGTATAGGCTCTGGATCCAGTCCCATCGGTCCCATGACAGTGTCAAGTAATTCATAGGAGTCCAAAATTGCAGAAATTTTGAACTTCCAGAGTGTATAGTTGGATCCATCCAGCTTCCCTTTAGTGAATGCAGGTGGACGAATTCGAATAGGTGCAACATTAACATTAGCTGAAGCACCAAGACTAGTGTTCGACAATGAAGCCATCATGTAATCACTCGAATAATCTACTGATATTCTAGTATGCTAGTAGGCTAAAATAGTGATACTTCTCAAGCTATTCGAACCTTACGGCTCTGATACCATGTAAGACAATAGTTACGCAATATAACACAGGAGCAATAGCAGAGAAGATAACAGATATAGGAGAATCTCAATAATTTTCTACTAGCACCAAGTACAAAGATGATGGCGTTGTCCACCCGTGCGCTCTCAAGGTAGAGCTTAAATGGTGATCTAGACAACTCTAGAACGGGAGATACAAGGTAGAGGTATGCTGGCTCAACTCGGTGTCTCAGGTAGTGTAGAAGTCATGTATATATAGGATCATGGGTGGCTTGCCATGGACGGCTATACATGGGCGGTAGAGCGTGGGCGGCCACCGCCCGCGTAATTGCCATACACGGCTTAGATTGGTTGAACCGACCTAACAAATATAAATGATTTCTGACTTCGACAGGGAATATTCCATGGAATATTCCCTTTACCGTCGCGCTAGGGGCGCTGCCCTCGGACCCCCACCAGGGGGCCCGCTGGCCCCCTTGGACCCCCCAGCCGGGGCTGCTCACCGCTGCCCCGGACCCCACAATTGGGGACCCTGGTAACTCCCTTTCCTTATAATACCTTACATGGTCCAATATGACCTTCATCCAACATGCAAGTTGGGATTCCCATCAATTGGGTAATGCACGCTTGGCTTCTCCTCATAAAGGGGGCCTTACAAAATGTGCATACAATCATGAGGGGTAGACATTGATCATATACTAACAGTCTTAATGATGTTGGAGATGCATTTGATGTTGTTCTCTATCAGCATGATGTTGGATGCTTGATTTACTTATGCATTACTCGGCAAGATATTTAGTTTGTTGTCTCACAGATGAGCAGGTTTATGCATTGCCCAGGATTCAAGCATTAGCACACGGTTAAGTGCATCTTTTGCTACTTGAGTGGTACTCAGGTAGTTGCATTGTTTTATCCCAAGGGGGGATCACTATTGCCAGATTTGCATGCTTTTTCTGACTCTAATTGGGCTTGTTGCTATGACACTCATGTGTCCACTAGTGGCTTTTGCTTCATGCTTGGTAGCTCATGTATATCTTGGTTGAGCAAGAAGCAGCCTATTGTCCACTTCCAGTTGTGAGGCTTAGTATAGGGCAACTTTCACAGCGACTATTGAGTGTGTGTGGCTCAGACACCTTATGGCTGATTTGGGTGTTGGTCAATTTTTTGCCACCACCATCTTCACTGACAGTCAGAGCGCATTGGTGGTTGCGAGGAACCCTATGTTCCATGCTCGCACTAAGCACATTGAGGTGCATTATCATTATGTCAGGGAGAGGTTCTTTGCTGGGGAGATCAGCTTGGCATATGTGCCCACGTAGAAGAACATTGCAAACCTTTTCACGAAGGCTCTGCCTAGGAAGAAGTTTGAAGCTTTCCACAAAGCTTTGGGCTTACTTCCTTTTGTGGACTAATTTCCACATAGCTTGGCACTTCCTTATACATGAGTGTTAGCTCCTTGTTCATCGCATCACTCCGAGGGGGGATTTGTTGATATATTTGGATAGTGATGTGTGTGAACACACTAGGACCATAGAGGCACTTTTTTCCCTCCTTAGGAGGTTTTTTCCCCTGGCTTGTATGTACGCCTATTGCCCTAAGGGGCTACTTATCTTTGTACATTCTCTAGTAATACATTCAGTATTGTGTGTTGTGCTCCAAGCTTCTTCTTCTTCTTCTTCCATGTGTTGTTCGCGTGCTTTCGGGGATGTCTAACTCCAACATAGCAGCTCATCATAGTTGGAATGTACATCAGTTGGACATTAAAACAACATTTTTGAATGGTGAACTACATGAAGAAGTTTATGTATTTCATCCCCATGATTTGAGGCAGAAAGGGCATGAAAACAAAGTGTGCAGGTTGGAAAAGGCATTATATGGTTTGAAGCAAGCACCACGTGCTTGGTATGAAAACATACATACCTACTTGATTGCACATAGTTTTGAGAAGAGTCCAATTGAGAGCACCTTCTATGTTAAGCATGCAAATGATGTGCTTGTGATCATTGTTGTCTATGTTGATGACATGTTGCTCACTTGTCCTAATGAGAAGCATATTACTGATTTTAAGGCTGACTCACATGCCTCATTTGAGATGTCAAATTTGCGGCATTTGCATCATTATTTTGGCATTCAATTTATGCAAGTTGATGGCAGAATAGCTTTGTTTCAAACAAAATGTATTGACACATTATTATAGCGTTTTGGCCTTGAAGATTGCAAACCTATTGCCACTCCTATGGAAACAAATTTACGATTCAATCTTCATGATGTTGGAGATGCATTTGATGTTTTTCTCTATCACCAAGCTATTGGACGCTTTATTTACTTATGCATTACTCGGTCTGATACTCAGTTTGGTGTCTCATAGATGAGCAGGTTTATGCATCACCTAAGTCTCAAACATTAACAAGTTGTTAAGCACATCTTCTACTACTTGAGTGGTATCCAGATACTTGGATTGTTTTATCCCAAGGGAGGATCACTACCACCAAATATATATGCTTTCTCTCTCTGTAACTGGGTTGGTTGCTATGATAGTCATGTGTGCACCAGTGGTTTTTGCTTTATGCTTGGTACCTTTCATAGTGGCTATTGAGTGTGTGTGGCTCAGATGCCTTATAGTTAATTTGAGTGTTGTTTAGTCTTCTGCCACCACCATCTTCAATGACAATAAGATCGCATTGGCAGTTGCAAGGAACCCTGTGTTCCATGCTCGCACTAAGCACATTGAGGTGCACTATCATTATGTCAAGAAGAGGTTAGCTACTCAAGAGATCAGTTTGGCATATGTGCCCACATAGGAGAATGTTGTAGACCTTTTTAGAAAGGCTCTACCTAGGGAGAAGTTTGAAGCTTTCTGCAAAGCTTTGGGCTTACTTCCTTTTGTGGATTGATTCCAAATAGCTTCGCACTTCCTTATACATGGGTGTGAGCTCCTTGTTCACCGCATCACTCCTAGGGGGATTTGTTGATATATTTTGATAGTGATGTATGTGAACACACTATCACCATTGGGGCACTTTTTGTTGGTGTTAGACGTCTGTGGAAGCACACGAACAGCACAAGGAAGAAGAAGAAGCTTGGAGCACAACACACAATACTGAATGTATTACTAGAGAATGTACAAAGATAAGTATCCCATTAGGGCGATAGGCATACATACAAGCTGGGGGACAAAACCTCCTAAAGAGGGGAAAAAGTGCCCTGGTGGTCCTAGAGTGTTCACACACATCACTACCTAAATATATCAACAAATCCCCCCTAGGAGTGATGCGGTGAACAAGTAGTTGGCACCCATGTATAAGAAAGTGCCAAGCTATGTGGAAATCACTCCATAAAAGGAAGTACGCCCAAAGCTTTGCGAAAAGCTCCAAACTTCTCCCTAGGTAGAGCCTTCATGAAAAGGTCTGCAATGTTCTCCTACGTGGGCACATATGCCAAGCTGATCTCCCCAGCAAAGAACCTCTCCCTAACATAATGATAATGCACCTCAATGTGCTTAGTGCGAGCATGGAACACAGGGTTCCTCGCAACTGCCAATGCACTTTGACTGTGAGTGAAGATGGTGGTGGCAGAAGACTGACCAACATCTAAATCAGCCATAAGGTGTCTGAGACACAGACACTCAATAGTCACTATGAAAACTACCCTATACTCAGCCTCACAACTGGAAGTGGCCACAGTAGGCTCCTTCTTGCTCAACCAAGATATACATGAGCTACCAAGCATGAAGCAAAAGCCACTAGTGGACACACGAGTGTCATAGAAACCAACCCAATCAGAGTCAGAAAAAGCATGCAAATCTGGCGGTAGTGATCCCTCCTTGGGATAAAACAACCTAAGTAGTCGGGTACCACTCAAGTAGCGAAAGATGCACTTAACCGCCTACCAATGCTTGACTCATGGGCAATGCATAAACCTACTCATCTGTGAGACAACAAACTGAATATATGGTCGAGTAATGCATAAGTAAATCAAGCATGCAACAGCATGTTGATAGAGAACAACATCAAATGCATCTCTAGCACCATGAAGACTCAGTCGTAAACTTGTTACCATAGGAGTGGCAATAGGTTTGCACTCTTCAAGGCCAAAACACTACAATAATTTGTCAATATATTTCGTTTGACACAAAGCCATTCCACCATCAACGTGCATAAATTGAATGCCCAAATAGTGATGCAAATGCCCCAAATCAAACATCTCGAATGAGGCATGCAAATCAGCTTTAAAATCAGCAATATGCCTCTCATGAGGAGACTCTATTTTTGGAGTAGACGCCTCTGCAACAACTATTCCCCCCTCTTTTTTCTTTGCCTCTTTTGCAGCCACTTTAGGACAGTTCTTTATGATATGATCATTTCCTTTATAGTACTTGCAAAATAATTTTTGCTTTTCTGATTTCTTTTCATCTTTGCCTTCCCTCTTCGATTGTGCAAAATTTGCAGATTTCTACTTACTACTTGAAGAGCTCCATTTTCCTTTGCCCTTCTGACTAGTCAAGAAAGCTTGATCTGCAACTCGCATTTCTGCCTGGACTAATCTTTCTACAATAGAACAGAGACTAACTCCTCAAATGACAAGGCATTTGGATTGCCTTTCATCATCAACCGAAGAGTAGAAGCAAAACTCTAATATGAATCAGGAAGACCATTCAGAACGGTTTGCACAAGTGAGCTATATGGTATAACCTCATCAACAGAAATCAATTGTTCCTTCAATCCTTTGATGTTTGTTAGGAAATTTTCCATAGAATCACCTTCATTCATGTGCTCACTCTCCAAGTGTTTTCGGAGGTAAGCAACACGAGCCTCATTCCTAGCTTGGTACAATGTGGTAAGTGTATCCCAAGCATCCTTAGCTGTTCTGCAAGAGCAAATGTGAGGAATAATGGTAGGTTTGATAGACAAAGCTATCAATGCATGTGCTTGAGCATCTCTACCATCCCAACAAATCTGCTCTACAATAGGTGCAGAAGAGATCGCAGCACAGACAGGAATATGCAGAATATCATCATCTTCAACACCTTTTGCATCAGCTTCAGTACTTGTAGATGTAACATTTGCAGGTGTAATAGGACGTTTTTTGACACCTTGCACAATGTTCCACACTCCTTTTGCAACCAATAGATATCGCATCATATAATCCCACAATGGGTAGTTGGTACCATCCAACTTATCCTCAATAGCCAACATACAAAATACATCATTGCTTTCAGCCATGGCCGATGACTAAAATACCTTGATGCAAAAAATTGATTGTATCTCAAAAAGTTGAACAGAGCTGCCCATATGAATTGTGCTACACCTGTAGTAGACTTCAAGATTCATATGATTCTGAGACTGCAACTAGAGAGGTGTCAATGACGCCCTGGATGAAGCGGTGACCTACTCTGATACCAATTGTTAGAGTTAAATGTCTACAGAAGCACGCAAACAGCACAAGGAAGAAGAAGAAGCTTGGAGCACAACACACAATATTGAATGTATTACTAGAGAATGTACAAAGATAAGTAGCCCATTAGGGCAATAGGCGTATATACAAGCCGGGGGAAAAAACCTCTTAAAGAGGGAAAAAAGTGCCCCAGCGGTCCTAGAGTGCTCACACACATCACTAGCAAAATATATCAACACTTTTTTCCCTCTTTAGGAGGTTTTTTTCCCTCATTTTGAATATACACCTATAACCCTAACAGGTCACTTATCGTTGTACGTTCACTTGGTAATACATTTTGTATTATATGTTGTGCTCCAAGCTTCTTCTTCTTCCTTGTGTTATTTTGTGTGCTTCTATAGAGCTCAAACTCCGTGTTGTTCTTATATCACTAGTTGTAATACTTGCAGAAAAATGAGAGAATCAAACCTATCAAGAAAAATAAAAAATTAATTTTGGTAGCAAGGTAGACCTAGATGTTACCTACAACCTCAATGGAATTAGATCATTTGGAGTCATGCCCATGAACATGTGTCCAAAACTCTAAGAGTCTACACCTATGTCTAGAGGGTGATACATACCTACCAACAACTCATCATTCAACCTAATAAATGAGCTTCAAATATAATGAAATCTAGTTCATTTGAAATCTATACTTTACAAAATAATACTTGACAAAATTTCATTACAATCTCGTTATCCATATGAGATAAATTCAAACAAATATTGTCTACAACACTTGCAAAAATGTGTGTACTTAGATATTGGACCAAAGAACTACAATGATCAGTATAACTATCACACAATGTCCAATTCATCCCCAATTTTGTGTAAAATAAGCTTGCATATCTCACCATCATGTCCAAAAGGATTCACCTTCATTGGAAAATACATCAAAGAGAAATCAAATAATTTCCAAACCTCTACACAACTCTCTCACGAGTCCTTGCTAGAGGGACTAGAGTCACATGTGTTGTCCAAATTTTGTGAAGTTCATGTATGTGTATTGTAAGAATATTTCACAACACATATCCAAATTTCACTACATTTTCTCTATGCAATCGGGAGAACACTGTTGGAGATTGACGTCTATGGAAGCACGCGAACAGCACAAGGAAGAAGAAGAAGCTTGGAGCACAAACACACAATACTGAATGTATTACTAGAGAATGTACAAAGATAAGTAGCCCATTAGGGCAATAGGCGTATATACAAGCCGGGGGAAAAAAACCTCCTAAAGAGGGAAAAAAGTGCCCCGGCAGTCCTAGAGTGTTCACACACATCACTACCTAAATATATCAACAAATCCCCCCTGGGAGTGATGCGGTGAACAAGGAGCTGGCACTCATGTATAAGGAAGTGCCAAGCTATGTGGAAATCACTCCACAAAAGGAAGTAAGCCCAAAGCTTTGCGGAAAGCTTCAAACTTCTCCCTAGGCAGAGCCTTCGTGAAAAGGTCTGCAATGTTCTCCTGCGTGGGCACATATGCCAAGCTGATCTCCCCAGTAGAGAACCTCTCCCTGACATAGTGATAATGCACCTCAATGTGCTTAGTGCAAGCATGGAACACAGGGTTCCTCGCAACTGCCAATGCGCTCTGACTGTCACTGAAGATGGTGGTGGCAGAAGACTGGCCAACACCCAAATCAGCCATAAGGCGTCTGAGCCACACACACTCAACAGTCGCTGTGAAAGCTGCCCTATACTCAGCCTCACAACTGGAAGTGGCCACAGTAGGCTGCTTCTGCTCAACCAAGATATACATGAGCTACCAAGCATGAAGCAAAAACCACTGGTGGACACACGAGTGTCATAGCAACCAGCCCAATCTGAGTAAGAAAAAGCATGCAAATCTGGCGGTAGTGATCCCCCCTTGGGATAAAACAACCAAAGTAGCCGAGTACCACTCAAGTAGCGAAAGATGCGCTTAACCACTTTCCAATGCGTGACTCTTGGGCAATGCATAAACCTGCTCATCTGTGAGACAGCAAACTGAATATCTGGCCGAGTAATGCATAAGTAAATCAAGCATACAACAGCCTGCTGATAGAGAACAGCATCAAATGCATCTCCAGCATCATGAAGACTCAATCGTAAACCTGTCTCAATAGGAGTGGCAATAGGCTTACAGTCTTCAAGGCCAAAACCCTGCAATAATGTGTCAATATATTTCGTTTGACACAAAGCCATTCCACCATCAACGTGCATAAACTGAATGCCCAAATAGTGATGCAAATGCCCCAAATCAAACATCTCAAATGAGGCATGCAAATCAGCCTTAAAATCAGCAATATGTGTCTCAATAGGACCAGTGAGCAGCATGTCATCAACATAGACAACAATGATCAGAAGCACATCATTAGCACGTTTAACATATAAGGTGCTTTCAATTGGACTGTTCTCAAAACCATGTGCAATCAGATAGGCATGTATCTTCTCATACCAAGCACGTGGTGCTTGCTTTAAACCATATAATGCCTTCTTTAACCTGCAAACCTGGTTTTCATGCCCTTTCTGCACAAAGCCACGGGGCTGAAAAACATACACTTCTTCATGCAAGTCACCATTCAGAAATGTTGTTTTAATGTCCAGCTGATGTACATTCCAACCATGATGGGCTGCAAGTGCACAA
The DNA here is from genome assembly GCA_020310875.1 of Ceratopteris richardii. Taxonomy (NCBI): domain Eukaryota; kingdom Viridiplantae; phylum Streptophyta; class Polypodiopsida; order Polypodiales; family Pteridaceae; genus Ceratopteris; species Ceratopteris richardii. The sequence continues at coordinate 84,198,825 of CM035423.1, read as the reverse complement.
ATGCTCCGAACAGTAGTCATACGGCATGTAGGTGCAAAGGTCTCATCAAAATCAATGCCTCTTTCCTGTGCATAACCCTTTGCAACAAGCCTAGCCTTATACCTATCAACTGTACCATCAGGTTTACGCTTCAGCTTGTATACCCACTTAGTGCCAATGGCCTTCTTGCCAGGAGGCAAGTCACATAAAGACCATGTACCATTCTTCATTATAGCATAATATTCAGATTGCATAGCAGCCATCCAATTTTTTGAATTTTGTGCTTCATCAAAAGAAACAGGCTCATTCTCATCACAGAGACTAGATGCAGCCATAGCATAGCAATCTGATGCAAAGGAGGCACTATGAGAGCCTGAACGAGTACGATATGACAAAGGTGCATCTAATTTGCTGTCACGCAGAGTCTGCACCAGCCATTTTGGCATAGTTGTTGCCTGCTCAATATTAGCTCTCTCATCAACAAGTGCATCATGTAAATCTGCATCAGAAATGGAATGATCTGCATCATCATATGAAACCTGCAAAGGCTGAGAAGTTGCCTCATTAGGACGAGCACTAGCCTGTCCACCTGTAAAAAGAGGCATCAAAGTATCATACATGTCTTTGGAGCTAACAGAAGTCTCCTTAGTACATGAAAGCAATGGCTGAATAGCATCTTCCACAAAGACAACATCACGGCTAACCAGAATGCGTTTAGTCTCTGGATGATACAGACGATAGCCTTTACTTTCAGAACTGTACCCAACAAAAATACATTTTACTGCCTTATCATCTAATTTTCTACGATGTTGTTCAGGCACTAATGCATATGCCAAACAACCAAAAACACGCAGATGAGCAACAGATGGCTTGCGATCATGCCAAGCCTCATATGGAGTGATAGACTGCAATGCTTTAGTGGGATACCTGTTCAATACATATGCTGCACACATGACAGCCTCAAGCCAGAAACTATGTGGTAAAGCCTGACTTTTGACCATGCACCTCACCATCTCCATGAGTGACCTGTTCTTTCGTTCAGCAACTCCATTTTGTTGAGGTGTATACGGCACTGTACACTGGTGTTTTATCCCACGTTCAGCCAGAAATGCATTAAAATCTGAAGACATATATTCCCCCCTCGATCAGAACTGAGGGTGCCCATTTTACATGCTGACAGATTTTCAGCCGAAACCAAAAACTATTTGAAGCACATGAACACTTCGGACTTTGCTTTGAGTGGATATACCCATGCATGCATGGAAAAATCATCAATGAAAGTCACGAAGTAAAGGTAATTTCCAAAAGAGGGTGTCTGCATAGGACCACAGACATCACTATGTACAAGCTGCAATTTTTGCGTAGCCCGAACTGAACCATCTTTTGGAAAGGAAGAACGCTGCATTTTGCCCAAAATACAGCCTTCACAAACATGTTTTCCAGGTGCCTCAAGTTTGGGCAAAGAGGACACCATTTCAGATTTTTGCAGGCATAACAAACTAGCAAAATTCAGATGACCAAAGCGTGCATGCCAAAGCTTTGCATCTGACATAGCCTGAGAATCATGAAGTGCACATGCCGAATCATTCACAAATCTTTCATAGTCTATGAGCTTATACAGCCCACGACGTAAAATGCCAGAAGCAATAATCACATCGCCATTTGAGAGATCATGGATTGTACACCTGTCATCAACGAATTTCACAACCAAGCCAATCTTGGCTAATGCAGAAAATGATAACAGGTTCTTTTTGATCCCTGGCACAAATAAAGCATCTGACAAAGTGAAAGAACTACCATCAACAGTAGTCAAAATGATCTTACCAACTCCCATAACAGGATAAGAGGAGTTATTGGTGCATGTGACAGTATTTCCTATAGGGGCAGGCTCGAGTGAAGAGAAGAAACTGCGCTGCGAGGTAATATGTTTGGTTGCCCCACTGTCAAAGTACCAAACATCTGAGTCTACTGCAGACATGCACTGATCATGAGAAGATGGGTCAAAACTGCAGACAGTAGTAAACGCCCATTCTTCTTCCTGCACAAGATTTGCAGACTCTGTTTTTGGTGTAGAGGCCTCTGCAACAACCATTCCAGCCTCTTTCTTCTTTGCCTCTTTAGCAGCGAGTTTTGGACAGTTCTTTATAATATGATCATTTCCTTTACAGTACTTGCAGAACAATTTCTGCTTTTCTGATTTCTTCTCATCTTTATCATGGTTCTTCGATTGTGCAGCATTTGCAGATTTCTGCTTACTAGTAGAAGAGCTCCATTTTCCTTTGCCCTTCTGAGTAGCCAGGAAAGCTTGATCTGCAACACGCATAATGGACCTGTTCTGCCTGGACTGATCTTCCTGCAACAGAACAGAGACTAATTCCTCAAATGACAAGGCATTCGGATTGCCTTTCATCATCAATCGAAGAGTAGAGGCAAAACTCTGATATGAATCAAGAAGACCATTCAGAACGGTCTGCACAAGTGAGCTATCTGGTATAACCTCATCAGCAGAAATCAATTGTTCCTTCAGGTCTTTGATCTTTGTAAGAAAACTATCCATAGAATCACCTTCATTCATGTGCTCACTCTCCAACTGTTTTTGGAGGTAAGCAACACGAGCCTCATTCCTAGCCTGGTACAAAGTGGTAAGTGTATCCCAAGCATCCTTTGCTGTTTTGCAAGAGCGAATGTGAGGAATAATGGCACGTTTGTCAGACAAAGGTATCAATGCATGTGCCTGGGCATCTCTGCCATCCCAACGAATCTGCTTTGTAGTAGGTGCAACAGAAACAGCAACACGAACAGGAATCTGCAGAATATCATCTTCGACACCATCTTCATCAGCTCCAACACCTGTATTTGCAGTACCTGTCGTTACAGGTGTAACAGGACGTCTTTCAACACCCTGCACAATGTTCCACAATCCTTTTGCAACCAGTACATGTCGCATCATATAAGCCCATAATGGGTAGTTAGTACCATCCAACTTATCCTCAACAGCCAACATACGGAATACATCACTGCTTTCAGCCATGGCCGGTGACTAAAATACCTTGATGCAGAAAATTGACTGTATCTCAAAAAGTTGAGCGGAACAACCCAGACGAGTTCTGCTAGACCTGTAGCAGACTTGGAGACGCTTAAACTGGCGAACAAAAACTGGTATATACCTTTGGCACAAAAGGACGAAATAGCCTGCACAAGCGCTGCGATAGTGCGTTTGGAGGCCGAAACGAGCTCAGATCGCGATTTCGTGCGAATCTGAGACTGCAAACGGAGGAGTGTCGACGGCACCCTAGAAGAAGCGACGACCTGCTTTGATACCAATTGTTGGAGATTGACGTCTACGGAAGCACGCGAACAGCACAAGGAAGAAGAAGAAGCTTGGAGCACAAACACACAATACTGAATGTATTACTAGAGAATGTACAAAGATAAGTAGCCCATTAGGGCAATAGGCGTATATACAAGCCGGGGGAAAAAAACCTCCTAAAGAGGGAAAAAAGTGCCCCGGCAGTCCTAGAGTGTTCACACACATCACTACCTAAATATATCAACAAACACCCAATTTTTTTCAAACCTATAAATGCCATAGGAAAATCATTACACAATGTTCTCATAACATTTGCAATTTCTCTTCAAAAAGACTTCCAAATGATAAGGATTTTCAAAAAACGAGGTTTCCAAAGTTAGTGAACAAATTGAATGCACTTTTATCATTCTTTTAAAGTATTTAAGCTTCTTTTTAACATTAATTAGTGATAACTTTATTGATAATGTGCACAAACATATGGTTTTGATTATCATTCATGCATGTCCTCTAAAATATTATGTTAAACAAGAAACAAATTTAAGCAAAGCAAGTTCATTTGAAGCTTCATATATATATATATATATATGTGAATTCATTCTCATGAAGAAGAAATATTATTCAAAGACTAATTCGTTATAGTAGAAGAACAACTTGAAAATTGTTCTTCCTCTTCCGTCAAGCTTTATGTATGAACATACATCTCTCCTTTTCTCTCTTTGCGAGCTTAGAAGAAGGGGATCATAAGAAGAAATCATTTCCAAAGAGATGCAAACACCTCCCATAATACCCAAAGCAAATGAATTGTTTGAATCTCTGAACATAGATCATGATCCTTATCTATCACCCAATGATGACACGCCAATTGCAAAACCACCACACATGATGGCATGCTTAGAGAAAGATAAAGAGCTCCAATTTTTAGAAGTTAACTGAGATTTGTGGTCAGTAGGCCTCATCGATATACTTGAAATATTATCACAATTCGAGTAAGATCCTATTGTAGCTATCATACACCCTGAATCTGAGCTTTTCCAATATGAAGAAGAGACATCATGGCTTTCTAAGGAAGATCTTTTTACTCTCACCAGCATCCACATTCAAATCGAGTAGGTAAATTTAGGGTATGATAGTATACCTCAAAAAGTAAAAATAAGTGCTAGTTTGCTTGATGGATTCTGGAAGGAATTACTTATGCTCTTGTCCAAATTTGAGGATGTGTTTGATTAGAATTACTATGATACTCATGGATTGGATCCCAGATTTTATTCAACATAAAATTATGTTTAAACTAGATGCTTCTCTAATAATTCAACAACAATATCACATGAACCAAGAATTTGCCAAATAGGTCAAGGAAGACTTGGATAGACTATTGAAGGTAGGATTTACTATACCTATTGAATATCCGAAATGGGTATCTTCTATTGTAATAGTCCCTAAGGAGAATAAGCAGCTACAAATTTGTATAGATTACCATAAGTTCAATGCAGCAACAACTCCATACCCATCCTTGCTACCATTTTTAGACACAATGCTTGATGAAGTTGGTCGCAGAGAAATGTATTCATTTTTAGATGGATTCATTGGTTATAATCAAGTTAGAATTTTAGAAATTGACATACCAAAAACAAATTTTATTACTAATTGGGGCATATTCACATGTACAATAATGTGGTTTTGATTACAGAATGCTCCTAGTACTTTTCAACCGTGTATGCACAATTTTTTACCGTGCATTTAACCAATTTCATGCGGGTATTTTTGGATTATTTTTCAGTATCTAGATAACAAGTTGATCTTTTGCAAAAGTTAAGGCTATGATTTATTAAGTGAAAAGAAGTACATTTGAGTCTAAACCTAGCTAAATAAATTTTCAAAGTAAGATGTGTAAAATTACTTAGACATGTAATCTCCAGTGCTGGAATTGCAGTAGATCTAGATAAAGTTAAAGTCATATTGGAAGTACATACACCACGTTTTCCTAAGGAGGTATTACAATTTTTGGGTCGAATCCACTAGCATGGTAGGCATGTACATTGTTTAGCTCATATTGTAATGCCCTTAAATGCGTTGTCTCATGTGAAACCCACAACTTTCAAATGGACTTTGGAATGTGATCTAGCTTTTTGGAGATTAAAAAAATTAATCATGTAGGCACTTGTACTTCAAGCTTCGGATTGGTCTCAACCTTTCCATGTCTTTGTTTATGCTTCGGATATTGCTATTGGTTCGGTTTTAATGTAGAAAGTAGGACATTCTTGGTTTAGACCTTTCTATTATGCTAGTAGATGTCCTACTATGGCTAAATGCAACTACTCAGTGATGGAATGAGAATGTTTAGGACTCATTTACTCTATTAAGAAATTCCAACATTACTTCTTGGATTGATCATCCACTTTTCATGTGGACTACTTCGCTCTGCTTTATTTAGTGAAATAACAAAATCTAGTTTGAAGATTGGCTAGATGGGTTTTATTATTACTTGAATATGATTATGATGTGGTCCATCGACTAGGTTGTTTGCATATTATTACAAATTTCTTATCAAGATTAGATAACGATGAACCTTTGGATGGGATTGATTCTTTTCTCGACGTAGACCTAATCTATATTGCATATAACACTAAACTAGAATTAGGAACCCCTACTTGGTATGATGGAATGATGTCTTTTTTAGCAACTGGTGTCCCCTATTCTCATTTATGGTCTACAACCAAGAAAAAGTTAGTTTTAAGAACATGAGTATTTTCTATTATTTTAGATCAACTTTACTATAAGGATTTTACTAGAGTTTGCTTACGATGTGTGCCACCTCATGAGGTCACAATGGTCATTCTGAAATTTCTGGTGGTCATCACGAAACAACTTTAATAATGAAGAAGATTTTTCAAAATGAGCTATGGTGGACAACCATTCACAAGGATGTTCAAGATCATGTACAAATTTGTGATCCTTTTCAATGCATGGGCAAACCTCAGGATATACATCATTTTTCTTTGCAACCCATTCCCCCTTTGGAACCTTTCCAAAAATGGTGGTTAGACTTTATTGTTCTTATTCGTCCTCCTTCCTGTTCGGGTAAAACTTTCATCTTGATGTGAAGTGATTATTGTACCAGATGGGTGGAACCTTGGAGATTGAGACATTGAACCATAGGAAGTGTTGCTACAATTTTAATCACTAAAATATTTCCTCGTTTCGGACTCCCACTAGAATTAGTTTCAGATCGCGACACTTATTTTTTGAATCACATCATTAAGTCCATCATTGAGTATTTTTTTATTGAACATAAGTTTAGTTCCCCGTATTATCCTTGAGAAAATGGTTTGGAAAAAAGTAATAAAAGATTTTTACTACGATGGCTCAAAAATTTCTTCTTGAATATCCAATTAAATGGGAATAGTAGTTACCTTCAGTCTTATGGGTTTATCTTACTTCTTATAAAGTTTCAATTGGATTTATACCTTTCAAGTTAGTTTACAATATGGAAGCCACAACATCCATGGAATTTATAATTCCTACTTTATGTTGTCGGGAAGATAAGAAGTTCTAAGCAAGAGAGTGGTACGGGGTTGGAACAGGCCCCATTGGGTGCGTTGTCCTCCGTCATCTGACGAGCAGCATCTGCACTCTAGGTACCTCACCCCTGGTATGTCATCATCTCGTAGGCCCGTGCCTTAGAAGAGAAAGGGAACGCGCTTGGTCACGTGGAATGAAGTCATTGGACGTATGCCTCATGAACAAGAAAGGGAAATAAAATGTTAAAATACAAGTCACCAGTACTCGATGGGACAAATAAATGACCTATCCTTAATGATGGCAATGAATATATAACTAATGTGATCAAGTGACCCTGAATAATACAAAAACTTCTGCTACAGTGTGGATCACTTGATACAAAATAGACTTCTCGACTACAATGCGAAAAGATGCCCTTCAACTTCTCTTCGGTCTTTGCAGTAGGATCTTTACTTTACTTTGGTCTTTGATCAAAACTTCTCATTCTTCGCTTCAAATCTTTTTACTTCAAATCTTCGATCTTCCAAAAGCTTTTCTTCAAATAATTTTCTTTACTTCAAAATCGCATAGTGACTTGGAGAGAAAATCTGCAAGGATAACTCTTCACTTCTTTACTTTACTTCAAATGGTACTCTTCAAATCATGAGAATCTAGACCTAGAGAAAATCTGTGGGGGTATAATTCTTCACTTCGGTCTTCATACACCTTTTCTTCACTACTCTTTACTTCAAATCATGAGAAACCTGGAGAGAAACTCCGCGGGGATAAACTCTCTACTTCAGTCTTTGAAACTTCTTCTTCAAATCATGAGATCACCTATAACTAGAGAAAACCCACTCGGATATAAACTTCACTTCTTTACTTTACTTCGAACGGCACTTTTCAAATCATGAGAACCTGGACCTAGAGAAAATCCGTGGGGTACTCTTTACTTCGGTCTTCAAAAACTTTTCTTCACTTCATGTAATATTCTTCAAATCATGAGAAACCTGGAGAGAAAATCCACGGGGCTAAAATTCTTTACTTTGGTCTTCATTTCCTACTCTTTACTTCATATAATATCTAAAAAAGATCAATCGGAACCTTGAGAGAAGTTCGATGGGAAGAAACAAATGAGCTTTCAACATCTATTTATAGGTTTCCTCTTATGACTTCTCTCTAGAATCTTCTAACCTCCCTATTGATCCTTTCTATTTCCATAATCTTCTTCCATGTTCTTTTTCTATTTTTGGAAAATCCCATCTTTTGTTTCTATTTTGTCTTTTCTCTTTTTATTTTTATAATTTTTCTTTTTTATTTTTATTTCTTTTTCTTTTTCCCTTTATATCTTTTATTAAGGTTTAGACTTAGGGTACATGGCAAAAATAAGGTTCCAACATAGGATTTCAATCAGGGAAAGTTAGGCTTTGCCTATAATTAAGGTCAAGCACATCAATTAATGGCTTTATTTACATTTGTGGCCTAAAATCCTAGGGTTTCTAATGGTCGAACATAGGGCGTCAAGGGTTAAAACTCAAGTTTCAAGGGGTTTCAAGGGTTAGAAGTTAGGTTTTCTAAGGGTCAATCCCTGGGTTTCAAGGGTTTGGAGTTAGGTTAGTGAACTATTTACGAATATGCAGGGCTAATGTGCAGAAATAATATGATTTCTCATCACATAAATATCAAATCAATCAAAAAATGCACAATTTATAACTCTTTGTAGTCAAAACACTATATCATAGCTAGAAAATCATTGAAATAAATTTGAAAAGAAATCTTCATGTACACTTCCCTGAGGGATTTCATCTCGACATCTGCCCTCGCTAAACCTACACATCGTTTTGATGGGCCAACCTGCAAAATCCAACCAAAAATGTATAAGGATTCTTTTTAAAACTCTTTTTTATTTTTATGTTTTCCTTCTCAAAAATTGAAACGTGAAATCATGCAAATTTATAAAGATTAGTACAAATTTTAGAAAATAAAGCATATGCAAGTTTCACAAACGTGTTTCTATGTTTTTGCTTTCGCAATCAGTCCAACAGTCATATGAATAAACTATAGGCTTCGTAGATCTTTTGTTCGTTCAACTCATTCAGATCCAGCAACTTATCCTAAGTACTAGCATATACTAAGCTCTACTGACTCAATCTGTAGAAATATGCCCTAATTCTCCTATTTATCTCCTACTCTCCAACTCTCCATCAGATCTTTTCTTTTCTTTTACTTTTAAATCTTTCTTTTTCTCTTTCTTTTTCTCTTTATTTTTCTTTTCTTTTATTTTTCACTTCATCTCAACTCATCACTTTTTATTTTTACTTTTATTTTCACAATTCAGCCTATGCCAAAATCAGATGTGACTCATGGACTTGTCCACCCGTCCAAGTTTATCCCACCGGTCTACCCACCTGACATAGTGCATGACACAGTGTCAGCCCTACATTAAATCGACGTCATCGCGTGGCTCTAATCACCTGGCCAGAGTGACTCCACGTATCTATCGATCCATGCAGGTGCATGACAACACATAGGTCAAGCCTACGATGAAAGTAGCATCAACTTGTGGCCTTGATCACTCGGCCAAGATGGTTCCACCCGCCTACTAGCCCATCATAGCACACTAACAACACATGCATTGAACCATGAAGGCAAACTTCAACCTTATCATCATCTACATTAAGAACAATAGATGCAACTGACTTGCATTTGATTTTTAATGTGTAGTCACTTATCGACATGCTCTTTTTCTCCAATGTATGCAACTCATTCTTGAGTTATGATTTTCGTGCCTTTATATTGGTCTCATACAATGTGATCAAACTATCCCAAGCCTGTTTTGGAGTTTTGGAATCTTATATGTGCCCAATCATGCTATCTTATATGCTAAATAGAAAACCAATACATTACCTTCAATTCGATTCCTCTCTTGTAATCGTGGTCTCATTTGATGTACTTCTAGTAGCCTTTTCCCATTAAAAAGTTCATCATTCTGAGTCTCTAAGCATGAAAGTTGTTCTTGTCCAACTTATCGCTCATAAGTTGACTCATTCCATTAGCATTTTCCATTATGTAGAAATTTACAATATTGCAAAAAACTCTAGAAGCTCTACCTTTTCTTGAACATTTTCACACAGGGATGATAGTTCAATCTCAGAAAAACACAATTTTCCTATGTCAACAGTACATGGAATTTCTTGAAATTCTAGATCTTATATATTTGAGAGACATCGAACATAACTCAGTTTGGACCTTCACAAATTCACTTGTTTTTTCTATGGGCCCCACCTTGTCATCTTGAAAATGGAGATCAAAATGGCTCCAAAACAAAAAACTAAGCAAAATGGGTAACCCTAAAGTGTTAAATCACAAAAAAAAAAATTGCACCTTCTATTTGCATAGCCAATTTCATAGCAATCTAAGACTCTTCCTAAAGCATGCATTCTCCATGCCTTCTCATGCACTCTTTTCTTTGTATATGTTCCTTAATAAAACATATAGTGGCCTAGTCAGCTATAGACTATAAGTTTGACCACATTTGTAACACCTAAGAAGTCTGTGTTAATGCTCCATGTGTACTATGTTTTTTGTGTATTCTATAGCCTTTGTGTGGAGTACCGTGTGTGGTGCTTGGAGCTTGATTTTCTAATTTGAGGATATTGTCTTGGAGCTCTTGAGAAGGAGAGCACACTGTGGTGCATCACCATCAAAATACTTCACTAGTATCAGAGCTTTTCGATGCATAAGTTTTATTCCTTTTGTGCAAGAGAAGCAAGCACTCATCCCCCCACCAAAGGCTTACGACTAAGGCAACAATCAAGGAATAGACCTTGGCATACCTTGTCATCCGAGTCATTGAAGTCACCGTTGGTGCCGTTGGCTATGCACGAGGGAGGACCTCAACAATCAAGGAAGACGGAGGTTCTTGATACTTCTCGGGAGGTCACCCATACCAATATTGTTCCCCCCGGAGCTCGCTTGATTGTGGCAATCTCTTGCCACTAAGCTACACTCTTGTCGTGCTTAAAGAAGGGGAAAGACTAAGGTTCACATTACCTTCACCAAGTTTTGGGCCCTCAAAGCTTCATTCTTTGCTTTCAAAGCTTACTTTGGAAGCATTTTGCGGTGATTTTTAGAGCCATTTTGGAGTATTTTTGTCCATAGTTCTCTTCACAGAGGTCTAAGAACATCAAGAAGAGTGTTCTTTCCACTTCTTTGACAACAAAAGTTCACCTTTTGGGGTTGTGTTTTCATCCACACTAGTTAATATACATGTTTCTTGAAAGGTTTTAGTTGTGGTGGGACCATCCAACGCAAGTCTATGCAGGTTTTTTGAGCCTAAAGAGCAAAGTTGACAAACACTTATAGGTTTTGTTGGCCAGTGTTTGGGCACTGAATTCAGCCCTTCAGTGCTATTTTACTGCATATATTGAGCACATAGACAATATGTATGATTCTCTGGATATCACTTATGTATGTCCGTGTGCTCATTGATATAGCAGTTATGTTTTTGCATAAAGCCTATTACATTTGATAAAGAGGGTCGTGGTGAGGGTTTATTAACTGCGAGACACCCAAATGTTGAGGTCTCTTCGGTGGTATAGGTGGAAGACTCACCTAGCCTCACCATAGGAGATGTATAATAGTTCTTCATAGGTGCTCAATAAGCCTAGTTGGCTTCTTTTGGGTAATTGATTATATCTAGTGGAGTGAATGATTCACCATGCAAGTAAACATGTTAGTATTGCAGTTTTATGAGATTTTGACATTGTTCATGTGCTCATTTTGCAGTGGATACTCTTGCAAAATTTTTCTAGATTTTTTGGTTTTGTCAACTATACAATGGTCGATTTTCTCCTTGATACACTTATTGGTGTGAGCACATGTATATCCTCACATAATCCTTCTGATTGGTCATTACTTTTCATTAATTCTTTTTTTTTTGGGAAGATTGTTGAATTCTCTCCCAAAATCTAACACTTGGTCATCCTTCTTTGAGCCTTAGTGGTGTTTGGACTCGTCTAGCTCCATTATCATTCTATTCATGTCTACCATCATGGTATCAGAGGTCTTAGGCACGTATGGTGGATTAGGGTCTAGTGCTAGCATTCCAAGGAGGAGCTATAACTTGCAAGGAAAAGGCTATTTTGAGATTCGAAAATTTGATGGCACAAACTTTGCCCTATGGAAGAATCAGATTAAAGATGTGCTAATTCAAAGGAGGCAATGGAAGCTAGTAAATGAAATCTCAAAGAATCCTATTAACATGGATGAAGATGATGGGGATGAGTTAGATGAATTGGCGAGGTCTACCATTTGATTACACCTGGTAGATAATGTTTACTTTATAGTATTAGACCATGAAAGTGTAGAGGATCTTTGGAAGAAGTTATGCAATACATATGAAAAAGAGACGACATCAAATAAAGTGTATCTAATGAGAAAGTTATATGATCTTTGCATGAAGGACACAAATAGTTTTGTTGCTCATCTAAATGAGTTTGATGCTATATTCTCCTAGTTATAGGCTCATAAAATGGGTATGGATAATGAAATGAAAGCAGTCTTGTTGCCATGCACCTTGCCATCATCATGGGATATGTTTTTCACAACTATTAGCAATAGTGCACTTGGTGGTAAATTGGTCTATGATGACATATGTGGAGCACTCTTGAATGAGGAGATTTGTAGAAAATCTATGGTTGGCACTCAGAGGTTATGCATTAAAGAATGCTAAAGGTAAAGGAAAAAATGTTGATGGGCATGTTAAACGCTTACCTGCTCCATCTACTTTGATTGTAAAGATTGAAGAAATTAGTGCTATTTTTGATGATGCTAATGTGTTGACACTTGATAGTACTATGCCAATTGAGGTTCTTATGGCTGATTCTCTTTTCCATGTGTGGGTGCTAGATTCTGGTGCTTCTTTCCATGTGACTCCACATAGAGAATGGTTCTGTAATTATGTAGCAAAGTCTCTTCATACTGCTAGACTTGGTGACTCTTACCAGTGTGATGTTGTGGCGATTGGAGATGTGGTTGTGCAGTTCCTTGATGGTTCAAAATTTACTATGCATAATGTATGCCATGTACCTCAATTATCATGCAGTTTGATGTCATTGGTCAACTAGATGACCTTGGTTATAAGGTGGTCTTCTATGCTCAATCCTTTCGCGTATCAAAGGTCAATATGGTTATTGCAAAAGAAAAGTTGGTTCACTTTATCCTTCGTTTGTATCACAGAAAGAACACTTGTTAGCTGTTATTGAACAATCCATGGCTTGTATTTGGCATGGCCATTTGGGCCATATATCACGTAGTGGAATGGAAAATCTTTTTCGTTTTAGCAACTTACCTGTGTTATCTTTCTTTGATTTTTCATTTTGTGAGCATTGTCAATATGGAAAGCAAACTAGGAATGTGCACAAAATGCACATTGACTCTTCAAATCAGCCTTTAGATCTCATTCATACAAATGTGAGTGGTCCTATGCCCACAAGGTCATTAGGAGGTTCTCTTTATTTTGTCACTTTCATAGATGAATGCTACCAAAAAAGTCTGGGTATATCCTATCAAAGCAAAGGATGAGGTATTCCCTACTTTCATAAAATGGCTTGCTTCAATTGAGACTGAAAAAGGAACTAAGCTTAAGGATTTACATTCAAATAATGGGGGTGAGTATACCTCACATGAATTCAGCCTTTTCTACCCATCTAGAGGAATTCCTAGAGATTTTACAGCTCCTTGTACCCGAGTACAGAATGGTGTAGCTGAAAAGATGAATGGAATTATTCAATATACAGTAGTTTCTATGCTGCATCATGTAATTATCTTTTAATGGGATATAATAATTCTTGTGAGCTTTCCTAAAAGTCATCCCTTCGGATCCCCAATCTTGTTTAACCTTTGTTTGCTTTAGCCATGGTCATCTAAGTAAAAGACTATAATCATTAATCTTACCAATTAACTCAATGACCACAAAAGTTACTTTAAACAAAACATTTTGTATCTTGATGGATATATCCTTGATAAGATCAATATTTTGGACACATGATTGATCTACCATGTGTATATAAAATAGTGTTGGTTGTATATTGGTCCATCCTAGTTTTTTACAAATAGGCAATGTAGCAATATTTACTCTTGATCCACCATCAATCAATACTCTAGAAATATTTTTGCTTTTATGACATACCAAAATTAGAGATATTGCATAATCAAGTAATTCATCCTCAACTATTTTCACCGTATTAACTTGCACTCGCTCATCATTAGCATCATTTTGCCTTTATTTTTGTGCTTCATTCAATAAAGTGTCCTTGAATGCAGGCACTACTTCCAACAAATCCCCAAGGATCACTACTTCACAAAAGGGTTACGCATTCCCAAACAAATTCCAAATTATGATTCAAATGTGCAATGGATGGGGCCAAAATAGTCTTCTCTTTCAAGGCAACTTTCCTCCCAACTACCACCACTTCACTATACGAATCGTCATTCTAATAACCAAAGATGGCCAATGGGAAGACATAGACAAAATAGACCCCAATGGTTGATACTGTGCTTTCGATGTGGAGAATATGGGCATTTTCAAAGCAAACATTTCCTTCTTGAAGATGCATCTACATATAGAAATTGTATAAGAAAAAGGACCACTACACCAAGGATTTCTCAAACCAAAACTTTAGGTAATTCCTATTCCTCCAACATGATTAGAGTTACTAATTGGAAACAAGAGGCCACTCCAATGTGGGAACACTCACCTAGTATTAGAGTTCTATAAGTAGAGGAGCTCTTAAGCATCATGAGTCAAACACAAAAGCACAGGGTGTTTGACAAACACAAGAAGAATCATACACAACATCTTGAGATAATGATGAAGGTTGAAGAGCAAGGAAGCTCAACCCAAGCCAAAACAAGGTTGCCCCAACCAACAGTTGAAAAAAGGTAGAGGACCTAGACCAAGCTTGGCTATTCAAGGTGAGTCATTAGAAAAATTCTCAAGAAAAAGAATAAGAGAAAGGAGATCTTTGAGAACACTTCATAGGAAAAGCCTTCCTAAAGACGAAGGAGATTTGCAACAGTTGCAAGGGGAAATCATAAGGATCCATTCCATCACTAAAGTACAAATTATAAAAACTACATACCATTAGAAATCTCAAAATCCTTGTTTGTATTATTGAAGCTTAGCTTGAGTTTCAAAAGCAAAGTTCTCTTTGCTATCAACAATAGGAATCCTACCTTTCCTATTAGTGGCAAACTCTTTCAGCCCCTCAACACTTGCCCATGCCCTCCACGTATATGATAGATGTCATCATTCTTTTCCTCTCTAATAGATTACAAGAGCCCGAGGTTGATTGTGGGCATCAAGGGCATTACTATGATTGGTGTCACTATAGATGGAAGCTCTAGATTGAATATCATGCTCGACTATTCCATGAATCTTTTAAACTTAAAACCCACCAAGCCAACCCATTTCATTGTCACCTTCATAGACGGGAGCAAATTTAGCCCTCAAGGAATAGTATTGTGTGTACAATTTGAAGTGCAAGGATTTGTCTTTCTACTAGATATTCATGGTGATAACAGTTGCCAAGGTCTAAGGCAGTTAGTTCCCTTTGCTCATAGAAAGACCATGCTTAAGGCCCAACGAGGCAATTACACTCCATGACTCGGGTAATGAAATCATGTGGGTAGCCTCATTGGATACATGATAGCACCATGAGGAAGATCCTACTAGGGGTGAAGCTCATGCATTGATAGGAGCCTCCCATGTTATTTCTAATCAGCCATCATGACCAATCAATGCACAATAAAAGGCAAAATCTATTATGGACTCTGAGGTTGGAGAATTTGGAAACAAGGTAATGGAAGCTTATCTATGGAAAAAGGTATGCTCAATATCTTCTATGACCAATTTGTGTTATGAAGGATAAACCAAAGAAGGTGATCCACTTTCAAGTTTCTCATGAAGTAGCAAATGTGCAAAAATTGGTGCTTCCATTGGTGGTTATTTTAGTTCAAGTGTGAGATATTATCAAAATGAGTAGCCATTATAAAACAAGTTTTAAAAATTGTATCTCTTTTGCACCATATGAAGGGAGCAAATTGAACATAATCAATTTGAAAAACTTTAATGCAACTTTTGATATGATCATTGATAAGTTGTAGGCATGTTTAGAGCATTGAAACTTTATTTTTACATTAGTAAAAGAAATAATATCCCCCTTTGGGGTAAGTATATTACTCCACACCTCTAGACCTTCCATAAACAAATTTGTGCACAATCTTGATCTTAATAAGAAGGGAGGAGAGAAAATTCAGCCAAAAAATCAATTCTTGATGGAGTATTTAGTTACATGTGCATAAGGTAATCCCTTTGTAGCATAAGCAACTACAAACTAGTCTAAAATCAATGTAAGAGAGACCACTAGTCTAAGCTACTCCAAGAAGAATCTAACTAAACCCATAAGGGATAAGAGATGCATGTCTCCACCCAACCAACTCCACTCATATATATACCTCTATGCCAAGGGGAAAATGTGAGGAGATCTTTCCAAGTGTCCCCCATCACCTGGATGCTATTCCAAGGCCTTCTAGCCTTGGAAATGTGAGTCCTAAAGTTCAAAACCTTGCAATTGGGAGTGAATAAATTCAAATAACTCAAGGATTCAAGCGATAATCTTGGAGATGCTTTCACAAGGGTTTCACAATAAACTCTAATGTTTCTTCAAGTGACTTTGGACCCTCAAATCTCATGTATTTTTTCACTTGGAGGAATATTTATATATCATTCCTCCCACCTTTAAACATTTTCAAACAAGGATTCTATTCTAGATTGGATATGAAAGGAGGAGAATCCATGTGTAAGCTAATCCCTACCCAAATCATTCTAACATCACCTAACTTCTCACATGAAACACTGAATCAAGTGCAAAGTATGGAAATAATGATAAGGGTGGATCAAAACATCCCTGACTAATTCAATGTTTTGTTATGTGCGCATTGGGCATCCATAGCACAAGCATATGAAATAGGTGAGTTTTAATATTCTCCAACTAATTTTCTATGTTGGTCCACTTATATGCACCACTTGTACATGGATATAGAAAAATAGGTGGATATTTGACTAGTTCAAGACGTTGAAAAGTCTCCTTAAGTTTAGGTTGACAAAAACATTTAACTTACATGTTTTTTACTGTGTTCCACTTCTTAACCAAAATCCACTAATCTCGTTTCCCAATTACAAGACTACCATGTCCTATTGGGCTTTAGAGTCCAAGGTAGAATGTAGGAAAGAACTATTTCACTTACTTCTTTGGTCAACCAATTTCAACTAAAAAATCAAAATGATTTACCCTAGGATGCTTTCTCAAACACTTGACTTGTTTGGACTTATTAAAAATACAAATGATTCCCAAATCTTTTCTCTTCAAGAGTGTAACTAAAAAATCTTTGAGATAACTTTAGATTCTTTCTTCATCTATTGCGTATTACTTCAAGATCAATGGATGCATGAGTTCTTGTAAAATCAAGTGTCTTCTAAAATTTAATGGTTTCTATAAAGAACCTCCACCTATGATGTTTAATTTAGTTTAACCTAGTCTTGAAATTACTTCAAATATTCTTTCAAAGTTAACTCCAAGGTTAAGAAAATTCGGAAGGAGGAATTGAAATTTTGTGTAACCAATTCAACTTCTAAGACATTGAAGTGATTTGAGTCAAACTAGATTTGACTCTAAACTTTAAAGATATATTATAGTCAAGGATTTGAGGCATTGTTTCTAACTTTATGAGATTCTAAATTTTCAAAAATATTCTTTGGGTAAAGTTAAACTGTCATCCCATCTACCAAACTCTAGTGGTATAAAACATATATGTCTTTGGCGAGAGAGTTTTGTGATTGTTGATGTTATTTAACTTTGCTCTAAAACAATGATGCTTCAACCATCTTGATTATTAAGTTAATCCCTTTCAATGTCTTGAGAAAAGTATATAGCTTCAACTCAATGGATTGATTCACCTAGTTCTACAACAAACAAGGTGTTTTAGGATTAACTAAGTCTAACTACAATTATATTGATCACTAAGTCAACCCTTTTCAGAGTCTCTTGAAACCTCTTTATACTAAAAGGCATAACTTTGAGTAAAATTTTTTATTCACTTAGTTGTATTATGAACTAAGTTATTATCCTAGATTGACTTGAATTTCCCTTGCTTAATAAGATCTCTCCAAGTTCTTTCTCTTCAAAAATCAATGTAGCATTTCTGATAAAGGAGTACAAAATTCTTACTTGAAGTCCCATAACTCTATGGATCTTACAAAACCCTTTATGAAATCCCTATAGTATTTTCAACTTCATGATCTTCAATGTTTTGAGTTAATTGATACTTGACGTGTTTTTTGGTCATACACTAGACCATCATATACTTCATCTTTATCTATGAATTTTCGATTCCCATTTTGATTGAGTTTTACTTCAAGTCATGAGCTAAAAAAGACACCTATCATCTCAAGGTCTGATGTCCCATACCATCATTCCTACACTCATGTCAATATAAAGGATGGTGTCCCATACCACCATATTTTATACACAACAATGATGTGTGGATGATATTTATCTTAAGTTTAGAAGCTTTATTCTACTTGGGTTTCTAGGGCTTCCAACACAAGAACATTCTATGATCTTATCTTTTCCAGCTATCTCATGCTTGTCTTGGAAGCTTCAAGACCTTTTAATGCCACAAAACATCCGTTCTTATATTCTAAGTTTTTAAGTGTAAATCCAAGTCCCTTGAATTATATTTGAGATTGAGTTCTAAACTAACATGTAGTGAAAAGGAATTATTAGTGTTTTCACTACATGTTAGTTGGTTCTTACTCAACTAACATGCAGTGAAAAGGAATTATTAGTGTCTTTAGATTCCTTTCTATCAAAATCTTATATAGTTACCTTAGGGTTTCTCAAAGAATCTCTTTACTACTCAAGTCTAAGAATCTACTTATGTTTTCGGATTTCTATTCTATGAAATCCCTTTAAGGATAGGTGAGTGTAGGTTTCACCTTCTCCAAACTTAATTACCATTTATCATGGTTGTAGACCATATACTTGGAATTCATATTTATATTTTGAACTTTCAATTATCTTTAAAGAAATTTTGGTTTTGGCATGATTGGCAAACTTTTATGGTTGAAACCACCTTCTATGAGTTCATTAGGGTGAAAGCGACTGAAAATGGGTTGTTTACTAATGATGGATTAAGAAAATTGACAGATAGGATCCGTCCATGTGTAACATTTTTGTCTCCTTCAATTCTACAAAAAAAATCTTTTTTTTTAGAAAATATGCTCTAAAAGCCTCGCTAATGTGATGGAATTTTGTATTCAATGAACTATGTTTTCTTTTCATACAAAAAAAGATATTTTTGCACACTACACAATGCAAATCTTTAAATTTCCAAGAGAGAAATGATTTTTGAAGATACTCAAAATATTTTTGGGTCCACAAAATTCTATAATATTTCGGTCACAATTCAACATCAAATCAAAAGTTTGAAACTCTCTTCCATGTGCACAAAATTATTTGTCTATAAATACTCGTGAAGTTTGTGAATCTTAGTTTCTTGCTTTGAGCATTTTCTACTATTTCTCTAAGTGTTCGAAAGGCTTCTACTTCTCATGTGAGGTTTATAATAGAAGAGAGGATTCCTTATGAAAACCTCTTTCTGTGTAGCTAAATGATTGGGTGACTATGCTTCCTAGTTGTAGAGGTACCCATAAAATGAATCAAGTTAAAAGAGACAACAAAAAAAACCATTGGAAAGTTCGTATTCAATATGTGTACACTCCTACAGATCTAGTGCGTAAGAATCATTTTCAACTCACATCGTATTGTAAGTGAAGCTAAACAATGATCTTTTATCAGTTTTAGTTGTTTTTGTATTACAAGCGATCTGTTTTTGTATTGCATATATTTTTTCTTCTAATGTTCAAGAGTGGAAACCTATTGAATTTTTAACAAAAACATTCAAAGTTCTTTGTAAGGATTATGAAAATCTTTTTTATCCAAACTATTTTGTTCCATTTTTCAATAGCATTCAGTTATTTGTATATTCTACAGATTATGAGGTACCATCAAGGAGGAGTGCTTATTGAAAACTTGTACATCTACTTGCTCCTTGCATCTCTTCATGAGATTGGGATTCTCTTGATCAATGGGTAGTTTCAAGTTTTCTATGAAAAATGAAAGGTAACATTCAAAGGTCAATGTCACCAAGCTAAATTTCATGAAGGATAAAGATTCTATGGTTTTTGCCTATTCACATTTTTGTGGCATGTTTTAAAAACATGGTATTACAAGAAACAATGTGGTTGAATAGGAGAGTTTCAATTTCATAGATTGATGATGTTTTAGGTAGGGAATCCGAGACTAAAGAAGTTCAAAAGCTAAGAGGCATCATTTTATGTAAAGCTAGTCCAAATTCTCTTTCAGTTTCAAATCAGATATCTGGACAATCTCTTGTTTTAGGATATGACTACAAAAGGTGGAAAAAAAGCTTGGACTTTGGATACCCTTGGATTCAAAGGAGAGCTATTCAAAATTTGAGTTAGAGTTATTGATGCACCTAGATTTTCAATCTAGGAATGTAATTGTCACTTCAAATTGGAAACTCAAAAATGTAGGAGAGCTCCTAGAGTTCTGTGATGATGTTTCACCATAGTTTAGATTCTCAATTGATGGTGCAATAGTAAACATAAGACCAGAGAAAACATTATCATAGAGCATAAAGTGTAGATATAGTACAAAGTGGAGAATCTTAGAAGGCAAGACCAATTCAAGTGATAAGGGCCATGGAAGGTTCTTTGACTACCCTAATTGCTCGAATTGTTTGATTCCTTTTTTTTAATCTTAATGGACAATCTATCAAATGGCATGACTGATTCAAGCAATAAGGGCTACTTGAAGTTCCTTGGTTGTTCTCTTCTCTTGAATCAGTCATGATTATTTATTAGTGAGAAGCAAGGTATATAGAGCATCAAGGGTAGGAATATTACAAAATTGAGAAGATTGGAAGACACAGACATTTCAAGCGGTTAGGGCCATCGGAGGTTCTCCAACTAGCCTAATCACTTGGATTGGTTGTGTCCTCCAATCTTCTACATTTCACTTCACAAGCCCAAGTTTTTAGTTTGAAGCACCAAATCAGGATAAAGCATATATGGTAAATCACATATCATGTTAGTTGATCTCATTAATAGTAGGCATACCACAAATCCTTCACTTCAGACAAACTTACTACCAACATTAAGAAGTTGAAACACTCATTTCTATGAAGAAACATGAGTTACAAACCCTATCTTTTAGGTAAAGATACAATGGCATCACTTTTCATACATACAATGCTTTGAAGGGTTCCTTTGTGTACAAAATTAGCGTTTACAACAAGAGAAAATAAATATCTTCCAACATATGTTGGAAATATGTGGGCTTACTATCAAGAGGTAATAATAGATACAAAAAACTATGCATTTAGTTTTTCTTTTTATTTTTCCTCTTTTGTGCTTATTCTTTGTGACTTGCTTCAATGGAGAGCGAACAAGAGGCCCGTTCTTCTTATCTTCAGTCTTCTTATCTAGTGGAGGTGGTGGAGGAGAGTCTGGATCATATGGATAGATAACATCTTTCAAGATCTCATGGATTGCTTTTTCTCTCACCATAAGGAACCATGCATCTGGATAATCAGATAAATTAAGATTAGGACTATAAAATCTGTGCTCTAAGAACCTTATTGCATTGGCAACTACTCTGCATCCACATGATGTATTGTATTTCTATATCAACACAAGAATTTGCATATACCCAAACTTTTTCTCTTCATTCAATTTGCAAATTCCTGCATACTTCTTATCAATGTGCATTTTCAAAACTTTAAACACTACAAAGCTACAAAAATATCAGAATGCATGGCAATGTTGATGCATAAGAGCATTGGAAGTGTACTAGAACTTAAAATTTGCAATTTTCATGTTGTGATTGGAGAGAATTCATAAACAAGGATTGACACTCATTAAAATCAATAATTTTAAGACTCCATTGACCCTTGTAAATGTAACTCACACTTGTAAATAAAACTTCAACCTTAGGAAAAGAATGAATTTATATGGAATATATAAATGAAAACTTACTTTTCAATATATGGATAAATTATATATTTTATCTCCTCACTAAAACCCTTGAGAAAATGACCAATTTTGCCATGCTTGAATAGTATATATTGAGTCACAAGGGAATCAAGGATAAAGAACTTCCTTGATACTAACTCTTCACATTGCTGGAGTAGGATCCTAATATATAAAACCAAGACTAGATGCATCAAGGAGGCTTTTAATTACTAAAACTATGATCAACATATTATGGCCATAACACAATACCTGAGAGCTATGTTGACTATGGTGTCAGAGATCTCAACATTGAATTCTCTCAACACTATGTTGTCTTCCGGCCTTACGTCAAGGCATGTAGTCTTCCTCCCATGGCATTGAAACATACCTGGCCATGTGCTTTCTTTAAAACCTTTGAATTTTCTTTTCTCAGCCTTTAAATGTCCTCAATGATAACAACTTCTTCTAACAATAAATTCTTCCTTCTCTTCTCCTCCTCAATTTTGTACATTTCTTGTTAAATGTTCATGAGAAGGGATCTCTTCAATTTTTACTCAAGATGGCTTAGGGTTTCTTGTGGGAGGAATATTAAGAACATCAAAGAATTTTGTATCATGCTTTTCAAGAGGTACAATGGCTTTATCAAATTTATATCTTAACATGGACACAACAACATAGTCCTTGTCCATAAGTGTCACCCTATGACAATGTGTTGCACATAAGTATGCATCATTCATAAAATCAATTGAAAAATCTTCTTCCACCTCTTGCAAGCATAGAAGAACCTTGGTTTGCCATTCGATGTTCACGAATGAAGTTGCCTTCATCATTAAGCAAAGACTGGCAGAGATCTCTTTCACGACTCTCATGAATGGAAGTCTTGGGATGAGGATTCCCATAGAACTTTGAGCTCTTCTAATTTCCCTTAGTGATTTGACATGGTACTTAACCCTTTTCTTTGAATTTTCCTTCTATGGATCACCCTGATTCATGCTATTTGTGGTCTCTCGAGTAGGTCCTTGGCTCTCTAGAATAGGCCCCCCTTGATTTTGCTCCTCATTAGTGTACAATTTCCTAGTTGTCTTCTTTGTCATAGCCATGATCTGTAGTAAAAAGGTTTGAAAGGAGGGTCAAACATATGGATATGAGAGAACACAACAAGAAAACCAAGAATTCAAGCGACAAATAATTCAAATGAATAGGGCCATCCAAAAATCTCGGATTCTTGTAGTCACATGAATGGGTCACATCAAATGATTCAAGCTATGAGCTAGATTCATGTGAATTCTATGAGATCATTGGAATAAACTCTCTCTCTTATAACTAAGTAAACAAAAAATAGTTCTTAAATAGGTTTTTGATTGCACACGATTGATTCAAACGATTATGTCCATCCGAAAATCTTCAATTCCCTTAATCTCTTTAATTGACCATTTCAAATAATTCAAGGTCTCAATTTCATTCATGTGATGTAATCTTGACCTAATCTTTCTCTCTTATACCTAAGAAAATAGGTCTCGAATAGGTTTTTGACTACACACAATTGATTCGAGAAATTATGTCCATCCAAAAATCTCTGGTTCCCCCTATCGCTTGTATCGATTGTGTCAACGAATTCAACATCTAAGTTTCATTCATGTGAATTCCACGCAATCTTGAAGTAATCTTTCTCTCTTGTACCTTAGAAAACAAAGAATAGCTTCAACATCTAAGTTTCATTCATGTGAATTCCATGAAATATTGAAGTAATCTTTCTCTCTTATACCTTAGAAAACAAAGAATAGTTCTTAAACATGTTTTTGACTACACACAACTGATTCAAGTGATCACATCCATCCAAAAATCTCTAGTTCCCCTAATCGTTTGTATCAGTCATGTTAGATAATTCAACATCTAAGTTTCATTCATGTGAATTCCATGCAATCATTGAAGTAATGTTTCTCCTTTATACCTTTGAAAACAAATAATAGTTTCGACGTCTAAGTTTCATTCATCAATAAAAAATTATCCACAAGAATCTAGTTAAAATCCATTCTAAGCAAGTGGACCTCATCCACAAACTATTTTCACCAATTTTCTTTTCACACTTTCACTTCTTTAATCAAATCTCTACGATTAATTAACTTCTCCTCATACTCCAAACAATGACGACTCAATGCGACCATTTGATTAACTACAATGTTGTACTTATCCTGAAGCTCTATGACATAAGCATTGTTGACCTCTACATTTTGGAACTTTCACTAAACTACCAAATGCCATCCTTCATCTTAGTCATCTCAACTTCATGATTAATAACTTGATTTCTTTTTAGCAAAAGGTCTTGTAATGACACTTTGTGCTTGTAATAACTCGTGTTCCTCAAATTGCAATACAACAATAGGCTTAACATGATATACAAGGTAAAGAAAAGCTCTGACGGATCTATAAATAGGTATAAAGCA
Source organism: Ceratopteris richardii (assembly GCA_020310875.1). NCBI lineage: Eukaryota > Viridiplantae > Streptophyta > Polypodiopsida > Polypodiales > Pteridaceae > Ceratopteris > Ceratopteris richardii. Next base: position 84,174,434 of record CM035423.1, on the reverse strand, counting down.
CAGCAGGCTTCTTTGAAATTCCATTTACTCGCTTCCATTGCCTCCTTTGAATCAGCACATCTTTAATCTGATTCTTCCACAGAGCAAAGTGTGTGCCATCAAATTTTCGGATCTCAAAATGGTCTTTGCCCTGCAAGTTATGACAAATAATATGCACAAACGCAAGGTATTCATTATGAAGAAACTTTTTCACTAATTGCAAAGATGCCAATACTTATGAGTGTTGTAGCTTCCAAGAATTGGAAGATTTACCAAATGGATGTAAAAAATGCTTTTTTAAATGAATGGATACCTGAGGAGATATACATGTCTCAACCTCGTGATTTTGAAGATTCATCATGTACTGAACATGTATGCAGGTTAAGAAAAGCTTTATATGGGTTGAAGCAAGCCCCTAGGATCCTCAAATATTTGAAGGGAACTATCAATGAATGTTTATACTATCCTTACACATTTGATATAGACATCAAGCTATTCTCTAATGCAGATTGGGTAGGCTCTAAAGATGATAGGAGAAGTATATCTAGATGCCTCACCTTTGTAGGTACAAAATTGATTTCATGGTCGTCAAAGAAGCAAATTATTGTTGCATTCTCATCAAATGAATCTGATTATAGAGGACTTGCAAATGCAACTCAAGAAGTGGATTAAGACCCTTTATTCCGATTTAGGTCTTAAGTCATGTACTCCTCATATCTTTCAGGATAATACCAATCCATTGCATTTTGTTGCTAATCCAATCTATCATGTCAAGACCAAACACATAGATGTGCATTATCATAATGTCAGACAAAAGATTACAAGTAAGGAGATTCAATTATCATATGTTTCAACTCATCAACTATGTGTAGATATGATGACAAAAGCTTGAATCAAGCTAAACAGATTCAAATCAATGACTGGATTGCAAGATATTTTGAAGGATTGAAGATTCAAGCTTCTTAGGTTTGAAGGGGAGTTGTTGGTGCAATAAGCAAGTCTAAGAGCTTTGCCTTAACTCGTGGTCTACTCTCATAATTTAGCTCACAAAAATATGGTCTTGTGAACACATGTTTGTAAAACTTCCAAGATTAAAACTCATGTAATTATCTTGGTCATTTGTAGAAACTAAAAGTAGAAGAAGAATCTCATATATTGAAGAAGCCAAATTCCATGACTTTGTTAGTGGGGAATCAAATTTAAATCATCCCTAAAGTTTGGGATCACGTTTAGGTGGATGACTCGCTATATTCAAATTCAAATTCATGTATAAATACATTTACTTCTTAGTCATGGGATATGAAGCCTTTTCTTGAGAGATTGAGTTGAATCTTTGAGCATACATTGTGCTCACGTCATTTAGGACTATTTCTCCACAATTCCCTTGTATCATATGTGCAATATCAATATACATTGTGATTCATATGTCTTGATTGCTCACTCTCTATGTGCTACTATAGTACCTTGAGGTATATAGTGAACTTGGTTGATCTATTTCTCTGTGTGTGAGTATCCATTTTCAAAACTTTCAATTTGATCAGTTAGATAAAATATTTTTTGTATGTATCTATAAAGGTTTCATTTTCATTGGATCAATAGAACTCAAGTTATGAATGTTTAAAAGTGACTATGTCTACACTTCATCAAATTTATTTCTCTCTGTATGGTCTATCTAAATTCATTGAATAACTTGATTTAGTTAGATATACACTTCAATTAGATGTGTGAAAAAACTCTCTAGTCAATCCATACCAGATTGTGAGATTTGAGCATTTTTTTGTGACCTACACTTCCCAAAATAGAAGGTTTCTTCAAATCTTGTGAAGTACAAATAATCTATTTTGATGCAATCATTTGGCAATGATGTTCCAAAGGACTTGGTGACTCTTTATGCATATTTGGGAAGCTAAGTAACAAGTTAATGCATAATTTTGAAGTATTTGAATATAAATCAAGACTATCCTATGACCAACCATCTTTGAATATTTGTATCTCTACGTGAGTGAGAAAATTCTTAAGCAAAAAAAACATGATCCACTTTCGTACTGATAAAAATGAGGTCACATCCCCATGAAGCACTCCTAAATTCCATACACATACACATACACATACACATACACATACTTCTAAAATACTCCACACATCCTTCTCATAATTAATTTTATGATCAACCTCCAAACAAGTCTTTAATATTGCGTTGCCCTAACAATACCTCCAACCTCTATATCCACTCATTTTTTAACTTACTAAATAATAATTTTAGTAAGGATCTCTCCAATAAGCATACATTCACCCACCTTACCACCAAATAAAGTATTTTCTTTAGTTCAATACCTAGAATAATTAGTGCTTCTTTTATTAAGACTTTATCCTCATTACAGTAGTAGGGCTTCAACCTATATCCATTAATATCCTTAGAGAATATCCTTCCTTTCTCATCTTGCAACTAAAAAACCTTCATTTATCACTCTTGCTAGGTTAACTCTATAGATAATGAATAATCAACTCATATCCTAATAATGGAAACAATAAATGCCATGGACACAATTACTCCCAACCCATACACCTAATGAAAGGGTGTAAATCCTGTAGGCCTTGAAATCCCACAATGTTGACTCTAACTAAGTATTCCAATCTCTTTTATGTTCAATGTCAATATTATTTAGTATGTGAATTAAGTTCTTGTTAGTGAACCTTGCTTGGCCATTTACTTGCAGGTAATATGTTGCATACTTCTTATGTAGGATTATATGTTTCCTTGTCATACTTTTTATGACCCAATTGATGGAGAACACACCTTCTTCTGAAACCAAATCCATAAGACATCCAAATATATTCATAGTGTTCTCATACAAAAAAATTTCCACACTTGTCGCTTTATTATCCTTGAGTGCTTGAGCTTCAGCCCACTTAGTGCAATAGTCTATAGAAACCAGGATATACTACTTTTCTTGCAGGTTTAGAGGGGGGAATAATAAGCCCTAGAAAATCTAAATACCCTTTCATAAAATATTCCAAAGATAAATTTATCTATGATTTCCTTCTATTTTTATCCATTGGCCTACCCTCCTTCTAGCATTGATCATAGAACTTCACATATGCATGTGAACCTTGAAACACCATTCACCACCATAAGCATGCTTGCAAAATTTTTAGTGCAATCACTTCACCTAAGAAATGATCTCCACACACCTACATGTGCATCCAATAATATCATGCTTTGATCATACTTAGGAACACATCACCATAAAATATTTTCAATTCCACATTTATAAAGGACACTTGCAATCATTATATGACTCATACTATTCCAATCCAACTTCTTCCTTTTATTTGTCAACATCTACTATAGTGGTAATCCATGTTCTAAAAATTGAACCATATCAATCTATCAATGATTTTATTGCTCCAATCATTCTATGCCAAATAAATTCCACTTTCTCTATCAGATAAATAAATCCTAGTTCCAAAAACTTGTCAATCTCTTCTTTTGAATTTTGTGCATCGGGTTCATTTTGTACCTTTTTTGTCTAATTGATATTCCATTTGCCTTTGAATTAATCATTTTCTGAAAAAGTGTTGCATCTACCTCATGAATGTCCAAATAAGACCATGCAAATACATCAATATATTTCTACAGCAATTGCTTCTACTTTTCTCGAAACAGTGCATCCAATTCTATAGAGATCTTCACCACATGTGAATCATGTTGGAGTTTGAGGTCTGTAGAAGTGCACAACAACACAAGAAAGAAGAAGAAGCTTGGAGCACAACACAATACTGAATGAATTACCAAGTTAATATACAAATATAAGTTACATATTAGGGTTATATTCATATATACTAGCCAAGGAGAAAAACCTCCTAAAGATGGAAAAAAGCTCCATGGTGGTCCTAAGTGTGTTTAGACACATCAATACCAAAATATATCAAGAATCCTCCTTGGGAGCAATGCGTTGAACAAGGAGCTAGCACTCATCTATAAGGAAGTGCCAAGCTATGTGAAAAGATATCAATCCACAAAATGAATTAAGCCTAAAGCTTTGTGAAAAGCTTAAAACTTCTCCCTAAGTAGAGCCTTTTTGTGAACTTGGTACATGAAAGTAATGGTAGAATTGCATCCTCCACAAAAACGACATCATGGCTAACCAAAATGCATTTAATATGTGGATGATATAGATGATAGCCTTTGCTTTCATAGCTATACCCAAGAAAAATACATTTCACTGGCTTTATCATCGAATTTATTGTGTTGTTGTTCAGGCAGTAATGCATATGCTAGACAACCAAAGCCACAAAGATAAGAAACAAATGGCTTGTGGCCATGCCAAACCTCATATGGAGTGATGGATTTGCAATGCTTTGGTCAGACACCCATTAAGTAAATATGTTGCACACATAAGATCCTCAAGCTAGAAGTTATGTGGCAAAGCTTGACTTCTGACCATGCACCTTGCCATCTTCATGAGAGACATGTTCTTTCTTTCAGAAACTCCATTTTGTTGAGGTGTATATGGCATCCTATACTGATCTTTTATCCCATGCTCAACTAGAAATGCATTAAAATCAGAAGACATGTATATCCTCCCTCGATCAAAACAAGGGGTGCCCAATTTACATGTTGATAAATTTTTAACCAAAATAAAAAATTGTTTGAAGCACATAAGCACTTCATACTTTGCTTGAAATGGATACACCCATGCATGCATGGATAAATCATCAATAAAAGTCATGATGTAAAGGTATTTCCAAAATTAAGTGTTTCCATTGGACCATAGACATCACTATGAACAAGTAATTGATGAGCATCTCAAAGTGAACCATCTTTTGGGAAGGAGGAATGTTACATTTTGCCGAAAATACAACCTTCATAGACATGTTTACAAGGTGCATCAATTTTGGACAGAGAGGATACCATTTTATATTTCTGCGGGCATAACAAGTTAGCAAAATTTAGATGACCAAAGTGTGCATGCCAAAGCATTAGATATGAAATAGTCTAAGAATCTTGAACTACACATGCTGAATCATTTACATATTTCACATAATCTATGAGCTTATACAAAGGATGAAATAAAATGCCATAAGCAATATTAACATCACCATTTGATAGATCATGAATTGTACATTTGTCATCAACAAATTTGACAACTAACCCAATCTTGGCTAATGCAGAAATTGAAAACAAATGTTTCTTTATCCATGTCACATATAAAGCATCTAACAATGTGAAATAATTTCCATCAATAATAGTCAGAATGATTTTACCAAATCCCATTATAGGATAAGATGTGACAGTATTCCCTATAGGGGTAGGCTCAAATGAATTGAAGAAACTATGCTACAAGATAATATGTTTGGTTGCCCCACTATCAAAGTACCAAACATCTAAGTCTACTATATACATACAATACTCATGAGAAGATGGATCATAGCTACAAGTAGTATTAAATTCCCATTCTTCATCTTGAACAAGATTAGTAGACTATGTTTTAGGTGTAGAGGTATCTACAACAACCACTCTAACCTCTTTATTCTTTGCCTCTTTTGTAGCCAATTTAGGACAACCCTTTATGACATGATCATTTTCCTTACAACATTTGCAAAACTATTTTTGCTTTTCTGTTTTCTTATCATCTTTGTCTTTATTCTTCCATTGTGTAGCATTAGAAAATTTTTACTTACTAGTAGATGAGCTCCATTTTCCATTTCCCTTCTCAAAACAAAGAGTACATCCTCAAATGCTAAGGCATTTGGATTGCCTTTCATCATCAATCAAAGAGTAGAAACAAAACTCTTATATGAATTAGGAAGACCATTAAGAACAATATGCATAGCTGAACTATCTGGAAAGACTTCATTAGTAGAAATCAACTGCTCCTTCATATCTTTGATCTTTGTCAAACAATTGTCCATAGAATCTCCTTCATTCATAAGCTCACTCTCCACTGTTTTTGGAGGTAAGCAAGACGATCCTCATTTCTTGCTTGGTATAAAGTTGTAAGCATCCTTTGGTCTTTTGCAAGAGTGAATGTGAGGGATATTGGAATGTTTGAGAGACAAGTTATCAATGCATGTGACTAAGCATCCCTGTCATCCCAACAAAGGTTCTTTACTGTAGGTGTAGCAGGAATCGCAACACAAATAGGAATTTGAAATTCTTCATCTTCAACACCATCTACATCACCTTCAATAACTATACATGTAGGTGTAGCACGACATTTTTCAACACTTTGCACAATATAGCACAGCTCTTTTGCTACAAATAGCTCTTACATATCCCAATAAAGTGGATCATCTGATTTATTTTCCTTTACCATATCCTTAGGTTCAACCTTATCCTTGGCCCAAGATATGGTCAATACTAATAGAGCTTCATGGTTCATGCAATAAGTACTACATCCACACTCAATGAAAGACATTTTTTGTTTACTTTCTTGTCACTTTTTTCCTTCTTCACCCTTCCCGCCTCCCATTGTTCAATGATTACCATGTTTTCCTGCACAAGCCCTTTCATCTTTAGGTCTTTTGTCATGTTGGTACAAGTGTGTTGGCTAGTGGGTTATGAATAAGGATTCCATGCTCTATTTGGTGTTTACACCATAATTCACAAGTTGGACCTAGATGATGGCCCCTCAGTCCACAATACTGAAAGGATATGTTGCCTTAATAAGGCCTTTGAAATTGTTGTGGTGGTTTCCACATATTATGTTGTATGCCTTGATTTCTATGCCGCAACTGATTGCTAGGGGAGAAGCCTATGTTGTCACTATATTCTCTTGAGTGTCCATTTTTGTCAAAATACAGGGTGGCCGACTCCCCCTGTATTTAGTATTATAGAGACATGTTCCATAGGTATGCCCCATCTATTGGCACACCTAACAATAGGATTTCGTTTTTTGTAGCATTGGCCCCTCTAATCCATTCAGTTTCTCTAAAAGAAGGCTATTAATCTTTGCAAGGTCAAAAACACTACCCGATTGCTTAGTTTTTTCCTTTTTTCACTTTTACCTTACTTTTTCTTTTTGACATGCCTTCTGTGCTTATGCCCCTTGCTTTTAGAAGTCCAATTGTCTTTATCGTTATCTATTTCAATATTCAAACCTGACTCAGTACCATGAGTGAGTATCTTGATTGGAATCACTAGAATTTGTATCATCTTATTATGAATCATACCTTTTCTTTTTCTCCTCATAGTCTATGTCTATCTAGGATTCTTAAACATCTCCTTAAGGCTCAAATTACATAAATATATACCGAAGTTGTGCCCTTGTGAGCCTATGACTCACAATCCTTCATCTAGATTCTATCTAGATTTCCATCTAAGCTCCATAAGAAACATATGGGTGGAGAATATCCTCTTTATAGCTGCATTCCTCTTGGTAATTTGAGGATTTGAGTTCTCTATCTCTTAGTCTATGTCTCTCTCTCTCTCTCTCTCTGTTTGTTTTTCTCAAGTCTGTTTATTGTTTTATTCTACCATGCTATTATTTCTTACACCTAGTTCTCCATCAAGATGATCCTAAAAAATTTAAACATGATTGAAATTTGCTTAACAATTTTTGAGAATTTATGGCTTTTAGATTTTGATGTTTTTAAATTCCCAAGAAATCTAGAGTGATTTATCTTTGAACTCTTCATGGCACCAATTTTACAACGCCTATGTGCTTATTACTGTCATCTTATGTTTTCACCATCTTAATACATGCAAAAATTTAAGAGGCATTTATGACATAAGAAATATAGATGTATATTCTCTCCAAGACCGCTTGCACTTAACACATGCTTGGAAGCCTAATTGTTGGAAGTAGGTAGGCCCACACAGGTTCATAGGATCTTCTAGCCACTAGAAACCAAGCATATATGCAAAGAGAAGAAAGAGAATAGAGAAAGAGACTAGATATGCAAAGAAATAGCAAGGGCTTAGATGAGAGAAGAAAGAGAATAGAGAAAGAGACTAGATATGCAAAGAAATAGCAAGGGCTACTCTAAAAATAACTTGGATAAAATGGAAATACTTGTGTATCTACAAAAGAACGTAATAGGTGAAAACCTAAATGGTTCTCATACATAACATGAGAGAAAAGTTCCTAAAGGTTGCAAATAATATACGTGTGTTGGAAGGCAATGAATAATAGGTTGTACAAGGGCATACAACCTACGTGTTGTGTATAAGAGTAAAAAACAATATGTAAGTACTATACTAACTCCATTGATGTTGACAACTGAGAACACTTCACTCCTTGAAGTATATGGCTAGAAATAACCTAATACAACAACAATATAATATGGGGAACAGAAACGTAGCTTATGAACTTAAACTTGCACACATAAGGGTGTGTGGCATTTATGGAGCAATGATTCGAAAGTAGTAACAACTGTAAGAGTGTGCACATAAGGTAGATGTGTGCAAGAGTACCCCATGTGGTCTCCTTTGATAGGCAATTGTAGCATACGCATATAATTTGCAATAAAGCATCCATAAATCACTTTCTATAGGTTTTTTTTTTATTTCTATGATGTGACAAGAACAAAACTAACACTTTCAACTAGGGCCTTAGATCTTGCTTTACCTCACTTTTAATCCTAACCCTTGATTTTGAATAAACTTATGCTGACTTTTTTATATGTTTGACTTGAATTAGGGTTTCCATTTTGAGGGGTCTAGACTTATTAGATGGTCAAGCATTATATGGCTAGATAGCTCTCAATGACTACTAAGAATATCCAATAATAATTTTGATTAAAACCATTTATGAGAGATGGTAAGATTAAATTAGGGTTTGATAGAAATTAGGGTTTCATGCTCAAGATGATGTTGTTTCCAACAATCCCCCCTCAATTTCATATTGAGGTAAGATTCACTAATTTGCATAACTTGTGATTCCTTTGTCTTGATAATGCCTTTGTAAAGATATCTAAAATATATTCTTATTACTTTTCAATGAATATTGAGTTGTTTATGCATTAATCTTGATACTTGAGAAATCGCAAACTATATATTTGGAAGTGTGTCACATAAATATATCAAACATACCACTACTTGAGTATGCAATGCACCATCAAAAGGTCTTTAATCTACCTTTGTTGGTAAAGAAACATTAGCATCCATAAGAGTTTGCATAGGCTTGGATCTTGCATTTCAAACCTTTCAAGCAGTTTCTCAATGCATTTTTGTTGTATCAAGAATATACAGTTACCAAGATCATTAACATGAAAAAATTTCTTAATCTGTGACCTTAAAAACTAAAGATTTGAATCTTTGGAACCTTTCATGGTCATATCGTCAAGGTAAATGGTGATAATAATCAAAACATCTTCCTCTAACTTAATATAAAGTGTAAAAGAATCTTCTAAACTTTCAAACCAATGAAAATTAAACACAAGTGTATCTCTCATACTATGTTCTTGGTGCCTCTTTCAAAAACCATAAAGCGCTTTGATCAATTTGGAAACAAGATGCTCTTTACCTTTGACTTCAAAACCTTTGGGTTGTTGTATATAAACATCGTCACATAGATTTCCTTCGGGAAAAGTTTTCTTGATATCTAATTGATAAATAGTTCCACCAAAGAATGCAACTAAAGAAAAAACAAATCTAACTATGGTCATTCTATATGTAGGTACAAAGGTTTAATCATAGTGAATATATTTCTTTTGTGCAAATCCTTTGACTAGTAAACTTGCTTTGTATCTATCAATAGTACCATCAACTTTCATTTTGATGTTGAATATCCACTTAACAACAATAGCTTTCTTCCCTTTTTGTAACTCACAAATCCTTCAAGTTTTATTTTTATGAATAGAATAACCGTTCTCTTTTCCTTCTTCCACATAGGATTATATAATGCTTCTTAAACACTTGCAAGTTAATTAACTGAACTAAGAGCTAGAAGACAATGAATATCAGTAACTTTTGTAAAACTTACCAAATCTACTTGATCGTTTTGTTGACTTTCTATTCTCTCCCTGAAATTTTTTATTCCACTCTCTTGCATAGTTTAAAAAACCCTTTTGGAACCTTCATGAACATTGGTGATGCTTCTCTTAATTCTTCTAGAACTCTAGATGATTCTCCAACTTACTAAATTGGTTGCTCTTCATAAGGATTAGTAAGAGGATTCTTTGGGGGTGTAGAAGGAATAGGAGATGGCCAAGGTTGAGGTTGAAATACAAATTTAGGTTGAGAAGTTTGACAGTGTTGAATTCCCCCCGCTTTGTTGAATATAAGAAACCAATTTTCTTTAAAAAATAATAATCTTCCAAATTTTACAAAATCTAGAATTTTTGAATTTTTATAATAAATTTGATTTTCAACAATATGTGCACTGCATGAGAGCAAAATTTTACCTATATCTAGTGCATAGAACCTTAACCTTTTCTTCTACACCAGAATCAATAAAACTAGCTTTTATTGCTTTTTTAATCAAGATTACCATGATCTCTCTTTTCAATGTGAACATGTGCTTGCAAACCAAAAACTCTAGAATAGACCATGTTGGGTTTCATACCAAAATAAACTTCATACGGTTGAAATTTACTATTTCTTAAGTTATGCTTTATTTCAATATTTCTTTGCCATAGCTTTCATTCTCCTTGCATCGATTCAAAATTGAAGCACAAAATGGGTTTTCAGTTCTTGATAATTGTTCAAGTAAAAGCAAGAAGTTAATGAAAGTTAAATAGGAAAAAATAAATGTATTGGAAAGGAAATCAAGCATAAGAAGCACTTGTTTTCATCTATAAACCATTGTTTCCACTTCATGCATGGAAAAGAATGATTTTTTGTGTATTCTTCTTTCCAAAAGAGTACTTTCAATGCACAATTTTAATTATAAATATGTTTTTTATGCATATCACAAGCTTTCTTATTGTTAATAAAAGCTGTTGATGCACTCAATGTTGAGATATCAAGGTCAACATGTGATGATCTAGGATGACACGTATCATTTTTCATTTCTTTGACATGTATAGTGGTCACACTAGTATATGTCAGGGACACTTCATTGAGCTTTATTAGATTTATCTATCGAGAGTGATGGCACATTTGTTTCTTGCCAGCTCACTCACATGTGGACATTAGGATTTTCCTTATGTATTTTTCTTTATATATTGCACTTTGTTGTATTCTTGTTTTTAGTTCATTCTTGTACATTCCTTTTATGTAATAAAAGAAGAAGAAGAAGAAGAAGAAGAAGAAGAAGAAGATCATTCGTCCTTGCTTCAATTTGAATGTGTGCTTCTCTTTGATTGTGAGAGTGTGTGTGTGTGTGTGTGATCTCTCTTCCTTATCTCCTTCCTCGTGACATGATATCAAAGCTAGCGTGGCTATAGAGAGCTCATGGAAGAGGACACAATAACCAATACCAAATCCAACAAAAAAATCATGCAGGAGGTAGAGTATAGTTTCGAGGCAGGGGGAGCCAAAGAGCTCACAAAAATTTCCAAAGAAATGATTCAGGTAATGACAATAAAGGATGCGGGAATTGTGCTAAACTTGGACACTTTGAACGTGATTGCAGGATTAAGAATCAAAATAATAGAAGACAACAAAACAACTATGCATCCACAAGTGTAGATGGCTCTGAGAAGCTATTCATGATTCAACATCATATGATGAATACGATGTCTGTTGATGTTTCAAAATCAAATGGTAATGTCTAGTATGTTGATTCAAGTGCTTCAAATCACATGATCAGTCATGCAGAATGGTTTAGTAGTTTGTAGAGATTGCTAGTTCTTGGATATGTTGAAACAGGTGGTGACACATCACAGTCTATCGAGCATATAGGAAACATAGCACTATCTATGGAGGACGGAAAGGCAAAACATCTTTCTGATGTGTTCCATGTTCCAAATATAACAAAGAATTTGGTTTTTGTTGGACAAATGGCTGACCAGGGATTACAAGTTAGGTTCAATGCTAATGGGTTATATGTAGAAGAGTATAAGCAGGATGGACGACTAATTGCCAAAGGAAACAAACTGGGTAGGATGTTCACCTTAAATGTGAAAATTCCTTAAATGAATGCAGCCATGTTTACAAAAGGTGGAGGAGTTATTGCAGATATAGAGATGTGGTGCAAATGAATTGTACATGCAAACTTGCAAAAGCTGAAATTGATGCAGTCAAAGGAGATTGTCCATGGACTACAAAATTTCAAGGTTGCAGAAATGCAAAAGGTATGTGCACCATGTCAATTTGGTAAATAGTCAAGATCGTCATTTTTGCATGACAAGCATATTAGTGATAATGTGCTAGAAATAGTACATACAAATGTTTGGGTAGCTGCAAAGACCACATCTATGGGTGGTTACAAGTTTTATGTTACTTTGATTGATGACCATACACAGAAAGTATGGGTATATTACATGAAAGAGAAGAGTGAGGTGTTCACTCACTTCCAGAATTTTAAAGCTATGGTGGAAAAGTAGACAAGGAGGTGAATACATAGTTCAACAACTTTCTTAAAAATCATGGAATTCGATGTCAGTTTTCATGCAACTTAAGGTATGATGGAGGAGGTGAATACATAGTTCAGACATTAAGGTATGATGGAGGAGGTGAATACATAGTTCAACAACTTTCTTAAAAATCATGGAATTCGATGTCAGTTTTCATGCAAGTATACACCACAACAGAACGGCATTGTTGAACACAAAAATACACATATTGCACAAATAGCAAGATCCTTAATGGTTGAGAAGAATAAGCCTCATTGTTATTGGATAGAAGCTATGCATACTGGTATATACATAATGAAAAAAACTCCGACTGATGTTGTACATCAAGTTACACCTGAAGAGAAGTTTACAGGTAAAAAGCCAAACTTATCACATATGAAAGTTTTTGGTTGTATTGCATATGTACATGTTCTAGATGAGTTGAGGACAAAGCTTGATACAAAAGCAAAAAAATGTATTTTCATTGGATACTCCCTTGAAAAAAAGGGATATAAATATGATAACCCACTCACACGACAGGTGAAGCTAAGCAGAGATGTGGTATTTGATGAAATGTTAAGCTTCTATGCAAATGTCAAAGAAAGATTGAATCTTGAACCAAATGACAAAGAAAATGTTGAAAAATCAAGTGCAGAATCTCAAGTTCTGAGTGGACTGGATGCATCACCAAGCAATAGTTCCAACTCAAATCCATGGAATGGAAGATTGCATGGAAATTTCAGTCCAGCAAATTCATCAAATACATCCAAGAAAGGTGAAGAAAAGCTTTCTACTTGTAGTAAAACATCTATAGATTTTGAAGACATTGATGGAGATTCAAGCGGTTCAGAAAAGAGCCTTGATGAGGAGCTTGGATTGCCCTCTGTGAAGACTCCATGTGTAAGAAAGGCAAATGCAGATGATACAAGGAAAGTGACCCAGGACCAAGAAGATCTGGAAGAATGCAGAATTCTATGCAGCAATTGAGATATGATAGTTATATGGCTCGTCATTGTGCCTACATGACCAATGTAATACAAGATGTTGAACCCTCTTGTTTTGAAGATGCAATTGGAAATGCAGATTGGGAGAAAGCTATGGATGAGGAGATGGCTGCACTTTATGGAAATGATACATGGAAGCTGGCTCCATTGCCACAAGGGAAGAAGCCCATAGGCTGCAAGTGGGTTTACAAGGTAAAACACAATGCAGATGGTAGCATAAGTATGTACAAAGCATGATTGGTAGCAAAAGGATATGCACAAATATATGGCATTGATTATGAGGAAACATTCAACCCTATAGCTAAAATGTATACTATCAGCAGAACACTTGTCGCGTTAGCTACAACAAAAGGATGGACTTTGCATTAGATGGATGTAAAGGATGCTTTCCTTAGTATACATGGACCAACCACAAGGATATGAAGATTCAAAGGACCCAGAATATGTTTGCAGGTTGCAAAAGGCCTTGTATGGGCTTAAGCAAGCTTCCCGTGCATGGCATGCAAGGATTGCCGATTACTTAACCACCATTGGGTTTTCTATCTATCATGCAAATCCTTCACTATAAGGGTGATGATAGCATCACGATTGTGGCTATTTATGTTGATGACTTGATTGTAGGTGGTGATAATGAAGAAAGCATTAAAGAGGTAAAGCAACTTCTTATGCAAGAATTTGACATGAAAGATCTTGGTGTGTTGTGTTATTTCTTGGGCATTGAGTCTATACATACAGGAATAGGTATATGGATGTCACAAAGGCAATATTCCTTGAATATGCTGCAAAAGTATGGTTGATTGTAAGCCAATTTCTATGTCATTAGATCAAAATTTGAAGTTGGATACTACATCAGGTGAAGCATTCAAAAATGCTATTATGTACAGTAAAATTGTGGGAAGTTTGATATATCTCACAATGAACAAAGCATATTCAGGTACATTATCACTTCATCAGATAGAAGGTATTAGCAAGTGATATTGATCTTGTTTATGTGAGAACAAAGGAGCAGGTTGCTGATATTTTCACTAAAGCACTTGGTGTTGAGTATCATGGACAAAGGAAACCATCCTGAACCTTAGATTCCATGTGAATCCTATATCTCTTGATTGGTTCAAAATAAGGAGAAACTAATGCTTCCAATGCATCCGGAATGTGTCAAAACCCTAAGATTGACTGTCTATTTGCTGAATTCTGACAACAAGAGGTCCTGTTCCATTTGCTGACATCATCAGTTTGCAACCGCCCTTGAGAACCGCCCTTGAAATCCTATATAAGGAGGCTTGGGCCACATTCATTCTCAGTCTTGCCAATACCAGTCTTGGGATCTCAAGGAGTCATGACTGCCAAGTAAGTACTCTCCAAGTTCTAGTTCCTGTTCTTGTCTTGTTCTTTGTTCTAGTCTTGTCTAGTCTTGTATCCTAGACATCGAGTCTTGTTCTCTTGTAATCTCGTAGTATGAGATCTTGTCGAGTTCTTTCTTGTATTTGTTCATCTCATAGAAGGGGGTTCTTATAATCCAGAGATCTTGTTCCATACTTATGATCCCGGATTGTGGGATCTCATGTATCATCTCTAGTTGAGTTATCTATACCTATAGTCCCGGATTGTGGGACTTCTTGTATCAGCTACATATTCCTATACTATTTTTCCTACGTGGGTATTCTTGTAATCAAAAGTATATTTCCGAAATCTTGTCTATTGTAGTCAAAGAGCACAATCTAGTGCTCCCTTGACATTTTGGCAAGATTGGCTTCTATCCAAGACCAATCATCATGGAGAATGCTTATGAAAAGATTGTAGCATCACTTTAGAGTCTCCAAAAACAAGTCAAAGACCTAACTCATCGACAGACACAAGTCGAGATGGGACATCCAGTGCATGTAGGTGCACTCCTCCAAGAATTACAAGAACGAATCAAGAGTTTTCAGACAAATCAAGGGAGTATGCAAGTAAATCAACGACCTAGTACATCCTTCATGAGGGAACCCAAGATCTGCATGCTAGAAAAGTTCGATGGTGATCGCACAAAGTTCCGAGGATTCTTGGAACAAGTCAGATTGTACATCCGTATGCAGCTTGATACATACCTTGATGATGCATCCAAGGTTGGTTTTATTGGAACCTTGCTCTATGGTCAAGCATTATCATGGTTCGCCCCAATCTTGGAGAAGGATATGACTATACTTCATGACTATGAGGGGTTTCTTGGAGAGCTCATTGCCACATTTGGAGATGCAGACATGAGTCGAGTGGTAGAAACAAAACTTCAAAAGCTACGTCAAGGTAACCACCCTGCCTCTACCTATGCATCAGAATTTAGGCAATTGATACGTGACCTCACTTGGCTTGAAGATTATTTCATAAGCCAATTTAGATGGGGCTTAAGAGATGATGTGAAGGACCTTCTACTCACGATGCCAGAGGTTAAGACATTGAATGAATACATCAACCAAGCTATTCAATGTGATAACTGCCTTTTTGAAAGGAAACAAGAAAAACAAGTAGCAGGAAGACCTCGCCAATGGAAACCCTTCTGGCCCACTACTTTCGGAAGAACAAACCAGTAGTAGCTGAAGTAGTAGATGGACGGCCTCTAGCATCAGGGAATATAACCATGGAAACCATACCACTAAGACTACACCTTGGTGACCATGATTCATACATACGTTTCAATGTAATATCGAGTCCAGTAAACATGGTTATCATCAGAATACGGTGGCTAAGGAAACATAATCTAGAAATTAATTGGGAGAATAATAAAATCACCCATCGAGATATCCAAAAGAACCTGAAGTATGTGGGAGCCAAAGCCTTCATACATGCAGTAAGGAAGGAACCGACGTATATGATCTATGCCATACCAACTCAAGAGCCCAAGAAAGATGATTCAATGAAGCTACCTAACCAATACCAAGGGTTTGAAGATGTCTTTGAAAAAAAGAATGCAGATATGCTCCTAGAGCATAGACCTTATGATTGTGCCATAGAACTTCAAGAGGAAGCACAACCACCCTTCGGGCCAATCTATTGACTATCCCCAGAGGAACTTACAGAATTACGTAAGAATATTGATGATAATCTAGCCAAGGAGTTTATCAAACACTTGAAATCTCCTGCAAGAGCCCCTATCCTATCTGTAAAGAAGAAGGACATAACTCTTTGAATGTGTGTAGACTATCGTGGTTTGAATAAAGTCACAATAAAGAACATATATCCTCTACCACTTATATCAAAGCTCTTGGAACACCTCGGAAAAGCAAAGTTCTTCACTAAGATTGACCTTCGAGGAGCATACAATCTTGTCATGATCAGAGAAAGAGACGAATGGAAACATTCTGAACAAGGTATGGACACTTTGAATATGTAGTTATGCCATTTGGTCTCACAAATGCTCCCGCAGTCTTTCAACATATGATGAACGATGTCTTTTGAGAGTATGTAGATGATTTTTTGGTAATATATCTTGATGATATCTTGATATTCTCCAAAAATCTAGAAGATCATGAATGTCATGTAAAGATAGTCCTAGAGCAACTAAGAGAAAAAGGGTTATATGAAAAATTGGAGAAGTGCTATTTCCATCACACATAAGTGGAGTTTTTAGGGTACATTGTATCAGAGAAAGGAATCTTTATGGACCCTAAGAAGATCAAGACAATCCTTGATTGGCAACTACCTTCGTGTGTTCGAGATGTAGAATGTTTTCTAGGGTTTGCCAATTTTTATAGGATATTCATTAGAGATTACTCCAAGATTGTGACACCTCTTACCAAGCTTACAAGAAACTCAAAATTTTCATGGACCGAAGAAGCAGAAAAAACCTTTCAGACTTTGAAATCAGCATTCACTACTACCCCAATTTTAGTTCATCCTAATTCGAGAAAACCCTTCTTCCTAGAAATAGATGCATCAGACTTTGCCCTAGGGTCCATTCTATCCCAATATGGAGATGATGGACACCTACATCCAATTGCATATCATTCAAGGAAAATTTCCCCTCGAGAAATTAATTATGAAATACATGATAAAGAACTTCTTGCCATAGTAGATGCGTTTGATACCTTGCGTCACCATCTAAAAGGAGCAGCTCACAAAGTTATTGTGTAAACAGATCACAAGAACCTAGAGTATTTTATGACCACTCGCATCCTCAATAGAAGGCAATCTCGATGGAGTAATATTCTATCAAGATTTGACTTTGTCATCACATACCATCCAGGATGTCAACAATGTCAATCAGATGCTCTGTCCAGAAGATCTTACCTTGCACCAAAGAAGGGCAAAGAGGCCTTTGATCAACAAGAGAGTGTATCACTCAAGCCTGAGCATCTCCAGTTAGCAGCGATCTCTTCAAGCCACATCATGAAGATTCAGCCTTGAATCAATTGATTTGTGAGAATCTACCACAAGATGAATTGTTTTTTAATGTTAAGCAGAAAACTCAAGAAGGAAAATTCCAAGAAGTAAATGAATTTCAAGAAAAGGATGGGTTACTACTCTACAAGAACCTATTATATGTCCCTCCAAGAAAGTCTAGGATCCAAGTACTTCAACAACACCATGACAACCTTGCAACAGGACATTTTGGAGTGAATAAAACAATGGAACTCATATCAAGGGACTTTTGGTGGCCTCAGATGTGGAAGGAAGTCAAAGAATATATCCGACCCTGTGATACTTGCAATAGATCTAAGGTACCCTGACATAAAACTCATGGCCTCTTGCAACCTCTACCTATTCCAAAAAGGCCATGGGCTTCATTGTCTATGGATTTCATCACAAATCTACCAAAGTCAGATAAGTATGATGCCATTCTTGTTATTGAGGATAGATTTACAAAGATGGCACACTTCATTCCAACTACCAAGGCAATCACAGGTGCAACCAGTGCTAGACTTTTTCTCAAGTATATATTTAGGCTTCATGGATTGCCTGATGATATTGTCAGTGATCGAGGTCCACAGTTCATATCCAGTTTTTGGAACAGTCTTAGCAAGATCCTTGGTATTCAAGTTAAACTATCTACAACAAATCATCCACAGACTATGGACAAACAGAACGGGTGAATCAAGTCCTAGAGCAGTATCTCCATTGCACCAACAACTATCATCAAAATGATTGGTTTGAGCTTTTACCCTTTGCAGAGTTTGCTTATAACAATAGTGTTTGTGCATATGCTAAACAGACTCCCTTCTTTGCAAATTATGGACAACATCCAAGGATGAATATACAACTCTCAAATCATGTCAAGAACCCAGCTGCCAGAGACAAGGCCTAGTACCTGATGGACATTCACAAAGAACTCAAGGAAGAGATATCGAGATTGATGATCATGAAGAATTTGAAGTCGAACATGTCCTAGACTCGAGAATATCCCGAGGAAGATTGGAGTACCTTATTCATTGGAAAGGGTATGACATTAGTGATCATACTTGGGAACCTGTAGAAAACCTTCAGAGAGCACCAATCAAGGTTCAAGAATTACATAAGAGAAATCCAATGAAGCCGAGACCAGAGAACATGACCGCTCCTCATGGAACTCGTCGCTTGAGGGGGAGGTGATGTCATGGACAAAGAAAACCATCCTGAACCTTAGATTCCATGTGAATCCTATATCTCATGATTGGTTCAGAATTGGGAGAAACTAATGCTTCCATGCGGAATGTGTCAAAACCCTAAGATCGACTGTCTATTTGCTGAATTCTAACAACTAGAGGTCCTGTTTGATTTGCTGACATCATTGATGACATCATCAGTTCGCAACTGCCCTTGAAATCCTATATAAGGAGGCTTGGGCCACATTCATTCTCAGTCTTGCCAATACCAGTCTTGGGAGCTCAAGGAGCCATGACTGCCAAGTAAGTACTCCAAGTTGCAGTTCCTATTCTTGTCTTGTTCCTCGTTCTAGTCTTTTCTAGTCTTGTATCTTGGACATCGAGTCTTGTTCTCTTGTAATCTCGTAGTATGAGATCTTGTCGAGTTCTTTCTTGTATCTGTTCATCTCCTAGAAGGCAGTTCTTGTAATCTAGAGATCTTGTTCCATACTTACGATCCCGGGTTGTGGGATCTCCTGTATCATCTCTAGCTGAGTTATCTATACCTATAGTCCCAGGTTGTGGAACTTCTTGTATCAGCTACATATTCCTATACTATTTTCCCTACGTGGGTATTCTTGTAATCAGAAGTATATTTCCGAAATCTTGTCTATTGTAGTCAGAGAGCACAATCTAGTGCTCCCCTGACATTGAGAAGTTGAAGAAGTTTCACGAGATGCTTGGATTATAAGATATGACGTTGAGTTTGAGGGGGACTGTTGAGATATCAAGCTCAACATGTGATGATCTAGGATGACATGTATCATTTTTTGTTTCTCTGACATGTATAGTGGTCACGTTGGTATATGTCAGGGACACTTCATTGAGCTTTATTAGATTTATCTACCAAGAGTGATGGCACATTTGTTTCTTGCCAGCTCACTCATCTGCAAATATTAGGATTTTCCTTATGTACTATTCTTTATATATTGCACTTGTTGTATTCTTGTTTTTTAGGTCATTCTTGTACATTCCTTTTATGTAATAGAAAAAGAAGAAGAAGAAGATCATTCTTCCTTGCCTCAATCTGAGTGTGTGCTTCTCTTTGATTGCGAGAGAGTGTGTGTGTGAGCTCTCTTCCTTATCTCCTTCCTCATGACACTCAAGCATGTGCATTAGAATTTTCATTCATTGAAAGGGATTAAAAATATTTTTTTGTGCATAAACTTAGGCATTGACATGCATGCATATCACACATACTTAAAGCAAAGGAATGATTGAATTAATTTGGGCATGTAAGAACATGCAATCATATGCATTTGCATGCAAGAACATGCATTTGCATGAATAAAATACAATAATTGTTTGCTAATTATATGAAAGTAAGTAAGTGAATGTATCTTTCTAAGTAGTTATCTTACCTTCTAGTAAAAAACTTGACATTAGGGAAGAAGTAAAGCCATAAATTTGCAAATTCACTCTAGATAGAACTTTGCAAATCAAGTAGCTAGAGATTCCTTCACAAAGTGATACTTAAGTATCAATTAATTAATGTAAAGTTTTTGTTAAGTAAAGAAATATGTCTTGCTTGGTAAAAGTAACCAAGAGAAAGAAACACAAGGTAGAAAGCTACACTCAAAGATTTATGTTTTCTTGCCATGTCAATGGCCAAAAATTCATGAACACTTGGAAAGCTAAATTTTTTAATATTACTCTAAATATTGAAGATAGTTAGCGAGTCATTTGAAAAGGTTATTAAGGATAAGTTTCTATGAGATCTTACACTTCTTTTTGTAACTTCTTGTGCATCTTAAGTAGGATGATAACTCACTATGGTCTTAAAGTTTCATGAGCACTTTGTTAAGATAGCTCCCCCTTGATTCCATCCAAGGGAATGATAGAAATGAAATATAAGTATTGAACTTAAACACAAAGTGAGCTTTGAACATTCAATAAATTTGTACTTAGTTCACATTTGCATTTATATAAATGATGCATAGTGTTGTGAGATCTTATGAACACACGTACACAAAGAGTACGAAATCTAAAAGCACACAAAAATAGAGATGCATAGTAGACAAGACACTACACACTATTGGATGCAAGCTCATCCCATGCACTCTGTTGGCCGAGTATCTAGAGTGCATGTATTTATAGTTTTTTATTACATCGAAATATAGAGGTTACAATGAGGGTGAAGCTTCAAAAAGAAGGCATGAAAGTAAAAAGTTTCTCACTTTTATGGTGCACCTTGGCTTTTATTTACAAATATTGTGTTCTATAGTGATCCTTATCTCAGCCATTATTTTTATGACTTCTTATGTGGGTCTTTATTTACAAAATATATGGAAAATATTATTTCTCTTATTTGTGTCAAGATGCAGTTGAATAAATCCATGTCCATTCATGTCCTCGTGCACCTTCAATTGCTATATAGAAACACAAAACACATTAAAATCTCAATAAAATTAACTCCAAAATTCAACATTCCATAACTGATAACATAATTTGTGTTGAAAATATAAAAAACCATTATGAACGGTATAATGTTCATCACTTGAGGATGAAAAATTGTTGAAATCATTCCATGCATGTGAAAAATACCAATTTGAAGCATAAATAGGAATCATGTCATGAAATGAATGAATATGAATGGTAGGAATATTATGGACAAAAGCAAAATGTAACTGGGATGATGGAAAATGACTAAGAGCATCTACCACAATAGTAGCTTTGTCAGGTTGATATTGAATCATAGGTTGAAAATTTTGAATAAAAAGCCCATTTGATATGTCTATAAAAAATCAATGGTTGATTCAATAAATGTTTAATAGTTGGTTGACTTGTTTTAATTAAAACCTCAAATCCTATAAGGTAATGTGTCCGAATATTTAAAGCATGCACAAGAGCTAAAAGTTCCTTATCATATGAACTATAATTCTTTTGCGTTTAAGTTTCCTACTTTCAAATGCAATGGTATGTTCTTTTGCATTAAAACTACACCTATACCTGAACCGCTAGCATGTGTAACTACATGAAAACGTTGTGCAAAAGTGCATGTTTGAGTTTTTCAAAGGATTGTTGTTATGCTAACCTCCATGCAAATTTTACTTCCTTTTTCAATAATAAAGTAAGGGGAAACGCTAAATAAGAAAACCTTTTTAACAAACTTTCTATAGAAACTAGCCAACCAAAGATGCCATCAGGGAATAAGTAAGTTCCATCAACAAAAGATTTCTCTCTTTTCAAAATTGAAGTTAGAAAAAGAGACTAATCTTTGAGA
The DNA here is from genome assembly GCA_020310875.1 of Ceratopteris richardii. Classification (NCBI taxonomy): domain Eukaryota; kingdom Viridiplantae; phylum Streptophyta; class Polypodiopsida; order Polypodiales; family Pteridaceae; genus Ceratopteris; species Ceratopteris richardii. Next base: position 84,152,190 of record CM035423.1, on the reverse strand, counting down.
GCGAGTCCATGATCAATGAGTTTAATCATGGGGGAATACTCCACATAATATACATATACACATTTTCAAGGATGAAAATGTTTTAAGGGGGGAGGAATGTTGTATGATTATGTCTTAAAAGAGTTAATTTGCAAGTGTTTAAAGGTTCAAAATCCCTTGGGGAACCCTTGGTTTTTATTAAGAAACCCTTGGGAAAGTCACTCCAATTGAATGGTTTGAATGTTAGGTATCTATTCTAAGGTGTGAAGCATTAATCTTTAGAGAAATACGTACTTTCAAAATACCTTGAAGATGTATGTGCAAGTCTAGGCTCCTCACTCAAGAAGCCATGTGATCCCATGTGATTCCATGTGGTTGCTTGACTTAAAAACCCATGTCAAGGCCTCTCTTTGGTATCCGTGAGACTTGGACACAAGCTTAGCGCCTAGTGATTTATATATGTGTAGAATTGGATGGGTAGATATGTACTCTCACTCTCAAGTATGGTGATTATCATCTTGGAGGACTTATCAACCACTTGTGGAGAGCAAGTGAGAAGATCACTTAAACAAGATCAACTAATAAATTGGAAACAAACTCTTTTGGGTGAGGCTATTGATTGCTCAGCTACTCTCTAGAACATGATAAGAAGTGAAACCCTTCGGAAAATTTGGAAGGAAAGATTCTCTATAAACTTAGGTAGAGTGGATCATAAAAAAATCCATTGATTTTGTACAAGTACCATCCTCTAGAGTGTTTAATCTATAGAACAACAAAGTCAAAAGCAAGTGGGTCTCGCATTGGACCATAAAAAAATCCTTCATAGGCAAAAGAATCAAGAATGATACAAGTATGATCCTTAATGGTGTTTGATCTGTAGAACAACAAACTCAAAAGAATGTGGGTATAGCATGAAGAGGACGATAAGATTCTATGTCTTTTTTGTTACTTTGAAGCTTTTTTGATTCCACAGAAAAAAAAGTCGAGAGAAAAGAAGTTCCCACTAAAGGGACGATATAGTGCTAATAAAGCTATTACTTCGTGAGAGAAAATAACATATATGATATGGTGTCCACGTCCCGTAGGGAAGTTGGTTGAGCTTTGATCTTTTGAGGCGGAGGTTCAGGATTCAAGTCGGGGCTGGACATGTTATGGCTTAGGCGAGTTAAATCAGTTGTTATCATGTTTTCTTCAATTGTAAGTTGTAACCATTTCTCCTTGTATAATCCCTGCTTTGTAGGATATGGAGGTCCCGCGAATACTATGCTCATTCACTTGTTAAGTTGTAATTTCAAAGTGAAAATTCGAGGAAGTAGGCTTCTACTGAACCTCCATTAAAAAAAAAAAAAACATATATGATATGGTGCCGGCCTGCGATAATGGAATTTGGAAATCCTGCCTTTGAACGTTCCAACTTCCATGATCCATGGACGAACTATTGAGCATGGGTTTTTCGCGGGAGCTGGCAATGCAGGCTCTTGAGGCCACAGGTGGTAAGTCCACAGTCGAAGCCACGGAATGGCTCCTCAGCAATGGACCAGAAGTAGCTTCAGGGGCGGCGGCTGAAGCAGCAGCATCGACACAGGGAAAAACGGCCTCTCCCACTAAACAACAGGCTCGCCTCGACTGCTTCTTTTCTGCCCCATCTCGAGTGCCCCTTCATAGCCAAGCTAAACAGGTACCTCTTTACACCCTTTATACAGCCTAGCGAGCTTCAAACAATCCAAAGACATCCTTTGTCAATCCCTTATATTTGCCTTTCCTTCCCCAGCATGAAAATACCAAGACACGCTTTGTTCATCCTGTGGAGGAGCATGGGCCTGTCGTGAAGTTTGATGCATGCTCCAGATCCTTATCAGAACCTCCTCTGAAGCGCAAAGGCCAAGAAAGGGATACGGAGTACCATTCAACGGTTCCATCTTGTTTTCCTGCCGCTGCTAAAGCTCGTTCACAGTTTAATCATCGCGATATCAACAAGGTTCCTTTAGCAGAGAGAATGCGTCCCTCGTCCATTGATGAGATTGTTGGTCAAGACCATCTCTTGGGCCCAGGATGTTCTTTACGCTTGCTTGTCGAGAGCGATGCAATGGTGTCCATGATTTTCTGGGGCCCTCCCGGCACAGGTAAGACATCCCTTGCTAGGGCGATCGCACGTTCAGTCTCATGTCGATTTGTCACTGCATCCGCCATCACAAGTGGCGTGAAGGAGGTAAGAGAAATTTTAGAAGAAGCCAAGCGTTCCAAAACAACTGGTTTGCGCACTCTCTTATTTTTCGATGAAGTTCACAGATTTAACAAAGCTCAACAAGATGTGTTTCTCCCCTACATCGAGGCTGGCCATGTCATCTTCATGGGCGCCACGATAGAAAATCCTTCATTTGAGGTGAATGCAGCCCTTCTCTCGCGATGTAAAGTTCTTACACTGAACAAACTGCAGGCGCAGGACATCAGGCAGGTTCTTGACAGAGCTCTCACTTGTTCGGAGAGGGGGGTGATAGTTCCTTTTATGGATGATTCTCTGGTGCAGAAGATAGAAATAGAAGAGGATGCAATGCATATCTTATCAGAATCGGCTGATGGGGATGCAAGAGTAGCACTTAACATTTTGGAAGTTGCAGTGGCATCTGCTGTTGCGAGAAAAAGAAAACAGAACAAGGTGGTCCATGAAGATTCAGTCCAGTCCCTCCCATCACTGGCCATGGTTGATAGTCAGTTAGAGAACCCTGTAATCTCCAGGAAAACAGGCATGGTACGTTTCAGTTGCAGTCCTAACCTCAGTTGTGAATCTCATTCAACCGTTTTTGAAGGGGAACATCAACGCCCTTCTAAAAGATCTGTGAGGGACAGAGATATGAACACAGATGATGGCAGAGAATCTGAGGCCCAAAATATGACGGATGAACTGCAAAGTAATTGTCTATCACTGACAGTTACTGATCCAAAAGGTTCATACTTAGCTATGGACCAGCCTTCTGTGATGGAAAAGCCTAATTCAAATACCATCATATCTGTGAAGGTAATGGATGTATCAGGATCCTTGCAGAGGTCTCATGTGCTTTATGATAAAAAAGGGGAGGAGCATTACAACATAATCAGTGCACTGCACAAGTCCATGCGAGGTGGAGACCCAGATGCAGCATTGTATTGGCTTTCCCGAATGCTAGAAGGAGGTGAAGGCCCGCTTTATATAGCACGGAGACTCATCCGATTTGCAAGTGAGGATATTGGATTGGCAGATTCCCAGGCAATTATGTTAGCTGTTGCATGCTACCAAGCATGCCATTTTCTAGGAATGCCAGAATGCAATGTCCATTTAGCACATTGTGTAGCTTATTTAGCCCTAGCACCTAAATCTGTGGCTGTGTATCAGGCAATCGAATCTGCCCAACAGCATGTCAAGCAAGGAGAAAATGAACCAGTCCCCTTGCACTTGAGAAATGCACCGACAGGCTTAATGAAGCAGTTGGGCTATGGAAGAGGTTATATATATCCACCGAACCATGAGGGTCTTATCAAACAGGAATATATGCCACCTTCGCTTCGAGGTCATAAGTTTCTTAAGTGGCCTTAGGTTCTATCACAATGCTTCAAAACGGCCGTTTTTTGCTCTTGATTGTAGTTATAGATATTGGGCTTAGGAGAGACTCGTTTAATTCAAATGAGCAAGGTGGATAGTGTACCCATATAGAATGCAAGTATGGTCCTTGAATCTCGATCATATCAAATATTGCTTTAGGTGATGGCATAGAACACAGATAGACCAGTCTATTTCTTGCCATATCTTACTTCTTCCTTCATCCAATGTGTCATCATAAAGGTCTAATTGTTTGGCTTGAGAATGAGGCATTTGAAATCCTACTCACGAGATTGTCTAGTGATCATACTAGTGATCATGTAAAGAAACTTGCCATTTTCTGGGGATGCTCAGTCTGTGATCGATATATCTCATTTCTGAAGCTACGGTGCTAATATGTTTATACCTGATTGCCTACCTGCCTGATGGGTTGTCAAGGAAAGAGGATATGAGCTGTGAGATATGTGTGTTTGTGGTTTGGAATTGAGTTGATAATTTTCTTGAGTAACCCTAATCTTTGTTGAGGAACTTTTGTATCTATTGACCTTGAAAATGAATCTTAGCTCATAGGACCAATGCAATATGGAGATCTTGAATTTCACTATCAAGTGATATACCTGCTAGCATCAAACAAGAGTATTTGATCGTCCTGGTTGATAAAAGTGGTTTTAAAAACTGTTATTTTCCACGTTTGAGACTCACTTTATGAGTTCTATGATGTGGTTGTAGAATTTCATGAGTGATCAGTTAGACAAGAATACAATCTCCCTTCATTTTGAGGTGATATGTTTCGGGAGTAGCCCTTAACTTTGGTCGTGTCCATCTTGTATATAGCTGTCCTAGAATATGGATCTTGGCCAGGAGTCAATGTGGGGTGTAGGTACAGAGCTTCACTATTATTTGAATTTTGGCTTCAGTCAAAATTCATATTGTTTAGAACTTACATATGGTGCAAATTTTTTACTTCAGCTGTATGTTCTTTAATTAGATCAAATTAAGTGTTTGCTGAGAATAATTTTAGTAATGTGTGCCATTCAGTTTATTGCATCACATTACTACACATACTCACAGACAATCAAATATTTGGGTGGTTTCTGCAAGGATAATTTGTAGTTCATATGCAACTTGAATTGTAGAAGAGACTGAGACTTTATTCATGAACGGGACTTTCCTAGTGCAGTTGTGTCCCTCAGTTTCTTTCACACACACTATCAGGCATTCACAGACAGTCAAGTATTTGGCTGGTTCCAGCAAGAAATATTTGTAGTTCACATGCGCTTTGAATTAAAGAGGTAAAGACTTTTCCATGAATGGAATGTTCTAATGTAGTCATGACATGAGAATTTCGTGGTGGTTATGTTGAATTTCATTTTGGTCTTCACATGAGTGAATATAATGCTGCTTGATAAAATGAATTGTCTTCTATTTTTCTCCCATCTTCTTCACACATCTTCATGAAGTGACAAGCTATTGTGGACTTCTATGATAGTTGTTTTCCCTCTTTAAAATTTGAAATATATACATTCAGAAAAAATATTGAGTTGAACTTCCCTCCCTCCTCCCTCCTTTTCCCACGGATGTTGTGCACTGGGTATTCTTGGAGCAATGAAATCTGTAGTTATGTAGATGTGCCTTTTAGTTTGCTGATTTCAGGGAAGCAGCTTTGTATATTATGACCATTCTTCTCTCATCATGTGAGCTTCTGCATCAGTATAAATCGATTGATAAGTGCTAGAGTCGTTTGGCCCCCCTCTCTCTCTCTCTCTCTCTCTCTCTCTCTCTCTCTCTCTCTCTCTCTCTCTCTCTCTCTCTCTCTCTCTCTCTCTCCCCCCCCCCCCCCCCCCTCCCCTCTCTCGCCCCCCCTCTCTCTCTCTCGTCTACTTGAAAGTGATAGAAAGGTGTCTAGGGTTTTGAGCCTGGCAGCCAACAACTCTTATCTCATCACGTTATCTTGGTTGGCAGCAGGTAATATTCTCATTTTAGAAGGTGGAATGCTTGAACTTTTTGTTTTATTCCATGGCTTCGAGATTTTCTGTGAATGTGAACTCTGGGAGAAACCAGATCCAAAACAAGGTTTCACTCATGATAGGATTCTAAAGGAAAGTCAAACATTTATGCTATGTATTGTTAGAGCCGATGTGTTGTAGAATGATGGAGACTTGTCATCCATGCAATGTTAGACGTGGCAAAAAAGAAAAAGTTAGAAATGTCTCAATATAATGCACTGCGAACTTGATGTGTTGGTAAGCATTAGACTTGCCAAAATTCTGAACCGCTTTAGTGAATTCGGTGGGACTCTCTTCTGTTATGTTTATGTGAGTTTTATACACGAATTTGCTACTCCACTGTGTGATTGCACTCCTGCACTCCTGTTGTGTTGTGTTAATCTTTTGACAAGATGGTACCAGAGCCATTGTTTGGCTTATTGTAGGTGGTACATATATATTTCTTTGGTAAAGGTAAAAGTGATCAAGGAAGAAGAGCCAAGGAAAATACATGACATCTTGGGTGAACCATCACCTCTGGGTTTGGCCCATCTTTTTTTGGGTGACCACCACCAAGACCATCAGATATAAGATGAGGACCACCACTTGGAGGGGCACCACCACCCATGATACAAACAAAGTGTAAGTACTAGAGCATAGATGTAAGTGCCTAGGACCACCACCATCACACTTATCTTTGTACATTCAATCGGTAATACAATTTGTGATTTTGTTCTCCAAGCTTCTTCTTCTTTCTTAATTCCAACAATTGGTATTAGAGAAGGCCATTGCTTTCTTTAGGGAGCCTTCGACACCTTTTCGGTGAGTGTCTAGAAATCATGTGAAAATTGGTGTGCACACTCGGAGTGATTAGAAGTTGAGAACAATTTTGTTATGTGGCATTAAAATTTTGATTTGAGCTCATTTCGACATGTGAATGCTCTGCCATAGTGATTGTGTAGGTAATTTCATCTTTTTGTCTTAAACATATATATAAGTTCTTGGTTGGTTAGTACAAGTGCCTCGAAGTTTGTAACATGTTTAGCGAGCTTGTAACAGGTGAAGGTCGATTGGGTATTTTTGTTCCTTTTTTTTCGAGATATAGCCATTTTTTTGCATCATCATCCATGGTTGAATTTTATATGTTTGCGGTTGAGGGTAAGGTGGATAGTTCTTATTATCCATTGTGGATATACATGATGTGTTATGTATTGATAGAAAAATGCTTATCAAGTATTGTGTAGAGTTGAATTTTGTCCTCCTACACCTACAAATACAGTGATTGCAAGTGAAGCAGGTAGTGTTGATGATGATCTTCAATTTCTTCGTCTTGTTGCAGTATTTATTGCACCTATTACATAGCAACTCCATTGGGATAGTAGAGATGCATAGGCACACGCACTAGTAGCTTTGTCTATTTAATGTGCCATTATCTCTCACATTCGCTCTTGCAAAATAGCGAAAGATGCTTGGGATACTCTAAAAACACTATACTAGGCAAGAAATGAAGCTCCTCTTGCTTACCAATGGATGCATTCTTGATGAAGATCAAGGATTTGAAAGAATTATTGATTTTTATTGATGAAATCTTGTCAGATAGTTCACTTATTTAAACTATTCTTATTGGTCTTTTAGATTCTTATATGCGTTTTGCTTCTATTCTTGATGAAAGGCAATCAAAATGCCTTAACAATTGAGGAGCTAGTCTATAAGAAGATCAATCAAGATAGAAAAACTCATAGATTATGCAAAATTTTGAGAATGATTCAGCATGTGTAGTTCATGATTCTCAGGCTATTTCAAATGGAAAACTTTGACATGCATGTTTTGATAATCTAAAATCTGGCTAGTTTGCTTCGCTTTTAAGCATGTATGTGAGGATTGTATTTTGGGTAAAATGCAACATTCTTTCTTCTCCAAAGACGGTTCAATTAGAGATACACATAAATTACAACTTGTTCATAGTGATGTCTGTGATCTTATGCAGACACCATTTGGGAATTATCTATACTTCATGAGTTTCATTGATGAATTTTCTAGGCATGCATGGATTTATCCATTGAAAGCAAAGTCCCAAGTGTTTATGTGATCTAAATAGTTCCTTGTTATGGCTGAAAATATGTCAGCATATAAAATGGATTACCTTCATTTTGGTTGAGGGGGAGTGTATGTCTTCTGAGCTTACTGCATTTTTGGTTGAGTGTGCGATAAAACATCGTATATGCCTCAATAAAATGGAACTTTTGGGAAGAGGAACAAGTGTCTTATGGAAATGATAAGGTGTATGGTCGAAATTCAAGCTTTACCACATAGCTTCTGACTTGAGATTGTTACACGTGCAAGATATATACTTAATAGGCGTTCCACCAAAGATTTGCAATCTATCTCTCCACATGAGGCTTGACATGATCGAAAATGATTTGTTGCTCATCTACCTATTTTTGATTGTTTGGCATATGCATTAGTGCCTTAACAACAATGCAAAAAATTGGATGATAAGGTTGAGAAATGTTTTTTTGTTGGTTATAGTTTTGAAAACAAAGGCTATAGTCTATATCATCCATATAGTATACAAATTCTAGTTGACTGTGATGTTTTTGTGGAAGATGCAATTCAACTATAACTTTCATGTACCAAGGAAAGATCAATTAGCTTAAAGAATCTGTATGACACTTGATACCTCTTTTTACAGACGGACAGTCAAGGGCTAGTCTCAGTAAGGAAATTTCTTAGTCTCTATAAGTTTACAATAATGATGCAGATCATTCCAGTTTTGATGCATTTACATGATGGACTTATAAATGAGAGTTGGCATAGAATAGGAAAAAACTATGCCTCCTAAATAGTTGATGTAAAATTGAGAGATAGCAAATTAGATGCATCTTTCTCACATCGTACTCGTTCATGCTCTCATAATGCTTCTTTTGCATCACATTAGTATGCAATGATTGTCTCTAGTCTTTGTGATGAGAATGAGTCTGTTTCTTTTGATGAAGTGCACAATTTAGAACATTGGATGATTCTTATGAAATCAAATATGATGCTATCATGAAGAATGGTGCTATTATGAAGATTTTACTTGGTCTTTATGTGATTTGCCTCAAGGTGAAAGCACCATTGGCACTAAATGGGTATACAAGTTGAAACTTAAGCGTGATGGAAGAGTTGATAAGTGTAAGGCTAGGCTTGTTTCTTAAGGTTATGCGCAAGAGAAGGGCATTGATTTTTATGAGACCTTTGCTCCCACTTTTTGGATTGAAAAGTCCTAGTGTGATTATAATTATGATCAATTTAATGCAAATTCAATGACCTCTTGCATTGGTAATGATTTTGAGAAAACTAATGAAAATGATTATCTTTTGTTTGAGTCTATGAAAAGTAGAAAAGAGGAAGATGATGATGAAGATGATCATGGATTGAGCATATTTGAGTCGCTTGATGTGTATGAGTCTACATTATTAATGAAGGAGATGGTGGAAATGAGTATCTTGTCACTAATCACATGAAGGTGGAAAGTGGTGAAGATAATTTGATTGAATGAAGGTGTAAATCTCTTATTCCTAATCAAACTCCTTTTTATGAAAATAGAATTAAAGTTGGTTTCATTTTTCAAAAGTATGATTGTGAACATTTTCAAAGAAAAATAATTGAGTTTAATGAAATGCATAAGGAATATAATTGGAAAGTAAACAAATATGTGTTTGTGGTGTAGAAACAATATGTGTATGCATAATTTTAATAAAGTTTATCGAAAGAATTGTATGCATTAAAAGAGTATGTGCTTTCATAAAAAGAGTCATGATGAAAATGTGAATGAAGAATGTAATGATGACCTAAAGTTCTTTGAAAATCTTGAAGACCAATTCATAAAGATGGACTATCAATATTTTTTGTAATTTAAGAGTTGATTTCAATGAGGCACTTTCATTGATCTTCCAAAGAATGGTAAGATATGCTAGTAAGAAATTTCAACAAAATAATGCCTTTCCACAATTGATTGGGTTTCATAGAAGAAGCTCTTTCATGAATTCCTCACATAAGAGTTTAATTAATTTTTTTCTTGCAAAATAAAAAACTATAAAATAACAAAAACATTGAAAAATTGAAAAATCCTTAATTTTGATTTAGTTTCATTCTTGGAATCAAAAGAGTTTTTCATTTTAATTATTTCCTTATAGAAAGCTCAAACATGTGCCATGTTTTATTTCAGGAAAAAACATAAAGAAAAGAGGGGTCTCCAAAATTCTATTTCAAAATTTCTTTCCTTTTGAAATGATAATGAAAACATGTTGTAACTTTTTGAAATAATTGATTATGATAATTGTCCATTCTCTAAGCTTGGGAATATGATCTTGTGTTTATTTGATAGGAATCAAGCTTCATCTTGTGAATAAGAAATGTACTTTCAAATGAGTGGAAATCCTTAAATCTTTTCTATGCACCATTGAAATTTTTCTTATGCATCTAAGGTATTAGTAAACGGAGCCATACACTATCAATTGCTCGCATATAGACAGTAAGGTTTCACCAATGCACAATAATTCATTTGTGCCTGAGTGAATGTGAGACCGAGATTAAATGATTTCCATCAATTGAAGTATTGAAATGAGTCAAGATTATGCCTCTACATCAATGTATCACTTGAGATTTCCAAGTATCTTTTCTTTTGCACCATGTGAAAAAATTTGCACTTCAAGTATGCATGTCTAGAGCAACATTACAATGCCTTGCATAAAAGAAACATGTATTGAAATTGAAAACCCATGCACTAATCTATTTGCACCTCAAAGACTTAATTATTTTATTAAACATTGAGAAAATTATGAATGATTATCTTCTTTAACCACTTGATAATCACTTGAGTACCTCATGATGCACAATAATTTTCTCTCATGCATTTAAAGAGTATGCAAATGATAGGGATACATTACATGGCCTTGCATGAAGGCACATAAATTGTTTGACCCATGCACAATTTGTTATTGATTTCATGAGAAAAGGTCATCACTTCTAATCTTCCATGCTAGAAGAATGTGATCATTGTTGGCACTTCGAGAGGAAGCACATGTTTGGTGGGGGAAATATGTGGTAGCAATTGTGGCCATGCACCCTGATCAAGTCATGAAGATGGAGTAATTAAAGAGTGGTGTGGAATTTCCTACCTTGAAGATTGGTATGCATCAAGTGAAGAAAAAGGAAAGATGTAGGAAGGAGATGTTCTCAAAATAAAGGAAGGCTCATGATGGTAATTCAAAGGGTTCAAATATATTCAAATGATGGACATGAAGAAGAGGAACAAGGAGCAACATACATATTCAAATTTGGATACTTTTTGACCCTCCAAAGCTTATGTAAAAAGATCATATAGAAAGCACACTTGTCTTTGTTTATAAATGGAAAATAAAGGGATTTCATTGTTCCATTTAATTCAAGCATGGATCAAAGGGTCATTTTTTCCTATAAAGGGATAAGTTCAATCATTTTTTAGCTTCTCCCCTGGATTTGATAATTTGAGTGCTTAGAGCAAATTAAGAACTTGTGAGCCTATACCCTTGAGCTAGCCCTTGAGTAATCATTTATGAGAAAACTCTTATGGATCATTTGATTCATTGATCCTTGTACTTCTTACACATTTTAGTTAGCAATATAAACCTTTATCTTTGAGCATATGTGAAATTGTTTTGAGAGTTCATGAAGATGGTGACTTCAAGTTGACTTTGGTGAATTTCTGCAACAACGGACATGCAATATGAAAATTGATTGTGAGCTTTGAATTGAAGTATTCAAGATAAACATTCTATTTTACAATTCATCTTCATTTACATTGTTTTGATTAAAATCTTGCATGATTGATTGGTTTTGATTATATAATGTTATTAATTCACATGAATTATTGAAAAGGCTATCTTGCAAAGTCTCCACCAGCCACGTTGGCATAGTTTTTTCCTCTTCTGTATCGGCCCTCTCATCAATAAGTGCATCATGTAACTCTGCATTAGAAATGGAATGATCTGCGTCATCACATGAAACCTATAGAGGACAAGAAATTCCCTCATTAAGACTCACATTGTAGCAAAGTGTCTCTAGCACTAACATAAGTCTCCTTGTTACATGAAAGTAATGGCTGAACTGCGTCTTCCACAAAAACAACATCATGGATAACAAAAATGCATTTAGTATGTGGATGATACAAATGATAGCCTTTGGTTTCAGAATTGTACCCAACAAAAATACATTTCATTGCTTTATTATCCAATTTTCTGCATTTTTGTTCAGGCACTAATGCATATGTCAGACAACCAAATACATGTAGATGAGCAACGTATGGCTTGCGACCATGCCAAGTCTCATATGGAGTGATAGATGGCAATGCTTTAGTGGGACATCTGTTAAGCACATATGTTGCACACATAACAACCTCAAGCCAAAAGCTATGTAGTAAAGCCTAACTTTTGACCATACACCTTGCCATCTCCATGAGTGACCTCTTCTTCCTTTCAACAAATCCATTTTTTTAGGCATATATGACACTCTACACTGATGTTTTATCCCATGTTCCAGAAATGCATTAAAGTTAGAACACATATATTCCCCCCATTGATCAGAACGGAGGGTACCCAATTTACATGTTGACATATTTATACCCAAAAATAGGAATTTTTTGAAGCATGTAATCACTTGGGACTTTTCTTTCAATGGATACACCCATGCGTGTCTAGAAAAATAATCAATGAAAGTAGTCAAGTAAAGGTAATTCCCAAAAGAAGGTGTCTACATAGGATGACAAACATCACTGTGAACAAGCAACAATTTCTTAGTAGCTCGAATTGAACCAACTTTTGGGAAGGAGGAATGTTGCATTTTGCCCAAAATATAGTCTTCACAAACATGTTTACCAGGTGCTTCAAGTTTGGGTAGAGAGGACACCATTTCACATTTTTGCAGGCATAACAAACTAGAAAAATTGAGATGACCAAAGCATGCATGCAAAAGATTTGCATATGAAATAGCCTGAGAATCTTGAATTGCACATGCTAAATCATTGATAGATTTTGCATAATCTATGAGCTTTTACAACCCATGACATAAAATTCTAGAAGCAATAATGACATCTCCATTTGAGAGATCATGAATTGTACATTTGTCAACAACAAATTTCACAACCCAGCCGATCTTGGTTAATGCTGAAATTGATATTAACTTTTTCTTGATCCTTGGCACAAACAAAGAATTTGACAATGTGAAAGAACCACTGTTGTATAATTCATGGGTTCATAAGGTTAAAGATAGGGATTCTAAAGGTTAGAATATGATGTATGTTTGCTTTGGTCTAACCCTTGAATTACCCTTGGAACATGCCTAGAACCTTTGGGTGAAACCCTTGGTTTTAACCCTTGAGGTATTTATTCATATGAGCTCCCAATTGAATGGTTAGAACCTTAGGCTTGATTTATCCTAAGGTGTGGGAACCTTAGTCTTGGGAGAAGCTTCTCTAGGAGCCACCTTGTGTGTACGTGAGAGAAGAATCCTCATTTGATTTAGAAGGCATGTGATAGACCTTGGGAAATTAGAAGGCATGTGATCACCCTTGGGAAAGTGTTCACATGAGGGACACTTGGCTGGACACTTGGCCAATCTCAAGGACATGCACCCCCTTGGGCTAGAGGTATATATATGGGTGGAGTTGGATGGGTGGATACGTGCTCTCTCTTCACCTTGGTGGTTTTGCTAGGTAGTAGTTTGTTGTTTCACAACATTTAGGTAGTAGTTTGTTGTTTCACAACATTGGTATCAGAGCATAGGCTGCAAACTCGTGGACCTAGGTAGCGTGGACCTCAAGCTTATGCTCACGTGAGTCTTCTCCTCCATCGTGGAGTTTTAGTTCTTCTTAGCATCTTATAAAAGAAGTTTGTACGACCCTCGATTATGAGAGATATGCAGTCCAGCCAAACAGTATCCCACCCAAGCGCTCTGTTAGTGTGAACATTATGGGACAGAGCGCACAATGGAGTCCTTACTCCCCACGTTTTATACACACAGACATGTGAACTTGTCATTATATGGGTAGCGGCAGGAGTCTTTTTCTAGTATGTGGGATTACAATTCCCAATTCTTCAACCTATGCATTGCTATCTCCCTTCTCCACAAGCTCTGAGAACGCGGAATAGAGATCTTCTATAGCAGCTCGCAAAGCACTTCATTACCTTATGATTGATGCCTACATGTTTTATTTTTTGCCCATCCATATGAAGAACATTACAACCCTTTTGAAGGAAGAAGGAAGATTGAAGAAGGATGGGATGTCCTCACTTCAAAGCATAACAAAAGGAAAGTATTAGTTGAAGTTAAATACTCTCTTTTTCTTTTGCATATTTTGGAATTTATCATGCACTAAATGCACCATGTGATATGAAGGATGCATGATTTATAATTATTGGATTACTTGGATCATCACAGATTTGGAAAAGTATTTAATTAGGTATTAGCAGGCACTGTAAGCATGTAACTCATTGTATAGGTGAAGTGACAAGTAGAAAAAGGATTCATGTATAAATATAAATACACATGGATTCCATAAATAAAGGCAAGCATGTGTTAGAGTACCTTATATTTTTTTGTAAGGTTAAATGCATATGAGGGCATACAAGTAAGTATTAAGATGCCTTTAGAAAGATACTTGAGATTGGAAATTCATGATGGATCAAGCTTGCAACTTCAAGTATGACGTACCCAAATGAATAGGCCTCATCATGCAAGGGTCAAAGGAAGGATGTAGCTTTGATGAAGGTAAGTTTTACTTTCATATTTGTTTTGCCATGCAAGGTTGATACAATTAAGAATGCATTTCAAATGAGGTCGGTGAGGTCCTAATGCACATTAAATGATGCATGCAATGGTTCATTTAAATGATGCATTAGAGACATAGTTGAATAGAAAAAGATCTTTCATTAGCATGAAACAGACTCACCTTTGAAAGATGATGAGATATTGACTATAACAATTTCATCACAAGCATGTCATGAATTGAAATTTTGACCACAAATTCTAGTATATTATGGAGTTCCAAAAGTAAACTCCATGCATGCTTTAAAGAGGCGTTCAATTTTTGAATCTTATGCATGCTTAATATTTTCATGCATATAAATAGATTGAATCCTGAATGCATGGGTTTATGGGATGAGAGAGAAATAAAGATAGGTAAGCTTAAGGTTTTAAGATAGAAAAATGACTTCTTCATATGAAGTCAAAAGCATAAAAGTTTAATGGTGCGATGAGATTATGAGACTCAATGCCTATTAACTTTTATGCTTTTTATATATTGGCTTAATCTAAATGCCAACAAAATTTAACAAAGATAGAGAAACTTTAGGCTTCGATTCTTACTTATGGACTCTCAAGTTCCATAAATACCCATGGCATGCCTGATCAGCAAGGCCAAGGACTTAGGTTACAAACTAAGAAATGTTAACCATAAGATAGTGGTAATAAGAAAATGGATTGAAAGGCATCCAAAAGAGAAATGAGAAGCCTATATGAGACCCTACACACATAGGGTAATTTTTCATTGTGAACGATGTTAAGAAGTTCTAGGAACTTCAACATCTGATCATTGAGGACAATGATCACACTAACAGGGGGAAAGAGAATGTCGTAAAATGACATATTAGAGAAAAAATGATCGAACCATTTTACCCTTTTAAGCGTTCATTTCTTCCCCGATAAGCTTCTCCATTCATTGACAAGAGGTAGGATCCATTTGGAGCTTTGAGAAAATTGCTTCAAGAGTGAAGAGTTGTAACTCATTAAGCATATCTAGAGAAGAGGAAGATTAAAGGGTTGAAACAAACTCTTAATACCTCTACTCCAAAATGTGCTCTATGAGTAAGAAGCAATTTATCAAGATGGTTAAAAAGGTAACCGTTTAGCAAAGCTTATGATTGACTATATCCTTTGATACAAATGCCTACTTATGTCAATAGATGATATCTAGTATGAGAATACTATCTAGTATGAGAATACTATCTCTATTATCAAATGACATAAACAAAGATAACCTTGATTGCATCTAATCAAGGAAATAGTTCAATGAAAGCTCAATTTTCAAAGTCTTTTCAAAGGACAAATCAATACTCTGTAAGAATGTAACTTACAAAAATTTTGATTATATTTGATAAATGAATGGAGTTTAATCCTTGAGTAAGAGCTAAAATTGTCTACACTAAGGTGAGATTGTAAATCGGATGGTATGGGACATCTAGGTTTACAATGTCACTTAAGTGGGTTCAGTGGTATGGGACACTGAGCTTAAGGATAATGGAAGCTTAAGCTCAAGGATATTGGAGAGCTTTCTCAGTCAAGGATTTAGCATAAATGAACCACCCATTTGGATAGGAAACTAAATCAACATCAAATTCCTGTAGTTTTCGAGGATGAAAAGTCCTTAAAGGTGGGAAGAAAGGTATCATCAATATGATACTTCTAAGCAAAAGATATTCTTTAAATCTTTCATGAAAGTTAAGGAGTACATTGGATGTCCAAGTATCTAAGTGTGTTTGAGTTAAATCTCAAACACAATAAGAACGAAATATGTAAGAAGGGAATTCATTAAAGAATTCCATTTTGGCAAGTAAACTAAGGTAAGCTAGCCAAAGACTTGAAGCATATTTAGAGCAGGGTATTTGAGAATGGATAAAGATGGATCCAAAGTTTGGATCACTAAGCATGACAACTTGCTTAAGTCAAAAGGGTGAATATAATTGTTGATCACTAAAAGGAGAATAGTAAATGGTTTGAAGAACATCAACATGATGTTGAAGACTTAAGCTAGAATATCAACTCATGAAGGTATGAGTTGAAGATCCCAAGAAAATCCCATGGGTAAATATCATTGAAAAAAGGGATCTAAAGGAGAAAAGACTTGATCTTATCTCATGTTAAATGAGTTAGAGGAATTTTTGAGAAAGCCAAGTGACCTAACTTGGTCAAATATATCAAACCCTTTATGGTTGGATAATCCAAGTGACCTACATTGGTCAAAAAGATCAAACCCTTTGTAGAGTTCAAAGGTCAACCTAAAGAGACCTTTGAATTAATTGGTATTAGATTTAGAAACCTTAGTCTTTGCTCTCATGAAAATGATGCCAAGGGGTTACAAGATGGAATTCATAATCATGGTAAATGATAAGAGAGCATTGAAAAGATAAGGGCAAAAAAGGTGGAAACACTAAGGATGTGGTTCTACGGACTGGAGAAAGAACTCACTGGTATGGGACAGTGAGAACTAACTCCCATTGAGATTTTTCTCTGATGGCGAGAGAAAATAGGCTCAAGATCTGATAGGAAACATCACGATAAGCTTTAAAGATAAGACCATTTAGATTAAGGTTTTGGGTTCATTATGAGGTGTAGTAATGTACTTCCTTGAACCAATTTAATACACCTAGTTGTATGAACAAAAGGGTAAATAGAATGAACATGACATTTATCCTAGAAAGGGCTATCCTTTATCCTCTTAAGGAGATGCATTTTTCTTAATAAAATGCATAGCCAAATTTTATATGGATAAGTAAGAGGGTAAAGAATTTTGGGAGTTTACTAAGTTAAACTCCAAAAGTAAAGTCAAGCCTATTCAAGTATAATAACCTTGAACGGAAGAATGATATGTAAAAGATCTTCTTTTGAATCTTTGGTGAAAACAAGTGATTCAAGAATGTTCCTAGCAAGATTTGAGATATGATGCCTAGAAACAGGTATCTTTCTTGCAAGACCTTGGAACTAAAGCTACACGACTTGAATAATCTCAACTCCATCCAATAAAAAATCTAGAAGGTATCTTGATGAAGCATTATTCCTCAATTATTTTGAGGATTTGAAGGAATTGGCTTAGTAAGCTCTTTGCAAAGCTTTGGTGATCTTTGAGGTTAGTATACATAACTATCTCGAGTATGAACCAGAGTCCGTTCAAGATAGTTAGTACTGAATCTCATTGGAAAGAACTGGCTAACAAAGAACAAGGCAGAGACCCAAGAGAATGGTCTACCTGATAATTCCAAATCCTAAAGTCATCTTTGGATCTAAGTCTTGAATGTCAAAAGGATTAAATTCTATTTTTAGAATTAATCTAGGGAAAATCAAAGATGATCAAGATAGGGATCCACTTGTCCACATGAACTTTTAAAATTGGGTATATTGTCATTCGGAATACTTGAACTTTATATTTCAAGAAAACCTAGATGATTGAAATAAGTTCATTGAAGTTGCCAAGGAATGAGAAGATAGTATTTCTCCTCATTTTATTGAGCATGTTTTAGTAGAGACTCACTAGACCCACTTTGCGAAGTTCTTATCTTTAGCTAAGTCCTATCAAATACAAATAAAGTATATTTGTATTTGAAAAGGACTATAAAAGAATAAGTTAAGTTTAGAACATCTGAAGATTCCCCTCCTTTCTGTTGAAAGTGGAAGATGAATCTAGTATCTGGCCCTTTCAAGATAGAAATCGGATATCTATCATAGAATCCTAAAAATATAAATTTCTAGGGAAGTACAAAGTGTACTGAAATATATTATTTGATGGAGCTCAAGGTTTGCGAAAGTGCAAAAAGAAAAAGACCACCAAAGAAGTCCACCCTTTTCACTAGTCCATAGGTACAAGGCATGCATGTACATTCAGGTGGACCAAGAGAAAGTGATTTGGGTAGGTATTTTGATTCATTTCTTTTCAGAATAAGGCAAGGATTATCCCTTATCTGATTACTAGAAATGAATCTAAAGAGAGAGATGACCATGCTTAGAGTATAGATCATGGTGCACGGGGGAATAGTTCACATATTATACCTACACATATTTTCGAGGACGAAAATGTTAAAGGGGGGAAGAATGTTGTATAATTCATGGTTAGAATATGATGTATGTTTGCTTTGGTCTAACCCTTGAATTACCCTTGGAACATGCCTTGAACCTTTGGTTGAAACCCTTGGTTTTAACCCTTGAGGTATTTATTCATATGAGCTCCCAATTGAATGGTTAGAACATTAGGCTTGATTTATTCTAAGGTGTGGGAACCTTAGTCTTGGGAGAAGCTTCTCTAGGAGCCACCTTGTGTGTACGTGAGAGAAGAATCCTCATTTGATTTAGAAGGCGTGTGATAGACCTTGGGAAATTAGAAGGCATGTGATCACCCTTGGGAAAGTGTTCACATGAGGGACACTTGGCTGGACACTTGGCCAATCTCAAGGACATGCACCCCCTTGGGCTAGAGGTATATATATATGGGTGGAGTTGGATGGGTGGATACGTGCTCTCTCTTCACCTTGGTGGTTTTGCTAGGTAGTAGTTTGTTGTTTCACAACATTTAGGTAGTAGTTTGTTGTTTCACAACAACTACCATCATGTAATAGGCCTCTTTTCTAGTGAAATAATTCATTTTGAACTTTCTAAATTTAATTGTGGGGATAGTTCTTAGAATGAATAAAATAGGTCATTTTATGATGTAGGAAAAATTTTGTGATGACAAGTTTTATATTCTCTCTCTAGACCTTGTTTGCATCATGTTTTGTGATTGAAATTTGAAGGTGAAGATGAAAGAATTAAGAAAAACTCTGTATGAGAGAAAGGTAGAGCAAGTATAAGAGAATAAAAATGTCTACATGAAATTTTTGTGAATCATGTTTTAAGTACCTTGTTCAGGGCTCTACGTTTAGTTCGTTGCAAGAAAATGTCTTGATTTTACTCTTTTTCTAGAATTTTGAAACTTGTGGGGCTCAAAAAATTTGAAAGATAGAAAACAATGTGTACTACCTAAATGGATCAAAAATCTGATTTTATGCATAGAAAGCATACCCAAAATTTTAGTTAAAGAAGCCTTTGGGAAAGAATTAGCGACCATGTAACATAAAGTAGAGTCAGGGCACTTACCTCCATCATCTGCGTTCTCAATCATTGTTCCTTCCTCGATGATGTTTATTGCCTTCAACTGTGTGGGCCAAAAGACTGCCTTATTCAGGAACTCATATGTCAGATGCCCTTACTCCTCGCAACAAAAAACATAGAACAAGTCTTTTTGCCCTCTGAATAAAATCAGGGTCTTGTTGCCAATGGATTGGTTGATGCCTCCTTTGATTTTCCACTTGAGCAGGATTCTTACCTTGGTTATTAGAAGATGGAGTCTCTCTTGAATTGTTCATGTTCATTGCAACAGATCTTTGTGGCCTATGTCCCATTGCAATGAATCTACTTCTATTTTCCTGTTGCAAATTGAAACTTCTCCATCTTCTCAAAATTCTCGGCCATCACAACAACATTGAGAAAATCGATGCATCCAAATCCCTTGACTTGATCGCGAAGTTCCTCATGAATCCCTTCAATAAATTTGCTCTTTAGAGTGTCACCACTAACCTCCAATGCATATTTGTGAAGACGTAGAAACTTCTCTTTGTACTCATCAACAAACAAGCTATGCTTGTCACTTTTGTGTTGTCAAAAATTGTAGAACTCCATCTTCTTCTACATATGGTAGTGTGGATAACAATAGCATTTTTTAGCTTGTTCTCTAAAAATCCTTCCATAAAACTGGACCTGAACGCGTCTGAGTCTGCATATAGGACTTCCACCATAGCTTTGTGATACCATGCAGGTGCAGGATCCAAACTTTTGCCTTGGACTCCTCACTAAATTTTCGAAGATCAAGAAATCCTCCATCTCTTCAATCCATGCCTTAAGATTTTCTCCACTCTTCTTCTCACCACCAAAATCATTCAACTTTGCCTTCTTGAAGACTTGGTTAAGGGAAAACTCACCTGGTTCCATATCTTCATAATTACGTTTTTGTTTTCCTTGAGGCACACTAGATGTTCCCACACCTTCATCTACTTCATTGTTCACTTCCACAAATAAATTTGTTACACCTTCTGGTTGCTTTCCACCTCATTCTTTGCATAATTCTCCAAGAAGCTTCTGAATAAGCTCCTTTTGCTCACACAACTTCTGCGTCAAACCTTCCATCATTCCCGAGAATCGATTCTGCTCTGATACCACTTGTAGCATTTCCTCAATCACAATTTATCCCCAATCACAATCTTTCCATCATTCTAGAATAACAATGGAGAGAAAAACGTAGAGATTGCACAAGATAAGAGAAAATATGATGCGAAAGAGAAGAAAAGAAATGACTCAGAGAAAGAGGAATTCTGATATTATAGATGAGAATCAATGGGTACAATAGCTTTGGAAAATAGCTTCTTGATTTGGGGATACCTCTAATATGAAGCTAACTAGACCTGTAGAGATGGCCAATGGACGATGGCATTATACGAAAGGTTACATTGAAAACCTTGCATTTACTTTTTTTGATAAGTCTTTTTTTGGAAGTTTTCATGTGATTGAGATGAATAGAGTGATGCAATCATAAGCATGGACTGGTTAGCCCAAAATTCTACAACAATTGATTGCAAACAAAGAACAATCACTTTAAGGCTAGATGGTGAATCTATCCACATTCTAGGTGATGCATATAATCCTAAACCTATTCTGATTTTTGATATGGAGATAATTAGAGGTATACCTGATGGTTGTAAAACATTTGTAGTGTATGTGAAAAATATGCATGAGGAAGATAATGATGAGAGCATTCCAAATTATGTAGAAAATCTTTTGAAAGAATATGCCGATGTATTTCGAGAAGGCTTGCCTAGTATACCTCCACCTAGGCAGATCGACCATGCCATTGACCTGTATTCGTGGAGTGAACCATATTCTAGAGCACCTTGTCAATTTAACATCGATGAATTAAAGGAGCTTAAGATTCAATTAGATGATCTTTTGAAGAAAGGTTTGATAAGGCTGAGTGTCTCACCTTGGGGTACACTTCTATTATTTCAGAAGAAGATATATGGCTCTTATAGATTATGTGTTGACTATAGGGGGTTGAATAAAAGAACAATTAAAAATAAGTATCCACTCCCTCACATAGATGACTTATTAGGCCAATTAGGTGGAGCGATTGTATTCACTAAGATTGACTTAAGATCTAGATGTCACCAAATTAGGATCAAAACAGAGGATATTCCCAAGACAACTTTTTGAACACGATATAGTCACTACGAGTTTAATGTTTTACCTTTTGGATTAACAAATGCTCCTACCACATTTATGTGCTTGATGAACAATATTTTTCATGATTACCTAGATGAACTCATCTTAGCATTTCTTGATGATATATTTTTATACTCTAAAGATGATCCTGAGCATGCAGTACCCTCTCAACAAACTCTTAGAGAACACAAATTATATGGAAAGAAGAGTAAGTGTTTCTTTGCTAAGGATAAACTTGTGTATCTAGGAAGAGTCATATCAAAAGAAGGAATCCATATAGATGAAGATAAAGTAAAAACAATAGTTGATTGGCAGATTCCTATGACTGTAAGGGATGTTGGAAGTTTTATTTGGTTGACGCAATATGAAAGAGTGCATATTAAGGATTTGTTTAAGATAGCTACTCCCCTCACAAAATTGACTAAAAAGAATGTAGGATTTGCATGGAGTGATGCGTATCGAAAATCATTTGAAACATTGAAACAGAAAGTCGTTGAAAATTGTGTTTTGAAAATACCAAAAATGGGAAAGCCTTTTGTTGTTGCATGTGATGCAAGTGGTAGGTAGATAGGATGTTTTCTTTCACACGATGGTAGGATGTCACATATGAGTCTAGAAAGTTAACAAAACATGAACTTAACTATCCTATTCATGATCTAGAAATGCTTGCTGTTGTGCATGCACTTAAGCATTGGAGACATCTATTGTTAGGGGTTAAGTTTGAATTGAAAACAGATCATCAGATTCTAAAATACATTTTCACACAACCATTACTTAAAAACATGCAGAAGGTTTGATTGAATTATTAAGCACGTATGATTTTGAAATTAAGTATTTGGCTGGTAACAAAAATAAGGTTGCTAATGCATTGAGTCGAAGACCTTTATGTAATCTCCTTTCTATAATAAATTCTAATTTTCTCAATCAAATTCAAGAAGAACTAAAACATGACTCCTTTTATGCACCTATTTTGGATTTTTTGAATGCAAACAGGGGATCGATGTTTCAAGACAAATTTCATTTGCAAAATGGATCCTTGTTTTGTAACAATCGATTATGCATATCTTCTCAGTCTCCGTTAAAAGTTAGAATACTGCATGATTGTCATGATTCACCTTTCTCTGCACATTCATGTTATTCAAGGACCTATGCTAAAACAAAGTATTCTTAATTTTGGCCATGTGTGAAGCAGGATATTAGAAAATATGTTAGTGAATGTTTAAAGTGCGAACATGTGAAAAGTGAGTTTAAGAGAATTCCTAGAATGCTTCAACCTTTGGATGTTCCAAATCAGGAGTGGGAGTCTATTTCTATCGACTTTATCACTAAATTACCTACAACCAGAAATAAGCATGATACCATATTTGTTGTAGTCGATTGGCTTACCAAGATGACACATTTCTTCCTTATGAAAAAGACTCATACTGCTTTGAATGCTACAAGAATATTTGTAAAGGAAATTTTCTGATTGCATGGAATGCCTAAAAGCATAATTTTCTTATAGAGACTCTAGATTTACATCAAACTTCTAGAGAGCAACATTTGAATCAATTGGAACTCAACTTTGTATGAGTATAGCTTTCCATCCACAAACTAATGGGGAAATCGAGAGGGTTAATCGGGTAGTTGCAGATATGTCACATATGTATGTGAATGAAAAGTAGCACAATTGGAGTGAATATTTACCCTTGGTTGAGTTTTCATACAAGAAAAGGATCATAGACTTTGTCCTTGATATGCAGGTCCTTTTAAAGTTTTGAAAAAGATTGGATCTCTTGCTTATTTGCTAGGATTACCTAAACATTCAAATGTGCATCCTGTATTTCATTTTAGCTTACTTAAAAGATATGTACCTAATGTTGCTCATGTTTTGCAGGACAATTATAATATGAAAGATGATGGCTCTTTTGAGCTTCAATCTGAAATAATTTTAGATAGGAAGGAAAGATTGCTTAGGAATAGATCTATAGTAGATATTTTGGTGAAATGGCACTCATACCTAGTAGAATATTTGAATTGGGTGAACTTAGATGATTTTCTAACACAATATCCTTCTTTCCAACTTTGAGGACAAAGTTCCTTAAAGGGGGAAGAATTGTAATAGGCCTCTTTTCTAGTGAAATAGTTCATTTTGAACTTTCTAAATTTCATTGTGGGGATAATGCTTAGAATGGATAATTAGGTCATTTTATGCATGTAGGAAAAATTTTGGGATGAAAAGTTTCATATTCTCTCTCTAGGCCTTATTGGCATCATGTTTTCTAGTTGAAATTTGAAGGTGAAGATGAAATAATTAAGAAAAACTTTTTATGAGAGAAAGGTAGAGCAAGTATAAGAGAATAAAAGTGTCTTTGTGAAATTTTTGTGAATTATGTTTTAAGTACCTCGTTCAGGGCTTTACATTTAGTTCATTGCAAGAAAATGTCTTGATTTTACTCTCTTTCTAGAATTTTGAAACTTGTAGGGCTCAAAAGTGGCATTTGGAGGCGGATTTGGACCTAGTCTTCTCTAACACTATTGTACAGATAAAAAAAGTGAATAAAAAGTGTCTCTCATAAGCTTAAGCTAATTCCTCATCGTTTTTGAGTTACAGGGCTTTGAAAAGTGTCGTTTTCCAACACTTCAAAAAAAGAAGGCTTCTCTAATTCTATCCAAATCTGTGATTCTGATGCTTACATGTCACCATGTCTAATTATGGATATTTTTGGATATGTCTTTTCGGTGTTTTTCTCTTATTATTGACAGCTATGCAAAAGAAAGCACACTACGATCGCATGGCTTTTTGCAAGAGTTTTGGAGAAACTCGACTTTTTCTAAATTTGATGGATCACACACTTCTTTGGGTGGTGATCAAACTCTGCTATAGGGAGACCTACGCATCAACAAAGGTGATGCACAGAAATCAGAGAATTACTTTTTGATTGATAGTGAGAGTGAGAGTTAGAGTGAAAGTGTGATTGAGAGTGCGAGTGTGAATGAGATTGTGATAGCTCGGGGGTGGTCAGGAGGTAGAGGTTTCATTAAGAAGCTATTTTCCAAAGCTATTGTAACCATTGATTCTCATCTATAATATCAAAATTCCTCTTTCTCTGAGTCATATCTTTTCTACTCTTTCATAGTAGATTTTCTCTTATCTTGTGCAATCTCTGCATTTTTCTCTCCTCTATTATTCTAGAGTGATCAAAAGATTGTGATTGGGGATAGATTGTGATTGAGGAAATGCTACACATCAGTAGTAGTCAGAATGATCTTACCAACTCCCATTACAAGATAAGAGGAGTTGTTAACTCATGTGATTGTATTCCCTATAGGGACGGGCTCAAGTGAACTGAAGAAAATACACTGCAAGGTAATATGTTTGGTTTCCCCACTATCAAAATACCAAACATTTGAGTCTACTATGGACATGCACCGTTCATGAGAAGATGGTTCATAATTGCAAACAATAGTAAATGCCCATTGTTCATTCTGCACAAGATTAGCAAACTCTGTTTTAGATGTAGAGGCCTCTACAACAACCATTCTCGCCTGTTTTTTCTTTGCCTCTTTTGCAAAACGATTAGAGTATTTGCAATTTTTTTTTTCTTTTTTGTTTTCTTCTCATCTTTGTCTCCCTTTTTTGACTGTGCAGAATTAACAGATTTTTGTTTACTAGTAGATGAGCTCCATTTACCTTTGCCCCTCTGACTAGCTAAGAAAGCTTGATCTACTACATGCATGATGGACCTATTCTTCCTGGACTTATCTTCCTACAACAAAACAGAAACTAACTCCTCAAATGTTAAGGCATTTGGATTGCCTTTCACCATCAACCAAAGAGTAGAAGCAAAAATCTGATATGAATCCAAAAGACCATTCAAAACAGTCTCTGCATAAGTGAACTATTTGGCAAGACTTCATCAACAGAAATCAACTACTCCTTTAAATCTTTTATCTTTGTCGAAAAATTGTCCATGGAATCTCCTTCATTCACATGCTCACTCTCCACATCTTTTCATAGTTAAGAAACATGAGCCTCATTTCTTGCTTGGTATAAAGTGGTAAGTGTATCCCAAGCATCCTTAGCTTTTTGCAAGACTGAATGTGAGGGATAATGGCATGTTTGACAGACAAAGGTATCAATGCATGTGCCTGAGCATCTTTGCCATCCCAACAAAGTTGCTTTGCAATAAGTGCAGTAGGAACCACAACACAAACATGAATTTGAAGATTGTCATCTTCAATGCCATCTGCATCACCTTTAGTAAATATATTTGTAGGTGTAGTAGTATGTTTTTCAACATCCTGCATAATATTCCACAGTCCTTTTGCAACCAATACATGATGCATCATATATGCCCATAATGGGTAATTCGTACTATCCAATCATCCTTATAGCCAACATATAGAATACATCATTGAATTTATCCATGGCCACTGGCTAAACTACCTTGATGCAAAAAAATGATTGTATCTTGAAAAGTTGATCAGAACTAGATCTGTAGTAGACTTTGAGGCACTTGTATTTGCAAACCAAAACTTATATATATGTTTGGCACAAAAGGAAAAAATTGCCTGCACAAGCACTTGAATAATGTGTTCGGCAACTGAAATGACCTCACCAATTTTTGTGAAATTTTGAGACTATGACTAGAGGGGTATTGATGAAACCCTAGATGAAGAGACAACCTGCTTTGATACCAATTGTTGGAGTTTGAGATTTGTGGAAGCAAGCGAACAATACAAGGAAGAAGAAGAAGCTTGGAGCACATTACACAATACTCAATGTATTATCAAGTGAATGTACAAAGATAAGTGACCAGTTAGGGTTATAGTTGTATATACAAGCTGGGGGAAAAACCTCTTAAAGAGGAAAAAATGTGCCTCGATAGTCCTAGTTTGTTTGCACATATCACATCAACAATTTTTAGGTTTTTTGTAGATATATTTAGTATGTACTAGGCTTATAACCTGTATAGATTTGTTTGGTATCATTTCACAAATTTATAAGCTTATGTAGTTTTGTTTATGGTTCCTATCACGTGATGTAATTAAGAAGCCTCAATAAATAATATAGTAATGATATAATCTTGTATAGGACTTGGGATTGAGCAAGGTCTTTCATTTCATTGATTTTTGGGATGGAATGAGGATTTACAAAACATCATTTGAGTTCATTATTTTATTTCATTACATAGAATAGAAGGTTAGTATATCATTAAGTAGGTATTCTATCTTCTCACTGTTGATATATTTAGGTAGTGATGTGTGTGAACACCCTAGGACCATCGGGGCACTTTTTTCCATCTTTAGGAGGTTTTTTCCCCTCACTTGTATATACACCTAGTGCCCTAACGGGTTACTTATCTTTGTACATTCTAGTGGTAATACATTTAGTATTGTGTGTTGTGCTCCAAGCTTCTCCTTCTTCCTTGTGTTGTTCAGGTGCTTTCGCAGACATCTAACTCTAACAATTGGTAGCAAAGCAGGTCACCACTTCATCAAGGGCATCATTGAGACTCCTTTGATCGTAGTCTCATAATCGCAAAAAATTTGGTATGCATACTCAAGGTGATTAGGAGATCACAACGGCTTCACTCTATTGTGCCAAAATCACGATATGAGCTCGTTTCGACCTCCGAATGCACTATTGCAGTGCTTGTGTAGGCTATTTCATCTTTTTGTGCCAAAGATATGTACAGGTTTTGGTTTGTCAATATAAGCATCTCAAAGTTTGCTAAAGGCTTAGCAGAACTTGTTAGAGTAGTTCTATTCAACTTTTTTAGATACAATCATTTTTCTGCATCATGGTATTTTAGTTAGTGGTCATGGCTGAAAGCATTGATGTATTTTGTATGTTGGCTATTGAGGATAATTTGGATGGTACGAATTACCCATTGTGGGTTTATATGATGCGTCATGTATTGGCCACAAAAGGAATGTGGAATATTGTGCAGGGTGTTGAAAAACATCCTATTACACCTACAAATATAGGTATTGAAGCTAATGTAGATGGCATTGAAGATGATGATATTCCTCATGTTTCTGTTCATGCTGCACCTAATGCAGACCAAATTCGTTGGGATGACAGAGATGCTCAAGAACATGCATTGATAGCCTTGTCTATCAAATGTGCCATTATTCCTCACATTCGGTCTTGTAGAACAACTAAGGATGCTTTGGATACACTAACCACATTGTAACACACTAGGAGTGAGGCTCATGTTGCTTACCTCCGAAAACAGTTGGAGAGTGAGCATATGAATGAAGGTGATTCTATGGAAAATTTTCTAACAAAGATCAAGGATTTGAAGGAACAATTAATTTTTGTTGATGAAGTCTTGCCTGAGATTTCACTTGTGCAAACTGTTCTGAATGGTCTTCCTAATTCATACTAGAGTTTTGATTCTACTCTTTGTTTGATGATGAAAGACAATCCAAATGCCTTAATATTTGAGGAGTTACTCTCTGTTCTATTGCATGAATATCAGTCTAGGCAGAACAGGTCCATTATGCATGTTGCAGATCATGCTTTCTTGGCTAGTCAGAAGGGCAAAGGTAAATGGAGCTTTTCTACAAGTAAGGAGAAATCTGCAAATTTGCACAATCGAAGAAGGAAGATAGAGAAGAGAAGAAAACAAAAAAGCAAAAATTGTTTTGCAAGTACAGTAAAGAAAATGATCATGTCATAAATTGTCCAAATTGGCTCCAAAAGAGGCAAAGAAAAAGAGGTTGGAATGGTTGTTGCAGGGGCCTCTACACCAAAAATAGAGTCTACTAATCTTGTGTAGAATGAAGAATGGGTGTTTACTATTGTTTGCAGTTTTGACCCATCTTCTCCTAAATAGTGTATGTATGCTGCAGACTCATATGTTTGGTACTTTGATAGTGGGGCAACCAAATGTATTATCTCACATCACAATTTCTTCACTTCACTCGAGCCTGCCCCTATAGGGAATACTATCATATGTGCCAACAAATCCTCTTATCCTATTATGGGAGTTGGTAAGATCATTATGAATACTCGTGATGGTAGTTTCTTTACATTGTCAGATGCTCTATTTGTGCCAAGGATAAAGAAGAATCTGTTATTAGTTTCAGCTTTAGCCAAGATTGGCTTGGTTGTGAAATTTATTGATGACAAATGCATAGTTCATGATCTCTCAAACGGAGATGTGATTATTGCTTCTAGCATTTTATGTCGTGGGCTATATAAGCTCATAGACTATGAAAAATATATGAATAATTTAGCATGTGTAGTACATGATTCTCAGGTTATGTCAGATGCAAAGCTTTGGCATGCAGGCTTTGGTCATCTGAATTTTGCTAGTTTGCTATGCCTGCAGAAATCTGAAATGGTGTCCTCTTTGCCCAAACTTGAGGTAGCCAGTAAACATGTTTGTGAAGGCTGTATTTTGGGCAAAATGCAACATTCATCTTTCACAAAAGATGGTTCAGTTTGAGCTACTTAGAAATTGTAGCTTGCACATAGTGATGTCTATGGTCCTATGCAGACACCTTCTTTTGTAAACTATCTTTACTTCGTGACTTTCATTGATGGTTTTTCCATGCATGCATGGGTATATCCATTGAAAGAAAAGTCCAAAGTGTTTATGTGCTTCAAAAAAATTCTGGTTTTGGCTGAAAATCTATCAGCATGTAAAATGGGCACCCTCCATTTTGATCGAGGAGGGGAATATATGTCTTTTGGCTTTAATGCATTTCTGGCTGAACGTGGGATAAAACATCAATGTATAGTGCCGTATACACCTCATTAGAATGGATTTGCTGAGCAAAAGGACAAGTCAGTCATGGAGATGGCGAGGAGTATGGTCAAGAGTCAGACTTTACCAAATAGTTTCTAGTGTGATGCCGTTATGTGTGCAACATATGTACTTAACAACTATCCACTAAATCATTGCAGTCTATCACTCCATATGAGGCTTGTCATGGTCATAAGCCATCTCTTGCTCACCTGCATGTTTTTGGTTATCTGGCATATGCATTAGTGCCTGAACAACATCACAGGAAATTGGATGATAAAGCAGTAAACTATGTTTTTTTTGGGTACAGTTATGAAAGTAAAGGCTGTCATCTGTATCATCCATAGACTAAACACATTTTGGTTAGCCATGATGTTGTTTTTGTGGAAGATGCTATTTAGCCTTTACTTTCATGTGCGAAGGAGACATCTGTTAGCTCCAAAGACATGTATGATACTTTGCTATCTCTTTTTACAATGGACAGTCTAGTGATGGTCTTAATGAGACAACTTCTCAGTCTTTGCAAGTTTCATGTGATGATGCAAATCATTCCATTTTTCATGTAGATTTACATGATGCACTTGTTGATGAGAGAGCTAATATTGAGGAGGAAAAAACTATGCCAAAATGGTTGGTGCAGACTTTGCATGACAAAAAATTAGATGCATCTCTATCATACCATACTCATTTAGGCTTTCATAGTGCCTCTTTTGCATCAAATTGCTATGCTATGGCTGTCTCTAGTCTCTTTAATGAGAATGAGCTTATTTCATTTGATGAAGCACAAAATTCTAAAAATTTGATGGCTGCTATGCAATCAGAATATGATGCTACCATGAAAAATGGTACTTGGTCTTTATGTGACTTATCTCCTGGCAAGAAGGCCATTGGCACTAAGTGGGTATACTAGCTGAAGCGTAAGCGTGATGGAACAATTGACAACTATAAGGATAGGCTTGTTGCAAAGGGTTATGCATTGCAAACAGGCATTGATTTTGATGAAACCTTTGCTCCTACATGCTGAATGACTATTGCTCCTAGCATCTGTGCACGTGCAGGTCATCATGGTTGGAATGTACATCAGTTGGACATTAAAAATGCATTTTTTTGAATGGTGACTTGCATGAAGAAGTGTATGTTTTTCAACCATGTGGTTGAAGAAGGCATTATGTGGTTTAGAGCAAGCACCACATGCTTGGTATGAAAACCTATTTGATTGCGCATGGTTTTGAGAACATTCCAATTGAAACCACCTTATATGTTAAGCATGCTAATGATGTGCTTCTGATCATTGTTGTGTATGTTGATGACATGCTACTCACTGGCCCTCATGACAAGCATATTGTTGATTTTAAAGCTGATTTGCATGCCTCATTTGAGATGTCTGATTTGGGGCACTGTGTCATTATTTGGGCATTCAGTTTATGCAAGTTGATGGTGGAATGGCTTTGTGTCAAATGAAATATATTGACACATTATTGTAGTGTTTTGGCCTTGAAGACTATAAACCTATTGCCACTCCTATGGAGATAGGTTTATGATCGAGTCTCCATGATGTTGGAGATGCATTTGATGCTATTCTCTATCAACAGGGTGTGGGATGCTTGATTTACTTATGAATTACTCAACAAGATATTCAGTTTGCTATCTCATAGATGAGCACATTTATGCATTTCCCAGGTGTCAAGCATTGGTAGGCGGTTAAACACATCTTTTGCTACTTGAGTGGTACTTGACTACTTGGATTGTTTTACCCAAAGGGGGGATCACTACTGCCAGGTTTACATGCTTTTTCTGACTTTAACTGGGCTGCTTTCTATGACAGTCCTGTGTCCACTAGTGGTTTTTACTTCATGCTTGGTAGATCATGTATATCTTGGTTGACCAAGAAGCAACCTACTATGGAAAATTCTAGTTGTGAGGCTTAGTAAAGGGCAACTTTCAGAGTGACTATTGAGTGTGTGTGGCTCAAATGCCTTATGAATGATTCAGGTGTTGGTCAGTCTTCTTCCACCACCATCTTCACTGAGAGTCAGAGCGCATTGGCAGTTGTGAGGAACCCTGTGTTCCATGCTCACACTAAGCACATTGAGGTGCATTATCATTATGTCAGGGAGAGGTTCTCTGTTGGAGAGATCAACTTGACATATGTGCCCACACAAGAGAACATTGCAGGATTTTTCACGAAGGCTCTGCCTAGGGAGAAGTTTGAAGCTTTTTGCAAAAGTTTGGGCTTACTTCATTTTTTGGATTGATTCGACATAGCTTGGAACTTCTTTATATATGAGTGTTAGCTCCTTGTTCACTGCATCAATCCAAGGGGGGATTTGTTGATATATTTAGGTAGTGATGTGCGTGAATACTCTAAGATCGCCAGGGCACTTTTTTCTCTCTTTAAGAGGTTTTTTTCCCCGGCTTGTATATATACCTACTGCCTTAGTAGGTTATTTATCTTTGTACATTCTAGTGGTAATACATTCAGTATTGTGTGTTGTAATCCAAGCTTCTCCTTCTTCCATTTATTGTTCAGGTGCTTTTGCAGATGTCTAACTCCAACATTCACCATACTATATACTAGTTACCTTTTTCTTCAACCAAAAATACATTAAAATCAGAAGACATATATTCCCTCCCTCGAACAGAATGGAGGGTGCCCATTTTACATGCTGACACATTTTCAACCAAAACCAAAAACTGTTTGAAGCAAATAAACGCTTCGGACTTTGCTTTGAGTGGATATAGCCATGCATGCTTGGAAAAATAATCAATGAAAGTCACGAAGTAAAGATAACTTCCAAAAGAGGGTGTCTACATAGGACCATAGACATCACTATGAACAAGCTGCAATTTGTGAGTAGCCTGAATTGAACCATCTTTTGGAAATGAGGAACATTGCATTTTCCCCAAAATACAACCTTCAAATACATGTTTACGGGGTGCCTCAAGTTTGGGCAAAGAGGACACCATTTTAGATTTCTACAGGCATAGCAAACTAGCAAAGTTCAGATGACCAAAGCGTGCATACCAAAGCTTTGCATCTGACATAGCCTGAGAATCATGTACTACACATGCCAAATCATTCATCAATTTTTCATATTCTATGAGCTTATACAGCCCACGACATAAAATGCCAGAAGCAATAATAACATCGCCATTTGACAGATCATGAACTGTACATCTGTCATCAAAAAATTTCACAACCAAGCCAATCTTGGCTAATGCAGAAACTGATAAGAGATTTTTCTTGATCCCTGGCACAAATAAAGCATCTGACAAAGTGAAAGAACTACCATCAATAGTAGTCAAAATGATCTTACCAACTCCCATGATATGATAAGAGGAGTTGTTGGCGCAGGTGACAGTATTCCTTGTAGGGGTAGGCTCGAGTGAAGAGAAGAAACTGATCTGTAGTAAACACCCATTCTTCATTCTGCACAAGGTTAGCAAACTCTGTTTTTGGAGTAGAGGCCTCTACAACAACCATTCCAACCCCTTTTTTCTTTGCCTCTTTTGCAACTAGTTTAGGACAGTTCTTTATGATATGATCATTTCCTTTACAATACTTGCAAAGCAATTTCTGCTTTTTTGATTTCTTCTAATCTTTGTCTTCCTTCTTTGAATGTGCAGAATTAGCAGATTTCTGCTTACTAGTTGAAGAGCTCCATTTTCCTTTGCCCTTCTGACTAGCCGAGAAAGCTTGATCTGCAACACACATAATGGACCTGTTCTACCTCAAGTGATATTCCTACAATAGAATAGAGACTAACTTCTTAAATGACAAGGCATTTGGATTGCCTTTCATCATCAACCAAAGAGTAGAAGCAAAACTTTGATATGAATCAGGAAGACCATTCAGAACGGTCTGCACAAGTGAGCTATCTGGTATAACTTTATCAGTAGAAATGAAATGTTCATTCAAGTGTTTGATCTTTGTTAGAAAACTGTCCATAGAATCACCTTCATTCATGTGCTCACTCTCCAATTGTTTTCGGAGGTAAGCAACACGAGCCTCATTCCTAGCTTAGTACAATGTGGTAAGTGTATCCCAAGTGTCCTTAGCTATTCTGCAAGAGCCCTCACGTAGCCTAGAAATAATGAAAAAAGGTAGAGAAGGGGTAGATACCACACCTTTGCACACATTCCATGCCATAGACATGCATACAAGATTGCACAATTAGGAAATAAGAGGTCAAGAAAGAGGAGTTATAGGACTCCAATTATCCAAGTTAGTTCTTTATTTAAAGTTGATAAGAAGTGATTCAAAATGAAGAGAAAGTCAGTTATATACATGTTCCCAAACTCATTTTCTTTCATGCATTTGGATGGGAAGTTTTTAAAAACAAAAGTACTAGCACGCTCAAGGTTAGTGGATTATGATACAAGATGGGATTTCGACACCAGACACCTCTTGGTGCACATATAAATCTTGCTCATTGGAGTGCTTACATCATCACAAGATTATTAAAAAAAATGGCGGCCTACTTTTTGAAGTTTTGCTTTGGCTTTTCTACTTTCTTCTCTATAAAATGCAATAAAGATCATTCAAGAATGGGTGCGGTATTGATTTTCTTCTTTTACATTACTTACAAAGAAGGTTTACCAGTTATCACCCCCTTTAATGGAAATTCCATTTTTTAAGTGGGAATCCACTTAAAAGAACACCATGCATACAAAATATGAAATATTTTAATGGTTCATATTTTTTTTTGTACGGATTAAAACTTCTCAAAAGAGAACTTTTAAACTTATACCAAAATTTTATTATGTGCTTTGTTCTCACATTTTTTACAACACCTCTTCTTTAATGACACTCATTCCGAAGCAACCCACAACTTCTCTAGAAGAGATCACAAGCACTTAGATCACCTCTTGTTCCTTCAGATGGTGGTCATCTTGGCCACAGGTGAGAAATTTTCTTCATAGTCTATGACTTGTGTTTGAGCACATCCCTTAGCAACCAATTTGGATTTATACCTGCAAATAGAGCTATCTGAGTTCCTTTTCAATTTGTACACCCAACTACAACCTATTACCTTTGTGTTGATTTGCATAGGAACCAACTCCCATATGTCCATCTCCTTTGGAGCTTCTATTTCCTCTTTCATGTCTTTCTCCCAATTAGGGTTACCTTTGAATTCTTCACAAGTAGAGGTGTCTTCTGAAATTGAATCTTTGGCCAAATAGATGGTATGTTTAGTTACAAATTTTGAATCGTAACCATACATTTCAGGTTGTCTTCTTTCCCTTGTTGAACATCTAGGAGTATGTTTGGAGCATTCTCCACATGACTACATGTTGGCCTTTCCTCTAGATTTTCAGAGTTTGTAATCTCCCTCTTTCCCATCTTTTTCTTCTTCTAAATCCACTTCTAGAGTCCTTCACTTGTGCATCATGCTTATTGTCTAATGGAAGAAAATGTGTATCAAGTTTATAAGGTGGTTTTACGTTTTGTTTGTCTTCTTCATGGCATGACCTCTGTTCTTCAAATAAAACATCCCTCCTTGTAGTGAATTTCTTTGTATTTGGATTGTAAAATTTGTAGCCCATTTGTGTTGATTCATATTCAATGAACATATCCTTGGTTGCCCTTTTCATCCAATTTCCCATGGATTTGTGAAGGTACATGCACATATGCTAAACAAGCAAAAACTTTACAATGACCTAAGCTTTCTTTGTGCCATTCCAAGCTTCATGGGGGGTCATACCTTGAGTCATTTAGATGGTAGTCTATTGACAAGATATGCTATAGTAGATACACTTTTTGCACATAGGTAGTGTGGTAGCTTCCATTCTTCAATCATAGTCCTAACTATCGCAATCAAGGTTTTGTTCCTCCTTTGAGCAACACCACTCGATTGAGGAGAGTACCTAGTGGTGACCTATCTCTTGATACCTTTATCTTGCAAGTATTCATCAAAATATTTGGATAAATATTCTCCCCCTCCATTAGATCTAAGCTTTCTCAAAGACCTTCCATTGTAGTTCTCTACATGTGCTAGATATCTTTTGAAACAATAAAAAACTTCACTCTTGTTCTTGATATAGTATAAGATTGTCCATTTGTTATGATCATAAAAAAAATGTAAATAATACCTTGAGCCTGATAATGATGGTTCTTGACTTGTTCCCCACATATCTATGTCTACTAAGTCTAAGAGATTGTTGTGGATATATCCTTTGTTGTGGTAAGGTTTTCTTTACTTCCCAATCTTACAAGCATCACACCCATTGATCATATGTTGCGTTGTGATGTTTGGCAGACCTAGAACACTTTGATCCCTATATATATTCTTTAATGTTCTTTCATTAGGATGAGCAAGAGCTTATGAAAAGTTGCTATCTATGGAATTGAACCTCTCAGAGAAATGCTCATTTCTCAATCCGTGATAGCTTATACCACACTTCTAGCTTACTTAGGGTTTGTGACTATTGCTCTAGCACAATGGTAAGTACTACATTAAGAAGCCCCACCTCCTTAATGTCAATCCGTGGAAGAGATAGGAGTGATATGAAGATCGTGAACGCATGAAGTAATGAAAGTGAAGGTGAAAAGCATGAAAATGCACACACACATACACACACATACACACACACACACACAAGGAAGAGACAAGCGGGACACAATGGAAAGTAGAAAGTAGACTCTATTGCTCATAACACTATTACAGGCTCAAAATAGCTCTAATCTCTAACTTGCCAACACAATCCAACCTCAAAATGATCTCTCTAGCTCTTTTTAATATATTCTAAACTAGTGTTGACCAGTTTCACATCTAGTGTCTGACATAGTTAAAAAATAGGTTCTCGAGTTGGAGGTCTAAACAAGATAGAAGATCTAAAAATAACCAAAATTGGTATAATTGTTCTACCTAAGGTCTTCAAACTCAAGGACTCCTCGACTTGCAAAAAATGGAGCTACTAAATACAAAATTGGGTGTTTTATGATACATATATTACAAAAGTGATGAAAATCACTATTTGGAGTTTTGAAAAAGTTAGTATATTTCTTTGGAAAAAATGACTGCCTGGCTCCCTTGCAACTCTTTGTAGTCTATCTCTACATACTTGTATTGTGTCGATGGCTATGGCTGCTGCTAACACCCTCTCCATCTCATGTCTGTCATCCTTGACATATCCTTGTGATGGGGTATGCATAATGTAGTTTTGCAAGAGGTCCTGTGCGAGGGTGTGCTCAGCAATGCGAACTCCTCGTGTGAGATCAACTCCTAATTTTTCCCAATTGATGGTTTGGGGTTCGTTTGGGGGTGGGAGCCAATAGCGTGTCGAATATATGAGTTATTTTCAAGCAAACAATTGAAGGAGATGGGTAGGCCGACTAATGAAAACTTCAGAATGGTATTCCCAAAATCCCATCGTGAACATTTCTTCAAAAGTCATCTTGTAATATGCAGGTAAATACTTGATGCGACAGTGCCATGCGTAACATACCCAGAGTGATGGCGTGGTGCACATATCATATGCGAGATCTCCATTGCCATGCTCAAAACCCGGGGTATTGACATGCGGTGCATTGACGCGGTGAAAGATCTTAAAAACCATTTGCATCATATCAAAGATCTTAACAGTCATATGTGCAATGACATCATCCATGTGATGGAGTCGGGGGAGCCAGTGGTGGATGGTCGCCATCATGTATCCAACTGTTGGAGGGACACGTGGTGGTGCTAGATAGGGATAGTTCAGCCAATCCTAGCACTGCTTATTATTTTGAACTTTAATTATTCCAAGAACGACATCATGGTACCAGACCCCAGCACGGATCATACTTTAGGTGCAAGGGGGCTTTGGTAGGTATGCATCATTTTGGCGTATTCCGGAAGGAGTTCCTTGTGCTAGTTTGATTGAAAGATTTTTCCTTTTTGCACTTGAGGGGGTAGGTCATCAGGCTCAAACTGGGTGGCATGAGTCGGTTTCTTCCCCAGTTCCTTTTCAATAGCTAATTGGTATTCTACCATCCACAAGAATTAGGGTTTGTATTGAAGCTCATTGATGGAGATATATCATCAAGGTGCCAAGTAAGCAAAATAGGGTGACTATAAAATTCGTTCCTCAATTAGGGCCATAGCGAGAAGATGTGCCATAGTAAGTTTGTCTAGGATTTTTGGGGGTGTGTCTTTGAGGACATTTTGTGGTTGTGTAGGTTCTCGTAGTAGTAAGGCTTTGTGATCAATCTGGAGCTTCTGATATTCTTCATTGATCCTATTGTAATCATTGAGTAGTCATGCATGATCGTCCTATAGGACTTGTATGGTCTTAGATTCTTGTAGTCTTTGGTTCTCTTCTTTGCCAGCTACAAGATGTCTTCATAAAAGTCCCATATTCCATGTTAGCGTGGCGTTCTGTACAATCTGAGCATGTAGAAGATTTTCTAGATCTGTGAGGGCTTCTATAGTCTTTTGTTTGGATTCTAACTCCAACGATTGGTAAGCCTCACGTAGGTCTTAATTGTGTGCATTAAGGGAAGCATTCTCAATGGTAAAAGAACTTAATTGCACCTATAGTTGTGTACTGGTCTGTTGCAAGGTGTAGTAGTTGCTTCCGAGAGAGGCAAATTGGTCTCTAACTTGAGTCATACATACAAACATTTGATGAAATGCGGTGTCGATAATGGATGATAATAACAATGGTGTGGTGTGTGAAGATGATGCTAGTGTGGTTGTAGATGTAGGGGAAGGGGAAAGGGGAATGGGAGGGTGAAGGATGTGGTGACTATAGAAAACTGTGATGAGTCGAGATGTTGTCGTGAAATGGTGGATGTGGGTGGTGGTGCTATAGGTTCCAAAATATCCATACCATTGGACATGGCATCTAGTGCACTAATAGAGGATTTACAAGGGGGATGAATATATGACATGTTGAGTTTTGCAGATGGTTTGATGTAGAGGAGAAGGTAGAGGTGATGTAGACGGGCTGGGAGGGGATACGGGTGAGAAGGTCATTGGTTGAGGGAAGGGGGAAAGAGGTCGTGCAAGAAGGGGAAATGAAGGAAAGGATGGGGTAAATGGATTGGGGGGGATTTTTGGTGGGGAGTTGATGATGATTTTCGCTCCTGTTGTAAGAGATTCTGGTGGGGGTTTAAGGACTAATCGTGCTTCTTCTGGATGATGAGAGGACTGGGCATCGATCGGCATGTAGATGTATTGGCCTGGTTTGGACATCACATGGACTCATCGAGGGTTAAATTGTGGTAAAGGTTTCCCCTTCAAAAAATAAAGTTCCTCAATAGTTCCCACTCACTTGATTAGTTCGCTAAAACCCTGAATGAAGGAGTCTTTAAATCCTCCACTAGCAAGTTCTTGTTGTAGTATGTCTTGACTTTGCTCTTGTGATGACTGTTAATGCACCCACATGGCTTGCATATTGTGATATAGTTTCTGAATGGCCAATGTATATGTGACAACTTTGAAGGTGTCCTCTTCATGGGTACTTGTATCTCCTTGAGCTCCAGTTTGTTGCTGTTGTTCCTGTTGATCCTCTTCTTGCGAGTCAAGACTAGTTTGACTTTCTTCATCATCCTCATCTTCATCATCAGTCATCATATGATCTTTCATATCTGATCTGGACACATGTTCTTGTTGTTGATCAAGGGGTGTAGTAGGATAGCTTGTTTGTTCATATTCCTGAGAGGAAAGTTGTCCTTTTGAAAATTGAAATTCACTAGAAAATGCATCGTGCATCTGAAAATCAAATGTAGTGTTTGTGGGCTCTGCCTCAAGAATAGGTATGAGAAAAGTGAATGCGTCGGCACCAATGGTGGTGGGAATCTCTCCGGCTTCCATAGTAGCTGCTTGAGTGGGGGCTTCTGGGAAATCACTACACTCGTGGTGCCTTTGATTATTATAGGGTGCCAAAGTCAGATGTGTATCAGTGGTACAAGTGCAGGAGGTTTTGTGGGAGGACCTTGAGGGGATGGTTGTGGTGGAGGCAACTTAGGGACCTATAGACATGGAATTGAACCCCTCATGCACTTTCTTGCTCTAGTTTTTCTTGGTTTTCATGCAATTTTGGAGGGTCCTTAAAACCTTTTCAATTCCTCACTAGTCATAGTGCACTCTATTGGCGTCATAGGGCAAAAACATGCATACTATTCTTGTGACGGCACAAGAGCCATGGATGACATGCTTGCGGGCCCATCTTTGCTGTGCTAAGTATAATTGATCTTGAATCTAGCTTGCAAGATCTATTGTCTGAGGTCCTCTGTTTGCTAAATACAGTCCGAACCAAATGTGCTTTTGCGGAACAATGAAATGTTCCTGAGTGGAATAAGTAAAATGCTGCATACAAATATGTAAGTGTTTTGATAATTTTCGTGTGATGGCCAAGATATCAATCCATTTCAAAATGTCACCCCTTTTCATAGGCTTTGGGATGAGCCTTTCTCACTCCATTGGAGTGTGAGTGCCATGGATCTTAAGTGCAGCATAGATGAGATCCTTCCAGAGATAGAATTTATTATAAGGGGGATCATTAACAAGTGAGGGCAAGATGAAAGTTCTTGGAAGTTCCTTCCTCTTAGGGGGTTCAAGAGTCAGCACTAAATAGAAGCATTATAGAAATCAGATTTTGGAAGGGTGCACTAAAATACTCTGTGAAACTAGCTCTAGCCTAAATGGGTCATAACTCCTCTGAATTTTGAAGATCTTCAAATTCAGAGGAGAAGAAACCATATCTCTCCCAAATGTCTATGCTAAAACATAGCATCACATCATAGATGTAGTTGGCATCTGCTAGGGGTCCTGCTAGTCCTTGGAACCACTATGAATTGTTGTGTACTTGTTCGATGCATCCCAGTGGATGATCATCAGTTGGCATAGGTCTCATAAAACCTTGAAATTGTTTGCATAGTAGGGTAAGACTTAGCTAACAAATTACCAAAATAAACTACTGGTGTGCTAGGGCCAGCCTCGAAAGTTCCTTCAGCTTGCATGATGTTCAGAATGAATGTGGAGATGATCTACTACAAAAGGATAACATACTAGTATGAAAATTAATTATGATCCCAATAAAGTGAGACCACAATCCCTTTCCATAACTAATGTGTAACCCATGTTGCCGAGTGTCATGAGGTGGTTTATGGAATAATTTCTCATAAAGACGATCAGGGTGAAGACATGCACAGAGAGAGAGAGAGAGAGAGAGAGAGAGAGAGAGAGAGAGAGAGAGAGAGAGAGAGAGAGAGAGAGAGAGAGAGAGAGAGAGAGAGAGAGAGAGAGAGAGAGAGAGAGAGAGAGAGAGAGAGAGAGAGAGAGAGAGAGAGAGAGAGAGAGAGAGAGGGAGCGAGGGAGGGAGGGAGCGAGGGAGGGAGGGAGGGAGGGAGGGAGGGAGGGAGGGAGGGAGGGAGGGAGGGAGGGAGGGAGGGAGGGAGGGAGGGAGGGAGGGAGGGAGGGAGGGAGGGAGAGAGGGAGAGAGAGAGAGAGAGAGAGAGAGAGAGAGAGAGAGAGAGAGAGAGAGAGAGAGAGAGAGAGAGAGAGAGAGAGAGAGAGAGAGAGAGAGAGAGAGAGAGAGAGAGAGAGAGAGAGAGAGAGAGAGAGAGAGAGAGAGAGAGAGGTGGACAAAAGGTAATCTTCAGGTGTTAATGAATGGAGATTTGCAGATGCTCATCTTTGTCATAATCACGCTCAGAGAGAGGTCAGTACTAGTGAGAAATCACTCTGATAATGAGGGTTGAGGGCATCATCACCATCATCAGCGAGGTCTTGAATAGCTTTAGTACCTTCTTTGATGTGTGGGGAGATGTAGCAATAATTATCATCACCCTACTATGGATGGCATAGTGTGCTATGCTCTATGCTGGTTGCACAACTCCTACAGAAACCACTAGATCATACTCTAGTTCCACCATCATCCATGGATCTGGCAAGGACTTCCATCGGTCTGTGGACAATTGATCATATGTTTTTGACCTCACCATCCACTCTCACCTGACTATGTTGCCATTTAGCCTTGCCTGTTTCATTCGATTTGCTGACACAATTATCAAATAGAGAGGCATCAATGGCTTCCTCACCCACATTTTCTCCCCTAGCCTGGAATACACCATGATCTTATATGCTTTCTTGAATGAGAGCACCCGTAACCCTCTCTACGCAGTATATCTTAACGTGCTTCTTTCCATAACGTGAGCTAACAAGATACTCTCGGTGTGGAGGAGCCAAAGGAGGAGGAAAAGCTCCAAAAGGCATCAGTTTAGGATCGGAGTAGAAGAAAACTTTGGGTGATCACACAATAGTAGAGAGAGAGAGAGAGAGAGAGAGAGAGAGAGAGAGAGAGAGAGAGAGAGAGAGAGAGAGAGAGAGAGGTGCATGTATGCATGCACATATGCATGAATGTGTATGCATCCATGTGTGCATGTGTAACTAAGTGAGATGCACATGCATATGTGTGAGAATGCACGTGCATTAATGAGTGTGTGCATGTGTATAAGCATATGAGTGCATATGCATCCATGTATGCATGTGTAACTAAGTGAGATGCACATGCATATGTGTGAGAATGCACGTGCATTAATGAGTGTGTGCATGTGTATAAGCATATGAGTGCATATGCATATGAGATTTATGCATGTGCATGAGAGCATGTGCATGAAGAATGATGTGAACATATGTATAAGTGAATGTGAGAGCATGTGCATGAAGAATGATGTGAACATATGTATAAGTGAATGTGTGAGCATGTGCATGAATACGATAGAAGTATGTATGCATTAGGTAAATGCATATATGCATGAGAATGAGTGAAATGCATATGCATATACATGAGTCTACATGAATGAATAAGTGAATAAATTTATGCATGTGTGATGGTGTTTTCATGTGCATGACTGCATGTGTATGTAAGCATTTGAGTACATGTGTATGAATGAATGTGAATGAATGCATATGCATGCATGAATGTATGAGTGCATATGCATGTTAGTAGGTATGCATATGCATGAGCATGAGAGAGAGTGCATGTGCATGTATGATAGTGTGCATGCATAAGAGAGAGTGCATGTGCATGTATGAGAGTGTGCATGCATAAGAGAGAGTGCATGTGCATGTTAGTTGCATGTATGTATGATGCTAGATGCATGTATGCATGAGAATGCATGATGAAGTTGGATGTATGTATGATGTTAGATGCATGTATGCATGAGTATGAGTGAGAATATATGTGCATGAAACATGCGCATGAGCATAAATAAATGTGATAAGTATGTATGCATTAAATGTATAAATGCATGTATGAATGCATATGCATAATTGATTTATGCACAAATGAACATGAAGTTGGTAGGAAGTGTATGCATGCATATGAGAGTGTGCATGTGTAAGTGAGATACATGATTGAAAGTATGTTTATAAGATGTATCCATGTGCATGAAGAGTGTGTACATGTGTATGTATGAATGAAAAAGCATGGATGTATGCATGCAAAATTAAATGCATACATATATGATAAAGATTGAAAGTAATTTATAAGTGCTTTATTTTTCATACAAAGTACTTATGTTTTTTTTTCATAATGATTTTTTTTGCAGAACATTGACGAGTATTTACAAGCATTTAAGTATGGGATATTGGAGTTGCATACGTGATACTTCTTCCACTTTTCATAAATCAATTTCTTTAAGCTTAGTCTTGTATTAGGATTTTGGAGAATTATCTTTGCACTCTTACTTATATTTGTGTAATGTTATTTTGTCGAAGTAGTTTAGATTCATGATTAGGACCACCAAGAAAAAAAAGTTTTATCCACATCAAAGATTACGCAATTGGTGAGCCATTTGATCAATCATCGATTTATACTTTTATGTCTATGTATTTATTTCCAATGCCTATGAATAATGAGTCTACAAATAGGAATGCTATCTCTTCATCCTTTATTTTTGAGTTTTTATTACCTACACCTATGAATAATACCACTCAATCTAAGAAGAATGTAGTTAGTATAGAAATAGAAGAAGAAGAATTCATAAAAGATTGCATTACTAGCGAAACCTTAGTATCTTCATCATATGATTATGGCATGTTTAGGTATCAAGCCACACAACCGTATGGTCAGTAATACCTCATTAAATTTGAACACATTTCTTGACCTAAGTAACACCGAGTAAACATTTTTCCATATAGCTAAATAGTTAAATAGGTTGATCATATCCATTCTATAACATAGGCCATTAGAATAAACACTTCTCACAGCACTGAATCATGTCTTACATCCTAAAGCACACCAAAAAACACCCTGCATGTAGTCACATGATAAGACATGTCGCAAAGCTAGAACTGATCCACCCGGTGATCTTCGTTTCACACTCACATATATTGGTGAACCCGATGTGAAGCATGGCAATTGTGTGCTTAGGGTTGTTAGGTGTGTTTGAGTATTGATTAAAAATTTAACCTTTGCATTCCTCTTCCTTGCAAGCGAGTGGAGAAAGGAGCTTAGTCAATGGTACCGACAATATCTTTTACCCTAATTTTTTCATCATATCTTTTACCTATGCATTAAAAAGTATGCATTCAATAGGGCTACATTATAAGGCCATTCATAGACACTTATCTTCCAATCCCATGCACATAAAAGATTGAGCAAGCTAATATGTGAGATAAATTTAGTTTTGAAGAATCAGGTTGGCCCATCAAGATGCTATGGAGGTTTGGTGGGGGTCAATATTGGAGAGATTTCTCTCTTCCCAATCAAATGATGAAGAAGATTTTGATGAAAATGATGCACTTGACTTGTAGTGGAGAAATCCATGGAGACATTATGAAAAAGTAATGAACCAAGCTTATGTTGTTATGAGAAAACTCAAATTAAAACATAGTTATTCAATGAGTTGGTAGATTAAAATAGAAGATCAATTCCATGATGAGTGCTAAATATACGAAGAGCAATTCAATCACTATTCTCCCATGGTCTTTCAAATGAGAGACATAGGATGATTTATTATGAGATGATTTATTGGTCGAATCTCAAGGCTATGAGATGAACATGTTATATATATTGTTCCTTCATCTTTTGAAAAATATATATGCATGCGTGATTCTGTGGAGCAATAGATTAGCAATAAATGATGCGTCTTCTGACATGCACAAACAAGTGTTTATGTTTTTCATGAAGAATTCTCCGGAGCACTTGATGCAATACACTTCACCTGATGATTCTATGCTTTAAAAACAAATTTCCTGAATGCATATGCTGAAAAAATCTTTTTATGAATTCAACTTAAATGATTCAATA
Organism: Ceratopteris richardii; assembly: GCA_020310875.1. Taxonomy (NCBI): domain Eukaryota; kingdom Viridiplantae; phylum Streptophyta; class Polypodiopsida; order Polypodiales; family Pteridaceae; genus Ceratopteris; species Ceratopteris richardii. The sequence goes on along the minus strand of CM035423.1, from coordinate 84,107,575 downwards.
GGGACACATTATAAGGCCATGCATAGACACTTATCTTCCGATCCCATGCACATAATAGATTGAGAAAGCTGATAAGTGAGATAAATTTAGCTTTGAAGAAATAGGTTGGCCCATCAAGATGCTATGGAGGTTTGGTGGGGGTGAATATTGGAGAGATTTCTCTCTCCCCAATCAAATGATGAAGAAGACTTTGATGAAAGTGATGTAGTTGACTTGTAGTGGAGAAATCCATGGAGACATTATGAAAAAATAATGAACCAAGCTTATGTTGTTATGAGAAAACTCAAATTAAAACATAGTTATTCAATGAGCTGGTAGATTAAAATAGAAGATCAATTCCATGATGAGTGCTAAATATACAAAGAGCAATTTGATCACTATTCTCCCATGGTCTTTCAAATGAGAGACATAGGATGATTGATTATGAGATGATTTATTGGTCGAATCTCAAGGTTATGAGATGAACATGTGTTATATATTGTTCCTTCATCTTTTGAAAAATATATATGCATGCCCGATTCTGTGGAGCAATAGATTAGCAATAAATGATGCGTCTTCTGGCGTGCACAAACAAGTGTTTATGTTTTTCATGAAGAATTCTCCGGAGCACTTGATGCAATACACTTCACCTGATGATTTTGTGCTTTAAGAACAAATTTTGTGAACACATATGCTGAAAAAAATCTTTTGATGAATTCAACTTAAATGATTCAATAGGGCTACATTATAAGGCCATGTATAGACTCTTATCTTTTGATCCCATGCACATAATAGATTGAGCAAGCTGATATGTGAGATAAATTTAGTTTTGAAGAAACAGGTTGGCCCATCAAGATGCTATGGAGGTTTGGTGGGGGTGAATATTGGAGAGATTTCTCTCTCCCCAATCAAATGATCAAGAAGATTTTGATGAAAATGATGCAGTTGACTTGTATGGAGAAATCCATGGAGACATTATGAGAAAATAATGAACCAAGCTTATGTTGTTATGAGAAAACTCAAATTAAAACATAGTTATTCAACACATAAGTCTAAAGGAGTCAAATGATGCAAATGAAATTTAAGTCATAAATGCGAACAACAAAAACCAAAATTCAATTAAAAGTTCTTGCTCGATGCACATCTCCATATTTTTCAACCTGCAAATGCTTAAGAGAGAGTTTAAATAAATCAAAAGCTTATATAAAACACATCTTTAATTTTTTAGAATTCACTAATTTATAAGGAATTTTTAATTTTCTTGTATGTCAATTCGAAGGATGAAATTGTTCCGATAGCGCTTGCCCTTCTTTGTTCCTCTAGTCTCTGTGATCCACTTAGTCCATCTACAACTTGTTCTAGTGATTGTGGGATGGGGTTTGTAGAATCATAGAGCTGCCTCACCCAATGTGGCAATGGATTCTCCACTTGGGTGACAACAGGTTGGTGACTTTCACACTCATCATCTGAAGATGATGCTTCCTTCTCTTCTATAGAAGGGATAGCTCTTGGGCCAGGTTCATAGTGGATTGCCCCTTTGCTTGATGATAAAGTGGAAGCTCTCTTTTCCTCCTCCACTGCATTTTACTACTCCTCCTTGAACACCACATCACGACTCACCATGATCTTCTTAGCCTTAGGGTCAATAAGCTTGTAAGCCTTGTTATCTTCATTGAACCCTAAGAAGATACATTTGATGCTTTTTGGTTGAAGCTTGTTTCTCTCCCTATCCAGAACATGCGCATACCATTCACTTCCAAATACTTTGAAATGGGAAACAGATGGTTTATTACCGGTGTAGACTTCTTTTGGAGTCTTTGCATCAAGTGCCTTGGTGTAGCCTTGATTCAAGATGTACACAACAGTGTTGATAGCCTCTACCCAGAATTGATTAGGCAAACCCTTTCCCTTCAACATGCACCTTGCCATCTCCATGATGGTTTGATTTCGATGTCGTGCAACACCATTCTTTTGAGGGCTATATGCCATTGTGAGTTGATGATTGATTCCTTTACTCTTGCAGAAATCTTCAAACTCTATTGATGTGAACTCACCACCATCATCTGTCCAGAATTTCTTCATTTTCTTCCCTATTTCAGTTTCAACAAGCTGAAGCCATTCTTCAAACTTACCAAAATCTTGAGCCTTATTGCAAAGGAAGTACACCCACATCTTCCTGCTATAGTCGTTGACAAGTAACATGAAGTAGGAATATCTGCCCAAGGCCTGTGTAGGCATTTTTCTGCACAAGTCAGCATGCACCAACTCTAGAGGATCGCTTGCCCTATTCTTGCTTTACTGTGGAAACACCTTCCTCTGTTGCTTGCCCATCATGCAAGCTTCACATGGTTCCTTCATTTCTGCAACCAATGGTAGGTGTGCAACCATACCTCCATGATGCATCTCCTTTAGTATAGGGTATCTGATGTGGTTGAACCACTCATGCCATAGATTACTTATGCGCACACTTGCAGTGGTCATAAGAGCACACAACTCATACAGGTTGGTCCTCCTTATGCCAGTCCCAACAATGTTGTTGTTACTGTGCATAATCTTAGCTCTTGTTTTATTGAAAGATACTTGATGACCTTGATTCGTTATAGAAGCTACTGAAAGTAGATTTCATTTGATTTGTGGAACATATAACACATTTGAAAGCTTTCTAATATCCCCATTAGAGTTAATCAAAGAAATTGTACCTTTGACCTCTACAAGACATCTTGCATTGTTGCCTACCTATAATGTACTAGATTCCTTTAGAGGATGTAAGGAACTGTAAAGGTCTTCTTCGCTCATCACATGACGAGATGCACCACTGTCCAACACCCATGAGTCACCTGTTCCTGAATCTTCAGCCAAGGAGCATACCTTCTCAATTGTAACAAATAACTCAAGCTTTGTTTCTGTTGTGTTGGTAGACTCCTTGCCCTTGCCACCTTTTGAAGATCCATTCTTCGCTTCTGCCTTCTTGATGCTAAAATCTTGGATTCTGTGTCATTTCTTCTTACAAAGGAAAAACTCTCCCTTGAACTTCTTTTTGTCGTTATTCTTTTTGTCTCCATCTTTTGAAGAGTCAACTTTGCCTCCTTTGGCACTTACCGTGAATGCAGTATCTTTTTTGCTATCACCACTCCTTGCCTTGAGCCGTAGATCCTCCTCCATGAGTAAGGCACTGAATTCTTCAAACATTAGTGGCTAAGGTCTAATTTGAGTATTGAGAGCAACTACCAGACCATCAAACTTTGGTGGAGAGATTCAAAGACAATGTCAACCTAGATCCTTGCTAGACTTCTGTACACTTGCTCCTACCATCTGATCTCGTAGATTCTTTATGCGAGTGATAAACACCTTAGTAGTCGACCAACAAACCTTTTTGTTGTGAATAGATTCTCCAAGTTTTGAATCCATGTATAACTATGAGTTTCATAGTGATTTGTCAATATGTTATATGCATCAAATGCCTTGGTAGTATGCTGAATGAGAGTCAGAAAACTATCAATAGTACTTGTAACTAGAGCGTAGAGTGCATTTGCATTTCTCCATTTCCAAGCAGGTAGAAGATGAGCATTAGGAGGAATCATTTGACCACGATTATTTGGATTAGGTGTTTCTTGAGGCTCATGATCACTCCCAAGAACAATCTCCAAAAGCTCACATGAATCAAAGATAGACATAATTTTAAACTTCGACAACGTGTAATTTGTACCATCAAGTTTACCTTTTATGAATGCTAGTGGTCATACCTGCAAGGTTGGGATGACCGACATCATTGTTGTTCCTGCTTGTGCACCACCTACTCTTGTTGATGAACCACCTTGATTCCCAATAGAAGATGATGATGCACTACTTTGCATCACTCTCTTTTGTCATTGAGACCTCTACATCCTTTGCATTTCTTCTTCTCCACCACTCAGAGCCTCCTTAGCTTTGATACCATGTAAGAACATAACAGCACAGTGGAATAGACTAGTAGATAGAGTTGAGAGCAAAACATAGACAAAGATAGATGCAAACTAAGAGATAGAGAACTTAGTTTCTCAAATTGTCAAGCGTAATGCAGCTACAACAATGGTGTTATCCACCTATGCACTCCTAATGTGGAGCTTAGATGGTGATCTAGAGAGACTCTAGATGAAGGGCTTACTAATGTGCAATGCTATGTAAAGCTCAACTTGGGTCATGCTTATATGGCTTTTACAAGGCGATTTGTTATAGATAAATGTAGTTAAGAGATACAAAATAGTCGATAAAATATACAATCTAACAATATCTCCATGACTAGAAGTCCTATCATCTCGGCCCTACAGGACAGGGGGCAGGCCCCTTGGACCCTGCAGAATGGGGCAAAGCCCCCCTCTGCACTCCCTCCATTAAGGTTCTATGGAAAGATCATCTATAACCATCAATGGTCATGCATAGACATCATCTAACTTAGAAGTTAGGGTTCCACAAATGTCCATGCTGTAAGGCCTTTATTTTCACCTTGAATGGCAACCCAGTGGCCTAGAAGTTTATGCCCTATCTAACCCAATGGCTAGGCTCACAAAGATCATCTATAACCATCAATGGTCATGCATAGACATCATCTAACTTAGAAGTTAGGGTTCCACAAATGTCCATGCTCTCATAATGGCTTCTCCTCATAATGGGGGCCTTACAATGTAGAGCACCATGGATCATTTGTGGTCACTTGAGGGTGGAATATTGAGTATGTCTAACAATACATACACACACATACACACACATGCACACACATCCACAAGCACATCCAGGCACAAACTATTGGATCAAAATACAATAAAAATTTTATTTTATTGTCATGCGTATGGATGTGTATGTGTAGATGTATGAATGTGTATGTGTGAATGTGTATTTCTATTATTGAGTATTTGTATTTATATTTCATAACATGTGTATGTGTGTATGGGAATATGTATGTGTTGGGGGATTCTTGAGCAGAAGGGACTTGAGTATTTGTAGGTGACGGAAGATGAAGAAGAAGAAGCAAAACACTTACGTCCAAAGATTCTGTATCTTGATTAAAATGAAAAATACAATGGTTGTATATATAACAACACAAACTGTTATTTGTGCAAAGTGCTTAAATCCAAAAAGCACACACACATAATTGTTTACAAGATAGAAAAATTCTTTGTACTTGTTCCACCTTGGTTGACTTTCTCAATGACTCTCTGCACATACTCTCTCTCTTCACACACTTGATCACCTTCCTTGCACACTCGTCTCTCACTTTGATTCTCTTCATCACACTTAAACAATGTGTCTCTTGCTCTTCTATTTCTCTCTAGTGTAGACTATGCTCTCTATTGCTTCGTCTAACTCTAGGAATGCTAATTGCCTTGTTGTGAGTATCGATTCCACTTATGTACGTCGCTTCTAATTGATAGTGTATTTTGGTGCTCTCTTTGATGCCCCAAGAATCAACTAATGTGTAAAGACAAAAACTTCTTATGTTTTCCTCTAGTGACTTTAGGAGAAACAAAATTTTAAATGGGGGGCCATACATATACTTTTGTGTACCGCTTCTCTTCATATGACTTCACTTTTGACCTTCAATTCTTCAAAATGTGTGCATAAGGGAGGGTGCACTTGAACCTTCCAAAACACTTGAAAACTTGAAAAGCTTTCCAAAAGACCATTTTGCAACCTGCATTAAACTTATTTTGCAAAACCATTGTGTATAAAATATTTGTGCACTACCTATGCACCCTTGTTCTCGATCACTTCTGCACTACCCATGCACAACTTGGTAGTATTGCACCACTTGTGCATCACTCACAAAGTCACCCCTTTGATATTTGACCAACTCTAGATTTGACCACTTTCACCTTTGACTAAATTGACCTTTGACTAGCTCAAGAATTGTCCACCACCTAATGGGTTCACTGTGTCGGAGAGCTAACAGCCAAACCATGAGCATAAAGGAGTCATCTCGACAATAAACTACATATATCAATCATGTATGTATCTATCAAATATTAGAACTAAACATTTAATATAATTACAATAATTAATCCTTGCACAAGTAGGAGACAGTGCTGAAGTTCCCTCCGATTGATCAAGATCTAATTGTGTAGCAAAAAAAATGTATTAGATATTCATAAGTTGATTATACATGCATACATGTTCACATGTACACATTTACACATACATACTATTGAGTTGGTCAATGATCAATTTAGTCAAAGGTCAAAGTGTTCAATTGAGGAGCTGGTCAAACATCAAAGCGATGAATTTGTGAGTGATGAACAGGTGGTGCAATAGTTCAAAGTGGTGCACATGTAGTGCACAAGTGATCGAGAACAAGGGTGCATAGGTAGTATATAAATATTTTGTTCACAATGGTTTTGCAAAAAAAATTCAATGCAATTTGTAGAATGGTCTTTTTGAAAGGTTTTCAAGTTTTTAAGTGTTTTGGAAGTATCAACTGAACCCTCCCTTATGGACACATTTTGAAGAATTGAGGATCAAAAGTGAAGTCATATGAAGAGAAGCAGTATGGACAAGTATATGTATGGCCACCCCATTTAAACTTTTGTTTCTCCTAAAGTCACAAGAGGACAAAATAAGAAGTGTTGGATTTACACATTAATTGATTCATGGGACATCAAAGTGAGCACCAAGATACACTATCCATTAGAAGCAATGTACGTAAGTGGAATCGACACTCACAACAAGGCAATTAACATTCTTGGAGTAAGAGTAAGAAACAAAGAGCATAGTCTACACTAGGGAGAAAAAGAACAACAAGAGACACATTGAACGAGTGTGACGTAGAGAAGAAAAGTGAGAGACAAGTTTGCAAGGAAGGTGATCAAGTGTGTAGAGAGTCATATAGAAAGGCAAGCAAGGTGGAACAAGGTACCAATGAGGGGGTGATGCATGTTGATAGAAGGTGTACCTTTCCTCCAACCCTATTGAAAGCTTGAGTGCAAGGTGTGCACAAGAGTAAGCTACTATAGAGGGTATTGTAAAATTGTGTGTGCGTGCTTTTTTGGTTTAAGCACTCTGTGTAGGGAACATTTTGTCTTGTTCTAGACACAATCATTGTAGTTTTCATTGTAATCAAGATACGAAAGCTTTCAGTGCAAGTATTTTACTTCTTCTTCTTCTTCCTTCTCCTACAAAAACTCAAGTCCCTTTATGCTCAGGAATCTCACAACAAAATTTGGCATGCACGGTTGGACCACAAGGCTGCTTGAGCATAGGAGAACCAATATTACAAAGTGTAGAAGAAGTGCAAAGGTATTGATAGTGCTAGATTGAGAGTTAATTTTGCTTTTACTTGTAACTATCTTAGCCTAAGAAGGAGAATGCATAGCTCATGAATACAACCGAGTCTTAAAATCTAAGGGTCCCTTGCAAAGCAACATGAAGAAAATCTATTTGAAGGTCAACCAGCCCTCTATCATCAACATCCTTAGTAAGAAATCTGGTGACTTAGGTAGACCTAGAAACTCTACTTTCAAGGTTAAATTCAAATTTCCCTCTTTAGAGGATTATTGCACAAAGATCCCAATGAACATATTATAAGATTTTTGGCCTTATGCGAAATAAGGGGCTAATGTGAAGGGAAGATGCATTTTTAATTCTTTTCCTAGTGATGTTGGAAGGGTTAGCTGATAAATGGTTCAATCAATTTGCTAAAAACCATTTCACAACCTGGGACTTAATGAAGGAGGCCTTCAAGACACAATTCCAACAAGGGAATACAGTAGAAAATATTACTCATGAGTTGAAAAATCTAGCAAAATCTATGACTATTTCTTGGGGAGACATTTCTAGAATTTATCACTAGAGCCAAAGCATTGATGACTAAATTAACAAACACTCCTCATGACTTCTTTGTCAAGAAGTGGCTGCTTAAATACCTTTTGATTTCAACACAATGCAAGATTAAGGAGTTGGTGCTCCCCACAATGACAATTGATGAATTTATTTATATAGCACCAAGGATAGAGCAAATCACATACCAATATTGTTGGGAATTGATCTCACAACCCCCAGGTATGAGTGCGATGGGCTAAACACTTGCCCCAAAAGCCATGGTTGAGGATTACTTCCTAATCCTCTCTCTTAAGGCATGGTTCAACCATCTCGTGCTAGGATTATGTGAAATCTCTTTCCCTTTTAGACTAAGCATTGCCCTCAATGCTCACTTATGGACCCTTGTGACTCTCTTGGATCCACTTTTCATGCATGAGTGCTTCCACCAACCCCAAATGCGAGCACATGGACCAAATTTGGACATATCCCATCCTCTATGAGTTCCCAAATGCCCATGTGCCTTCATCTAAGACCAGTTTCACACTCACCATAGATAAGAACTTTTTCCAAGTGCCCACGAATGAGATGCAAACCTCCATGTTGCCCAATTTCTCAACTAGGCTCTGATACCAATGTTGGGAATTGAACTCACAACCTCCTAGTGAGGAGTGCGATGGGCTAACCACTTGCCCCAAAAGACATGGTTGAGCATTACTTCCTAATCCTCTCTCTTAAGGCATGGTTTAACCATCTCCTACTAGGATTATGTGACAAATATGGATTTGGTCCTTCTAGTCTACCATACCCTATGGAACCTAAGGACCTAGTGACACAGTTGAGGAGAGAACTTGAGATTCTAAGAAGGAACAAGCCTAGAAAGAAGAAGAAAATGCACTTACTCAATTGAGGCATAAAATTGAAGCTTTAAAGTTACAAAAAGAAGAAGAGGCCCAAGCAGAGGAGTTAGCACAACTACAACAAGAACTACAGGAACTCTGTGGAGGGGGCATAAAAAATGGACTCTGGTGCACAATGTGTAGCAAGCAAGGCCATGTGGTAAGTGACTGCCCTCTCTTAAGTATAACTTGCTATATATGCAAGAAAGCTGGCCATGAAGCCCATGAGTGCCACACAAGAGGAATGCCTACACAAGCATACGAGAGACAAGGAGGAGTCCAACTACCTACAAATGCAATGGGAGCTGCACCAACTCAAGGTAACACCTACACCCCAATTCCTAGGGGTAACTTTGGAAATGGGCCTAGGAGGCCAATAATTTGTTTTAGGTGTGAGGAATGTGGGCATTATCAAAGCAAGTGCCCTCTATAAGAAAATTCCCCTCCATGCAAGAATTGCCTAGAGGCTAGGGATCATTATACCAATTGTTGTCCAAAGAATAAGGCATCTATATCTATGATCTCTGTGAACAAAGAAAAAGTTGCAGAAGAAGTTAGTGTGCCATCACCATCTATCAAAGTAGTACAATTAGAGGAAATCGATTCTTTTGTTATGCAAAAAGAAGCAAAGGAAAAATGCAAATAGACAGAGGCCAAGAGTGAAGTAATATTGAACTCAATAGGGACAAAGTTGTTGAAGATAAATGTACAAGCTCATTTTCATATGAGCCATGCTTGGATAAATTTACCACATATAAAGATAAAGGAAAAGTAGAGGAAAAAAGGAAAAAATAATAAAAGAAAAAGTCTAGTCAAAACTTCATGATGAGTAAGAGATACAATATCTTGCCGTGTAGTTAGTAGCATGTAGTGGAGAAAGTGGTGAGTTAAGAAGAAGGCACAAACTTCTTCACATGCTCATTGGTTATAAAGGTGAAGTGGGAGAACATTCAAAACAAGGAGAGAAAGAGGCAAGAGCTCCCAGTAGTCGGATCTAGCCATTTTGTCATTTTGGCTTTCCCTTAAACTCCTTCCAGCCGCACGTCAGTTTGTACATAGCTCTCTTGCAGAGCTCATATCTCAGTGCATATGTAACCATTTTGTGCGTTTAAACATTCATTGGAAATCTTATCTTGTGTACTTTCTGTGTATCAAATATCTCTTTGAAAGCTTATGTAGTTTGTGAGATATCAGTGAAAGAGTGAAATCCAGTTTTTCAGTATACCTATGTAGATAGGTAGTCTATTTTGGGCGGTTCAGTTTCCCAACCAAAACATATCTAAATTGTGTGATTTTTGTCTTGTTGGAAAGCCCTTGGCATCTACTTTCACTGTCTCAAATATCTCATTCAGATCATTCATACTTTGTGAGATATTTGTCAGAGCGTAAAGTCCAATTTACAGTGTACTTATGTGTGCAGGTGTTCTATCTTGATGAGTTGAGTTTCCTAATCAAAACTCATCCAAATTACTTGATTTTTAGCTTGTTGGAAAGCTATTTGTGTCTACTTTGTCTATACCAAATATCTTTCTCAAAGGATATATATTCGGAGAGCTATCAGTCCAGGAGTGAAGCTCAGTTCTTCAGCATACCTGTGTGGACAGGTAGTTCATCTTCGACAGTTGTGTTTCCTAATCAAAACTTGTCCAAATTAAGTCATTTATAGCTTGTTAGAAAGATCTCTTTGTATAATTTGATTGACTGAAGCATCAAGTCCATTTGATTTTGTGTTGAGAGCAGCAAGCTATCTAAGGTGCAGATGTTTGTCCAAGTGCTGGACATACAAGGGTTCACTACACACTTCCGTTGTGCATAAGAGAACTCATTCTCCACAGTTGATATCAGAGCGAACTTGGTGCTGAAGCTTCATCATCAGAGCTAGAGTTGAAGCAAAGCAAAAGAGGAGCTACAAAACAAGAGGGAGCTTCACAAACGCAAGAGCAAAGGACTATAACTATTCGAGGTAACTCTCAAAGTCTTTGATACTCTTCAATGGCTGACTTGGGTCAACAAGTAGAGAATTTGGACAAGGATAACTATCCCATGTGGAAGTTTAGAATGACCAACTACCTAATGGGCAAAGGCTTATGGGGTATTGTGAGCGGCGATGATGCTCAACCTCAAATCAATCAAGCTATGGCCACCGAAGTCAAAAGGAGGCAAGCAAAAGAATGGGAAGAGAGGAATAGGAGAGTCATGTTCCTCATTTCGCAAGTCATTACTAATGCCATGGTAGGTCATATTCAACATATAGAGAAAGCTAAGGATGTTTGGGAAGCTCTTGAAAGGATGTATTCAACAAATACCAAAGCTAGGAAACTTCAACTCAAGAATGAGTTGAGCACAATCAAGAAAAGTTCGAGTCAATCCATAGCTGAATATACATTGAAGATTAAGGAGCTAAGTGATGCTTTAGCTTCTATTGGCACAACAATTGAAGACGAAGATCTTGTGTGTTATACTCTCAATGGCTTGAGAGAAGATGAAAGATGGAAGCCTTTTATAACTTCCATTAACTTGAAAGATGTATATCCAGGTTTTGAACAACTAATCCCTCATCTTGTCACAGAAGAGCTTAGCTTCGGTGGTCCCAAAGGAAAGGACAGCCACAACCAAATGTTATATGCAAGTTGAGGTAAAGGAAGAAACTCAAGAGGAGCCTCAAGAGGAAAATGAAGAGGTCACAACCACTCCAACTACAATCAAAACAATTCGGAAGACAACAAGGATGCATCAAATGCCAACACACAAGGAAGAGGTCGAGGTAGAAGTAGAGGAAGAGGCCGAAGCTCCTAACAAAGGTATAACATGCTATCATTGTGGTAAAGTAGGACACTATGCTAGTGATTGTTGGCTGAAGAATGGAAGACCAAATGGAGGCAATCAAAGGAATCAAAGCAACTATGCAAGCACCTCAAGTGAAGGAAGCAAGGACACACTACTTGCAATGAGACATAAGTATAGAAGCTCTTGTGAAGATGATAAAAAATGGTACATTGACTCAGGTTGTAGTAACCATATGTCATGCCAAGGAAGTTTGTTCACTAATCTACAGGTACCAAGTGGAAAAGGATGTGTTGAAACAGGCGATGATACTCAACACATGATTAAACACATTGGAGATATAAGGCTTGGAGATACAAGTAGAGCAAAGGTACTATCTAATGTTCTTCATGTTCCTACAATTTCAAAGAACTTGATTTCAGTAGGACAAATGGTAGAGAAGGGTTATCATGTCATATTCAATGAGAATGGGTGCTTCATAAAGAATCCAAAGGAAGGCTTCAAGGTCATTGCTCGAGGTAGAAGAGAAGGAAGGATGTTCACTTTGGATGTCCAACATCCACATGGAAAGGTCATGTACATTCAATGAGGGAACAAGAAGATTTTAGAGCTGGACTTATGGCAAAAAAGAATAGGACACATCAACATTCCAAAGCTGAAGGACATGAGCAAACATGAAGTGGTAAGAGGTCTTCCAAAATTTAATAGCATTGGACTACATGAGTTATGTGAAGCTTGTCAACTAGGAAAGCAAACGAGGCAGCCATTCAAGAGGAGCAATTATGTGGCTCCAAATGTCTTGGACTTGATACATACGGATGTATGGGGACCAACCCAAGAGGCATCAATGGCTGGTAATAGATTTTTTGTCACCTTCATTGATGATCACTCAAGAAAGGTATGGCTGTTTTGTATGAAGCAAAAATCAGAGGTGTTTTCTATATTCAAAAGATTCAAAGTTGAAGTTGAAAAGAAAACAGGAAGGTCTATCAAAACCTTAAGGTCCGATGGTGGAGGAGAATACTTCTCCAAAGAATTTTCAGATTTTCTACAAGAGAATGGGATCAAAAGGCAATTCACTTGTAGGTATACACCACAACAAAATGGAGTAGCTGAGAGGAAAAATAGGCAAATTGCTGAAATTGCAAGATGCATGCTCAACGAGATGAAGGTACCATTGTACTATTGGGCTGAAGCTACCACAACCGCCATTTACTTGATGAATAGGTGCACAACATCGGGAATACATCACTTGACTCCAGAAGAGGTATATTCCGGTAAGAAAACCTGATCTTACACACCTCAAAGTGTTTGGATGTGTTTGCTTTGTTCACATTCCACAAGAAGTTAGAACAAAGATGGAACCAAGATCAGAAAAATGCATTTTCATCAGCTACTCGACGGAGCAAAAAGGATACAAGTGTTACAACTCTATAACAAAGGAATTAAGAGTCTCGCGAGATGTGGTCTTTGATGAACTAAGACCATGGTATGAAGATAAAGGAAAGGAAAAGATTCTTGAAGAAGATTGTGATGATTATGCAGGAACAAATCAAAGAGAAGTTCAACAATCAAGCACAAAGGCTTCAGGTCCAGAGGCATCTACATCAAATGAAGAATGTTCAACATGGAGGGGGAGCCATTCTTTGTCTCCAAATTCAGCTCATAGTAGAGCCAAAGATGCAAGTGCTACTCCAAACAGTGAAATAGATGCAAGTGAAGAAGAATATTAAGAGGTAATCACTCCGATGGTAAAGCTAAATAGGTTAAAGAAGCAACTCTCTAAAGGCAATGAAAGAAGATCTTCAAGGACAAGGTATCCAACTCAAAGGTTGAGTTATGATAGTTTTATGGCGACACATTTTGCATACATGATGCAGGTTATCAAAGACGAAGAGCCTGAGACATATGAAGAAGCTTGCACACAAAAGGAATGGAAGCAAGCTATGAAAGAGCAGATCAAAGCTCTCAAAGATAATCACACATGGGAGCTAGTGCCAAAGAAAGAAGGTATGAAGATTGTTCCAAACAAATGGGTGTTTAAAGTAAAGAGGAATGCTGATGGTTCACTAGCTAGATATAAAGCTAGATTAGTTGCCAAAGGATTTAAACAAACACAAGGCATAGATTATGATGAAGTTTTCAGCCCCGTTGCAAAGATGGGAACTATCCGAACCTTAATAGCAATTGGTGCTTCAAGGAGATGGCCATTATATCAACTCGACATAAAAAATGCTTTTCTCAATGGAGAACTACAAGAAGAGGTATACATGAGTCAACCGGTTGGATTTGAAGATGAAAACCATCCAGATTTTGTTTGCAGGTTGAAGAAGGCACTTTATGGCTTGAAGCAAGCACCAAGAGCATGGAATCAAAGATTGGTAGAGTATCTATCTAAGTGTGGATACAACCCAAGTAGTGCAGATCCTTCGTTGTACATGAAGAAGGAAGAAAATAGAGAGGTATATATTTGCATATATGTCGATGACCTCATCATAACAGGAAACGATGTTACAGGGATTAAAGATATCAAAAGGAAGCTTGGTAAGGAGTTTAAAATTTCAGATCTTGGGGAGCTGAAATAATTTTTAGGAATTGAAGTTGTTTATGGAAAGAGTGGCATCTGCTTGATGCAAAGGAAGTACTTGTTGGATGTTCTTTTCAGATTTGGAATGAGTGAATGCAAACCACTCACTCAACCCATGGACACAAATACAAAGATTTGTTCAAATGATGGAGAACCATTGGAAGATGTAACAACATACAGAAGCATTGTAGGATCATTGATCTATGCAAACATTACAAGACCTAATTTGTCTTATGTTGTTGGTGTACTTTCTCAGTTTATGCAAGCCCCGACAAGTGAACACTTAAATTCAGCCAAGAGAGTGTTGAGATACATAAAGCATACAGTTAATCATGCTTTGTTTTACAAGTTTGATGAAGAATTGCAGGTCAAAAGCTTTAGTGATGCTGATTGGGCAGGCTCAAAGGAAGATAGAAGATCAACCTCAGGTTATGTGTTCATGATAGGAAGCAAACCTATCACGTGGAGCTCAAAGAAACAACCTACTGTTGCACTTTCATCTATGGAGGCTGAATACAGAGGATTAGCATTTGCCACATGTGAAGCAATGTGGATTAAAAAGCTTTTGGCTGATCTTGGAGTGCAAGTTGGAACCATCCTTATATATGGTGATAACATGTCAAGTATCTACTTGGCAAGCAATCCTATGTTTCATGCAAGGAGCAAGCACATAGAGGTCCACTACCATTATGTAAGGGAGAAGGTGCTGAGCAAAGATGTGGAGATAAAGTTCATTAGAACCAAAGATCAGGTTGCAGATATTTTTACAAAGTTCTTGGATGCTTCTAAACTCAAAGGCTTCAAGGATGTGATAAATTTGCAGGACATGGATGAAGATAACTCCCAAATGAGCTTGAGGGGGAGTGTTGAAGATAAATGTACAAGCTCATTTTCATATGAGCCATGCTTGGATAAATTTACCAAATATAAAGATAAAGGAAAAGTAGAGGAAAAAAGGAAAAAATAATAAAAGAAAAAGTCTAGTCAAAACTTCATGATGAGTAAGAGATACAATATCTTGCCTTGTAGTTAGTAGCATGTAGTGGAGAAAGTGGTGAGTTAAGAAGAAGGCACAAACTTCTTCACATGCTCATTGGTTATAAAAGTGAAGTGGGAGCACATTAAAAAAAAGGAGAGAAAGAGGCAAGAGCTCCCAGTAGTCGGATCTAGTCATTTTGTCATTTTGGCTTTCCCTTAGACTCCTTCTAGCCGCACGTCAGTTTGTACACAGCTCTGTTGCAGAGCTCATATCTCCGTGCATATGTAACCATTTTGTGCGTTTAAACATTCATTGGAAAGCTTATCTTGTGTACTTTCTGCATATCAAATATCTCTTTGAAAGCTTATGTAGTTTGTGAGATATCAGTGAAAGAGTGAAATCCAGTTTTTCAGTATACCTATGTAGATAGGTAGTCTATTTTGGGCGGTTCAGTTTCCCAACCAAAACATATTCAAATTGCGTGATTTTTGTCTTGTTGGAAAGCCCTTGGCATCTACTTTCACTGTGTCAAATATCCCATTCAGATCATTCATACTCTGTGAGATATCTGTCAGAGAGTAAAGTCCAGTTTTACAGTGTACTTATGTGTGCAAGTGGTCTATCTTGATGAGTTGAATTTCCTGATCAAAACTCATCCAAATTACTTGATTTTTAGCTTCTTGGAAAGCTATTTGTGTCTACTTTTGCTGTACCAAATATCTTTCTCAAAGAATATATATACGGAGAGCTATTAATCCGAGAGTGAAGCTCAATTCTTCAGCATACCTGTGTGGACAGGTAGTTCATCTTCGACAGTTGTATTTCCTAATCAAAACTTGTCCAAATTAAGTCATTTATAGCTTGTTAGAAATATCTCTTTGTCTACTTTGATTGACTAAAGCATCAAGTCCATTTGAGTTTTGTGTTGAGAGCAGCAAGCTATCTAAGGTGCAGATGTTTGTCCAAGTGCTGGACATACAAGGGTTTACTACACACTTCCGTTGCGCATAGGAGAACTCATTCTCCACAAAAGTGATACACAAGGAAAGAACAACTACATGTAAAGATACTGGACAAAAATAAGAGCTTGCAAGTACAAGTGATGTCATTGGGCATGGATTTAGCACGGGTCAAGAGGAGTTTGAATTGTTAAATAGAGACCATGATCGTAAGGAGTTTGAGGCTTCAAGATTAGTCAAATCTATTAAAAGGGACACTACTTTTCTTTATCTAATAAATATGGATGAAAAATTCAGATCAGGGGTCTTGCTGATTATTGATGAGGCCTCCACAACCACTTTAGTAGCAAAGACTGCTTCCATGAGTAAGGATAGAATTGTAGTGGATGTAAGACAATAGTTACGCAATATAACTCAAGAGCAGTAGCAGAGAGGATAACAAATATAGAAGAATCTCAACAATTTTCTACTAACAACAAGTACAAAGATGATGGCATTGTCCAACCATGCGCTCTCAAGGTAGAGCTTAAATGGTGATCAGACAACTCTAGATAGGGGATACAAGGTAGAGGTATGCTGGCTCAATTCGATGTCTCAGGTAGTGCAGAAGTCATGTATATATAGGATCATGGGTGGCCTTCCATGGACGGCTATACATGGGTGGTAGAGCATGGGTGACCACCACGCACGTAATTTCCATACATGGCTTAGACCGATCTAACTGCCCTCTGGCCCCCTGGGACCCCCCCAACTAGGGGGCCGACTGGCCCCCTTGGACCCCCAGTCGAGGCTGCTCACCACTACCCCAAACCCCATGATTGGGGACCCTAGTAACTCCCTTTCCTTACAATACCTTACATGGTCCAATATGACCTTCATCCAACATGCAAGTTGGGATTCCCATCAATTGGGTAATGCACGATTGGATTCTCCTCATAATGGGGGCCTTACAAAATGTGCATACAATCATGAGGGGTAGACATTGATCATATACTAACACCCCCCCTCAATGTTTACCGATGATAAATCAACACTCCAACAGCATAGCAAATGTGTGGTCTAGGGTTGCACAGAAAAATAAGACTTCCAATGAGCTTCCTATACTTCTTACCATCTACATCAGACATGTTATCATCCATAGATAGCTTATGATTTACCTCCATAGGTGTGCTAGTTGGTTTGCAGTCCATCATTCCAAATGCCTTGAGAATTTCTTTGGCATATTTTTGTTGTGAGATGAAAATGCCATCCTTCCTTTGCCATACTTCAATTCCCAGACAAAAATGGAGTAGACCTAAGTCTTTCATTTCAAACTCAGTTCCCAATATGATCCGAGTTTGATTGATGAGTTCTTGATGATCTCCTATAATGATCAAATCATCTACATATACAATGACAACAACTAGCTTGCAATCCCTTTTCGTTACATACAAGTTAGCATCAGAAGTACTTCTTTCAAAACCCATATTTTTGAAAAAATTATCTATTCGTTGATACCAAGCTCGTGGCTCTTGCTTAATTCCATACAAAGCTTTCTTCAACCTGTAAACTTTATTTTTTGAATTGGGCACCTCAAAGCCTAGTGGTTGAGATACATATACCTCCTCCTTGAGGTGACCATTCAAAAATGCAGATTCGACATCCATCTGGAAAATAGGCGAGGCCTTTTGTGCAGCTGCTACAAGTACTGTCCGAATAGTTGTCATGCGTGCTGTTGGTGCAAAAGTTTCTTGAACATCAAATCCTTCGATTTGTGAAAAACCCTGTGCAACTAATCTTGCCTTATACTTTTCTAATGTTCCATATGCTTTATACTTAGCTTTCCAAATCCATTTAGTACCTATTACCTTCTTCTTTGGCAACAAGTTGACTAGATCCCATGTATCATTTTTTTAGTATACTATCATACTCAAACTGCATTGCCGCTCTCCAACCTAGATCATCAAGGGCTTCTTCAATGGTGGTAGGTTCCTTTATCGAGCCCATGATATCTGCCATTAGAGCCATGTTAACAATGTGTTCTGAGCCTCTTCTTTTCTCCTCTATTCTCTTTGATCTTCGTAATCCATCCAAGGATGATTTTGGTATATCTACATGTGGATTGTGATCATCAAAGAGTTGTTGTGCCCACTTTGGTAGTGGCTTACGCTGTGCAGCTACAATTGGTTGGCTTTTTATTAGGGAATTTTCTCCATCAGATGTTTCCTCCTCCTCAACTTTAACCGGGCCTATCTTTTGATATGCACAAGGTGAGATATTTCTCCGTTTGATGAGATAGTAGACTTACCTTTATCTTCTATTAAGTGTGGTTGTTCATCAAACACCACATCTCGGCTGACAAAAATCTTCCTTGCCTGAGGATCCCACAACCTGTATGCTTTAGACTCTTCACTATATCCTAGGAAGACACACTTTTTGCTTTTTGAATCCAACTTTGATCTTGTTGAATTAGGAATATGTGCATAACAAAAACAACCAAAAATTCTAAAATGCAAAATTGAAGGCTTTTTACCAGAATATGCTTCTTGAGGAGTCATCCCCTTCAGTGCTTTTGTGTAGCTTTGATTGAGGATGTAGACTGTTGTATTGACTGCTTCTGCCTAGAATGAATTAGGCATGTCTTGAGCCTTTAACATACAATGAGCCATTTCAACTATTGTCCTATTCCTGCACTCAACAATGCCATTTTGTTGAGGTGTATGAGCTGTGGTAAGTTCCCTTTTCACACCATGCTCCTTACAGTAATTATTGAATTCTATTGACAAGAATCCACCTCCTCTCTCTGTTCTGAATTTCTTTAGTTTCCTTCCTGATTCATTTTCCACATACTTATGCCACGTTTTAAATTTTTCAAAAGCATCAGCCTTCTGTTGAATGAAATAAACCCACATCTTTCTACTATAATCTTCGACTAACAGCAAAAAGTAGAAAGATCCTCCTAAAGCAGGTGTAGACATTTTGCCACAAAGATCAGCATGTACCAACTCTAGAGGAGCTTGAGATCGATTGCTGGTCTCTCTTGGAAATGCCTTTCATTGTTGCTTGCCCATCATACAAGCTTCACAAGGTTCTTGCAACTCTGAAAATGCAGGCAAATGAGCAACCATCCATGTTCTTTGCATCTCCTTCAAAACTGTAAATCCGAGATGCCCAAATCGTTGGTGCCATAACCTGCTTACATCTTTATCTTTTGTAGCAGTTAAGGCACTTAACTCATACAAGTTATCATGTCTTATGCCCTTACCTACTACATTACCTGATGAATCCATGATTTCAACACCACTCTTATTGAAGTGTAGGTACATAGAGAACATCAGATAATTTTTTCTCAACACCTGGAGAAGTGATAAAAGAGATGGTTCCAGTTCCTTCCACTAGACACTTGGAGTCATTTCCCACCACTACATTGATGGATTCCCTCAGAGGCACTAGGGAACTATACCAATCCTTTTTACTGGTCATATGGCGAGAAGCTCCACTATCTAAAATCCATGGTTCATCAACACGATCTTGAGCAAATGAGCATACCTCTTCAATAGCTACCCATAGTTCCAACTTTGTGTTGTTTGTAGACTCTTTGTTCTTCCACGATGATTTTACAGTCCCATTCCATTCATCATCTTGCTTCTTTCTACAATCCTCGATGGCATGACCTTTCTTTTCCCTTTATCATCACATCGGGGGCACTACCCCCAAACCCCCACCAGGGGGCCCGCTGAACCCTTGGGACCCCCAGCCAGGGGGCCCGCTGGCCCCCTTGGACCCCCCAACCGGGGCTGCTCACCGCTGCCCCGGACCCCACAATTGGGGACCCTGGTAACTCCCTTTCCTTACAATACCTTACATGGTCCAATATGAACTTCATCCAACATGAAAGTTGGGATTCCCATCAATTGGGTAATGCACGCTTGGCTTCTCCTCATAATGGGGGCCTTACAAAATGTGCATACAATCATGAGGGGTAGACATTGATCATATACTAACAGTGTAAGCCTCCCTCACAGATTATAAGAGCCCATGTCTAAAAGTGACTATCAGAGGACATCAATTACAAGGAGTTATAGTGGATGGTGCTTCTAGCATTAACTTGATGCCTAAACATACTATGAAAAAGCTTGAACTCCAACCTTCAATACCTGCCAACTTCATTGTAACATTGGTAGATCAAAGCATAATTAGACCTATGTGAGTGGTCCTTGGAGTTCCAGTTGAGGTACAGGGTAACATCTTCACTTTGGATTTCATTGTCTTAGAGTTGCCACAGGTAGATGGAACTTTTCCTCTCTTGATTGAGAAACCCTGGTCAAGGCATACCAATGTGTTTCATGAATGGGGAAAGGACACTATGTGGGTAAAACAAGACGGAAGAGAGCTGCAACATGTATTTTTATAAGAAGGATCAGACAACCAAAGACATACCAACACCATGTAGACAATTGGTATTTATATGGAAAAAGATATGTTGGACAACCCACATTTGGATTTATATGAAGAAGAGAACATGTTGGCTTGGCTACAAGGAGAAGATTCATCTTCATGCTATGGAATTTTTCCAAACAACTCAAGTTGAGAGGAAGTCTATGAAGGAAAAGAGGAGATCATTCAGATTACTGATCCGGGAGAACTAGTCATTTTCATAAAAGAGAGAAGAAAAGGAAAACCCTCAAGTGTAACATTGATGAAGTTGATTCAAATCCTATATTGTTTCCATAAATTAATGTCATTAGTTTATATTAAAATCATATATACATAATACAATTATACTAGATATACACCAATATTTACTCGATGATGACCACAATGATGATTCTCTTACTAATAATGCTAATATTCCTCGTACACATCATGGACATGTTGTTTATCAATAAAAAGTGGAGGTTTCTCAAAATCCTCTACCTTCTGATTTACGGATTGAAAGGACTGGGGATTATCGATTAACAACTAGTGATCATCCTCTCCTGCAAACATATGATAGAAGAATATATGGAGGATTTCATAGAGGACCACTTCCTTTAGACGAAGAGGTTTTTAACTTTTGGGGTAATCGCTATATGATTACTCCCTCCACTATCACTAGTACTGCTTGTGGTTTGTGTTGGAGAAACACTCACTAATTGGATATATATTTGAAGGTCAAAGCTTTAGAAGAAAATCACATGCCCATGTGAAGGGACAAATTCACAAATGTATTGTACTTGTAAAGTTAGTTCACTTTAGTTCTAGAAGTTTTTTAAAAGTCACGGGAATGAGAAAATCTAGATAAGTTAGTTTGTATTAACTGACGCAGAGAGAGAAGAAGAGGAAAGACAATGAGAGAGTGAGTTAGAACTCATTTTTGTATGACTGAGTATAATCAGCCTTCTCTGAGTGAGAAAGCACTTGTAAGCTTCTGAGTTTTCATAGCTATGATAAGAACTAGTTAAACTTCTGTGTATAAGTCTTCTTCTTCCATCTCTAGTGTTTGTCTTCTGTGTAATGTTTTGAAGAATTGAAGTTTTTCAAGAGGTCAAAGAGATATATCAAAGGAACTATAAAGGAAGGATTATATTATCCTTTTACATCAGATTTGAAGTTGAGAGCCTACAGTGACTCAGACTGGGCTGGTAACCAGGACGACAGAAGATCAACTCATGGCTACATGATATACATTGGTGATAAGCTTGTAAGTTGGTGTTCAAAGAAACAACATATAGTAGCATTATCATCAACTGAAGCTGAGTACAAAGGACTTGTGGAAGCAGCTAAGGAGGTCATATGGATGCAGACATTGTTCAAAAGCTTGGGCATTGATCAAGGTACACCTACAATACATGGAGATAATATGAGTTCACTTTATCTTGCAGCAAATCTAGTATTTCATGCAAGAACCAAACATATAGAGATACATTATCATTTCCTGAGAGAAAAGGTAATGGAGAAGGAGATTGAAGTGGAGTACATTTCTATTAAAGATCAGATAGCAGACATTATGACAAAGAGCTTGGATGGTGTGAAGACCAACAGATTCAAAAGCATGGCAAGAGTAAAAGAAAAGAAGATGATATGAATAAACAGGGAATGTCAATTAGTGATTGAGGGGGAGCTGTTGGAGAAACACTCACTAATTGGACATATATTTGAAGGTCAAAGCTTTAGAAGAAAACCACATGCCTATGTGACGGGACAAATTCACAAGTGTATTATACTTGTAAAGTTAGTTCAATTTAGCTCTAAAAGTATTTTAAAAGTCACGGGAATGAGAAAATCTATATAAGTTAGTTTGTATTAACTGAGGCAGAGAGAGAAGAAGAGGAAAGACAATGAGAGAGTGAGTTAGAACTCATTTTTGTATGACTGAGTATAATCAAGCTTCTCTAAGTGAGAAAGCACTTGTAAGCTTCTGAGTTTTCATAGCTATGATAAGAACTAGTTAAAGTTCTGTATATAAGTCTTCTTCTTCCATCTCCAGTGTTTGTCTTCTGTGTAATGTTTTGAAAAATTGAAGTTTTCCAAGCAAGTCGATGCCTGGCATCGAATGTATGTTGAAAGGTTGAGTTTTATGCGAGAAGTCGATGCCTGGCATCGAATCTTGGCTGATAAGTCATTGTTTTCATTATTTGAGTGTTACCTGTTGTTGAATCTTCTAAAAACATGAAGTTTGTGGAGCAACTTGATGCCTGGCATTGAGTTTCAGCATAAAGTTGATGCCCGGCATTGACTTCCTAC